>OY970823.1:3450000-4143415 GCA_963853835.1 Calendula officinalis | reverse complement strand
CGTACATACTCGCCTTTTTTACTTTACTTTTCCTTATACGCTACATTTTTATGCAGATTTGTATGTTATCCGAAAAATACCCGGGATTGATGTCATTAAGAAGCGTTGATCTTTCACCGGCTAGTTGGATGGCGGTTGCATGGTACGTGACTTTCACTCGTGGACTAAAATATTAATTACTTTAATTATATGTCTATTTTATATATCTATACTTTTTGAAAAACCAAAATTTTCGGTTCCAATGGCCGGTTCACTCTTTTACATTTACACCAACCTATATATTTTTACTTTTATTTTCTTTTCGTACACATTAGTTACTAGTGAGAGTACCTAGCATGTGATGGATTTTGATTGTTATACTTAGGTACCCAATATATCACATACCAATGGGGAGGACCATAAAGGACTTGTCCACATGTTTCCTCACTTACCACACTCTTTCATCATCATTTCAAGGTCTTCAATCTTGTCTTTTTGTGTTTTTATATGGAAAGTATCTTTACATATATAAATGCTTACAAAGTACGCGTGAATCTAGATACCGACAACGAAGATCTAAATGAATTTTCAAAAGGGGAAAAGGAAGAAAAGCAAGGAATCCGGCTTCCCGCATTTGGACTAGCCACTTACAAGATGCAAGGGGATGTGTGGATCTCGGATGGGAGCGGGAAGGATCACGAAAAGCTTGTTTCACTTTTCAACGTGGCGGGTTGTTGGCTAAAGCAATTGAATGTACGGCATCATGATTTTAACTACTTCATCGGGTATCGACATGGTTGATGATGATCAAGTAAATACACGATATTTCAAAGATTCGAGTAAAGCCTGGCCCACAAAGTGGTAGAGAGAGATGAAATTTGACTTCTAGCTAAGTGGTTACCTTTTCTTTTGTCTTTTTGGCATCTAGGGAGGATTAGGGAGATGATATTAAGGTTTGCTTTTTATTCTTTTTTTGCCCTTTGATTCTTTAGTTTCAAACTAGGTGTTTTTGCGAATGTTGTTGAGTTGTGCGACTTTGTATATATTAAACATGGGCTTTAATGAACGTGCTAAAAGGTTTTACTATGTATACATATGTTATAGTTTTTTATGTTGAACTTCGGAAATCGATTGATCCTGATTACAAATTTAGTTTTATACTAATATTTGTCTTGTCTAGTCCTGAAATTATCAAATACGCATTAGGTGATTCTTGTGCATACTGCATATAGTGAGATTCAGAATATAAATTTTGTAAAGATATGTAAAGCTTTACAACCAAGATGAAATGTTGCGAGTTTAAGTTTCATTAAATACATATGAGTTGCATATATTATGTATTTATGTGTGAAATGTTTTAGTCTATCTTTTTTGTAAAATTACGAGGGATAAATTTCAGCCTTCATATCAATCAATCCCCAAATCACCACAACTACCACCACCATTACATGTGATTCAATACAACAACACCACCACCACTCCATATGTATTAAATCTCATGTGATTGAACCTCCACCACCGACCACCACCACCACCACCTCCATGTGTATTAAATCACATGTGATTCAACACCGCCGACCACCACCACCACCACCAACCTATGTCGGCCACCGTCTCCAACACCGACAACCCCTCGCCACTTATGGTTGCTTTCAATCGGCGGCGGCAGGCGGTGGGCGGCGGCAATGGCTTCAATGACATGAGATTCGATGATGATGTTTGTTAAGGGATTTTTTGATATAATGGTTTGGATTTGTCCTTTAGACTATGTTTTAAAGGTGGACTACCTAGAAGTCTAGAACACAACCCTATATTAATTATTATGTATTTATATATTATGTACGCTGGTAATACAACTATAATAATGATACACAATTCTCTTAATTAAAAACGTTAAAAGTAAGATGTAAACATATATATTGTACGTTGGTGACAGCCTTTGTTAATGGAAAGCATCATTCCAACATTAACCCATAACGGCATATCATATCTAATGTTTGACTTCTTAATCCATTAGCCCATTTCAAGAGGGGGCCACTCTTCTTCCTTGGAACAATTTTTTAACTAAATGAAATTTGATATTAATTTGACTTTTTCGTGTTTCTTAATTTATGATCAATTAGTTTATGATCAATTAATTGGTAGGTGAATGGTAGGAGTTCAGTGTTTGCAATCTAAATCAAATTTAAGAATGGACTTTATGTCAGTGTCACACTCACATATATAGATACTTTTCTAGTATATAAGTGTTTAGTGTAATTCTGTGTTTAGTTTAAGGGAAGAGTTAGAAAACAGTCTATAGATACTTTTCTAGTATATAAATATTCTAAAAGATTATGATGTGAATCGAGTTCATAACCTCTTGCGTATATGTTTCCAGGACTATTAGTTGGATACTGCTACTTTTGCTTCATAATATTCCTTTAGTTATTTATAAAAGGGAAATATAGAAAAAGTTATAGAAAAAATCCTTGAGAATAGTAACATATCTATCACAAAAATCACAAATATATATATAAAATAATTAAAATAACAATATACTAACAGTACTGGTATGGACTAAGTTGTGCATAAATTCAAGC
This sequence comes from Calendula officinalis, assembly GCA_963853835.1. NCBI lineage: Eukaryota > Viridiplantae > Streptophyta > Magnoliopsida > Asterales > Asteraceae > Calendula > Calendula officinalis. The sequence goes on along the minus strand of OY970823.1, from coordinate 4,140,854 downwards.
ACATATTTGTTGACTTGAAGAAGTCATACCATGGGCCAATTTATATTTTGTGGTCGATCGCTTCTATCTTTGTCATTTGACACGTCACTCCAACTTCTCTCTACTACTTACACGTTCAAAATAACAAGCCAGCGATACGTATTCCTAATGTAATTCTGTGTATACACGTTATGGGTATTTTTGTGTTTAAATTATCTCATCTCTAAAAGTCTAATACTTCCTCCGATTCAAAATAAGTGATACACTTTCCTTTTTGGGGTGATTCAAAATAAGTGATACACTTTGAAAAGTTTCCTTATTTGGCAAATAAAATGGACCCACACCCACTAACTATCTACTTTAACAAAGTGAAATGACCCCTTTACCCTTACTTTTTACTTTTAAACATCATTAACCTTACTTTATTCAAAAGGTGTGGGACCCATTCCTCACTAATCATCCAATTAATCTAATTTAACCATCATTATAATTTTTTGTCTCAAAAACCATGAAACCCCAAGTGTATCACTTATTTTGAATCGGAGGAAGTATATAGATTTCGAAGTTTACAGATTCTCAATTTAAAAAAAATATTCATATTTATGACGCGTTCTTCTAAAATGTATGAGATTTGCTTGTTATGTATATGACCATAATGTCATATTAATTGTTTTTGAACTTTCATATGATAAATGCTTACTTGGGAAATCAAAACTACAACTAAAAAACACAAAGTATTTACTTTTTTAACGCAAAGACAACAACTAAAAAACATATATTATATACTCCCTCCGTCCCATTTTAAATGTCCAGTATACTATTTTAGTTTGTCCCACAAAGAGTGTCATTTCCTAAATTTTAACCAATCAAAAAACATTTAAGTGGGAAAGAGAAAATTTGATTGGTGACATTATATAATTAATGTACTTTTCTTAAACTGTGTGCTTTTTTGTAGTGGACAATTAAAGTGGGACGGAGGGAGTACATAAATATCTTAAATGAGACTTGAACCCAAACTAAGGAAAGGAAATAAGAATGACAAAGAGAATGGTGAGAAACACTAATGGTTATTAACATTGCATTGAGGTTGCTTGGTTTATACTTAGAAATCATTATCATTAGTTCATTACCATAGATGATGGTCCTGGTCGCAAAGATATTATATAATCGTTAAAATGTTGTTTTTGACATACATGCATGATTCTTGGGTCTTTTTAAAATACTGACAAACAAATTACATGTGAAACTTGTTTATTATGATAATAAAGGAGCATAGGGTTGTATTCAAAGTATTCGTGATTTTTATTTAGTAACACGGGATAAATCTTAGTCACTGGATCAATCAATCCCCGAATCACCACCATCATCAAATCACATGTAATTCACCATCACATAAATGAGTTGAAACGACTAATTGGTAGTTTGTTCGAATAATAGAAGTGTTTGAATCACATGTGATGATTGTGGTGGTAGTAATTTGGGAGTTGATTGATTCAAGGACTGAAATTTGTTCCTTGAGACTACATAAAAATGAAAGACTACATTGAATATTGTTAATTAGGATAAATATATGGGTTTGAATGTGATGGTTTATCATAAAAGTTAGCAAGAACGAGCAAAATAAATGCCACTTACACAAGAGATATATACTTCACGATCAAGTCCTAAACTAAAACAAAGTTATTTGCATTTCGATGATGGAGAAAAACTAAGTAAACCTAAAATTAAAATTAAAAAATAAATAAATACAAGGAAAGTTAATTAGGATAAATAAGATTAGTAGTCATCATCAGAGTCATTTCCGTCGCTATACTGATCATATATCTGATATTCTCCGTCGCTATCTCCGTTGCCTCCAGTGTATAGAAAACTACCAAACAGATCTTGCAAGTAGTTCTTTGAAATATTCTCCTCGTTCATATCTTTCAAAAGTTTAGGATAAAATTCATATACAAATTAAAAAAAAAAACATTTCAACCATGACAGCAGGTAAAAAAAGTCAACATGGTCAAAGTAGTGACAGATCACCTTCCAACTAAGAATTTGGACCTGGTAAGTGGTTACACGTTTAAATTACCTTAAATCTTGAATCGGATAATTTCTTAAATATAATTATGTGTTTATAGTTAAAAATAATTAGCCGGAATATAAAATTGACCAAAGTTGACCCGTAGAAGGATAGAGAAATGAAATTGGGGTAATATTAAGGATACAAGATGGTTCTGGTAAAGAATTGGTTCCGTCACCAGCCTAGAACAAACAAATAAGACAAGGAAGAAATATTAGAGCAAATCATATCTAATCAAGGTTATAAAAATCGGTCGGCGGTACCGTAAAATACAAAGGAATTTATTTTTATATAAATAAATATTACCAATATCCTAACCAAATAACTAACTAGTCAATAACCATGCAAAAACTTTGATATTGTTTAAAATTAAAACCATAAGTCAATAACAAAATAACTAAATCAGTCAATAAAAACCATAAAATTGATTTTTTTTTAAGTTCATTTGACTTTCATTTTGACCTTGACCAATTTTGAATTTTTTTAGTTTTACAATCCAAAATTCGAATATCGTATCCAGTATCCGGGAAAAAAAAACAAATTATTCAAATATTTTTCTGATATTTGTGACATTTTTGGTATATTTGGGATATTTCGTATATTTACGAATATTTTTCGGATATTTCGGACAAGTTTTCGGGTATCAGATCGCCGGAAATTCTGAAAACACTATCAGGATCCGGATTTTGGATATCGAATAATTTTCCGGATGCCTGGTTTTTCGGATATTTTTGAACACCCCTACGCATTTATAATGTATAGTGGAATATTAAAAATATATTCAAGTGAAATAAAATAATATTTACCGTATCGAGTTCTTCAAAATCCTCTTCTAAATCATCCTCCATATCATCATCATTATCATTATCATCATCCTCTTCACCATTGCTCATTTCCTTCTCTTCAATATGCACCTCATCTGCATAGTTTGCATTTTTCTTAAACAAATATATATGTATATATATATATATATATATATATATATATATGCTAATGATAAATCCACACCTTTATTGAGTGGTTGAAGCTCATTTTGGTTGCATTTTATAAAAGTTTTTGTTCTTTTAGCCTTTTCAAAACGAGCAGTTGCTGATTTAACAAAGGGCTCTGCACCAGGGTCTGGATACACTGACAAAAACCGCACCGAAACACACAATCTAAAAATCTCATGAATCTGTAACGGGAACCACCCCGTTGCTAACTGCAATATATAAATAAATAAATTTAAATAAAAAAATATTTAATTAAAATTCCATGCATATAATAGATAACTTACAGTGCAAGTTGTTTGAGTGACAGGTTTTCTGATCTCTTGTTGAATGTAATCATCAGCAAGTTCAAAAAGCTGCAGGGAAATTTGACATTTGTATGGGAATGCTTCAAAGCTACATAAATCCTTCCATTTATGCTTCAACCTGCACACCAAAATAAAAATAATAAGAAATAATTTTTTTTTTTTTTTTTAGAATTTAAATCACAATTTATATTTTATATAAAAAAAGAGATGCAATTTGAGAAATTTGTTACCCAGCTGCTATGCCATTATCACAATAGCTTCGTAAGGGTGGTGGTACCCTGAAGTCGATTCTCTGATATCTATATAAATTATAAAGAAATAACTAAAATATATAACTTACGACTAAAATACACAAATGGTCCTTTAGGTTTGTATCATATTTACATATTTGGTCCTTTAGTTTCATAAATTACAGTATTACACTGGTAGTCCTTATGTTTGAAACTATTGACACGTTTGGTCTTTTTCCTAAACAAACGTTTATTTTTCCCGTCAAGTATGATCACGTGTGATGCACTAGGGGTAAATCTGTCCTTTTCCCTTTCTCTTCACCAATTTGAAACCCATAAAACTCGTGTTTGACGGGAAAAGTTTGTGTCTGTTTAGGTAAAGGACCAAACGTGTCAATAGTTTCAAAATTAAGGACTACCGGTGTAATTTATGAAACTAAAGGACCAAATATGTAATATGGTACAAACCTAAAGGACCATTTGTGTAATTTACTCTAAAATAAATCACTAAACTTTCTACAAATTTAATCTTGAAGAATAAATACATAATAAATTAAAGAAAAGAATAAGTGTTGGTGGGCCGACCCGACCCGACCCATTTTGACCCATTTGAACTCACATGCGAGATTCTGGATCTTTGCGTGGATCATATCCTTTTCTGATCCAAAACCTTAAAAAAGGCCCGTTTGAAAAATAATAAGCTGCCCTAAACAGAAGCCTGTAAAAACAAAATTAAATACGTTATTTATCTTGAAATATAAAAATAAAATAATAAATAATGCACCTTCTTATAAAGTTTTCGCCAATTATGAGACCTTTACTAGCCAAATATTCAGATAAAGATTCCTTTTTCCAAATGGGACGCTCTTCAAACGAATCACATACTGCCATCTGGCATTTCCAGTCATGTGTACCTTTTTGTATGTATTTTTCCCAGTTTACTTTCTTAGGGACATGTATGATAATGTTAGTTAACGAATAAATAGTGTAGAAAGTTGTTACAATGAAAATGTGGAAAAAATAAATGAAGTTTAAAATATATATTAATATAAGGATATCTTTGATGAAGAAATCGATTGCAAGACTCGGATCTATGTCCTTCTGCATTTACAATGTAGAATTGTAAAAATTAAATAATAATAAATTGATTAATTAAATTAATTAAACTAAATATTGGTTATACCTCCCAGTGGTGTTGTACAATTCCCTCTTGTTTCTTTTTCAGGCTGACATACATCGATGGTTTCAACCTAAAACCATATAAATAACATAATTAATAAAGATTTTCTATAAAGAAAAAAAAATTACTATTGTGACATAATAAAAAAATCTTACACGATATTCTCAGGTATGTTTTTGAGTGAGAAGACAGGTGGCAATAAGATCATCAAATCCTCTTGATCTGCATCGATAAGCCCATGTTTTTCTGCAGATTTTTTAATATTTTAAATACCAAATTTACTAAATAAATCTTAACAAAAAACATAGCGGGATAAGGACCAAACCAAATTGAGGTTCCACATCACTCCAATTTCTTTTCTTTTTCCGTGCCAGGTCAGCATGAACACCAAGAACGTGCTGGTAGTCTACCATTCCTGTATCACTCAAATATACATGAAATATGATCACAAAAACTACAATAATCTAAATAAATAATTAGTGTGTCAAATAATTAATAATGAATTTTCTTCTAACCATTAAAATAATATGTTTCAAATACATGACCAACAATATCAGCACAAATCTCATCTTCAGTTCCTTCTGATAGTTGTCCCTCATCTTTCTCCAAATGACCGATTGCACCCTCGGTTTGAATTACTTTAGGATTATTTTTTGATATTTTTAATAAGAAATTATTACAAGGTACAAGCTCCCCAAATACAGGATGTGAGTACGGATCTTCGGGCCGAAAATGAAGTTCTAAGTTAGTTGATGGCGATTTTCGAACCTACAAAATCATTAATTAAAATTTACTGTAAATATAATTAATAATTAATGCAAGAATATGTACCTTGGAAATACTTTCGGGCCCACCAAGAGTAATTAGGGCACGTTCCATAGATGAAGGGTAACCAGGATAATTAACTGCAAATACTTTATTGTCTGATAGAAAACCCGAAATCGACCCGTCTTTGATAACCCCCATTGATTTTTTATTTTATTCAATTATCACTGCAAAAAAAAAAGTCACGTTTTTATTAAATTGTGAATACAAGAAAAAGCTCGAAAACATGAAAAGATTGTGAATTAAAATCTGTCGGGAATTCTCAATATATAGAGTTACAAGGGTATAATATTACACAATGAGCCCTATACTATATGAAACTTACAATTAAAGATATATATCACAAATAAAATGCTATAATGGACATTAAATAGTGAACTGCACACATATGGGATTAGTTTGTCCATAATTATAGATTAATATGCTCAAAATTTTAAAATCATGAAGGGAATTTATTATAAATGGCTAAATGTGCACTGCATTAAGAAGAGGCCAGAAAATACTGATTAATATATATGTAATAACTTAATTTAGCAACACAACAAGAACGGAATAGCAAGTGTTCTACACAGTATGCACGCTAAATTCCATATAAAATTAGAAGCATTGCAATATTCAGCAGCCTTGAATTCTAGCATAAGAAGACATGTCTGTATGGTTTGAGATCTAAACAACTATACAACAAGCAAATTAGGTTAAAAAGTTCATAAAATTAAGAGAATGTTAAAGAAAAAACAGATTTTTCCCAAACCATGTCTAATTCCAAAGAAAAAAGAAGGAAGAAATCAAGAATGAAGATGAAAATTCTTAAACCTAGAGAAGATTTCTGAATCAACTAAAGACATAATCCACAAGATTGAACTACTAACAAAAGCTAATACATAGCGGATAAAAACTAAAAAAATTCGTAAATTTTCCAAACAAAGTAGAATACAATTCAATTTAACTTGGATTGCAAAATCAATTACTAAGTGCGAGAGGTTAGACGTTCACCGCATCACCTGAATCTCGCACGGTAGCACACTTGCGGAGGTCGGTAGTCGCCGTCGCCGATCACGGAGGTGCAAGAGCCGACGGATTTACTGATTTGGGGAATATCAGACGAGGGTTTATTTTTTACCGATTTAACAACCGAACATTTAGGTCAAAGTAATAGTAAATTAATAGGATTAGAAGTTTTTAATTGTCAAATATTTTATAGATAAATAACAATAAAAAAGTTAGCGTAAATCACTTGATAATTCTACGTGTGATGGTATGATATAATTTTTGCATCTAATCCCTAAATTTGAAAAAGTAAATTGATGGTTTGTAATGTAAAATATTGTAATGTTTTTAGTTCCTTGTATTAATACTCGTTAAATACCTTTGTTAATATTAGGTTGTTTAGATGTAAAAAAATTGTATTTTTTATACCAGTCGACTAAATTGCCTGTTGTACCTTTGCAAAGTTGTGTCAGTGGAGGAGGTATAGATTCGCAGCAGCTCACTTGAAGGAAAGAAGACTCGTTATAGAGAAACCCATAGCCATCATTGTTAGGTTAGAATGTTTCAGTCAAATGTTTTAGGTCATTGTAAAACTAGCAGACCCGCGCATGCGGCGGCGGGCTACCCTATAACTATATTTTGCGATAAGGATAGTGATTGTACGATGGTGGCAGTAGTGATGAGATTTTTTAGCAGTCGTGAAATTGGTGGTTTTTTTTTAGAACTAAATTTGAGCCGGTTAAAAAAAGTAAAGAACTAAAGATGGTGGTGGGTTGTAACAATCGTAAAGGCTATATGAATTAGCGTTTGCAATAAAGCAAACGCAGCAAGTAGCTGAAGTGGTTAACACGCATGCACAACTCCCAAATGGTCACGGGTTCGATTCCCGTAAACTGCGTTTTAATATTTTGGGTCTCTTAAGTGTTTAAGACATTTCTTAAAGTAGAAAGGGGAAATTAAGACCTTCCATTAGTAGTAGGCCTAAATGTTTTATTATTAACTAGGAGGGTACCCGCGCAATGCGGCGGCGGGTACCCAGAAACTATATTTCGTGGCGAGCAAGTGTTGTTCGTTTACACGGTTTTTCCAACAATAATTGCGCAAATGAATTATTTTTTCCGTCTTAAAAAATTGCAATTAGTAATCATTATCATCTAGAACATAATAATACATTTAAGTTCAACAAACTTAAGGATTATAATTAAAGAATATGTGAGCACAAAATAAATACCTTGATCATGGAAAGTTCGATACAATATGTTTTATATTTAATGTTGGTTGTTTATTTGTTCTAAAACAAAGTGTCATTTAGATCAATCGGTTAACACACAGTCTGTACTCAATAAAGGTCTTGTGTTCGAATCCTATAAGCAACATTTTTTTTTACTTTTGCGGTGTTTAAGATATTACTAAAAGTAGAAAAAAGTTTAAGTTTAAGTTTAAGGACTTCGATATTTAGTATAATCAATAAGTGTTGAATAGTCAAGACGTTTCCGGAAAATTAAATTGTAACGGAGAAAAAAGAGGGGAAAAATGCGAGCATTTCCAGTGATACGTACTTTGTTTTTTTGGGATAAAACAAAGTGTCATTTAGAGCAATCGGTTAACACATAGTCAGATTTCACAAGAGGTCTTGTGTTCGAATCCTGGAAGCAACACTTTTTTATTTTCGTGGTGTTGAAGAAGTTACTAAAAGTAGAAATATCCTTAAGTTTAAAGAGTTGCTATATTTAATAATCCTAAATGCTTTATAGATAATATAGATATAAATATAGATAGAAATAAAAGATATCGCTGTTAAAATTGACAACTACACTGGTTGCCAAAAACATTGGGCTAAAAAACAATTAAGATCCAAATGGTCTTTAGTTCTCAGCCCTACAACGAATACATGGGTTGTTTTAAAATGGCAATTACACCGGTTGCTTTTTTAGCCCATAAACACAAATCTAAAGTAATGATTTACCCTTTTTAAGGTTTATGTACGCATACCTTTTTGAAAAGGGAGTGATTTTTACACCACATGTTTTTATGCATCTATCACAATAATTGCATTGATTATTTGTACAATATGCAGAAATACTTGTACAGTGTCAGAGGCGGAACTAGAACTTTTCAATAGTAGTAGTACAAAAAAAAATCGGATACAAATGAAAGATAAAAGAAGTTCTTAAAATACGATTGCATCAAATATAAAAAAAAAAAAAAAATCTAAAAACACGATTACATCAAATATAAAAAAAAGTTCTAAAAATTTGATTGCATAAAATGAAGAAAAAAAGTAAGATCTTGCATTCTAAAGTTGACATCTCCGTGTAGACATTTTTTGAAAGCGATCTTTTATATCAACACTTGTATTTAGAATACTTTTAGATAGTGGATTTTGTGGTCTTTGTGGAATTACATTAGAAACCGAAGGGAATAGTTGATTTGATTCATTGGAACATAGTTTTTTTGGAAGACTCTATCACACTTACATTAGGACGTTGTCTTGTTTTCTTAAAGAAAGACCCAATGTTAGCCTACAATTCAAGAATAATCAATTAAAATAATTCAAGAATTAATTTTATAAATCATAAACCTACTAATTTACAATTAAAATAACCCAAGAACTAATTAAAATAGATTATAATTTATACGTACACAAAGTACATCACAATTTACATCGATCTGTACACCATTTTTACTTTTGTAGCCTATATACCAATTGTATAATTAAATATTATACAAATGAGAAAAAATTATATGCATTAGTCAAAGTACCTAAGACTCTAGGAGATAAAACGATATAAAGAATTACAAAGTACATATGACTCTAGGAGATAAAGAAAAATACTTGTATAAAGAATTATTACTTACAAAGTTCGAAGAACACAAAACTTTCTAAAAGCACTAAACTTTTGAAGAACACAGAACATGCGGTCAGGTGGCGTGGCAAACTGAGACTAGGAGGAAAAACATTTATTTAAATAGGTTTAGTTTTGAGTTGGGCTTTGTGTTAGACTATTGCTAATATATATGTTTTTATTTTAATATTGTTTTATATTATTGGGTAGTTTTTTAATTTGATAGCAGCACCATAATACTAAAAAAATTTTAAAAACATTGTGTTACCCAAAAGAATTTGAGTAGTGGGCCGTGCCAGCGTGTGCTAATGCACACATCCGCCCCTATACAATGTGATATAAGTATCAAAAAATGTAGTAGCAAAATTAATTCCCTTTTTGAAATCTTAACATCTTCAATTAATTGGTATGTATATATGTCCTACTATTTTTAAATTAATATAAGTGTCCCTCTATTAACAATGAAAAGATTTCTTCATTTAACTACGACAATAATTTTACATTTTTTTTAGTATGTCAATGCCATTAACATATTTAGAGGTATTAAGTTAACTTTAGTTGGAATAATTATTCAGTAGTATTTAACCATTAAACATGATTTCATAGTATAACACAATTAACATTATTATGTTAAAAGTTATTTTTTTTTTAAGTTTAAATATAACCCGTGAGATTGTTGTAGGACCAAAAAAAATATTATGTACGAGTAAAATTAACAACAACTCGTGATTTTTCACAGGTTATAACCTAATGTAAAATATTGTAATGTTTTTAGTTAATTATACGAAGTATTAATATCATTAAATATCTTCGTTAATGGTTGTTTATATGTAAAAAAATTGTATTTTTTTATTATTTTTCTTATTAGTTATATTTTTAACTCATTATTAATTTTCTCTCTCTCAATCAATACCCAAGAAATGTAAATTACTTGTTAAATTTAACCAATCATTTAATTTCAGAAAAAATTACACTTTGTTCTTATTTTATAAAGGTTGTGCACTTTTGGCCGTTTAAACTAAAGGGTGTTAAAAATTTTGTTGTCAACACATTTACAATGCAAATGGGGTATTTTCGTCATTTTACTACTTTTTCCTTTTTTTCTTCTACGTAAAGTTAAAAATTAAGCATGCGTACAAGTTTCATTCATGATGTACAAGGAAGTCATAAAGAAAGACGCAGAAAGACAAAAAAAAGCATCTGCAGCTTCACATCTTCACTGCTTTTATATCTGCTATTGTTTGGTTGCTGTGATCTACACATATTAATTATTAAGAACTTACACATGGCTAAAAATGAAAGAATTATCGAGAATTCACTAGACATAATTTCTGATTACAATTATGATATCAAAGATCTCCAGTTAATCGCAACAACAGATCGATTTGAAACAATCATTTGAAATCAGATCAAGTATTTCTCGAATAGTTAATGGAAGCGAATTCGATGAAGTCAAACAAATGTATGGAACTGTGTGGCAAAAATTATCACTTTGATACTGTTGAAACCGATTCTCCGGAGGCCTTGATGGACGGTAGGCCTTCTCCTGATTATGAACACAGAACCTAAAAACAACCGAAACCCTTGGTCAGTTGCTCCCCGAGGGTAATCCTCGTGAGAACACTCTGACGCTCAAGTTAGTATATATGACGTGAGGTCTATAGGGCATTCAATGCTTGTTTCGTAATCGTATTGAATGCTAAGTATGAATGTGATGTATTTTGGAACATACCTTGGTCGTCTGCTAAGTATGTGTATTTATAACCGGAAGGGTGAGCGGGAAGCAGGTTATGCTTCTTCCTTCGGTCCGGTCCTTGTGCGGATCTTCCTGGTAATAGGTTGCGGTTAAACCTGTTACCCGTAGCGCAATAACCCAGGCTTTCGCCGAAGCCGTCTTTGGGCCCAAGTCATATTTAATGCTCTCGTGGCTCAATGTGCTTTTTCCGGAAAACCCGTTCAATGCTTGGATCATGGTATCGGGATTCGTGATCCCAATACCATTTGTCGGATCCTTCCGTCCGTCTACCTGAGACGCCTTTGCAGGTCGTACGTTTATCATTCCTCATTAAGTCCCTCAAGTTAGGAGTAAACCTATTCGCGCATGCTTACTTCTAACTTTACCACGCTCTACCTGACACGACTCTTTGCCTACCCCATCGCGCGCTTTCGTTACAACTCTCGCAATGTTACCGTTACCTCGGGTTTTTCCTGACCGTTGGAGCCCACTGCTACGGGTCTTTTCAACTTCTTTTCTTATATAACTTCGTTTTTCACCCCCTTCCTTCTCCATCGTTGCCTGATTTCTCTTTTACTTTCCTCTCCTTCCCCCAATCTTTTGAAGTAGCAATGACGAAGAAAGATAAACAATCAAAGGAAAAGAGTAATAAGCCCGCGAGGGAGAGAAAAACTTCCCTCAACACGTATACAACCTCTCCAAAGCGGATCTTCCCTCTATTGTTTCTGAATTTCATATCGACCCCCGTTATCCTCTTCGCTTACCCGTTGAATCAGAAAGCATCAAAACCGCTCCCGAAGGGTTTGAACCCATTTACTTTCAATACCTCCTAGGAGGATTACGCTTTCCTCTTGACGATTGCAACATTACTTTGCTTCAAGATCTTGATCTGCATATCGCACAGCTTGCGCCTAATTCATTTTAGAAGATCATAGGCTTCATTATGCTATGTCGATCTCTTGGTATACCCCTATCCCCCAGATTGTTTTGCCACTTGTACGTGATCATCGATCGTGGTGATTGGGCGGTTCTTACACTACGATTTGGGCGTAGCGAACACATTACTGGGTTGAGGGATTCCATCCATGATTGGAAACATGGTTTCCTCTTCGTCGATCGTTCAGCTTTTAAAGGTGTAAAGTTCTCTTGGGGAAAGATCATAGGCCGTACGTCCGAGTCACCTCCGGAGTTGTCTCCTGAGGAAACTGTGCATGTTCAAACTCTTTTGTCCGTTGAAGTGAAGTGGGAAGACCCGGACGAAGTTTTCCTGGGGATGGCGGATCTGAGCCCCCATTATTTTTCACAAGGCATCCGTCCTATCTGGATGATCGATGGTAAAGACGTTTCACTACTCCAGCGTCTGAAGATGCCCAAAGGGATCCCTCCCCAAGGTACTATCTCTGTTATCAATGGACATATCGTTTCTTTTCTTCCTCCACCATACTCCTCCGATAGTTCAGAAGGAACCCCTGACGTCATTACTACTTCCACTGATGTTGTTACGTCTTTCGCTGCTCCGGATTTTACGACCGAGGACACCATGGTACATGATTCTCAACAAGAACTCTCCAAACTCCGGAAGGTTCGGTCTGTCCGTTCTTTTTCTGTTCCTGACAAGACGAAAACTCCTCGCCTGAAGAGGCCGCTGGGTGGAGCCTCCCATTCTTCGCCAAAACGGATCTTGATCGAAGATGAAGGTATGGGTTATAAGTAATTTTTTTATGTGTTTACTTTGCACGTACTCAAGCAATTCTGACCTAACTTCCTGGTTATGCAGCCTTGCCCGAACATACCGTCGTTTCTGAGGATCCTGTTGCCGATGTACCTCCTTCTGAGCCTCCGTCCGTTGTTATATTACAGCCTCCTTCCGTGATTCCTATTTCAAGCACCCCTTTGATTACCGTGCCACCGTTATCTTCATCATTTAGACACCCACTGGTGTCGTCAAGCACTTCTGCCTTAGCAGCTTTTGGAAGTAGTTTATTTGGCTTCGGAATGCAGCTGCTCAAAGCCAATCATCCTTACTGAACTTCCCATTTCTAGGTAGGCTTAGTTTATTCTGTAACATTTTGATATATTCACTTTCTATGTGCCTTATACGTGTTTTCAATCCTTTTGCAGGTAGAAGGGTACGGACTACCATCTCTGCATCAACAGCCGACCCTTTTGGGCCCACCGGATTGTTAAGCTCCCAGGCACCTGACCCGATTGCTGCTGTTACTTATGCTCCTTCTATTGTGCATGCCGTTGCCGTTTCTGAGCCTGCGGAGCAGGATTTCAAATTTTTTTCAGATGAAGGCATCTTTCAGAAGGCTCATTTTGGGTTACTAGCTACTGCAGATCTTCTATCGAAGCTACATGCACGGGGTATTCGCAACCGTCGGTCTCTCCTTTGCGACAATCAAGAGTTTTCTCGCCTTAATGAATTGATGAATACCGTCAAGGCATTGCACCAGAAAGAATTGGAGGAGAAGAATCGGTTGGCAGATTTGAATAATCTCTTTCTGAGGAGAACCGTGACCTTGTTGCGAGTGTTGAAGAAATGAGGAAATCTCTTTCAGCCAAGGATGTTCAGATTGTTGATCTGAAAAGTGAATACAATGCCCTGCCCGCAAGGATTGCCGAGCTAGAACTGTTGCTTATCGAGAAGGATTCTCAGGCAAAGGAGGCCTTAAATCTTTCTGCCGAAACGACTAAGTAGAATGAGCAGCTGCAGGAGAGGGTGGGGACTTGCTACCAGGACATTGCTTGGTTGTTACAGAAAGGGATCCCTGGTACTGTGCAGGCTTTCTTGTCTTCGAGTGAGTTCGTGAATGCAAATACCAACCTTCAGAGAGAAAGCATTCGGTTCGGCCAGTACCAAGGGTGTTTAGATACACATAGGGCATATGCTGATCTGCTCAAGGACGTCATGCTTGTTCACAACTATCCTGATGCTCAAACGAATATTATGAGCTTGTTTGGTGACCTGGTATCTCCTCAACACCCCTTGCTCCAGTCTCTTGAATCCGGTGCTGTTTCCTTGGGCGAATTGAAGGCCCAACTTCTCCAAGTACCTTCCGGACCAGAAGATGTGGTGGAGAGTTCCGGTCGAGGTCAAGATCCTCCAGTCGTTTAGACTTTATTGTTTATGAATGTTTTGTTAAACCCGTACGTACTCGTTGTTCTTTTGTTTGTTTTAATTTGTACTTGTTTGCTGTGATGTACTACTGGTTTTTGTTTTGTAAACTTTTAATTTCATAGAGGCGTCCCTCTTTTAGAAATTTTCGTACGATTCGCATGCATGTTTATCTTTCATCGATCGGTTTTTCGTTAACCGGAAACAGAGTGACCAATTCCTTCCGGAATCAAAACACTCTTGTCCTTATCTTGCTATGGATTCGTCGACTAATTTTAGTTAGTGCTTATCGCGACATTTAAGGCTATTCGTAGCACGAAAGTAATCGTTACTTTCTAAAAGAACCCTATTAACAAAAGAACCCTCTCGAAGGGTTTACATTAATACATTCGAAGCTTTAAGTACAAATGATAAACATAAAAGAGGCGTACATAAAACACCAAAACATAGGGGCTATTCGTAGCACGAAAGTAATCATTACTTTCCTAAAAATGGAACTTGCGTAAATTCCTCGTGTTCCAGGTTCGAGGGATGGTCGATCCATTCATTGTTTTTAACACATAAGAACCATTCATTCTTGCCTCCTTCACCCTATAAGGGCCTTCCCAATTTGGTGTTAATTTTCCCTGCTTATAATGGAGACTGGCTTCATTCTTTCGTAACACCAGGTCCCCCACCTTACACGCTATTCCTCGAACCTTCATGAGTTCATGTTGTAATACCCTTCCTTACGTGACTTGTATGCTGTTTGTCGCAGGGCATCATTTTCCCTCCGTTCGTCCACGAGGTCCAAGTTATACCTTAATGCTTCCGCGTTTCCTTCCAGACGGAAATTTTCCACTCGTGGAGATGGCAAGACAACTTCGAGTGGGATGACCGCCTCCGATCCGTACACCAGGCTATACGGAGTTTCCTGAGTTGCACTTCTTACTGTTGTTCGGTATGCCCATAGGACGTTTTGTAATTCGTCTGCCCATCCTCCTTCTGCCCGGCTCAAACATTTTTTTATCCCTTTCACTATGGTTCTGTTTGTTACCTCGGTTTGCCCGTTGGCCTGGGGATGAGCTACAGACGTGAAATTTTGATGAATGCATAATCCTGCACACCAATCTTTGAAGGGATTGCTGGAAAATTGCTTTCCGTTGTCGCTAATGACGGTGTGCGGGAGGCCGAATCTGCAGATAATTTGCTTCCATACAAACTTAACAACTTTTTCTCCTGAGATACACGCTAATGGCTTCGCTTCAACCCACTTAGTAAAGTAACCTACTGCCACCACCAAGAATTTCAAACCTCCCGGAGCTTTTGGGAAAGGTCCCACTATGTCGATTCCCCATTGACAAAACGGCCGTGGACTTTGGATGCTTGTAAGGTTGACGGGTTCTTGGTTGGGAACGTTTGAGTACACTTGGCAATTTTGACATTTCTTGTCATACTCTTGAATGTCTTTTCACATTTTGGGCCAGAAGTATCCCATTCGGAATACTTTTTGCGTCAGCGCCCTTGAACCTGCGTGTGCCCCACAAAGGCCTTCGTGCACTTCGTCCATCGCCTTCTGGGATTCTGCTCATCCTAGACACGGTAACCATGGGGTTGAATATCCCTTCCGGTATAACCGGTCATTCTTGACCACATACCTTTCGGCGTTCATTCTGACTTTCCTTGCTTCGCTTGCACCGTCTAGAAGGGCTCCTTCTATGAGGTATCGCATGATTGGTATCATCCAACAGTTTTCGTCTTCGTTTGCATCCGCAACTTCTTCACCAACCATTTGCTCAATACTTCTTTTCAGGAGTACTTCCACCATAACTTCCTTTGTGAGATGATGGTATAACATTGAGGCTAGCTTACTGAGTGCGTCTGCTTCTTTGTTCTTGGTTCGAGGCACCTGGGTTATCTTAAATTTTTCAAGCTTAGCCACCTTGCTTTTTACTTGCTCTAAGTACCGTTTCATCTGGCTTTCTTTGGCTTCATAAGACCCGTTCACTTGATTGACAACTAGCATTGAATCTCTGAACGCCTCAAGTTCTTTTACCTCCAGACTCTTGGCCAGATTTAAACCTGCCAACAGTGCTTCGTACTCTGCCTCGTTGTTTGAGCACGCAAAATAGAACCTCAGGGCATATGTTACTTTCTTTTCATTTGGTCCGGACAGGACAACTCCTGCTCCGCATCCATCCGACCCTGCCGCTCCGTCTGTGTACATTTTCCAAAGAACGCTATTTTCTATAAACGTCAACCTTTCTCCCCCTTTCTGTTCAGCGTGCATACTTTCCCCCATCGGCATTCCTTCGTCTGGCATTTCCAACAGAAAATCTGCCAATGCTTGGCCCTTTATACTAGGCCTTGGTTTAAACGTCATCTCATATTCCCCCAATTCAATTTCCCAATTAGTCATTCGTCCAGACCGTTCGGGTTGAAGTAATATGTTTTTGATCGGCTGATTGGTTAGAATCGTTACCGAATGAGCCTGGAAGTACCTTTTCAGGCGTCTGACCGAGTATACTAAGCTTAAGATTAATTTTTCAATTAATAGTTCAACTCTGCGCCCTGCAACACACGGCTGACGAAGTAAACTAAGACCTGCTTCTTTTCTCTTTCGGCGATGAGGACCGAACTAAGTGCCTCCCTTCCTGTGGACAAATACATGACTAAAGCCTCTCCAACCTTTAGGCTGGCCATGGTAGGAATACTTCGTAAGTGTTGTTTTAACTCTTCGAACTCCATTTCGGCCTCCTTTGTCCATTCTATCTCTCCTTTCTTGGTGCACCCATGTAGTGCTTTGAAGAAAGGAATAGACCTTTCTGCAGATTTTTCCAGGAAACGTCCCAACGCAGCTAGCTTCCCACTTAAGGCTTGCACCACTTTCACCGTTCGTGGGGTTTTTGCCTTCAACAAATTCTCTATTTTTTCTAGGTTAGCTTGTATTCCGGAAAGCGTTATAACGTGACTTAGAAACTTCCCCTTGCTCATACCGAACGAGCACTTTTTAGGATTCAGCCTCATATTAATTTCCTAATCGTCGTAAGGTTTCCTCGGTATCCTTAATTAGGTCGCTCTCCTCATTACTCTTGATCACCATATCATCGACATATACCTCCAGGTTGCGCCCTATTTGCTTCTCGAAGGCCCTATTAACCAATCGTTGGTACGTGGCACCCGCATTCCGCAACCCGAATGGCATTTTGATGTAATAGATGGTGCCCTTGGCCGTATGGAAGGCAGTTTATTCCTCATCTTCCCTGGCCATCTGCACTTGATGGTACCCCTTGTAAGCATCTAGGAATGATTTCCATTTGTACCCCAGTGCTTCTACCTTCTGCTCGATCTCCGGGAGAGTGTAACTATCTTTGGGACATGCTTTGTTGAGATCTTTGAAATCCACACGCATTCGCATAGATCCGTCTCCCTTTTTCACCAATACCGGGTTAGCAACCCATTCTGGGTATTGAGTACTTCGTAACACTCCGGCTGACACCAAGTCTTCTACTTCCTTATTAACCACCTTGATCAGATCAACCGCCATTCCCCTCTTTGATTGTTTAACTGGCATAAATGCCGAGTTGATATTTAACTTGTGCTCTGCAATACCTCGGGACACGCCCGTCATGTCTTTGGGTTCCCAAGCGAACACATGCTTGTTCCTTTTCAGGCTGGCTTCCAACTTTCCTCTCAGTTTAGGGGGCAGATTGCCTCCCACCCGAACGGTAGTCTCCGGGTATTCTATGTTTACAACAACCTGAACTTCCTCTTGTTTCGTCCAGCTGTCTTCGTGCGTGACGCTTCCGCACTCCGATGTGGGCATAGCCATGCTCTGAGCGATAAGTACCCCATGTTTCGAGGGGAATTTGAGCAAACCATGAATGGTAGAGGCAATTTCCTGCAATTGCCACATTCCGGTTCGTCCCAATATGGTGTTATAATGGGACGGAGATCTATGACAATAACCTCCGTCACAATGGCCTTACTGCGATGTGAGTTCCAATCTACCAATACTAATGGTAGATGAATCTTCCCTCGTGGCCATACAGACTGTCCGGAAAATCCCACCACTGAGGACGTTGCCGGTTTAAGAAACGCCTTAACATCAGGAGAGAACTTCTCGAAACAGTGGTCATACATGATATTTGTTGAACTTCCTCCATCTACATAAATTCGGCGAACCATCGTCCGGGCGATAGCTCCGCAAATTACCAATGGTTCCATCCCCACGTATCCTTCAGGGACAGGCTCATCCCTTCCGAACTCTATGGCTACTCCTTTCTTTTTCGTTGAGGAGAGTTAGGGTAAACTTTTTCTTCCGCCGCCATTATCTCCGTATCATAGATAGCTTCTCCCCCCTTTGGCGATTCAATCGGTCCGTCTACACCCTTCCCTTTCTTTCGGGTTTCTTTTTCTCTCTTATAACTTTCACAGGTGGCAGTGGCATGGCCCATTATCTTATGAAATTTACAATAAGCATTTGGGTCTCGGGGGTATCGTTTCCGAGAAGCCCTACCGTCCTTGTCTGTCTTAGGATCGACGGCTAAAAATACCTCCGAGTGGTAAGGTTCATACCTTTCACCCTGGGACCTGCCTCCGCATGCTCTTCCTTTAAAAGCCGTCCTTCCGGGGAAGCCCGGTCGGAAAGAGTTTCTTGGCCTTTCAACGCTTTGGCGCGCCCCGAATCCGGATGTTCCCTTCTTTTCTTGGGCTTCAAAGCGCAGTTTCTCTGCTCTCTCCTCCTCCTGTTTGAGCACCTTGTTTACCATGTTGATCATGTCGTCAGCTTTGTAAAAGTCCCTTTTAGACAACTCTCTGAACAACTCCCCTTCTCTTAAACCATACGTGAAGGCAACAATAATGAGAGAGTCCTCCCGTACCGACATCTTCCGGCTTTGCTCGTTGAATCTTTTAAAGTACGATTTATTAGATTTACCTTCTCGTTGTCCGCAAGCCATTATTGACTGAGATCGCTGCTGATACTTCTTCTGTTGTATGAAACTGTGACTGAACTACACGACCAAGTCTTCAAAGCTCGATATGCTCTTCTGAGGAAGGCTTGATAGCCAATACCGGGCAGATCCTTCGAGGGTTCCTGCAAAGTAGAGACACCACAGCTTCGGATCCATGGGGATTATTCTAATGGCCCAACGGAAGCTGGCCACGTGATAATCTGGGTCTCCCGTTCCATCGTACAATTTTACCTGGGGACCCTTCAGACCTGCGGGTATGGGCATTTCGTTTATTTCCTCTGTAAAAGGAGATCGGACGTTCCTGGAACCGGACGTCCTGTGGTGACGAGAGGTTTCCCTTTCCCTTCCGTGCACAGTTCGCATGTCCTCTTCTGGATCTTTTTGCAGAGTGACATTTTCCTTCTAAGGCCTTCTTAGGGGAGTTGGGTCTCTATATACTACTTCTGTAGATTCTTCCTCACTAGAGTACGTTAGGTTTCTCTCTATGCCAAGTACTTCCCCTTTTGTTTTTGCACGAGTTTTTTTCCATCTGCCTCATCTTTCTGAACCGACAGAAGAGGTTGTAGTCTTCCAACTCCTCCGGCGTAGGTTCGTTTCCCCTACTTTCCGGAGGCGGGCATGCCGATGTAGTAACCGCAGCAAAGGTCGATACTGGCGTATGAAGGATTTATGTGCACAGATAAGTACACGCATCACCGAGTCCAATGTTATAAGGCACTAAAGGGTCACACCACTACACACTCAATAATGGACAACCGAATAAAGTAAGTTGTGTGGAATAATTAACTAGTTAAGTTAATTATAAAGAAGAGAATAAATAATAATAAGTTAATTATTATTTGTGAGGATGATTAAATATTAAGTTAAATATTTAACGACCAGTTAATTAATTGTCTATTAATTAACTAGTAAAAGTCCAAGGGTTTAAAGTGTTAATAGGAAGTTTAATTATGAGATTAATCATAATTAAACTCCAAGGACTTAACTGTAACTTAAGTCCTTATAAATAAAGGCTTAAGGTTATGGTTTAAGGGTTTAGGGTCCTCTCCTCTCGTTTTCGGCCGATCCAAGAAAGAACCCCAAGGGGGTTTTCAGCTTGCTTGTTTGTTCGACGAACAACACACACAGACACACAAGCCTTGTGTGATGCTTTGTTGGTACAACGCGGTCTTGCAGCGTGTCCAGGTGGTGCAGTAGAGGTGGATCATTCTTTAGCAATCTAAAGGTAATGTTCATCATCTCCTTCTTCTTGTGATCTCATTGTCTAGTAGAGATCCAGTAATGTGGGATTCAAGTTTCCGCCATGTGAATCCTACAAGGTTTTCCTATAGTGGTATCAGAGCTTTCTACTAATCTCAATGAGATTTGGTTGAGTTTCTTTTCGTCTAGAAAAGAACCCTAGAAATTTCGAACCAAGAATATGTTCTTCAAGTTTTGAATGAACATTGGATTGAATAGGATTTTAGATGAAAAGAAATTAGGTTTCTTTTTCCCTCCTTTGTTTTTCGATTTTTTGTATATATATATATATATAATATTAAGTTTTTTTTTGTCTTAGAAAGAACCCTAGTAAGTTTGATCCAAGAAAATTGTTCAAGTTTATGAATAATTGGATTGAATAGGTTTCAAGATAAAAGAAATTAGGTTTCTTTTTGTTTAGTAAGAAAACCCTAGAAAGTTTGATCCAAGAAAAGTTGTTCAAGTTTATGAACAATTGGATTGAATAGGATTTTTAGACAAAAAGGAAAAGGTTATTATTATTATTATTAAAATTAAAAGCGGGAGTTGAAACCAAACCAACCGAGTTTCGGTTGAGGCTTGGTTCGACGACCGAGTGGTCGACCGAAACCAAGTCCACCGAGTTTCGGTTGGATGATGGTTTCTTGGTGACCAAATTATCGCATTTAGCGTACAAGATTTTATGTAGCCTAAATCGGGAATAAAGAATCTACAAGAATTTATGTACATTCTTTTAATTATTAAGTCAATCTATGTAAATCTTTTGATTTTTTGATTAATTATCAAGAATAAAATCAAAGTGATAAGATTTACGTAGATCTCGACTAGTTTAATTTGATTTGGATTTTTTGAATGATCAAGAACAAGATTAGGGTTTAACTAATTATTTTAGGGAATTAATAAAGATTAAAAGATGTGTTAATTTTTAAGTTCTAAAATTAACAAGATGTATTTATTTATTTATATATATATATTTCGGAATTTTAAATATTTAAAAGAAAATGAATTTTAATAGATATAATAAGTTTATAAGTATTTTAATTAGATTAAGTTAAAATACATATGTATAAATTAGGTGTAATATTCTTATTAGAATGTTATAAGTTTATTATAAAGTAATGAAATATATATATATATATATATATATATATATATATATATATATATATATATATATATATATATATATATATATATATATATATATATATATATATATATATATATATATATATTAAATGCAAAGTTAAATGGAACAATTAAAAAGATAATGTTATGTTGATCTTTAAGGAATAATAGTATAACTAGTTATTGTATAAAGTTATTATATAAAGTTATTATATAATTAAAACTAGAAAGTACGAAGTTATGTTTTCATTATAGAGTTGTATTCTAGGAAGTCCAAAGATTTTGTCTAGTCCCAAGGGACAAATCTTAGCCATTGGATCAAGATGGACAAGATCAAATCCCCCACCTACGACCACCGCCGACCACCGCCGATCGCCGCCGTCCGTCGCCGTCCGCCGCCGTCCGCCCCCGGTGGCCGGCGGCCGGCGGTTGTGCTGGTGGCTGACAGTGAAGGTGCTGGTGCTAATGGGGGTGGTGGTGTTATTGATGTATCGAAGCACATGTGCTTCATTAAAGCACATCATATTACTTCGAAGCACATGTGCTTCAGATCACGAAACACATGTGCTTCACGAAGCACATGTGCTTCAAGTCACTAAAAACATGAGTTTCTAACACACACACAAGGGAGCATACGAAGCACATGTGCTTGACGTTATGAAGCACATGTGCTTCACTACACGGAAAAAAAATCAAAACAAGTGACGAACACATCATTATGAAGCACATGTGCTTCATAAAGCCAAGCACATGTGCTTCATAAAGCCAATGCTTCATAAAACCAAGCACATGTGTTTTTGTTCCTGAACACATGTAACTTACAAGCAAGTCATTTGTGTTTGAATCACGAAGCACATGTGCTTGACGTTATGAAGCACATGTGCTTCACTACGCGGAAAAAAATTCAAAACAAGTGACGAACACATCAATATGAAGCACATGTGCTTCATAAAGCCAAGCACATGTGCTTCATAAAGCCAATGCTTCATAAAGCCAAGCACATGCGTTTTTGTTCCTGAACACATGTAACTTACAAACAAGTCATTTGTGTTTGAATCACGAAGCACATGTGCTTGACGTTATGAAGCACATGTGCTTCACTACACGGAAAAAAAATCAAAACAAGTGACGAACACATCATTATGAAGCACATGTGCTTCATAAAGCCAAGCACATGTGCTTCATAAAGCCAAGCACATGTGTTTTTGTTCCTGAACACATGTAACTTACAAGCAAGTCATTTGTGTTTGAATCACGAAGCACATGTGCTTGACGTTATGAAGCACATGTGCTTCACTACACGGAAAAAAAATCAAAACAAGTGACGAACACATCATTATGAAGCACATGTGCTTCATAAAGCCAATGCTTCATAAAGCCAAGCACATGTGTTTTTGTTCCTAAACACATGTAACTTACAAACAAGTCATTTGTGTTTGAATCACGAAGCACATGTGCTTGACGTTATGAAGCACATGTGCTTCACTACACGAAAAAAAAAATCAAAACAAGTCACGAAGCACATGTGCTTCCAGTCACGACTACCACCACCGGCGGCCACCTCCGGCCGCCGCTGACCGCCGCCCATCGCCGCCGTCCGCTGCCGTCTGCCGCCGCCGACCGGTCGCCGCCGGCCGCCGGAGAAGCACATGCACTTGTAGTGGTGGTGGTGGTTTAGAATCTTGATCTTGACCATTAATTTTTCTTGATCCAATGGCTAATAAATGTCCCTTGGGACTAGATAAAATTAATGGACTACCTTGAACATTTCACTTTCATTATAACTAGAAATTGTACAAGTTGAAATTATATGATAAACTAGAAATATACAAAGTTATATATTATTATTATAAGGTGTATAAAATTATAAGTTATTATAGCTAGATAATTATACAAGTATAATATAAGTATTTTACAAGCCATGTAATATACTAGATTAGTGATCAATGAATAAATAACAAGAAAACTTAATAACCTATATTTAACTAGTTCAAGTTAAATGTAAGAAAGATTTAAACAAACTAAGAATTATTATATATAGTCTTTATATAATAAGTTTATTAGTTTCACCAAGTATAGACCGGTGATTGTGTTTGCTTAAGTTCCATCATGGTTGTTGGAGCTAGTGGGAGCTACACAAGAAAATCACAAAGTTTATAAGTGTGTCGCTAAGACATAAGTTTTGGTCGAATCTAATAAGTCAAAACAAATGTTTAATTTTATTATTAGACATATGAAAAACTAGGTGTGTTAAACTAGGTTTATGATTCAAGTTTATGAATCATAAAAAAATTAAAAGTCTAACATAAGTTTTTAAGTTTTTCAAGTAAGATAAAACAAGTAAGTTTTATTATAGATAAGGTTTTTTACAAAACCTAGTAAAACGTTTTGTACACCTCGTTTTATGTATACATATAAGTCGCGCAATTCTCAAAACTATATGTTTTAAAGAGAAGTTCTTAAGTTTTAAAAAGGTGTCTTGTAGAATTCCTAAATTCACAAGTCACACATTTTAAACAAGGACTAAGATTGGAATAAAGGTTTAAGTTTAGTTTAAGACTTAAACAAACCCAAGAAAATCTTAGATCGAAGTACTATCCACCTAATGGAACACCTCACTTGTTCAACGATATTCATATTGTAAGGATAAAGAACCTTAGATATGAATTCAAATCATTGCGAGTGTCAGGGTGCGTAAGGTTCTGTGATAATCGGGAGTCCCGGCGCAGAGCATCGCAATGTCTTAGATGGTCTGATCTACTTTGGTGATAATCGGGAGTCCCGACCCAAAAAGTACTTGAGTAGAATAAACATACTAGACTTTATTACTAACTTAGAAATGTACAATTAGATTGTACAAGGTTGTAATAAGTTATAAGTCTAAACATTCTACGACCCCTAGGAATCGTGTCAAGTCTTGAAACGATCGGTAAGGATGTTACCTACCAGAAACAACATGTCTCGTCAGGAAGTGCCCAAACCTTGCGGCGAAAATGTGATATATGGATCCTAGGCCAAAAATATAAATTATGGGTTTATAATATATTTTAGAGAATGTTTATTGATGATTACTAATTAAACTGGGTTTGATTTGTAGATGGCAGCAACAACCACGACGACAAGTACCAACAATCTCTCACTTCGCTCAATCCTCGAAAAAGACAAGTTGACTGGGTCAAACTTTCTCAACTGGGAGCGCAATCTTCGTGTTGTGCTCAGGCATGAGAGAAAGTGGCATGTCTTGGAGAGAGCAGTACCAAATGCCCCTGCCGTTAATGCTAGAGCTCAAACGAGGCAGACTTATGATAAGCATGTCAGTGATGCACTCGATGTGAGCTGTCTAATGCTCGCCACTATGAGTCCTGAGTTACAAGCGGGACTTATGGATATGCCTGCATTTGAGATGATCCAGCAACTTAGGGATTCATTTCAAGAGCAAGCTCGCACTGAGAGGTTCGACGTCAATCGAGCCTTCAACTCTTGCAAGATGGTCAAAGGAACGCCGGTGAGTGCCCGCGTCATGAAAATGAAAGGGCACATGGATCACCTCGCTAGACTTGGTCACCCCATTCCATTGCAGATGGCAACAGATACTATACTCAATTCGTTGTCTGATGACTACAAGTCTTTTGTGGTCAACTATAACATGCATAATATGGAGAAATCCATTGCTGAGCTACATTCTATGCTCTAGACAGCTGAGTTGAGTTTGGGGACCAAATATAAGGATGTTCTTATAATCGGTAATGGTAGTGGCGGTGGGAAGAAGAGAAAAGGGCATGGTGGTAAAGGAAAGGGTAAAACCTATCCTAACCAAGGAGTGCCAAATGGTAAAGGTGTCAAACAAAAGGTCAAGAAGGTTAAGCCTAACACTGCGAGGATCGAGAATCGGTGCTTCAAGTGTGATGAGGCTGGGCAATGGAAAAGGAATTGTCCAAAGGGTGCGAGTGGTGGTGGAGGAAACGCAAGTTCCTCAGGTAACACAACCACACTTCTTAATCACTTTAAGATACTTGTAAAGTACATTACGAGTAATCTAACTTTTGCAATCGTTTATTGCAGGAGGAGATGGAAAGTGATGTTGACCGGCATGAGATGGTGATGATCCCACGAGCACCAAGATTTTATAATTCAGTAGTTTATGGATTCAGTAAAAACAATTTTTTTTAATTGTTTTGGATAATTTTTATTTTATGTTAAAACAAGTTTTTTTTTTTGTTTTAATAAATTCGAATCTATGGTTGAATTATATTGTGTGCATGTGTGATAATTACACTAGTCAAGGTTTATGACTAGATTGTAAGTCAAGTTTTTGATTTACTTTATATTTCATGTTATATACTTGTTTGATTGTTGTATGAATGATGTCTTGATAGCTCAAGGTACTTAGATACTAGTAATTAGAAGTTTTTCTAATACAAGTATTTAGGAGTTTTATGGACGCACAAGGTTCAAAAGTGATTGAACTTAGTTAAAACATCTTAAGTAATAGTCATTACTTATGATAGTAAGTTATAAAGTATTAGTATTAATATAGTATGATTATATTGGATATAATCAAGATAGACTATAAGAGTATTATTACAAGTCTTTTATACTTGTAATAAAGGATTTGATGAAGTCATAATTCCCTAATAGGAATAATTGGATATTCGTAAAATCCAAGTAAAATGACTTAGACATTAAATGAATTTTTAAAAAGGGACAAACTATATTAAAGTATTTAAGAATTAAAAGGTATTATTGAAAGTCTTTTATATTTGTAATAAATACATTATTTAATCAAGTCATTATTCCCTTATAGGAATAATGGATATTTGAGAAATCCAAGAAATGACTTTGGCATTAAATAAAGTTATTAAAGAATACTAATATGTTTAAGAATTGAAAGTATCGTTTCAAGTGTCTTATACTTGTTAGATACAATAATATATAAAGGTCATGATTCCCTAAACAGGAATGTAGGATATTCGCAAATCCAAAGGATAATCTTAACTATTGATAGAATTCTTAAACGATTAAACTACAAGTTATTGACTAGGTCAAAGTAGTAGTTTAAGTGATGCTTAAATTCCATAAAAGATAGTGGGAGCTATGACTAACATAATTCATTAAAGATATTAATGAATTTAGTGAGTTAGTAAGACATTAACAACAAGGAATTACCAATTCGTTAGCCAAAGAGTTAAGAGAAATAAATGATCATTGATTAGATTGTTGCAAGTCTAATAGCGTGGTCACAAGTCTTGTGATTAATTATTGCATATCTAATAGGTTGTTCACACTCCAGTGGATAACATAATCATTTAAGGAAATTTCTTTAACTAGTAATGTAACATCCCAGAACCCCGTAGCACAATATTGTCCGCTTTGCCCACCAGCGCACGGTTTTGTTCTTGGTATAGACCACTTCCACCCAAAAGGCCTCATGCTAAGAGAGGTATCCACACCCTTATAAGGAGTGTTTTGTTCCCCTCTCCAACCAATGTGAGACGAATCTTACAATTCTCCCCCCCTTGGGACACAACGCCCTCGTTGTGCACATCGGCCCGGGTCTGGCTCTGATACCACTTGTAACATCCCAGAACCCCGTAGCACAATATTGTCCGCTTTGCCCACCAGCGCACGGTTTTGTTCTTGGTATGGACCACTTCCACCCAAAAGGCCTCATGCTAAGAGAGGTATCCACACCCTTATAAGGAGTGTTTTGTTCCCCTCTCCAACCAATGTGGGACGAATCTTACAAGTAAGAATATCTACAAATCAAGTAACTAAAAGAGGCTTTAGTTACAAGGAGAATTTTATGAATTCAAGAAACTAAGGAGTTAATTTACAATCCTCCTATGTTTGCGGAATTGCATAAAAGGCAAGACTAGAAAATGTTCCAAATGTTGCATGAACAACATCTAGCAAAGACAAAAGTAATAGTATTCCTAAAATACTCGTCTTATGTCTTTAGTTTAATAGAAATGATTGGTTTAGTGATAAAGTTACAATTAAGATTGTAAGAATCATTAAGTAATCAACACGAACAAAAGGAATAAGTAATGATCCAGTAATAATTCAGTATCTATGTCCAGTGATGAATAATACTTGAGTTAAAATCATTTTATTCAGACTTTGTATGTTTTACAATATCCATGAATAAAAGTTCCTTTATTCAAAAAGATATAAATCCATGACTACTCGTCTTGGTGGGAACCTCGATGGGACGTTAACGTCATCACGATATTTGGTGGTAGATTCGAAGTCCTTCAAAGATAGTTACACAAGTTTTTGTGTAAACCAAATATCGGTGATATTCTCTTGGAGCTCAACGAATATTGGATTGACCACTGTGACAATACTTCGTGGTTGAAAAGTTCAAAAGTATTGTTCACTAGGATTGTTCTTAAGCCTGAGGTATTTGGTTTAGGATACAATGACTAATGTACTTTGGTTCGTCTTATACAATTCTGAAATATGGTTGTCATACGAGGCTTTACTGGGTACAAAGGAAGTTGTATTTTGAATCGCAATATAACAAGATGGCAATTGCACCTCCTCTTTAGGAGAGATATTTATGGGTCCTTTGACATGATGAGATAACTGGAAAGTGCATGGCCATGCCCAAACGAGCTGATTTGTTCTTTGTCGTTTATCACAACAGTTTGAATCAAGAAGTCATGAAATGATTTCGAATACAGGAGTTGATAATTTCTACCATGCTCGTATTCGTTATCACAAATATCGTGCTACAAGGGATGAACCTAACAACGTTGCCCAAGAAGTAGAGACAGAGTGTTCTATACTAGGAGACACTATTAAGAGTTTTTCATAAAACTATACCAGGGTTACATAAGCTGTTTTTATGGGGTTGGTTACCTACATGCCCATCTAGAAGGCCACTGTAGCTCGTATCATTAAGACAAAGGTTACGACTTGCACAAGTGGGACTCTGAAGGATTTATGTGCACAGTTAGTCAACCTATGATGATACATCCATGCCTACGAAACACTTAAGGGCCACACCGGTGAGTGCATGTAATACGGGCAAGATATGCAATGATACTACGAAGAGGAATGATTCATAATAGTCATTATGAATCAGTTAAGTATTAAGTTAAGTTTAACTTATTACTAGATTAGTTTAACTAACTAATTAATACAAGTATTTGTAATTTACTAGTTGTGTAACACCCTAAAATTTACAAGATTTTTAAAATTTTTGAAAACAATATTATAACCAAAAAGGTCCCATAAAAATCCCAAAATATTTGTTTAACATAAAATGTGTTAAATACGGAAATATATTAAATAAAAATTCATAGTTTTTAAGATAGTAAAACGTTTCACATCCGCACGTCGTACAGCCGTCGACCGTCCACCTTTTCTTTCCCCTTGCTGGTACCTAAAAATGGGAGGGAGATTTTGGGTCAGCGGGGAAGCTGAGTGAATAAACTCAAAGTATAAACAATGACAACATACAATACATGAGGGCACACAGGTGAACTACTAATCATTTACCACTAAGTTGTTTTTTTTTCTCAGTTTTGTATCTTTTAAATTTATATAGCGCGCTTGTGTAACTCGAGTCGAGAGATCAACCTCGCCTCTCCTTACACTAAAATGCCACAAGGGCCCACACAGAATTTGCCACAAGGGCCCACACAGAATTTGCCACAAGGGCCCACACAGAATTTGCCACAAGGGCCCACACAGAATTTCCACTGAGATTATTTAATTACTTTTATGTTTTCAACACCTAACATAAACCACACAGATAGCCCTATCACTTAGTAGCACAAAATGACTTGGTACCGGCTCAGATACTCGGCACGTCCGTCTCAGATCAGTGGTAACAAAAGAAAAACAGTCATCCAGACAACAGATCAACACACAGAAAGTGCAACAGACCAACACACATAAAGTATAATAGATCAACAGTTAACCATATGAGTCATGCACGTATCGTTATAACTGAATACACGGTGAGAATACTCACCTCGAGAAATTGTAAGCTCCAAGGGTTTCCGACAATCAGAAGGATAGCACGTTATCTCCTAGACGGTCCTAAACCAAAAAGTGAAACCTTGAATTAAAATCTTACCCGAGGCTTATTTCAGAAAACTGGCAGCCCCCGTCAGTCTCACGGAAACTGCCATAACTCCTAAACGGTTTATTAGATTTTTCCCATCTTTTTACCATGGCTAGAAGACAATCAGAACTACAATTTACTGTGAGACGGTCACTGGCCAAAACAGACTCTAAGTGTCTCAAAACAGTGATGCAAGACATACATACTGCACAGGTCAATTTCCTAACAGCAGCATACTAGATTGACTATAACTTTTAAACCGTAATTCGGATTGACGAGAGGGTTGCGGCGTTGGAAAGCTAACTCAAAAACCAAGGTGCCAGCACGGGCCAAAAGTCCAAACAAACAATCTAGTCAGGTCAAAAACTACATAATATAGGACAGCATAATCTGCCAAACGTTTTTAAATCAAAACTCTACTTATTGAACCGACTCCGGTCTATAAAGTTTGGTTACTTCCTACTATAAAACCCGACATGTTCACAATTCAGATTACTCGACCCAAGGTGATTTTTAAGGCTTAAAGACATCGAGTATACTCGGTTGGGAACCTAGAACCCTACGGGTTCGGTTCCCTCTCGGTATAGCCTCCCGATTCACATCACTTAGTCAATTTAAACCGAAAACTATCTAAGTTTCAGTGACAATTACTAGCATGCAGCCCTAAGGTCCCCATAGCCGACAACCTAGCACGAAAGAAATTCCCGGAAAAAAACAAATAACGACGATAAGGAAGAACCAAGGACTACCGTATTAGAATTCTCACGCCTAGCTTCCCGTTAGATAAGTCCTTTGCTGCTAGAAGGAAGTTAACGGCTAATGCTTTCTCGATTTATAACCTGCTTGGCCGAAAGACACAATCCAAACATCAACAATCGGATTTTAAAACTGATACGAGAGAAAGGCATAAACGAAAGAGGATTCGAATATCTTACCCCGGACACAACTCTTGAATTCGACCCTCCCGCGATCGTCTTCACGTTGCCGGAACGGAGAAACACGATTGGAACTTAAAGCTCTCGATGATAAGGTATGGCAGACAAGAGAGAATTATGGCTGTTAGAAAAAAAAATGTCGGCAGCTAGGTTGAGTGAATATCGATATCCTTCGTCTAATACATCCGCACGACTAAAATTTGGAAGTTTGCCGTGAAGCTGGACACAAGCCCATACGTCCCGAGCCCAATTAACTACTGGCCCAAATATCCTTTCCTTATTACCGCAATTATGGGCTCACAAGCTTAATTGTACCGAGAGGCCCGCATATATATATATTCGCATATTATCTGCTCTTGCGGTCTCGGCTTGGCCTCTGGCCGGCCTTGACCCGACACTCGCCCTCGGGTTTTAAGTAGCGTAAATAAAGTGAGTTACTTATGTATTCTATCACGACATGATAATTTAAATAATCGTATAAAAATTTAAGATCGCTTAATAACGCGTAACCAAAACGTCGTGCACTTAATTCGCTTAATAATATCCCAGAAGCAATACAATAATGTTTTTAAACTAATAGAACGTAATTAAATTAAATCATAAAATTTTTGGGGCGTTACAACTCAATCCCACTTGAATCAGACTTCGTCCCCGAAGTCCTCACTCTGAAATAAATCGGGATAATTATCACGCATCTCAGACTCGGGTTCCCATGTCCACTCGGAACCCTTACGGTGTTGCCACTGCACCTTAACTAACACAATTTCCTTATTGCGCAAGGTCTTGACCTTGCGGTCAAGAATCGCAATCGGATGCTCAATATAGTTCAACTTTTCGTCAATCTGAATATCTTCTAACGGCACAACCACAGACTCGTCTACGATACACTTTCTAAGTTGCGAAACGTGAAAGGTATTATGAATAAGATGGAGTTCCTCTGGTAAGTCTAGACGATAAGCAACCTTGCCAACCTTGGCGATCACCTGATAAGGGCCAATGTAACGAGGTCCCAATTTCCCCCTCTTTCTGAACCTGATTACCCCTTTCCACGGGGAAACTTTCAACAACACATAATCACCAACCTGAAAATCTAGAACAGATCGCCTCTTGTCAGCATAACTCTTCTGGCGACTCTGTGCAGTAACCAACCTCTCACGAACCATCTGAATCATCTCGGTAGTTTTCAATACAATTTCAGTACTACCTAGCACCTTGTGCCCAACTTTGCCCCAGCAGATGGGCGTTCGGCACTTCCTGCCGTATAACATCTCAAAAGGTGGTTTGCCTAAACCAAAGAATTTTATTAGAATAAACACAGACAGAATAAAGAAAAAGGAAAGAAAATCAAAAAGACATACGAATGCTCGAGTGGTAGCTGTTATTGTAAGAAAACTCCGCCAACGGTAGGTACTTATCCCAACTACCTCCAAAATCAAGTACACATGCTCTCAACATATCCTCGAGCGTTTGAATCGTCCGTTCACTCTGCCCATCTGTTTGTGGATGAAACGCGGTACTGAAATGAAGTCTCATGCCCATCTCCTCTTGGAATTTCTCCCAAAATCTCGATGTAAAACGAGTGTCTCTGTCTGACACAATGGAGACCGGTATACCGTGTCTCGCCACAATCTCGCGAACAAAAATATCTGCCATCTTCTCGGCTGAAGAACTCTCCCGAATCGGAATAAAGTGGGCACTCTTAGTCAAACGATCAACGACCACCCAGATAGCATCATACCCCCCTGGCGTTTTCGGTAACTTGGTGATCAAATCCATAGTAATCTGTTCCCACTTCCACAATGGAATCTCTAAGGGCTGCAACATACCATGTGGTTTCTGGTGCTCGGCCTTGACTTTGCGACAAGTCAAGCATTTCTCTACATACTCAGCTACCTCTAACTTCATACCCGGCCACCAATAATTATCACGAAGGTCTCGGTACATCTTAGTCGCACCCGGATGAATAGAAAATTTGGACTTATGAGCCTCATCTAACAAAATGTCGCGGTTACCACCGTGTGAAGGAACCCAGACTCTACCAAGGTGTGTCAAAAGATCTCTACTGTCTTTCACAAAACTGCCAATCACACCTACAACCCGTTCTTTCTTAGCCTGCTCAGCTCCTAAAGCCTCTATCTGTGCACTACGAATAGACTCCAATAACGATGCTACTGCTGTCAACCTCATACAAACACCCCGAATAGGGTTCCTGCTCAACGCATCAGCTACTACGTTGGCTTTACCCGGATGGTAAAGGATCTCACAATCATAATCTTTCAACACATCAAGCCATCTTCTCTGTCTCATGTTCAAGTCTTGCTGATCCATCAAATATTTCAAACTTTTATGATCAGTGTAGATGGTGATTTTCACGCCGTATAAATAATGTCTCCAGATTTTTAAGGCAAACACCACGGCACCTAACTCGAGATCATGCGTAGGGTAATTTCCCTCATGAGATTTCAGCTGTCTGGAAGCATATGCAATCACTTTACCCCTTTGCATTAGGACGGCACCCAAACCCTGAATAGACGCGTCACAGTAAACCACAAAATCTTCTACACCCTCTGGTAGGGCTAGAATCGGTGCCTCACATAATCGGTTTCTCAATGCTTCAAAAGCTTCTTGCTGCTGGTTACCCCAACTAAATGCAGCTGATTTCTTGGTCAACTTTGTCAACGGTGAAGCGATTTTGGAGAAATCCTTGATAAAACGACGATAATACCCAGCTAAACCCAGAAAACTACGAATCTCCGACGGCGTCTTCGGTACTTCCCACTTCATCACTGCTGCGATTTTTGCAGGGTCAACTTTGATACCTTCTTCATTCACAACATGACCAAGAAACTGCACTTCACGTAACCAGAACTCACACTTGGAAAATTTTGCATAAAGGCCCTCGCGTCTCAACGTATCTAACACCTCACGAAGATGGACCTCGTGCTCTGCCTTGGTCTTTGAGTAAACTAGAATATCATCAATAAACACAATCACCGAACGATCTAACATGCTACTAAAAACCCGATTCATAAGATCCATGAAAGCCGCTGGTGCGTTAGTGAGTCCGAAGGGCATCACTACAAACTCATAATGACCATAACGCGTACGAAAGGCGGTCTTTTCTATATCTTCCTCTTTCACCCGCATCTGATGATACCCTGAACGCAAATCTATTTTTGAAAACCACGACGCACCCTGAAGCTGGTCGAACAAATCATCGATTCTCGGCAATGGATAACGGTTTTTCACTGTCAACTTATTCAATTCCCTGTAATCAATGCACATTCTTTGCGACCCATCTTTCTTCTTTACAAACAATATCGGTGCGCCCCACGGTGAACAGCTCGGTCGAATAAATTCTTTTTCTTGCAATTCTTGTAACTGGTCATACAGTTCTTTCATTTCTGGCGGTGCAAGGCGATAAGGAGCTTTCGCAATCGGCGCAGCACCCGGTACTAAATCAATTCGAAATTCCACCTGTCTCTCTGGTGGTATCCCTGGCAGATCCTCAGGAAATACATCTGCAAATTCACACACAATAGGAACAGTCTCTATCGATCTCGGTTTCTCCTCAAGAATGGTGTCGATAATATAAGCCAAATAACCCATGGCACCGTGCTGAAGATATTTTCTTGCCCTCGCAGCCGAACACAGTGCCGGCACTAATCGGTTTATATCGCCCTGAATTAACAATTCAATCCCACTTGGGGGTTTGATACGGATTTGTTTTTGGTGACAGAGGATCTCAGCGTGGTATTCGGTCATCCAGTCCATCCCCACAATCACACATAACTCTCTCATAGCGATGGGAATAAGATC
The DNA here is from genome assembly GCA_963853835.1 of Calendula officinalis. Lineage (NCBI taxonomy): Eukaryota > Viridiplantae > Streptophyta > Magnoliopsida > Asterales > Asteraceae > Calendula > Calendula officinalis. The sequence continues at coordinate 4,106,436 of OY970823.1, read as the reverse complement.
TATGGGAAATTTCTTCCCACACAACTCGATCCGACAACCACGGTAAACTTTTGTAACAGCTAGATTTTTCTCATTGACTACTTCTATCACTAAGGGCTCAGAAAGGTCCTCTAATTTATGGGACATCAGCTTGCTAAAAGCATAAGAGACAAAAGAGTGAGTTGCCCCACTATCAAATAACACAAAAGCAGGTATGTCGTTCACAGAGAATGTACCTATTGCACAGAGATCATAAAATGCACACAGAATTAGAATCACACAGTAATACTCATGCAATTTCCACTCAGATTAAAACTCAAATAATAGTTCAGATGATAAATTAAATAATAACTCGGAAGGTAAAAATATTTACCCGCAACAGCATTAGGAGCCTTCTTGGCCTCCTCTCCCGTCATCTGATAGGCTCGTCCTCGAGCCCTAGTAGTAGCCCCCTCAGTAATTCTGAGGGTAGCTGGAGCCGGATTAATCACGGGTCCACCTCTAGCATCACCTATTATTGATTATATGAGGATATATATATATACACACAGTCAAATAAGAGGGTATAAAAATAATACGTGAAAATAGTAAAAATAAAAATAAAAATGTAGGAATCGACACCTCTCCCAGCATCCTTCCTCTTTGGGCAATCGTCTCTCGCATGGCCTTCTTCCCTGCAGTAGTAACACACAAGCCCCCTTACGGAACATGCGTTCGCGATGTGCCCAGTCTGCCCACACTTGTAACACATCCTCGGCGGTCTCACTTCATCTTTATCAGTTGCATTACGAGGCCCGCTCCTCGTATCGTCTCGACGTGCGTTTACACCACGCGCGTTACCCCCAGTCTGGCCACTCCTGCCTAAACTTCCCCCTTTGTATGGCTTGAACTCGAACCCCCGTTGTTTCTTTTCATTACCCTGGCTCGTGTTTCCCTGAGACGGTGGCAATGCTCTCTTGTAGTCCTTCTTCTGACGATCTAGCTCAATCTCACGACCGCGGGCCGCTTCAATCATATCCGCCAACGAACTACGGGGTGTCATCCCCACAAACTCTCGAATATCACTACGCAACATATCCAGATATCGAGTCATCTTCATGTCCTCCATCGCAGCATATTCGGGACAAAACGAGGCCATCTCCCGGAACTTAGTAGTGATGGTGTTAACTGACTCAGTAGTTTGTTGAAGACTCAGAAATTCGCGGGTAATCCGCTCTACCTCTACGCGTGGCACATACTGTTTCTTGAACCGATCCACGAATACTTCCCAAGTCAATTGTTCATCAGTCATGGATGCCGCTAGTGGTTTCCACCACTCTTGAGCTTCGCCCTTCAGTGAGTGTGACGCATAGATCGTCTTCATGTCGGTAGGGCACCTGGAGATTCGGAAAACGCTTTCCATGTCAGCGAGCCAACGTATCGCCTTCTTCGGGTCTGATTCACCCTTAAATTCCGGGGGTGAACACACCGAGAAATCTCGATAAGTGAAGGGCTTCGGTGCAGGCGGTTGCGGCGCGACAGCATCTCTGGCAGCGAACTCGGTATGCAACATGTGGCTGACCTGATCAGTGATTTCATTAAACATATCCTGAAACATTTCAGGTAACATTTGGCCTAACACTTCAGTCATCATGGCCCTCAACTCCTGTGCGGTAGGTCTGACTGGCGGCATTTTGCTATATATATAAAACATAAAATATATCAGAAAATATGCCAAAATATTACCTTTGATGATACTTAGACGTCAAGTTAGTAATTCTCCCAATTTTCCCGAAAACGTAGTCTTAGGTTCGGTGCGTACAATAATAGGGGCCCTTCTATTATTTTTCGGCACCTACCCTTAACAGTTTTTCAACAAAAATTGAGATTATTACAACTCTCCATTTCCATATCAATCATAAGATGCAATTAATTTTCACAAAATATATAGTCGTAGCGTCAAAGACACCAAACACTCAAATTTGGCCTCACGGCGATCTTAATGTATAATACTAACAACATATAACTAATACCGGCAATAGGAAAACGAAGGTTGACGTGACATGCTGTACGGTTGATGTGAAACTTCTCTCATAAACTGTTTTACTCTTTTCTAAAAATAAAAATTTCAACCTGAGTTTGAATTCGCCCCCTGCGAATTCAAATCCCTCAAGTCAGCGCTCAGATACCAACTTGTAACACCCTAAAATTTACAAGATTTTTAAAATTTTTGAAAACAATATTATAACCAAAAAGGTCCCATAAAAATCCCAAAATATTTGTTTAACATAAAATGTGTTAAATACGGAAATATATTAAATAAAAATTCATAGTTTTTAAGATAGTAAAACGTTTCACATCCGCACGTCGTACAGCCGTCAACCGTCCACCTTTTCTTTCCCCTTGCTGGTACCTGAAAATGGGAGGGAGATTTTGGGTCAGCGGGGAAGCTGAGTGAATAAACTCAAAGTATAAACAATGACAACATACAATACATGAGGGCACACAGGTGAACTACTAATCATTTACCACTAAGTTGTTTTTTTTTCTCAGTTTTGTATCTTTTAAATTTATATAGCGCGCTTGTGTAACTCGAGTCGAGAGATCAACCTCGCCTCTCCTTACACTAAAATGCCACAAGGGCCCACACAGAATTTGCCACAAGGGCCCACACAGAATTTGCCACAAGGGCCCACACAGAATTTGCCACAAGGGCCCACACAGAATTTCCACTGAGATTATTTAATTACTTTTATGTTTTCAACACCTAACATAAACCACACAGATAGCCCTATCACTTAGTAGCACAAAATGACTTGGTACCGGCTCAGATACTCGGCACGTCCGTCTCAGATCAGTGGTAACAAAAGAAAAACAGTCATCCAGACAACAGATCAACACACAGAAAGTACAACAGATCAACACACAGAAAGTATAACAGATCAACAGTTAACCATATGAGTCATGCACGTATCGTTATAACTGAATACACGGTGAGAATACTCACCTCGAGAAATTGTAAGCTCCAAGGGTTTCCGACAATCAGAAGGATAGCACGTTATCTCCTAGACGGTCCTAAACCAAAAAGTGAAACCTTGAATTAAAATCTTACCCGAGGCTTATTTCAGAAAACTGGCAGCCCCCGTCAGTCTCACGGAAACTGCCATAACTCCTAAACGGTTTATTAGATTTTTCCCATCGTTTTACCATGGCTAGAAGACAATCAGAACTACAATTTACTGTGAGACGGTCACTGGCCAAAACAGACTCTAAGTGTCTCAAAACAGTGATGCAAGACATACATACTGCACAGGTCAATTTCCTAACAGCAGCATACTAGATTGACTATAACTTTTAAACCGTAATTCGGATTGACGAGAGGGTTGCGGCGTTGGAAAGCTAACTCAAAAACCAAGGTGCCTGCACGGGCCAAAAGTCCAAACAAACAATCTAGTCAGGTCAAAAACTACATAATCTAGGACAGCATAATCTGCCAAACGTTTTTAAATCAAAACTCTACTTATTGAACCGACTCCGGTCTATAAAGTTTGGTTACTTCCTACTATAAAACCCGACATGTTCACAATTCAGATTACTCGACCCAAGGTGATTTTTAAGGCTTAAAGACATCGAGTATACTCGGTTGGGAACCTAGAACCCTACGGGTTCGGTTCCCTCTCGGTATAGCCTCCCGATTCACATCACTTAGTCAATTTAAACCGAAAACTATCTAAGTTTCAGTGACAATTACTAGCATGCAGCCCTAAGGTCCCCATAGCCGACAACCTAGCACGAAAGAAATTCCCGGAAAAAAAACAAATAACGACGATAAGGAAGAACCAAGGACTACCGTATTAGAATTCTCACGCCTAGCTTCCCGTTAGATAAGTCCTTTGCTGCTAGAAGGAAGTTAACGGCTAATGCTTTCTCGATTTATAACCTGCTTGGCCGAAAGACACAATCCAAACATCAACAATCGGATTTTAAAACTGATACGAGAGAAAGGCATAAACGAAAGAGGATTCGAATATCTTACCCCGGACACAACTCTTGAATTCGACCCTCCCGCGATCGTCTTCACGTTGCCGGAACGGAGAAACACGATTGGAACTTAAAGCTCTCGATGATAAGGTATGGCAGACAAGAGAGAATTATGGCTGTTAGAAAAAAAAAATGTCGGCAGCTAGGTTGAGTGAATATCGATATCCTTCGTCTAATACATCCGCACGACTAAAATTTGGAAGTTTGCCGTGAAGCTGGACACAAGCCCATACGTCCCGAGCCCAATTAACTACTGGCCCAAATATCCTTTCCTTATTACCGCAATTATGGGCTCACAAGCTTAATTGTACCGAGAGGCCCGCATATATATATATTCGCATATTATCTGCTCTTGCGGTCTCGGCTTGGCCTCTGGCCGGCCTTGACCCGACACTCGCCCTCGGGTTTTAAGTAGCGTAAATAAAGTGAGTTACTTATGTATTCTATCACGACATGATAATTTAAATAATCGTATAAAAATTTAAGATCGCTTAATAACGCGTAACCAAAACGTCGTGCACTTAATTCGCTTAATAATATCCCAGAAGCAATACAATAATGTTTTTAAACTAATAGAACGTAATTAAATTAAATCATAAAATTTTTGGGGCGTTACAACTCAATCCCACTTGAATCAGACTTCGTCCCCGAAGTCCTCACTCTGAAATAAATCGGGATAATTATCACGCATCTCAGACTCGGGTTCCCATGTCCACTCGGAACCCTTACGGTGTTGCCACTGCACCTTAACTAACACAATTTCCTTATTGCGCAAGGTCTTGACCTTGCGGTCAAGAATCGCAATCGGATGCTCAATATAGTTCAACTTTTCGTCAATCTGAATATCTTCTAACGGCACAACCACAGACTCGTCTACGATACACTTTCTAAGTTGCGAAACGTGAAAGGTATTATGAATAAGATGGAGTTCCTCTGGTAAGTCTAGACGATAAGCAACCTTGCCAACCTTGGCGATCACCTGATAAGGGCCAATGTAACGAGGTCCCAATTTCCCCCTCTTTCTGAACCTGATTACCCCTTTCCACGGGGAAACTTTCAACAACACATAATCACCAACCTGAAAATCTAGAACAGATCGCCTCTTGTCAGCATAACTCTTCTGGCGACTCTGTGCAGTAACCAACCTCTCACGAACCATCTGAATCATCTCGGTAGTTTTCAATACAATTTCAGTACTACCTAGCACCTTGTGCCCAACTTCGCCCCAGCAGATGGGCGTTCGGCACTTCCTGCCGTATAACATCTCAAAAGGTGGTTTGCCTAAACCAAAGAATTTTATTAGAATAAACACAGACAGAATAAAGAAAAAGGAAAGAAAATCAAAAAGACATACGAATGCTCGAGTGGTAGCTGTTATTGTAAGAAAACTCCGCCAACGGTAGGTACTTATCCCAACAACCTCCAAAATCAAGTACACATGCTCTCAACATATCCTCGAGCGTCTGAATCGTCCGTTCACTCTGCCCATCTGTTTGTGGATGAAACGCGGTACTGAAATGAAGTCTCATGCCCATCTCCTCTTGGAATTTCTCCCAAAATCTCGATGTAAAACGAGTGTCTCTGTCTGACACAATGGAGACCGGTATACCGTGTCTCGCCACAATCTCGCGAACAAAAATATCTGCCATCTTCTCGGCTGAAGAACTCTCCCGAATCGGAATAAAGTGGGCACTCTTAGTCAAACGATCAACGACCACCCAGATAGCATCATACCCCCCTGGCGTTTTCGGTAACTTGGTGATCAAATCCATAGTAATCTGTTCCCACTTCCACACTGGAATCTCTAAGGGCTGCAACATACCATGTGGTTTCTGGTGCTCGGCCTTGACTTTGCGACAAGTCAAGCATTTCTCTACATACTCAGCTACCTCTAACTTCATACCCGGCCACCAATAATTATCACGAAGGTCTCGGTACATCTTAGTCGCACCCGGATGAATAGAAAATTTGGACTTATGAGCCTCATCTAACAAAATGTCGCGGTTACCACCGTGTGAAGGAACCCAGACTCTACCAAGGTGTGTCAAAAGATCTCTACTGTCTTTCACAAAACTGCCAATCACACCTACAACCCGTTCTTTCTTAGCCTGCTCAGCTCCTAAAGCCTCTATCTGTGCACTACGAATAGACTCCAATAACGATGCTACTGCTGTCAACCTCATACAAACACCCCGAATAGGGTTCCTGCTCAACGCATCAGCTACTACGTTGGCTTTACCCGGATGGTAAAGGATCTCACAATCATAATCTTTCAACACATCAAGCCATCTTCTCTGTCTCATGTTCAAGTCTTGCTGATCCATCAAATATTTCAAACTTTTATGATCAGTGTAGATGGTGATTTTCACGCCGTATAAATAATGTCTCCAGATTTTTAAGGCAAACACCACGGCACCTAACTCGAGATCATGCGTAGGGTAATTTCCCTCATGAGATTTCAGCTGTCTGGAAGCATATGCAATCACTTTACCCCTTTGCATTAGGACGGCACCCAAACCCTGAATAGACGCGTCACAGTAAACCACAAAATCTTCTACACCCTCTGGTAGGGCTAGAATCGGTGCCTCACATAATCGGTTTCTCAATGCTTCAAAAGCTTCTTGCTGCTGGTTACCCCAACTAAATGCAGCTGATTTCTTGGTCAACTTTGTCAACGGTGAAGCGATTTTGGAGAAATCCTTGATAAAACGACGATAATACCCAGCTAAACCCAGAAAACTACGAATCTCCGACGGCGTCTTCGGTACTTCCCACTTCATCACTGCTGCAATTTTTGCAGGGTCAACTTTGATACCTTCTTCATTCACAACATGACCAAGAAACTGCACTTCACGTAACCAGAACTCACACTTGGAAAATTTTGCATAAAGGCCCTCGCGTCTCAACGTATCTAACACCTCACGAAGATGGACCTCGTGCTCTGCCTTGGTCTTTGAGTAAACTAGAATATCATCAATAAACACAATCACCGAACGATCTAACATGCTACTAAAAACCCGATTCATAAGATCCATGAAAGCCGCTGGTGCGTTAGTGAGTCCGAAGGGCATCACTACAAACTCATAATGACCATAACGCGTACGAAAGGCGGTCTTTTCTATATCTTCCTCTTTCACCCGCATCTGATGATACCCTGAACGCAAATCTATTTTTGAAAACCACGACGCACCCTGAAGCTGGTCGAACAAATCATCGATTCTCGGCAATGGATAACGGTTTTTCACTGTCAACTTATTCAATTCCCTGTAATCAATGCACATTCTTTGCGACCCATCTTTCTTCTTTACAAACAATATCGGTGCGCCCCACGGTGAACAGCTCGGTCGAATAAATTCTTTTTCTTGCAATTCTTGTAACTGGTCATACAGTTCTTTCATTTCTGGCGGTGCAAGGCGATAAGGAGCTTTCGCAATCGGCGCAGCACCCGGTACTAAATCAATTCGAAATTCCACCTGTCTCTCTGGTGGTATCCCTGGCAGATCCTCAGGAAATACATCTGCAAATTCACACACAATAGGAACAGTCTCTATCGATCTCGGTTTCTCCTCAAGAATGGTGTCGATAATATAAGCCAAATAACCCACGGCACCGTGCTGAAGATATTTTCTTGCCCTCGCAGCCGAACACAGTGCCGGCACTAATCGGTTTATATCGCCCTGAATTAACAATTCAATCCCACTTGGGGGTTTGATACGGATTTGTTTTTGGTGACAGAGGATCTCAGCGTGGTATTCGGTCATCCAGTCCATCCCCACAATCACACATAACTCTCTCATAGCGATGGGAATAAGATCTATGGGAAATTTCTTCCCACACAACTCGATCCGACAACCACGGTAAACTTTTGTAACAGCTAGATTTTTCTCATTGACTACTTCTATCACTAAGGGCTCAGAAAGGTCCTCTAATTTATGGGACATCAGCTTGCTAAAAGCATAAGAGACAAAAGAGTGAGTTGCCCCACTATCAAATAACACAAAAGCAGGTATGTCGTTCACAGAGAATGTACCTATTGCACAGAGATCATAAAATGCACACAGAATTAGAATCACACAATAATACTCATGCAATTTCCACTCAGATTAAAACTCAAATAATAGTTCAGATGATAAATTAAATAATAACTCGGAAGGTAAAAATATTTACCCGCAACAGCATTAGGAGCCTTCTTGGCCTCCTCTCCCGTCATCTGATAGGCTCGTCCTCGAGCCCTAGTAGTAGCCCCCTCAGTAATTCTGAGGGTAGCTGGAGCCGGATTAATCACGGGTCCACCTCTAGCATCACCTATTATTGATTATATGAGGATATATATATATACACACAGTCAAATAAGAGGGTATAAAAATAATACGTGAAAATAGTAAAAATAAAAATAAAAATGTAGGAATCGACACCTCTCCCAGCATCCTTCCTCTTTGGGCAATCGTCTCTCGCATGGCCTTCTTCCCTGCAGTAGTAACACACAAGCCCCCTTACGGAACATGCGTTCGCCATGTGCCCAGTCTGCCCACACTTGTAACACATCCTCGGCGGTCTCACTTCATCTTTATCAGTTGCATTACGAGGCCCGCTCCTCGTATCGTCTCGACGTGCATTTACACCACGCGCGTTACCCCCAGTCTGGCCACTCCTGCCTAAACTTCCCCCTTTGTATGGCTTGAACTCGAACCCCCGTTGTTTCTTTTCATTACCCTGGCTCGTGTTTCCCTGAGACGGTGGCAATGCTCTCTTGTAGTCCTTCTTCTGACGATCTAGCTCAATCTCGCGACCGCGGGCCGCTTCAATCATATCCGCCAACGAACTACGGGGTGTCATCCCCACAAACTCTCGAATATCACTACGCAACATATCCAGATATCGAGTCATCTTCATCTCCTCCATCGCAGCATATTCGGGACAAAACGAGGCCATCTCCCGGAACTTAGTAGTGATGGTGTTAACAGACTCAGTAGTTTGTTGAAGACTCAGAAATTCGCGGGTAATCCGCTCTACCTCTACGCGTGGCACATACTGTTTCTTGAACCGATCCACGAATACTTCCCAAGTCAATTGTTCATCAGTCATGGATGCCGCTAGTGGTTTCCACCACTCTTGAGCTTCGCCCTTCAGTGAGTGTGACGCATAGATCGTCTTCATGTCGGTAGGGCACCTGGAGATTCAGAAAACGCTTTCCATGTCAGCGAGCCAACGTATCGCCTTCTTCGGGTCTGATTCACCCTTAAATTCCGGGGGTGAACACACCGAGAAATCTCGATAAGTGAAGGGCTTCGGTGCAGGCGGTTGCGGCGCGACAGCATCTCTGGCAGCGAACTCGGTATGCAACATGTGGCTGACCTGATCAGTGATTTCATTAAACATATCCTGAAACATTTCAGGTAACATTTGGCCTAACACTTCAGTCATCATGGCCCTCAACTCCTGTGCGGTAGGTCTGACTGGCGGCATCTTGCTATATATATAAAACATAAAATATATCAGAAAATATGCCAAAATATTACCTTTGATGATACTTAGACGTCAAGTTAGTAATTCTCCCAATTTTCCCGAAAACGTAGTCTTAGGTTCGGTGCGTACAATAATAGGGGCCCTTCTATTATTTTTCGGCACCTACCCTTAACAGTTTTTCAACAAAAATTGAGATTATTACAACTCTCCATTTCCATATCAATCATAAGATGCAATTAATTTTCACAAAATATATAGTCGTAGCGTCAAAGACACCAAACACTCAAATTTGGCCTCACGGCGATCTTAATGTATAATACTAACAACATATAACTAATACCGGCAGTAGGAAAACGAAGGTTGACGTGACATGCTGTACGGTTGATGTGAAACTTCTCTCATAAACTGTTTTACTCTTTTCTAAAATTAAAAATTTCAACTTGAGTTTGAATTCGCCCCCTGCGAATTCAAATCCCTCAAGTCAGCGCTCAGATACCAACTTGTAACACCCTAAAATTTACAAGATTTTTAAAATTTTTGAAAACAATATTATAACCAAAAAGGTCCCATAAAAATCCCAAAATATTTGTTTAACATAAAATGTGTTAAATACGGAAATATATTAAATAAAAATTCATAGTTTTTAAGATAGTAAAACGTTTCACATCCGCACGTCGTACAGCCGTCAACCGTCCACCTTTTCTTTCCCCTTGCTGGTACCTGAAAATGGGAGGGAGATTTTGGGTCAGCGGGGAAGCTGAGTGAATAAACTCAAAGTATAAACAATGACAACATACAATACATGAGGGCACACAGGTGAACTACTAATCATTTACCACTAAGTTGTTTTTTTTTCTCAGTTTTGTATCTTTTAAATTTATATAGCGCGCTTGTGTAACTCGAGTCGAGAGATCAACCTCGCCTCTCCTTACACTAAAATGCCACAAGGGCCCACACAGAATTTGCCACAAGGGCCCACACAGAATTTGCCACAAGGGCCCACACAGAATTTGCCACAAGGGCCCACACAGAATTTCCACTGAGATTATTTAATTACTTTTATGTTTTCAACACCTAACATAAACCACACAGATAGCCCTATCACTTAGTAGCACAAAATGACTTGGTACCGGCTCAGATACTCGGCACGTCCGTCTCAGATCAGTGGTAACAAAAGAAAAACAGTCATCCAGACAACAGATCAACACACAGAAAGTACAACAGATCAACACACAGAAAGTATAACAGATCAACAGTTAACCATATGAGTCATGCACGTATCGTTATAACTGAATACACGGTGAGAATACTCACCTCGAGAAATTGTAAGCTCCAAGGGTTTCCGACAATCAGAAGGATAGCACGTTATCTCCTAGACGGTCCTAAACCAAAAAGTGAAACCTTGAATTAAAATCTTACCCGAGGCTTATTTCAGAAAACTGGCAGCCCCCGTCAGTCTCACGGAAACTGCCATAACTCCTAAACGGTTTATTAGATTTTTCCCATCTTTTTACCATGGCTAGAAGACAATCAGAACTACAATTTACTGTGAGACGGTCACTGGCCAAAACAGACTCTAAGTGTCTCAAAACAGTGATGCAAGACATACATACTGCACAGGTCAATTTCCTAACAGCAGCATACTAGATTGACTATAACTTTTAAACCGTAATTCGGATTGACGAGAGGGTTGCGGCGTTGGAAAGCTAACTCAAAAACCAAGGTGCCAGCACGGGCCAAAAGTCCAAACAAACAATCTAGTCAGGTCAAAAACTACATAATCTAGGACAGCATAATCTGCCAAACGTTTTTAAATCAAAACTCTACTTATTGAACCGACTCCGGTCTATAAAGTTTGGTTACTTCCTACTATAAAACCCGACATGTTCACAATTCAGATTACTCGACCCAAGGTGATTTTTAAGGCTTAAAGACATCGAGTATACTCGGTTGGGAACCTAGAACCCTACGGGTTCGGTTCCCTCTCGGTATAGCCTCCCGATTCACATCACTTAGTCAATTTAAACCGAAAACTATCTAAGTTTCAGTGACAATTACTAGCATGCAGCCCTAAGGTCCCCATAGCCGACAACCTAGCACGAAAGAAATTCCCGGAAAAAAAACAAATAACGACGATAAGGAAGAACCAAGGACTACCGTATTAGAATTCTCACGCCTAGCTTCCCGTTAGATAAGTCCTTTGCTGCTAGAAGGAAGTTAACGGCTAATGCTTTCTCGATTTATAACCTGCTTGGCCGAAAGACACAATCCAAACATCAACAATCGGATTTTAAAACTGATACGAGAGAAAGGCATAAACGAAAGAGGATTTGAATATCTTACCCCGGACACAACTCTTGAATTCGACCCTCCCGCGATCGTCTTCACGTTGCCGGAACGGAGAAACACGATTGGAACTTAAAGCTCTCGATGATAAGGTATGGCAGACAAGAGAGAATTATGGCTGTTAGAAAAAAAAAATGTCGGCAGCTAGGTTGAGTGAATATCGATATCCTTCGTCTAATACATCCGCACGACTAAAATTTGGAAGTTTGCCGTGAAGCTGGACACAAGCCCATACGTCCCGAGCCCAATTAACTACTGGCCCAAATATCCTTTCCTTATTACCGCAATTATGGGCTCACAAGCTTAATTGTACCGAGAGGCCCGCATATATATATATTCGCATATTATCTGCTCTTGCGGTCTCGGCTTGGCCTCTGGCCGGCCTTGACCCGACACTCGCCCTCGGGTTTTAAGTAGCGTAAATAAAGTGAGTTACTTATGTATTCTATCACGACATGATAATTTAAATAATCGTATAAAAATTTAAGATCGCTTAATAACGCGTAACCAAAACGTCGCGCACTTAATTCGCTTAATAATATCCCAGAAGCAATACAATAATGTTTTTAAACTAATAGAACGTAATTAAATTAAATCATAAAATTTTTGGGGCGTTACAACTCAATCCCACTTGAATCAGACTTCGTCCCCGAAGTCCTCACTCTGAAATAAATCGGGATAATTATCACGCATCTCAGACTCGGGTTCCCATGTCCACTCGGAACCCTTACGGTGTTGCCACTGCACCTTAACTAACACAATTTCCTTATTGCGCAAGGTCTTGACCTTGCGGTCAAGAATCGCAATCGGATGCTCAATATAGTTCAACTTTTCGTCAATCTGAATATCTTCTAACGGCACAACCACAGACTCGTCTACGATACACTTTCTAAGTTGCGAAACGTGAAAGGTATTATGAATAAGATGGAGTTCCTCTGGTAAGTCTAGACGATAAGCAACCTTGCCAACCTTGGCGATCACCTGATAAGGGCCAATGTAACGAGGTCCCAATTTCCCCCTCTTTCTGAACCTGATTACCCCTTTCCACGGGGAAACTTTCAACAACACATAATCACCAACCTGAAAATCTAGAACAGATCGCCTCTTGTCAGCATAACTCTTCTGGCGACTCTGTGCAGTAACCAACCTCTCACGAACCATCTGAATCATCTCGGTAGTTTTCAATACAATTTCAGTACTACCTAGCACCTTGTGCCCAACTTCGCCCCAGTAGATGGGCGTTCGGCACTTCCTGCCGTATAACATCTCAAAAGGTGGTTTGCCTAAACCAAAGAATTTTATTAGAATAAACACAGACAGAATAAAGAAAAAGGAAAGAAAATCAAAAAGACATACAAATGCTCGAGTGGTAGCTGTTATTGTAAGAAAACTCCGCCAACGGTAGGTACTTATCCCAACTACCTCCAAAATCAAGTACACATGCTCTCAACATATCCTCGAGCGTTTGAATCGTCCGTTCACTCTGCCCATCTGTTTGTGGATGAAACGCGGTACTGAAATGAAGTCTCATGCCCATCTCCTCTTGGAATTTCTCCCAAAATCTCGATGTAAAACGAGTGTCTCTGTCTGACACAATGGAGACCGGTATACCGTGTCTCGCCACAATCTCGCGAACAAAAATATCTGCCATCTTCTCGGCTGAAGAACTCTCCCGAATCGGAATAAAGTGGGCACTCTTAGTCAAACGATCAACGACCACCCAGATAGCATCATACCCCCCTGGCGTTTTCGGTAACTTGGTGATCAAATCCATAGTAATCTGTTCCCACTTCCACACTGGAATCTCTAAGGGCTGCAACATACCATGTGGTTTCTGGTGCTCGGCCTTGACTTTGCGACAAGTCAAGCATTTCTCTACATACTCAGCTACCTCTAACTTCATACCCGGCCACCAATAATTATCACGAAGGTCTCGGTACATCTTAGTCGCACCCGGATGAATAGAAAATTTGGACTTATGAGCCTCATCTAACAAAATGTCGCGGTTACCACCGTGTGAAGGAACCCAGACTCTACCAAGGTGTGTCAAAAGATCTCTACTGTCTTTCACAAAACTGCCAATCACACCTACAACCCGTTCTTTCTTAGCCTGCTCAGCTCCTAAAGCCTCTATCTGTGCACTACGAATAGACTCCAATAACGATGCTACTGCTGTCAACCTCATACAAACACCCCGAATAGGGTTCCTGCTCAACGCATCAGCTACTACGTTGGCTTTACCCGGATGGTAAAGGATCTCACAATCATAATCTTTCAACACATCAAGCCATCTTCTCTGTCTCATGTTCAAGTCTTGCTGATCCATCAAATATTTCAAACTTTTATGATCAGTGTAGATGGTGATTTTCACGCCGTATAAATAATGTCTCCAGATTTTTAAGGCAAACACCACGCACCTAACTCGAGATCATGCGTAGGGTAATTTCCCTCATGAGATTTCAGCTGTCTGGAAGCATATGCAATCACTTTACCCCTTTGCATTAGGACGGCACCCAAACCCTGAATAGACGCGTCACAGTAAACCACAAAATCTTCTACACCCTCTGGTAGGGCTAGAATCGGTGCCTCACATAATCGGTTTCTCAATGCTTCAAAAGCTTCTTGCTGCTGGTTACCCCAACTAAATGCAGCTGATTTCTTGGTCAACTTTGTCAACGGTGAAGCGATTTTGGAGAAATCCTTGATAAAACGACGATAATACCCAGCTAAACCCAGAAAACTACGAATCTCCGACGGCGTCTTCGGTACTTCCCACTTCATCACTGCTGCGATTTTTGCAGGGTCAACTTTGATACCTTCTTCATTCACAACATGACCAAGAAACTGCACTTCACGTAACCAGAACTCACACTTGGAAAATTTTGCATAAAGGCCCTCGCGTCTCAACGTATCTAACACCTCACGAAGATGGACCTCGTGCTCTGCTTTGGTCTTTGAGTAAACTAGAATATCATCAATAAACACAATCACCGAACGATCTAACATGCTACTAAAAACCCGATTCATAAGATCCATGAAAGCCGCTGGTGCGTTAGTGAGTCCGAAGGGCATCACTACAAACTCATAATGACCATAACGCGTACGAAAGGCGGTCTTTTCTATATCTTCCTCTTTCACCCGCATCTGATGATACCCTGAACGCAAATCTATTTTTGAAAACCACGACGCACCCTGAAGCTGGTCGAACAAATCATCGATTCTCGGCAATGGATAACGGTTTTTCACTGTCAACTTATTCAATTCCCTGTAATCAATGCACATTCTTTGCGACCCATCTTTCTTCTTTACAAACAATATCGGTGCGCCCCACGGTGAACAGCTCGGTCGAATAAATTCTTTTTCTTGCAATTCTTGTAACTGGTCATACAGTTCTTTCATTTCTGGCGGTGCAAGGCGATAAGGAGCTTTCGCAATCGGCGCAGCACCCGGTACTAAATCAATTCGAAATTCCACCTGTCTCTCTGGTGGTATCCCTGGCAGATCCTCAGGAAATACATCTGCAAATTCACACACAATAGGAACAGTCTCTATCGATCTCGGTTTCTCCTCAAGAATGGTGTCGATAATATAAGCCAAATAACCCACGGCACCGTGCTGAAGATATTTTCTTGCCCTCGCAGCCGAACACAGTGCCGGCACTAATCGGTTTATATCGCCCTGAATTAACAATTCAATCCCACTTGGGGGTTTGATACGGATTTGTTTTTGGTGACAGAGGATCTCAGCGTGGTATTCGGTCATCCAGTCCATCCCCACAATCACACATAACTCTCTCATAACGATGGGAATAAGATCTATGGGAAATTTCTTCCCACACAACTCGATCCGACAACCACGGTAAACTTTTGTAACAGCTAGATTTTTCTCATTGACTACTTCTATCACTAAGGGCTCAGAAAGGTCCTCTAATTTATGGGACATCAGCTTGCTAAAAGCATAAGAGACAAAAGAGTGAGTTGCCCCACTATCAAATAACACAAAAGCAGGTATGTCGTTCACAGAGAATGTACCTATTGCACAGAGATCATAAAATGCACACAGAATTAGAATCACACAGTAATACTCATGCAATTTCCACTCAGATTAAAACTCAAATAATAGTTCAGATGATAAATTAAATAATAACTCGGAAGGTAAAAATATTTACCCGCAACAGCATTAGGAGCCTTCTTGGCCTCCTCTCCCGTCATCTGATAGGCTCGTCCTCGAGCCCTAGTAGTAGCCCCCTCAGTAATTCTGAGGGTAGCTGGAGCCGGATTAATCACGGGTCCACCTCTAGCATCACCTATTATTGATTATATGAGGATATATATATATACACACAGTCAAATAAGAGGGTATAAAAATAATACGTGAAAATAGTAAAAATAAAAATAAAAATGTAGGAATCGACACCTCTCCCAGCATCCTTCCTCTTTGGGCAATCGTCTCTCGCATGGCCTTCTTCCCTGCAGTAGTAACACACAAGCCCCCTTACGGAACATGCGTTCGCCATGTGCCCAGTCTGCCCACACTTGTAACACATCCTCGGCGGTCTCACTTCATCTTTATCAGTTGCATTACGAGGCCCGCTCCTCGTATCGTCTCGACGTGCGTTTACACCACGCGCGTTACCCCCAGTCTGGCCACTCCTGCCTAAACTTCCCCCTTTGTATGGCTTGAACTCGAACCCCCGTTGTTTCTTTTCATTACCCTGGCTCGTGTTTCCCTGAGACGGTGGCAATGCTCTCTTGTAGTCCTTCTTCTGACGATCTAGCTCAATCTCGCGACCGCGGGCCGCTTCAATCATATCCGCCAACGAACTACGGGGTGTCATCCCCACAAACTCTCGAATATCACTACGCAACATATCCAGATATCGAGTCATCTTCATCTCCTCCATCGCAGCATATTCGGGACAAAACGAGGCCATCTCCCGGAACTTAGTAGTGATGGTGTTAACAGACTCAGTAGTTTGTTGAAGACTCAGAAATTCGCGGGTAATCCGCTCTACCTCTACGCGTGGCACATACTGTTTCTTGAACCGATCCACGAATACTTCCCAAGTCAATTGTTCATCAGTCATGGATGCCGCTAGTGGTTTCCACCACTCTTGAGCTTCGCCCTTCAGTGAGTGTGACGCATAGATCGTCTTCATGTCGGTAGGGCACCTGGAGATTCGGAAAACGCTTTCCATGTCAGCGAGCCAACGTATCGCCTTCTTCGGGTCTGATTCACCCTTAAATTCCGGGGGTGAACACACCGAGAAATCTCGATAAGTGAAGGGCTTCGGTGCAGGCGGTTGCGGCGCGACAGCATCTCTGGCAGCGAACTCGGTATGCAACATGTGGCTGACCTGATCAGTGATTTCATTAAACATATCCTGAAACATTTCAGGTAACATTTGGCCTAACACTTCAGTCATCATGGCCCTCAACTCCTGTGCGGTAGGTCTGACTGGCGGCATCTTGCTATATATATAAAACATAAAATATATCAGAAAATATGCCAAAATATTACCTTTGATGATACTTAGACGTCAAGTTAGTAATTCTCCCAATTTTCCCGAAAACGTAGTCTTAGGTTCGGTGCGTACAATAATAGGGGCCCTTCTATTATTTTTCGGCACCTACCCTTAACAGTTTTTCAACAAAAATTGAGATTATTACAACTCTCCATTTCCATATCAATCATAAGATGCAATTAATTTTCACAAAATATATAGTCGTAGCGTCAAAGACACCAAACACTCAAATTTGGCCTCACGGCGATCTTAATGTATAATACTAACAACATATAACTAATACCGGCAGTAGGAAAACGAAGGTTGACGTGACATGCTGTACGGTTGATGTGAAACTTCTCTCATAAACTGTTTTACTCTTTTCTAAAAATAAAAATTTCAACTTGAGTTTGAATTCGCCCCCTGCGAATTCAAATCCCTCAAGTCAGCGCTCAGATACCAACTTGTAACACCCTAAAATTTACAAGATTTTTAAAATTTTTGAAAACAATATTATAACCAAAAAGGTCCCATAAAAATCCCAAAATATTTGTTTAACATAAAATGTGTTAAATACGGAAATATATTATATAAAAATTCATAGTTTTTAAGATAGTAAAACGTTTCACATCCGCACGTCGTACAGCCGTCAACCGTCCACCTTTTCTTTCCCCTTGCTGGTACCTGAAAATGGGAGGGAGATTTTGGGTCAGCGGGGAAGCTGAGTGAATAAACTCAAAGTATAAACAATGACAACATACAATACATGAGGGCACACAGGTGAACTACTAATCATTTACCACTAAGTTGTTTTTTTTTCTCAGTTTTGTATCTTTTAAATTTATATAGCGCGCTTGTGTAACTCGAGTCGAGAGATCAACCTCGCCTCTCCTTACACTAAAATGCCACAAGGGCCCACACAGAATTTGCCACAAGGGCCCACACAGAATTTGCCACAAGGGCCCACACAGAATTTCCACTGAGATTATTTAATTACTTTTATGTTTTCAACACCTAACATAAACCACACAGATAGCCCTATCACTTAGTAGCACAAAATGACTTGGTACCGGCTCAGATACTCGGCACGTCCGTCTCAGATCAGTGGTAACAAAAGAAAAACAGTCATCCAGACAACAGATCAACACACAGAAAGTACAACAGATCAACACACAGAAAGTATAACAGATCAATAGTTAACCATATGAGTCATGCACGTATCGTTATAACTGAATACACGGTGAGAATACTCACCTCGAGAAATTGTAAGCTCCAAGGGTTTCCGACAATCAGAAGGATAGCACGTTATCTCCTAGACGGTCCTAAACCAAAAAGTGAAACCTTGAATTAAAATCTTACCCGAGGCTTATTTCAGAAAACTGGCAGCCCCCGTCAGTCTCACGGAAACTGCCATAACTCCTAAACGGTTTATTAGATTTTTCCCATCTTTTTACCATGGCTAGAAGACAATCAGAACTACAATTTACTGTGAGACGGTCACTGGCCAAAACAGACTCTAAGTGTCTCAAAACAGTGATGCAAGACATACATACTGCACAGGTCAATTTCCTAACAGCAGCATACTAGATTGACTATAACTTTTAAACCGTAATTCGGATTGACGAGAGGGTTGCGGCGTTGGAAAGCTAACTCAAAAACCAAGGTGCCAGCACGGGCCAAAAGTCCAAACAAACAATCTAGTCAGGTCAAAAACTACATAATCTAGGACAGCATAATCTGCCAAACGTTTTTAAATCAAAACTCTACTTATTGAACCGACTCCGGTCTATAAAGTTTGGTTACTTCCTACTATAAAACCCGACATGTTCACAATTCAGATTACTCGACCCAAGGTGATTTTTAAGGCTTAAAGACATCGAGTATACTCGGTTGGGAACCTAGAACCCTACGGGTTCGGTTCCCTCTCGGTATAGCCTCCCGATTCACATCACTTAGTCAATTTAAACCGAAAACTATCTAAGTTTCAGTGACAATTACTAGCATGCAGCCCTAAGGTCCCCATAGCCGACAACCTAGCACGAAAGAAATTCCCGGAAAAAAAACAAATAACGACGATAAGGAAGAACCAAGGACTACCGTATTAGAATTCTCACGCCTAGCTTCCCGTTAGATAAGTCCTTTGCTGCTAGAAGGAAGTTAACGGCTAATGCTTTCTCGATTTATAACCTGCTTGGCCGAAAGACACAATCCAAACATCAACAATCGGATTTTAAAACTGATACGAGAGAAAGGCATAAACGAAAGAGGATTCGAATATCTTACCCCGGACACAACTCTTGAATTCGACCCTCCCGCGATCGTCTTCACGTTGCCGGAACGGAGAAACACGATTGGAACTTAAAGCTCTCGATGATAAGGTATGGCAGACAAGAGAGAATTATGGCTGTTAGAAAAAAAAAATGTCGGCAGCTAGGTTGAGTGAATATCGATATCCTTCGTCTAATACATCCGCACGACTAAAATTTGGAAGTTTGCCGTGAAGCTGGACACAAGCCCATACGTCCCGAGCCCAATTAACTACTGGCCCAAATATCCTTTCCTTATTACCGCAATTATGGGCTCACAAGCTTAATTGTACCGAGAGGCCCGCATATATATATATTCGCATATTATCTGCTCTTGCGGTCTCGGCTTGGCCTCTGGCCGGCCTTGACCCGACACTCGCCCTCGGGTTTTAAGTAGCGTAAATAAAGTGAGTTACTTATGTATTCTATCACGACATGATAATTTAAATAATCGTATAAAAATTTAAGATCGCTTAATAACGCGTAACCAAAACGTCACGCACTTAATTCGCTTAATAATATCCCAGAAGCAATACAATAATGTTTTTAAACTAATAGAACGTAATTAAATTAAATCATAAAATTTTTGGGGCGTTACAACTCAATCCCACTTGAATCAGACTTCGTCCCCGAAGTCCTCACTCTGAAATAAATCGGGATAATTATCACGCATCTCAGACTCGGGTTCCCATGTCCACTCGGAACCCTTACGGTGTTGCCACTGCACCTTAACTAACACAATTTCCTTATTGCGCAAGGTCTTGACCTTGCGGTCAAGAATCGCAATCGGATGCTCAATATAGTTCAACTTTTCGTCAATCTGAATATCTTCTAACGGCACAACCACAGACTCGTCTACGATACACTTTCTAAGTTGCGAAACGTGAAAGGTATTATGAATAAGATGGAGTTCCTCTGGTAAGTCTAGACGATAAGCAACCTTGCCAACCTTGGCGATCACCTGATAAGGGCCAATGTAACGAGGTCCCAATTTCCCCCTCTTTCTGAACCTGATTACCCCTTTCCACGGGGAAACTTTCAACAACACATAATCACCAACCTGAAAATCTAGAACAGATCGCCTCTTGTCAGCATAACTCTTCTGGCGACTCTGTGCAGTAACCAACCTCTCACGAACCATCTGAATCATCTCGGTAGTTTTCAATACAATTTCAGTACTACCTAGCACCTTGTGCCCAACTTCGCCCCAGCAGATGGGCGTTCGGCACTTCCTGCCGTATAACATCTCAAAAGGTGGTTTGCCTAAACCAAAGAATTTTATTAGAATAAACACAGACAGAATAAAGAAAAAGGAAAGAAAATCAAAAAGACATACGAATGCTCGAGTGGTAGCTGTTATTGTAAGAAAACTCCGCCAACGGTAGGTACTTATCCCAACTACCTCCAAAATCAAGTACACATGCTCTCAACATATCCTCGAGCGTCTGAATCGTCCGTTCACTCTGCCCATCTGTTTGTGGATGAAACGCGGTACTGAAATGAAGTCTCATGCCCATCTCCTCTTGGAATTTCTCCCAAAATCTCGATGTAAAACGAGTGTCTCTGTCTGACACAATGGAGACCGGTATACCGTGTCTCGCCACAATCTCGCGAACAAAAATATCTGCCATCTTCTCGGCTGAAGAACTCTCCCGAATCGGAATAAAGTGGGCACTCTTAGTCAAACGATCAACGACCACCCAGATAGCATCATACCCCCCTGGCGTTTTCGGTAACTTGGTGATCAAATCCATAGTAATCTGTTCCCACTTCCACACTGGAATCTCTAAGGGCTGCAACATACCATGTGGTTTCTGGTGCTCGGCCTTGACTCTGCGACAAGTCAAGCATTTCTCTACATACTCAGCTACCTCTAACTTCATACCCGGCCACCAATAATTATCACGAAGGTCTCGGTACATCTTAGTCGCACCCGGATGAATAGAAAATTTGGACTTATGAGCCTCATCTAACAAAATGTCGCGGTTACCACCGTGTGAAGGAACCCAGACTCTACCAAGGTGTGTCAAAAGATCTCTACTGTCTTTCACAAAACTGCCAATCACACCTACAACCCGTTCTTTCTTAGCCTGCTCAGCTCCTAAAGCCTCTATCTGTGCACTACGAATAGACTCCAATAACGATGCTACTGCTGTCAACCTCATACAAACACCCCGAATAGGGTTCCTGCTCAACGCATCAACAAATCATCGATTCTCGGCAATGGATAACGGTTTTTCACTGTCAACTTATTCAATTCCCTGTAATCAATGCACATTCTTTGCGACCCATCTTTCTTCTTTACAAACAATATCGGTGCGCCCCACGGTGAACAGCTCGGTCGAATAAATTCTTTTTCTTGCAATTCTTGTAACTGGTCATACAGTTCTTTCATTTCTGGCGGTGCAAGGCGATAAGGAGCTTTCGCAATCGGCGCAGCACCCGGTACTAAATCAATTCGAAATTCCACCTGTCTCTCTGGTGGTATCCCTGGCAGATCCTCAGGAAATACATCTGCAAATTCACACACAATAGGAACAGTCTCTATCGATCTCGGTTTCTCCTCAAGAATGGTGTCGATAATATAAGCCAAATAACCCACGGCACCGTGCTGAAGATATTTTCTTGCCCTCGCAGCCGAACACAGTGCCGGCACTAATCGGTTTATATCGCCCTGAATTAACAATTCAATCCTACTTGGGGGTTTGATACGGATTTGTTTTTGGTGACAGAGGATCTCAGCGTGGTATTCGGTCATCCAGTCCATCCCCACAATCACACATAACTCTCTCATAGCGATGGGAATAAGATCTATGGGAAATTTCTTCCCACACAACTCGATCCGACAACCACGGTAAACTTTTGTAACAGCTAGATTTTTCTCATTGACTACTTCTATCACTAAGGGCTCAGAAAGGTCCTCTAATTTATGGGACATCAGCTTGCTAAAAGCATAAGAGACAAAAGAGTGAGTTGCCCCACTATCAAATAACACAAAAGCAGGTATGTCGTTCACAGAGAATGTACCTATTGCACAGAGATCATAAAATGCACACAGAATTAGAATCACACAGTAATACTCATGCAATTTCCACTCAGATTAAAACTCAAATAATAGTTCAGATGATAAATTAAATAATAACTCGGAAGGTAAAAATATTTACCCGCAACAGCATTAGGAGCCTTCTTGGCCTCCTCTCCCGTCATCTGATAGGCTCGTCCTCGAGCCCTAGTAGTAGCCCCCTCAGTAATTCTGAGGGTAGCTGGAGCCGGATTAATCACGGGTCCACCTCTAGCATCACCTATTATTGATTATATGAGGATATATATATACACACAGTCAAATAAGAGGGTATAAAAATAATACGTGAAAATAGTAAAAATAAAAATAAAAATGTAGGAATCGACACCTCTCCCAGCATCCTTCCTCTTTGGGCAATCGTCTCTCGCATGGCCTTCTTCCCTGCAGTAGTAACACACAAGCCCCCTTACGGAACATGCGTTCGCCATGTGCCCAGTCTGCCCACACTTGTAACACATCCTCGGCGGTCTCACTTCATCTTTATCAGTTGCATTACGAGGCCCGCTCCTCGTATCGTCTCGACGTGCGTTTACACCACGCGCGTTACCCCCAGTCTGGCCACTCCTGCCTAAACTTCCCCCTTTGTATGGCTTGAACTCGAACCCCCGTTGTTTCTTTTCATTACCCTGGCTCGTGTTTCCCTGAGACGGTGGCAATGCTCTCTTGTAGTCCTTCTTCTGACGATCTAGCTCAATCTCGCGACCGCGGGCCGCTTCAATCATATCCGCCAACGAACTACGGGGTGTCATCCCCACAAACTCTCGAATATCACTACGCAACATATCCAGATATCGAGTCATCTTCATCTCCTCCATCGCAGCATATTCGGGACAAAACGAGGCCATCTCCCGGAACTTAGTAGTGATGGTGTTAACAGACTCAGTAGTTTGTTGAAGACTCAGAAATTCGCGGGTAATCCGCTCTACCTCTACGCGTGGCACATACTGTTTCTTGAACCGATCCACGAATACTTCCCAAGTCAATTGTTCATCAGTCATGGATGCCGCTAGTGGTTTCCACCACTCTTGAGCTTCGCCCTTCAGTGAGTGTGACGCATAGATCGTCTTCATGTCGGTAGGGCACCTGGAGATTCGGAAAACGCTTTCCATGTCAGCGAGCCAACGTATCGCCTTCTTCGGGTCTGATTCACCCTTAAATTCCGGGGGTGAACACACCGAGAAATCTCGATAAGTGAAGGGCTTCGGTGCAGGCGGTTGCGGCGCGACAGCATCTCTGGCAGCGAACTCGGTATGCAACATGTGGCTGACCTGATCAGTGATTTCATTAAACATATCCTGAAACATTTCAGGTAACATTTGGCCTAACACTTCAGTCATCATGGCCCTCAACTCCTGTGCGGTAGGTCTGACTGGCGGCATCTTGCTATATATATAAAACATAAAATATATCAGAAAATATGCCAAAATATTACCTTTGATGATACTTAGACGTCAAGTTAGTAATTCTCCCAATTTTCCCGAAAACGTAGTCTTAGGTTCGGTGCGTACAATAATAGGGGCCCTTCTATTATTTTTCGGCACCTACCCTTAACAGTTTTTCAACAAAAATTGAGATTATTACAACTCTCCATTTCCATATCAATCATAAGATGCAATTAATTTTCACAAAATATATAGTCGTAGCGTCAAAGACACCAAACACTCAAATTTGGCCTCACGGCGATCTTAATGTATAATACTAACAACATATAACTAATACCGGCAGTAGGAAAACGAAGGTTGACGTGACATGCTGTACGGTTGATGTGAAACTTCTCTCATAAACTGTTTTACTCTTTTCTAAAAATAAAAATTTCAACTTGAGTTTGAATTCGCCCCCTGCGAATTCAAATCCCTCAAGTCAGCGCTCAGATACCAACTTGTAACACCCTAAAATTTACAAGATTTTTAAAATTTTTGAAAACAATATTATAACCAAAAAGGTCCCATAAAAATCCCAAAATATTTGTTTAACATAAAATGTGTTAAATACGGAAATATATTAAATAAAAATTCATAGTTTTTAAGATAGTAAAACGTTTCACATCCGCACGTCGTACAGCCGTCAACCGTCCACCTTTTCTTTCCCCTTGCTGGTACCTGAAAATGGGAGGGAGATTTTGGGTCAGCGGGGAAGCTGAGTGAATAAACTCAAAGTATAAACAATGACAACATACAATACATGAGGGCACACAGGTGAACTACTAATCATTTACCACTAAGTTGTTTTTTTTTCTCAGTTTTGTATCTTTTAAATTTATATAGCGCGCTTGTGTAACTCGAGTCGAGAGATCAACCTCGCCTCTCCTTACACTAAAATGCCACAAGGGCCCACACAGAATTTGCCACAAGGGCCCACACAGAATTTGCCACAAGGGCCCACACAGAATTTCCACTGAGATTATTTAATTACTTTTATGTTTTCAACACCTAACATAAACCACACAGATAGCCCTATCACTTAGTAGCACAAAATGACTTGGTACCGGCTCAGATACTCGGCACGTCCGTCTCAGATCAGTGGTAACAAAAGAAAAACAGTCATCCAGACAACAGATCAACACACAGAAAGTACAACAGATCAACACACAGAAAGTATAACAGATCAACAGTTAACCATATGAGTCATGCACGTATCGTTATAACTGAATACACGGTGAGAATACTCACCTCGAGAAATTGTAAGCTCCAAGGGTTTCCGACAATCAGAAGGATAGCACGTTATCTCCTAGACGGTCCTAAACCAAAAAGTGAAACCTTGAATTAAAATCTTACCCGAGGCTTATTTCAGAAAACTGGCAGCCCCCGTCAGTCTCACGGAAACTGCCATAACTCCTAAACGGTTTATTAGATTTTTCCCATCTTTTTACCATGGCTAGAAGACAATCAGAACTACAATTTACTGTGAGACGGTCACTGGCCAAAACAGACTCTAAGTGTCTCAAAACAGTGATGCAAGACATACATACTGCACAGGTCAATTTCCTAACAGCAGCATACTAAATTGACTATAACTTTTAAACCGTAATTCGGATTGACGAGAGGGTTGCGGCGTTGGAAAGCTAACTCAAAAACCAAGGTGCCAGCACGGGCCAAAAGTCCAAACAAACAATCTATTCAGGTCAAAAACTACATAATCTAGGACAGCATAATCTGCCAAACGTTTTTAAATCAAAACTCTACTTATTGAACCGACTCCGGTCTATAAAGTTTGGTTACTTCCTACTATAAAACCCGACATGTTCACAATTCAGATTACTCGACCCAAGGTGATTTTTAAGGCTTAAAGACATCGAGTATACTCGGTTGGGAACCTAGAACCCTACGGGTTCGGTTCCCTCTCGGTATAGCCTCCCGATTCACATCACTTAGTCAATTTAAACCGAAAACTATCTAAGTTTCAGTGACAATTACTAGCATGCAGCCCTAAGGTCCCCATAGCCGACAACCTAGCACGAAAGAAATTCCCGGAAAAAAAACAAATAACGACGATAAGGAAGAACCAAGGACTACCGTATTAGAATTCTCACGCCTAGCTTCCCGTTAGATAAGTCCTTTGCTGCTAGAAGGAAGTTAACGGCTAATGCTTTCTCGATTTATAACCTGCTTGGCCGAAAGACACAATCCAAACATCAACAATCGGATTTTAAAACTGATACGAGAGAAAGGCAGAAACGAAAGAGGATTCGAATATCTTACCCCGGACACAACTCTTGAATTCGACCCTCCCGCGATCGTCTTCACGTTGCCGGAACGGAGAAACACGATTGGAACTTAAAGCTCTCGATGATAAGGTATGGCAGACAAGAGAGAATTATGGCTGTTAGAAAAAAAAATGTCGGCAGCTAGGTTGAGTGAATATCGATATCCTTCGTCTAATACATCCGCACGACTAAAATTTGGAAGTTTGCCGTGAAGCTGGACACAAGCCCATACGTCCCGAGCCCAATTAACTACTGGCCCAAATATCCTTTCCTTATTACCGCAATTATGGGCTCACAAGCTTAATTGTACCGAGAGGCCCGCATATATATATATATTCGCATATTATCTGCTCTTGCGGTCTTGGCCTTGGCCTCTGGCCGGCCTTGGCCCGACACTCGCCCTCAGGTTTTAAGTAGCGTAAATAAAGTGAGTTACTTATGTATTCTATCACGACATGATAATTTAAATAATCGTATAAAAATTTAAGATCGCTAAATAACGCGTAACCAAAACGTCGCGCACTTAATTCGCTTAATAATATCCCAGAAGCAATACAATAATGTTTTTAAACTAATAGAACGTAATTAAATTAAATCATAAAATTTTTGGGGCGTTACAAGTTGAGTAAATATACAATGTGTTAATCATATATTATCCATGATATGATTTAAAGCTATTAAATCATATAGTAATTGGATAATGTTTTTGTATAAATTACATAAAGGTTATTATATAATTAATTATTAAAAGTATAAATACAAGTATAATTCGTGTATATGGGTACCGAATTATTAGTATATTAATACTAGACATTTAATAGTTAAGTGCAACAATAATAAACTAGTTAAACTATAAGGGATGTAAGTGTAAAAGGATAAGTTTAATTAAGAGATTAATCTTAATTAAACTAGAAGGGCCCTAAGTGAAAGTCCTTCTATTATAAATAGAAGGCTTAGGGATCACTTATGGGGTTACACCAAAAAGCCGAAACCCTAGCCCCCACACTTCCTCTCATTCGGCCGAATAGAGCAAGACACCAAGTCTTGGTGTTCTTCATTCTTCGTGTTCTTCAAGTATTGAAGAACAAGTTCATTGCTTAGATCAACTAGAAAGTCGCTCGATTTGTTCATCATCAGTGGATCTATCTTAAGCAAACAACAATGTATGTTTTGGGAAACATTTTTCTCCCTTCTCCCCTCTTGGACGAGTTCGACCAAAGAACCCTAGGGTTCTTTGGTTGATGGTCGCACGAACCACACAAGCAATGTGTGTGTTCGAGTTCTTCGTACAAGGTTTCTTTTCTTATTAATCTAATCTAAATTTCCAACATCCCAATCCTCTAGGGTTTAAGGATTCGGTTTAATCCCACTTCCGCTTTTAGGGATTAAATCAGCTAGGTTGTTTGTATGGTCGAACCAAGTTTACTAGGAGGTCGGTCCTATGGGTCGATCAGTGTTGCGTGAAACATTTTTTTTAACGGCACCTAATATGCACATTTGTTCGTAGTGAGACTTGAACTCATGACCTATAGGCCACACCTTATAATTACTCCAAATACCACTAGGCTACAAAAACTTGGTTTATATAATTTGAAACATGATCTTGTTTAAGATTATAATATCAAGCGCATTTATGTTTATACGGAATTTCGAAGTTCTCAATTTTAAAAACTTTTTTTCCTTAGCTATCAATATAGCTAAATAAACGTTAGTACTACGTAGTATTTGTTTATGAACTAATGTTTGACCATACAAATTCATAAATGGCCTAAAAGAAAGGAACCATTTCTACATTGCACAATTTTCTGGCCACTCATCTCGGAATCAACCAAACCCCAAAATCTATTCCAAATTTCAATTCACCGCCACCACCAACCACCATGAGCGGAGGTGAAAAGGAGGGAAAATCCTCCAACAGCTGCATGCGATGCATTGGCTGCTGTTATTGTCTCCTATTCCTTCTAATCATCATTGCAGCTTCATGCGTCGCTTTTTACCTTTGCACCACCGACAAACCCCAAGCACCAACATACGATGTAAAGTCATTTGTTGTCAAAAGCCTCGATATTCAAGACGATTTCAGCCTCAAAACCGAATTCGTGATAGAAGTAAAAACCACAAATCCAAACAAAAACCTTGGATTCAATTACGGATCAAATAGCAACGTCTCATTGCTTTATCACGACACCATCATATCGTCGGGAACGCTTCCCGCTTTCAAACAAGATCCGTTAAACACGACGGTCTTGAAAATCGAATTGGCGGGTACGAGTCAAGATGGGGAAGGTAGTCTTCAAGAAGATACAAAAAACAACAAAAACGAGGGTGGTGAGATCCCTTTGGTGGTGCATGTGAGGGTGCCAATGAGTGTTTTTGTGGGAAACGTTGCTTTTAAAGAGGTTATGGCATATGTAACATGTGATGTGGTCGTTGATAATTTGGAAAAGGGTAAAACAGCAAAGGTTTTAGAGAATGAGTGTGAGCCGGATGTTGATATTTAGATGCAAATGTAATAGCAATGAATGTACTTAGGATACTAGGATATAAGGTCTCGTTTGTATAATTATTTCTTTTTTGTTGTAAAATCTTCATGTACTTAGGATTTTAGGCATTGCTCATCAAAACGTACATATACAAGTACAAGGAAATTTAAATTACAATAAGTACCCTAGCTATACTATACAATATTATCATAAAAGGCTGAACTATACTATAACAACAATAACAAGACATACCAAATTCAGACAAAACCAAGCTATTTAAAAAGTGATTACCTATATATACAATACTCATTTAACATTACTGTTCATTACAAAAAGGAGTAAACGGGATTTTGTAATAAACGGCGTTTAGAAGAGTAGCAACACAAATACATACAATACTCATTTAACATTACTATTCATTACAAAAAGGAGTAAACGGGATTTTGTAATAAACGGCGTTTAGAAGAGTAGCAACACAAATAATTGAAAAGACATCAACCACATGCCAAATTTTATTTGGTTGGGTTTTGTACAAAATTTTCAATTACTTTTTTGTCTCTAATATAATACATATATATTATCAATATTTAAATAAATAAATTATATATGATAAATAATAATATTCTTTATACTTTCCCCATTTCAAAATAAGTGATACAATTTTATATATTATAATATTTCAAAATAAGTGATATACTTTAAAACCTTTAATTTGGTAATAAATAATAGAAAACATACTCACTAACTATATTCTTTAATAAAGTGAAATGACTCGTTTATCTTTATTTTTACTTTTATACATCATTAAAGTAACTTTAATCATAATATGTGGGATCCATCACTTACTAACTATCAAATTTAATTTAATTTAACATTAATTACATGACTCAAACAACGTGAAAATCCAAAATATCTCACTTATTTTGAAATAGATGAAGTATTTAAAATTATTTAATGTTAAAAAATATTGATTTTCATATTCATTTTTATGATATAAAACTTTTGCTATTTACCAGAAAGAATTATTGAAAATAATATACATTATTCATCTATTTATGTATTTATGTATTAATTAATAGTTTTTTCTCTTAAATTGACAATCTTTCATGTTTTATCATGATACAAATTTTCTTTCTAATTAGATGTAACGATACAATTAAAGCCTCACAAATTTTCATGTTTTGCACCCATAATTCTTTAGTTCTTTCAATATTTTAACTTGAAAAAATTCTACTGTGTAGTTTGAAAGAACTACCTTTGTAATTATATAACATAAAATTTACTAACGTAGGCTAAAGAACAGCATGTGCAAAATATTTTAAAAGGATAACCACTGTGTAAATTTTCACTGTGTAAATATTCACTCAATATAATAGTATTGAAAACTTTGGATTTCTAATAAAACGTGCAATTAAATACACATAAACATTTTGCATTAATATACGAGCAACGAAGCGCGACTCTAATAGTACTCGTATAAATACATTTTTACTCCTACCAAGAGTAAGTAGACTTCTTTCAGAAGGACATTTGTGTAACATCCTCAAATCACGTATAGTCGCGAGTGATCAGTACGTAGCCATTCTAATACTTAAATAGAGAATATATATAATTTATAATAATAATAATAAGAGATATATGAAAGTTATGGAAATTAATAAGAAAACTGAGAATATTAAATGGTTTTACATTATGATTCCGAATATATCGATCCCCATTAAATAAATAGGATATGTAATTAGTATAGTGTAAGTTAAAAGAGGGTACAAATACCTGTGTTTTAAATTAATTAAACACAAAAGTGGGTTTCTTCTTCATTTATATTATGTACTCCTGCTTCTGTTCGTTCATTTTCTAAAAGACAAAGACAAGAAATCTGAAATCGAGCTTCTACTCTTCAATTGAGGATCAAAATCTCCACTAGTTCATCCTATCATCATCTCTACCTTTCAATTTTGGTGTAAGTTCATCTCCTTCTTCTAGGGTTTTTGAGCTTTAATTGTGTTAAGAGTCATCTTTCAGTAAGAATCCGGAATTAATGTTAAAAATCTGTACATACTAATCCTAGAGGCACTAGAACACAGGAACTAATGAAAAAACTTAGTAATTGCAATTTTTGGTAAAAACCCATTTAGGTTAAATGGTCAAAAACGTGAATGAGCATAAGGATATGATTTTGATGTCTTAAATTGATCCTTACAATGTTAGTAAACTGAGAATAATCCAAATCAAATGTCACTTTGGATAAGTTAGTAAAATTTGATTAAAAATCATAAAAATAGGTCAAAATTGGAAAAATCTTGAATTGGATATTTGATTAGGTTATGAACATGTTTTTAAGAATGTTTTGATACTTAATGACTATAAAAAACATATATAAACTAAAATTGTCTTGTTTGGGTCGAATTAGTGAAAAATATCGAAATTTCAGAAAGTTTGACTTTTGTTGACTTTCGTCGTCTTTTTGAGTTAGGTTCTGAAATTTTGCAGATCAACTACTCATGTTAGGGGCAAAAATCTGTCTTTAGAAGTTTTGTAAAAAAAATGTCGTTTTGGTGTCGATCCGTGAGAATCATAAAGTGGGCCATTTTGACCCGTTTGGTCAAAATGAGCCAAATACTTGGTTTTAATTTTGAAGCAGAATTCTTGGGAGAATATTACACTTTTAAGGTAATTTTAGTGAGTCTAATATGTGATAAAGTATGGGTATGAATTAATAGTCGATAAACACCCGCAAGTAAGATTTTAACTTAATATATGTGAAGTGTCTTTGGCTAGTAAATTGGTATTATTAAATAATAACGGTGTTTATATATATGTTAATTAGATGCTTTCAAGACTTCATTTAATTGAAGGAATATGCATGTGCTAAGCAAAGGACCCGAGGTGAGTACTGGTTAACTTAATTATCTTGGGAATGTACATGACAACAATAAATCTTGGTAAAACTGACGGGTTAGTTATGTCATTTGTGATAAACGATGTTACTGGCTTTTGTAGGCCAACTGTGTTATGTGATTTTATGGCTAGGCCAAATGTGTTATGTTTGGAACAACACCTTGTTATTGTTGGTTGGGGTCAACCGTGGCTGGATCGGGTTGGGGCCTTGTGCCGTCAACCATGATTAACGGTGATTAGCGGTTGGGGCCTTGTGCCGTCAACCATGGTTAATGTCGTCCCTCAACATTGTTTGGGCTCTCAGTTTCCCGCTGATCTCGAGGAGTTAGTGCTCCCAAAACGTAATGGTGGACCGCTACGCGCTCACCCACCGGCGCGGTTGATGTGACTGTTTCCCCAGTATGGATCATTGAGCCGGGCTAGCTACCCTGCAAGATGTGACTCCTACTGATTATACCAGTGCATCGTTATGTGTTAAGATAACACTGCTTGTTACTACATGATATGATATTTCTATTGTGATACTTATGTTTAATGGTTACTCACTAGCTTTTATAACTAACCCCCTTATACCATTCCCATGTGCAGGTAATTAGTAGATGATGGTGAGGATTGGTGCTATTACCGGATAATATACTTAGCTTTTGGGAACACCATTATGCATGCTTTTGATTATATTAGGTTGTAATGGTCGGTTGATAATCCAGTAACACCATATGGCTTTTGAAAACATATCATTAGTTTTTGTAAAGCTTTGATATAATTTCCGCTGCTTTTGTATATACGATATATTTTGAAACAAACAGGTTATGGAAAAGTTCTATTTACAAATGAAGCCACGAAATTTCAAAACTCGAAATCTAATTTAATAAAAAAAATTGGCTTGAAAATCGGGGTGGTTCCAATTTGACATTTGACCTTTGTGTGTGGGCATATTTTGTGAACGATATCATACTTTATCACCTACAACTCTAGGTAACACTATAGACTAAATATACACGGGAACCAAGAAGTCATGGTCCAAATAACAATAAAAAACACTAAACGAAAAAGAAAGATATATAATGTTGGGTCACTGATCGAAGGTAATTTTGATCTATTGTAGATTTAATGAAGGCAGACATATAAAGTTAGAAAACAATCTGAAAGAGGTGTTTTAGATTGTGGGTGATTAGGATTATGATATTCCTATGTTCAGAGTTCCATCATCCCACTACGCTATCTAAACATACAAAGTTCAATGATCACTATCCCCGTGCAAAATCAAAGTGTGATTAATAGTTCGATAGTCATATTAAGTTAAGTGTGTGTTTGGAAATACCACACCGAGTCTTGTAGACAATTATAAGACTAAGTTACAATCTTGATGGAAATCCTGTTCCAAGTATGCCGAAACCATTTTCTTAGTTCTTGGTTCGGTTCGGTTCGGTTCCGAGCAGTTCAGTTCAGTTTTTGGACCGCGCATGTCACACCGCAAATTTAGAAACACTTTTTTATAAATAAGTACGAAAGCTCATTGTTCGAGCAACGATTGTCAAACACAAAGACTAGGCGACGTCAACCTTGGATCTCCTGTGATGATCACAGTGCAGACCCAACAAGTTCTTGGCGAACCTAGGGTGATCGAGGTTGAGTGCGAAGGTGAAAGTGAGAGTATGTTAACTCTGTGTTTTAGGCTTCTTTAATCTGTCTCAGTGTGTTTTCGACAATGAGTTAGGCCATGTATTTATATGGCCAGTCTCAGGTATATGGAACGTTGGCTCATTATGACTGCAATAAAGCAGTCATGAAGCGCCATTATGACAGCGTCAATGATCGTGTAACGCCTTACTATTATGACTGCAATAAAGCGGTCATGAAGCGCCATTATGACGGCGTCGTGTCTCGCTTCCAATGACAGGCGATAATCCTGACAGGCGGTCGTTGATAACTTGACAGGCGGTCATGCGGATCCAAACTGTGACGTGGGCCATCATTGGTAGCGGATCCAAATTGTGACCGCTCGTGAACATAAAAGCATGGGGCGTGAACATTGACGGATCGAATTGAGACGTGGGCTTGTGAGCATAAAAGCCCATCCTCATTTAGGTTTTGGGGAATTACCTATATATACAGGGTGATCCCTACTAACCTCATCATGCCCCCGAGTTAGGATTTGCCAAAACAACTGTTTGCGAGTCGTAACTATCACGTAAGTCTTCTTCCGGTTTTTCTTTTTTTTTTTTTGTTTTTTCGAGCGTACCGGTTGCTCCATGCAGACTGGCGGTGCCGGCGGACGCAAGGCGCAAGATAGACCGGCTGTTCAAAGAATGGCGACCGGCGACCGGCAATTGAGGAACTGGCTGCCCGAGGCCGACCGGCGGCGTCTGGCGTGCGACGTGGTGGGGACCGGCTGCCCAAGGCAGACCGGCGGTCCACGAGTGGACCGGTTGTGTCAGCGAGCGGATCTGAGGTAGGGTGGACCGGCTGCCCAAGACAGACCGGCGGGAAGTGGACCGGCCGCAAGCTGACCGGCGGTACAGAGACGTTCGGCCGCACGTTTAGAATTAGGTCGGCGTATTAGGGTTAGGCTAAGTCGACCGGGCAGTTTAGGGTTTACGGGCCGGCTGTTTGGGTGTGTTTGACCGGCGGTTTAGGGTTATGGGCCGGCGATTTGGGTTTGTCCCAAGTAATCGAAGATATCCGGTCATCGATCCAGACGTTGGGCCGATGCTACCCTTGGCATATTCCATATAATCGAATTGGATCCATTCAGCCTATCTCATAATCCGTACAAATCCATTCAAGATTTGTAAATCGAATTGGATCCATGACCGGGGGATTAACGCCTTAACCGGCGGTTTTAGGACCTTGACCGGTTATTAGGGCCCTGACCGGCGGTTTTAGGGTTTAGGTGGACCGAAGGTTTAGGAGCAGTCCGTGACCGTCCGACTATTTTCGCATGCTTTAAACGCTTAACTCCTTACTAACTGTTGTATGTCTTGCAGGTTTAATTGGGTTGCTCGCTACCTTAAAGGTACGTATCTGCCTCTCCATTGCGTTGTTTTGTTTACACAGCTGTTATTTATTAGGCATATTGTAGTTGTCGTTGTTTGAACATGGGAGAGCCAGTGTCAGAGGCGATTGCGGTGGAAACTCCATCAGTTGCTCGGAGCCCTAGCACAGTCAATGACAAAATACTAACGGAACTTATGGATGAGTATCCATGCCTTAGGAACTATAACGCTATTGTACCTACGTCAAACCAACGAGCCCATTCCCCTCCGCAAGGAAAAGTAGCCCTCTATATCCATTACCTTTCCCACTCCAATTTTAGATTGCCAGCCACCGCTTTTTATTTGAGTGTGTTGAACTACTTCAAGTTGGGATTTGCACAGTTACACCCAGTAGCTGTATCAAAAATCACGACTTTTGAGATGTTATTGGTGGCAATGGGGATAAAACCTTCAGTACTCTTGTTTAGGACGTGTTATAAGCTGATGAAATCTCACGATTGGTTTTCTGTAGAGTTGAAGGATAGAAAGAAAAAAATTATTCGGGAATGTTTTACTAGTCATAGAAATTGGAGATTTAAATATGTGTTTGTCGATGCCGCTTTCAGAAATATTTGGGCCAGTAACTTGTTTAGATGGAGAACTGGGCTGGACAAATCGTTAAACGATGTTCCAGCCCTGACGCCTCAAAGCGGAAGGCTGTGCAAGCAGATTTTACGAAAGTCCATTGTTTTTCGAGTTTATGAGGAAGGTGCTTTGGTGTTAGCTGGTATATCGGATTATTGGGCTGAAGGGATGAAGCTTGTGATTGTGGGCTCGGATAGTGGGAAACGTGGGTTCCTGTTGCTAGGGGTGAGCATAGCAGGGTACCCGCCGGTTCCAGTCGGAACCGGAACCTCTTGTACCGGTTCCTCAATTTTCAGAACCGCAACCAGAACCTCCGGTTCCGGTGCCGGTTCCGGTTACCCTGTCTCTAAAATCGTAAAATTAAAATAAGATGCAAAACTTAAATATTAATCATTTTATCTACTGATCTTTGAATAATCATAGATTACAACCACTTAACATATGATTATCTATTTATTATATTGTTAAAACACTATATTTAGACTACTTAATTACTAAACTCATTCAAAATTACACAAAAATCTATCATATTGTTAAATTTGGACATTAAATTTCTCAAATATATAATATTTTAACAAAAATAGACCGAATAATCGCCGGTTCCGGTTATCCATCGGTTACCGGTTCCTAAATTTTGAGAACCGGAACCTCTTAGGGCGGTTCCATAATTTTAGGAACCGGAACCGGCGGTTCCAAAGCGGTTCCGGTTCCAATTCCGGTTACCCGCTTTTTCTGCTCACCCCTACCTGTTGCTATCTTGTCTTGTTTTCATATTATCTTTGTACAGGTACTGACTCATTGTATGTTTCCTGCAGCCATGAGCTTGATGGATTTCATGGAGGGAGATCCTGCTTTTATGGAGTATGAGATCGAAAGTCATCCTGCTGATGTTACCCTTGGTGAACAAGAAACTGGTGCCACTTCGCATGTGAATTCTGGGATAAACACGACCGCAACCAATGAAGTGACGTCAAACTCGACACCAGGTAATTGCACAACCTTTACACATTCATATGTGTTGATTATGATAGAAGGTAAGCGTATGCTTTTTATGTTTCATAGGTGCCGCTGATAATGACAAGTCACTGTCCCGGACTATCATTGAGAGTGACAGCGAAGATGAAACAGGTAACACCATAATTATAGTCGTTGCTAACTTATTACCTGTCACTTAATCGATCTTATTGTGAATATGAAGAGGACTTCGATTACTTGGGGGCAACGTCACTTCCAGATCCCAGATTGGATGACCGAGACATGTTAGGACGTGGTAAAAGGGCGGTGAGTCTAGATGTAAGCGATTATGACATCCGTTTGCCAAAAGTGCCAAAAGTGACTTTCCCCTCTAATCATCCTTCAAAAGTTCCAAAAGTGACTTTCCCCTCATGATGAATAAGATTTATCTGAAGCATCATGTAACAGGAAGAATCTCCGAAGCTTGGTGATGAAAATGTGTTGAATAATGATACATTCATTTTTTGAATGAATCAATATATAACACATTTTACAGCATAGTTAAATAGGATAAACCGGGATCTCATATATATCCCGTTAGCACGACAGTTAAAAAATTGTGTAACCTACGTTCAGTGTTGGCTTTGATGTTAGCACTGGTAGGATTTCCATTCAATCATCGTGGAATACCAACAAGTTTGGTATCACTATGAATGTTCCGGAAATATCACTAGGATATGCTTGGTGGAATTCCTGTGTCCTAGAGAAATTTAATTCGGTTCTAGACTCTATACGTGGACAAACGAAGGCGAGGACTGGAGGTAGGTCCTCTTTTTCAATATCAACAATCTCCAAATGAGATGTCGATAGTAGATGTGGTAATCTCCGTGATTTTGAAACAAGTACGTTTTGTACTTGAGTGGTCAGTGGGGGTTGTGCATTGCATCACTGGGTCCATGATGTCTGAATCAGAAAGCATCTCATGTAGTCTGATATAGATGTAGTTACCCGGTCTTTTGTTCGGTTTAGGGAGGGTTTTCCGTTTGCTTTAACCCTTTCTCACACACTCCTCACTCAACTCACTTTTTCATTTTCAACCACACCCTCGTTTTTGTGTTACCATGTGATAAGCTGATTTGCAC
This sequence comes from Calendula officinalis, assembly GCA_963853835.1. Taxonomy (NCBI): domain Eukaryota; kingdom Viridiplantae; phylum Streptophyta; class Magnoliopsida; order Asterales; family Asteraceae; genus Calendula; species Calendula officinalis. The sequence goes on along the minus strand of OY970823.1, from coordinate 4,068,934 downwards.
CCCATACTTCATACCCCCTCTCAATTTTTACCTAAACGCACCCCAATCAAGATCCCGTGATACTTGATTCTGCTCACCTAGACCTATGAACCCTTACATTTTGTCCTATATTGTAGGTGGCTCCTAGGGAAGATCATGCCGGTTATAGTATATCATAGGAGTAATTTGAGAGTGAACTAAAACGCTCATGTGCAATGGATCAGCATATATGATGTTACGTTTTATGAATAACATGGATTTTTCATCGGAAAATGTATGTGTTTCCGGCGTAAGTTGTTGCCTTTAAGATATCAAATTTAGGCACAGCAACTTGAACAAGTAAGGTAATACCGGACGCACATAGAGTATCCGTTAACACACCGTATGAATCGATAGTCGTTTGCACAACCGTTGATTCAAATGTGTGACATGCGTTTAGAGTTGGCGCGATTTTAGCTCTAGCAGGATTTCCACTCGATCCTCGTGAAACATCAGATTGTGATGCCGCTACGAGTGTTCCGTTGGATTCACAGAGATCCATTTTTGTAGTGCAAGTGTCCTATATTGGAAGATTCTTGAAGGTGAGAACTAGACACATTGTGCATACAAAGAGACTTAACCCGGGGCAGGAGGTTATTTTGTTTCAATACCGACATACTCCGAATGAGTAGTCAGTAGCTTTTTTGCTACGTCCCCTAATGAAATGAAACAAATTCCTGTTGAGAGGAATTTGAGTGGTTGGTGGTGGCGTGCATGTGCTTTACTGGGCCAGTAGAGTCTGGTGAAACATTTAACGCATAAATGAGCACCCTTTTGTATGGTTGCCCGGTTTATTTACGGTGTGGATGCACTCACAGGTGTGTTTTCTTAAAGTTATCATGTTTTTCACATCACCTTGCACTCATGTATTGCTATACCCTAGACTTATAACCTCACATTTACCAAATGGCTGAAAAAGAATTCCCTTGGAAGGTAAGGCCGGTTCTGGCAAACCATGGAAAGGTATTGTCGTTTGATAAAAAAAAATTGATCGAATAAAAAAAAATTCAAACGCATATAAAAGTATTGATATAAGAAAGTTTCTCCCCCTGGAAATACTAATTCTCCCCCTCGACAAAGTAAAGATATATAAAAGTTTGAAGATCAGAAATGTACCTTTTAACAACAGCAGAGGGGTGGAGAAGAATTTTTACAGTTCTGTGTTGTCTGCCTAAGAGCGGGTTTCATTGCTTTAAAGTTCGAGTTATATACTGATGTGTATATAAGTCATTGCTAAAAATGTAAACAGTAAAAAGCATTTTGCAGAAACAACATTGAAAATTAGTTAAAAAAGAAATAGAAACGATTTATGCTTTGAGATTTAACATACCAAGCTTAGACACAAGAAAATTAAATCGTTTTTTGTCTAAAGCCTTGGTGAATAAATGAGCTAACTGAAAATCGGTGGATACGAAGTACAGTTCCACAGTTCCTTGTTCAACGTGATCTTTGATAAAATGATATCGAAGATCAATATGTTTAGTTTTGGAATGTTGAACAGGATTGCATGAAATTGCAATTGCACTTCGGGAGTCACAATATAAAGGAATATAGCTGTATGAAAAGCCGTAATCTTTTAATTGTGACTGCATCCAAATTACCTAGGACAGGAAGCTTGCAGCAGCAACATACTCTGCTTCGGCAGTTGAAAGAGATACACAATTTTGTTTCCTTGAGGACCAGCTCACCAATTTATCACCGAGAAATTGAGCACCTCCAGAAGTGCTTTTACGATCCAACATACAGCCAGCATGACCAGCATCAGAGAAGGCAGACAGGTCAAACGAAGTTTCTTTGGGATACCAAAGACCAAGATCTCGAGTACCCTTTAAGTAACGAAATATGTGTTTGACAGCTTGAAGGTGAGACTCTTTGGGAGCAGCCTGATACCGAGCACAAATGCACGTGGAGAACATTATATCAGGTCGACTGGTAGTTAGATATAATAATGACCCTATCATGCCTCGATAGTTTGTGATATCAACGAGCTTTCCGTCAGGATCAGTATGCAATTTTGAACCGGGTGACATTGGTGTAGAAATGGGTTTACAGTCATCCTTCAGATACTTCTTCAACAAATCAGTGATATACTTGGATTGATTGATGAAGATCCCGGTAGGTAACTGACGAACCTGTAGACCGAGAAAGAAATTCATCTCTCCCATCATACTCATTTCAAATCTTTTGATCATAAGATCTGAAAACCGTTTACAGTATTTAGGATTTTTGGAGCCGAAAATAATATCATCTACATAAATCTGAATGAGGACGATATATTCCCCTTGTCATTTGATGAATAGAGTTTTGTCCACTTTGCCTTTTGAAAACCAGAGTCGACTAAGAATTTGGATAAAACATCATACCACGCACGAGGAGCTTGCTTCAAACCATATAACGCTTTATAAAGGATGTAGACATGGTTAGGCAAGTTTAGATCGACAAATCCTTCTGGTTGATGAACGAAAACTTCTTCACTGAGAATACCATTAAGAAATGCAGTTTTTACATCCATTTGATAGATTGTAAAATTCTTGTGTGCTGCATATGCCAGAAAGATTCGGATGGCTTCTATTCTTGCAACCGGGGCAAAAGTTTCTTCATAATCGTTGCCCTCTTATTGAGAATACCCTTTAGCAACCAGGCGTGCTTTATTTCGAATGACAATCCTATTTTCATCCTTTTTGTTCTTAAAGATCCATTTGGTACCAACAACAGACTTTCCAGGTGGTTTTGGAACTAGACGCCAAACTTTCAGTCGTTCAAATTGATTGATTTCATCTTGCATGGCAAGAATCCAGTTTGGGTCTGATAAAGCTTCGCTGACTTTCTTAGGTTCATTGGAGCTTAAGAAAGATGAGTATTGACATTCATCAGCAGTTGCTCTACGAGTTTGAACCGAAGATTCATGATTTCCAATTACTTGATGTAAAGGATGCTCTTTGGTCCATTTCAGAGTATGAGGAAGTGGAAGTTGACCTGGAATTATGTTGGAGGTATCAGTGAATTCTGGATGCGGGATCATAGCAGTTTGAGTGTTGGATGTAGAAGGTGGAGGATCAACATTTTGAACATTGAATTTTGAGAAATCAATCACCAACTGTGGAGCTTGAGTTGGTGCAATGATTAAATCAGAAACACCGACAACTGGAGTGGGCGATGAAGAAACATCTGGCGATGATTGAGTTTCCATTGATGATGAAGTACAGTCTGAATTTGTTACTGACTCGGTGTTCTCAGGAGCAGCAGACGTTGGAGATGGAGAATCAGAGGAACTCGGAATGTGTGTCTCAGGGACACTGATAGACTGAACATCTACAGCTGCAGGGAATGGAACGCCAGACTCCTGAAGTAAAGTATGTCTGATGTTATGATATTCATCATAAAAATGTTCAAACAATACATCGAAATCAATTTTAGAGGTGGAAGGTACGGAAGGAGGTGCAGGAGGTTTAATATCTGAAGTAAGTGACTCAAGAGGAAATGTCTCATCAAAATTCACATTTACACTTTCTCTTATTGTCCGATTTGATTGATTATAAACCCTGAATGATGGAGATTCACGTGAATAACCAACAAATACCCCTTCGTCCTCTTTAGCTTCAAATTTGTTCAATTTGTCTTTGTCATTCAAGATGAAGCAACAACTCCCAAAAACATGGAAAAATTTAACATTTGGAATTCGTTTATTTATCAATTCATACGGAGTTTTGTTGTATGTTTTGTTGATGATAGAACGATTTTGAGTGAAACATGCCATGTTGATGGCTTCAGCCCATAGAGATAAAGGTAGTTTTGAGAATGAAAGCATTGTGCGGGCTGCTTCAACTAAGGTATGATTTCTTCGTTCTACGACTCCATTCTGTTGTGGAGTTCTAGCAGCAGAAAATTGATGAGTTATACCAACTGATTCAAGAAATGAATCTAAGGTTCGATTCTTAAACTCAGTTCCATTATCAGTCCGAATGGTGTTGACTTTTAATTCCAGATTTGTCTGAGTTTTCTTGATAAAGGCGATAATAATATCTGCAGCTTCATCTTTGGTACGCAAGAAGTGAACCCAGGTATACCGTGAGTAATCATCAACAATCACTAACACATACCGTTTACCAGCAATGGATTGTACACTCATTGGTCCACATAGATCCATGTGAAGCAATTCAAGAGGTTTGGATGTACTTGGAACAGGTTTTGATTTGTGTGACGTTTTCTTCATCTTTCCCATTTCGCAAAACGAACACAGATGATCTTTGGCAAATTTAACGTCTGGGAGACCAGATACATGGCCACCTTTTACCAATTTGTTGATGGTTTTGAAGTTAAGGTGAGAGAGGCGACGGTGCCATAACCATGATTCATCTGATGACGCTGTTGACAGTAAGCATACTTCTTCCATTGGGGTCATGTCATTTAGATTGATAGTAAACAGATTTGTATCCCGTGATCCGGTAAGAAGTTCTTTTCCATTACAAGTACGAACAGTTTGTTCGAAAATTTACTTCTAACTCTTTATCACAAAATTGACTGATGTTGAACAAGTTGTGAGCAAGATCTTCAACATAAGTGACGTTTCGAATGATTAAATTGTCACGAATGATATCGCCAATTCCCATGATAGCAGCCAAATGATCATTTCCAAAACGAACAGTACCCAATTATTTATCTCTGAAATTTGTTAAGAGGTTCTTGTTTCCCGTCATATGCCGTGAGCATCCAGAATCAAGATACCATATATTCTACATAAAACAATTAAAACAATTTAGGTACCCAATCAATTATGGGTCCTATACGATTAGTGAAGGATGTTTTATGCAGATTTTACAGAAGGATTAATTTAGAGATTTTAGGGAACTGCAAGGAGGCAGTTCTGAGTGGATTGATTTGATAGACCATTTAAGCTTTTTCTCTGGAGAATGTAAAATCCAGTTTGACTGTTCATTCTTGATCCAAGTGTAATGAACAAACGCGGATTTTGTGTTATGCATCTTTGATTTGGTTGTCGAAGAATTTGAAGAAGTGCTTGATTGTGATGATTTAGGTGTTGTGGTTCCTCGAGTTGTTTGACGTTGAGATGACATCAATTTATTAGAGATGGGTGAGGTAGTGGGACGAACCTTAGTCGGTTTGAAGGCTTGTGTAGAAGAATGTTTTCGTTTATATTGCAAAGGACGAGAAACGGGTGTTTTGCATGAGTACGGAAAACAAGTTTTGCAGGACTTAATTGTTTTACCAGACTTATGTAAAACATAGTTTCTAGGACCACATGGAGCATCCAACCTAATGAAATATCGTTCATCATACTGAGAAATTTGTTTATTTGTTTGCTTGTCACAATAAATCTTTTTACCAGTTTGATCATATTTAACAACCAAATTATCACCATTAACAGTATCATTCAAAGGACGATAAACAGCAGAATCATAAACAGTACCAAAAGCCAACTTAGGAGCAATAAAATCCATGGAGTTATTACATTTATTATAAACAGAAAAAGAAGAAACTAAAAAGGACGATGAACAAGACTTCTTAAGTTCCTTTGACTTAAGCATACTAGAGCCGGACGACTTAGACTTCTTTATCTGAGTTGCTCCTCTGTCTCCGATTGACATGGGCTTCTCAAGCTTTGAATTTAAGGTTTTATCTGAAACATTTAAAACAGTTGAGTCAGAGCTTCTTTTTAAAATAGCAGGGATTTTAATTGTAGAAGTCTTTTCAAGAGTTTTAGTTTGAGCAGAAGAATTAATTTGAAAATCATTTTGAACAGAAGAAGAATTGGTTTTAACAAGTTTATCTTCTAAGTCATGAATTTTGGTTTGTAAAACTAATTTTTCTTTATCAAATGCCTTATGTGTTTCATCAATTTCTGTTTCTAATTGACAGATTTTTTTTTCGAGAATTAATGATGGAATATAAAGCTTTCGTGTCACTTTTTGTTGAACGACAGCATCCCTTTTAATTGCAAATTCTTCTGGGGTTATTATAGGAAAATATTCATCATTTTCAAATTTAGCCTTTTTAATTTCATAAGTTTTGTTGAATTCTGCATAGTTGAAACTGATTTGTGCATTCTCTTGCTTTGCTCTGTTGAATGCTTCGATTTCTTTTTCTTCATCTGTCACCCGCATGAAGCTCTGCCAGATATCTCTTTGCATGTAGCGAGATTCATATAGTGTTGGAAGAACCCTGCACGCCTTGCTCAGATATCCTGGATTGTCTGCCCCTAGACCTTGTTTGGAGTTGAAGTATTTGAACACTTTAGGCTTGTTCAAATGGATGGTTTGATCAGTATGTCCTCGTTTGGCGATTAACTCTTCAAGGTGTTTAATGTGAGATACTAACTGATCTTTGTCGTAGGTGAGACGATGTATGATAACCTGTTGACTATTTCTATCTTGTGATGATTGATTAGTTTGATCGGTTAATTTTTCTTGTAGTTCTTTGATTTCAGAATTTAAAGATTTAAATTGGTTTTCATTATCATCAAATTCTTGTTGTTTACGTTCCATCCAGTTTTTTGTGAATTGACATTCTTGGAACGTTTCGATATAGAATTTGTAATATTTGTCATTTCGTTCCTTTGAAATATGATTTTGTGTATTTTTAAGATTTGAAATTTTAGCTTCTTTCTCGGAAATGGTATGTGATAAATGTTGAATATCAGATTCATATTGGACCTTTATTTCTGATGCTTGTCTTTTTAAATCCTGAGTTTCCAGTGTAAAAATTTTATTTTGTTTAATGTGATTAACAAGTTTCTCACCTAGATGAGCAGTTTGTTTGCATTGATTTTCTAAAATGTTTACACGCTCTAAAACTTGTGTATTCATATCCTTTTCGAGTAAAATTGTTTGATTTAAGGTATCAATTTCAGAAATCAGATTTTTATCAAGACAAGTATCAGAATCAGTGGAATGATCAGAAGTAGATAAAGAAGAGCTGGTTACCTCAATTTCCTTGTTGGCCTCCTCATTGGAACGTTCGTGGAGCTCAGCATTTTCTCTTGCCATGAAACACAAGTTTGCAGCATGTTCCTCATCTTCTTGATCAGAGTCTTCCATCAACTGAAGATCTTCTGCTAACAGCACTTTCCCGGATTCAATTTGTTTGGCCAACAGCATCTTCTTTTTGAAATATTCAGAATCACGAACTTTAGGTTTCGTACAATCACGAGAGAAGTGACCAGCAACACCACAGTTATAACATTTCTTTGTAGGATCCAAAGGTGTCATGGCTGGCTTATCAGTTGAAGCAGAAGCAGATTGAGCAGATTTAAAGTTTGATGAAAATCGCAGATTGTTGTTTGTGGTTTTCGGGTAATATTTCTTCTCATATTTAGAAATGAGTGACATGGCTTGCAGCACTTCTTGAAGTTCTTTATCCAAATCATCAATTTTTGGAGGGGTGGGTTCTTCTGCTTTTTCTTTAGACTTAGCAGTCTCATTTAACAGATGTTGTTGTTTGGTAAGAAGTGCAAGAGTATCTTGTGTCTCTTGTTTTGTTTTGGCTATGTTGTTCACCATTGGAGCATTTTGGTACAAATATCCGTACAGCTCATGGATATCTATCAGACTTAGATCTTTATTCTGCATAGCATTATTACCAAACATTTCCCATTCAAGAAGAAGACTGTTGATAAATTTGATGTTGATCTCTAGGTTTCCCTTTGATAGACTGTTTTTGCGGAGATCATTTAACAGATTACGGTATCGATGGTAAGTGCTTTGCAGGTCTTCCCCGGTTGATGCTTTAAAATTTTCATATGAGTTTAACGTAGTAACCATCGTAGCCTTATTCCCAAGAACCGTGCCCTCCATTTGTTTTCTTATTTCATCCCAGAGTTTTTTAGCACTCTCAAGACTATCTAAACTATTGTAGATTTCATTCGGTAATCCTTGAAGCATATAGGAATATGCTTGACGATCAGCTTTGGCACGTTGATTTTGAATAGCATTATATCTGGAAGGAGGGATGAGAACTCGACCGCTAATAACCAGAGGATCTGCATCAGGTAACGCAACAACATCTTCATAGAATTTTGCGTTTCCATTCTCAATGGACTCAAGAATTTCAGTAGCTAATTCTTGGCTTCTGATGAAGTGGAGAAACCTTTTCTTCCACTGGGCATACTCACCTCTGAATAAGACTGGAGGTTTTAGATCAGACCCAATCGATAGTGCTTCTCTTGAAGTCATTGTTTGTATGGTTACGACCGAGGGGGAAAAAAATTTAATTTGAAATTTTTTATAAAGATCTCAGATGATAAAAGACACTTTAAATATGTCCTCGATTTTCGAATTGGCCAAAAATGACAATCGGGTTAGAAACTGGGGCTCAACGAAGTTTGGAAATTGACCGAAAAATCACAAAAACGCAAATAAAGTGATCGAAACAAGTCTTTTTGGACTGGGAAGTCGGGTAAACCGCCTACGGCGTTTATCACGTCGTAGCCTTCGTCTCTAGCTTCGATTTGGTTACTCGTGGGCGTGAAACAGACACCCGAGCTGAAAGTTATGATCGTTTTAGTATAGCACCTTTTGACACACGATCTTGGGTTGAGATTTGCAAGACTTCGGCCCTAAGAATTCGGGCCGAGATCACAGTTCGGGCCGAAGTTGAGAAGTTCGGGCCGAAGTTGATTGAGATGTTCGGGCCGAGGTTGAAGTTCGGGCCGAGGTTGAAGTTCGGGCCAAAGTCAGTTGAGAAGTTCGGGCCGAGGTTGAAGTTCGGGCCGAAGTCTGTTGAGAAGTTCGGGCCGAGGTTGGAGTTCAGGCCGAAATTAGAGTTCGGGCTGAAGACTGTTGTTCGGGCCGAAGTTTGTTGAGAAGTTCGGGCCGAACTTGTTACTGTTCTCGGGCCAAAAACTTTCTTGACAGTGACGAACGAACACAGCTATATTTTTCACTAAATCGATCATATCTTGCTCAACTCTTAACCAAATTGAGTGATTCAAATCCCAATATGCTCGAAAATGATTTTCGCACGAAATGAGTCAATAAACTCGATCAAAACACAACAAACCAGATGGAAATTTCGATTTAACAGAGGAAAAAATGTGTTTTAATGGTTTTCTTTAAAATTAACGAATTGGGATCAATTCTGGATGGATTTAATCGAAACTTGATTCTAAAATGCTTAGAATTACAAGAGCAATGTAATGAACAAAGAGTATAAACTATTTAATACCTCAAATTCCGATTTTGATTCTTGAGTTCTTCACCAAAAACTTCAAAATCTTGCTTAATCTTCACTGAAATGGATCAAATCAAAGAAGATTTGTGCTCTGATACCAATTGTGAATCCGTATATCTCGATTAAACAAACAATTAAGCAAGAATAAAGGTGAACTGGAAGAACAAGAATGAAGCTTTTTGCACACAAAAACACGTACGTTCGATTGAGACAACGGCAAGCTTAACAATACTAGGTTACAACTAGGTTTTTATACCTAGGCCTAGTATTGACTAATTACATAAAATAACCCTAGACTATTGATTACAATAAACTGTCACATTACACCCGTAGACTATTTTAATACTCTAGAATGTTACCCAACACTAACACATGAACATGTCAAACCACTTATACTTACACCATTCAAGCTACTTAAGTCATTTTACTACCAAATGGCCCGAACGGGTCAAAACCTGAATTTAACTACTATACCTTTAACCACTTTTCTAACAATTCAATAATCATTCAAATGACATATGACCACTAGTTAGTCATCTAAAACACAAGTCAAATACCAAATTAGCTAGTTCATGCATTTTCATATAATCATCCAAACATTACAACTAACACTTTCATTAGATTTCATACTACAACTTGACAAATACCAATTATAGTTTATTTAACATGTCTTCTCCACATTTCTAGAAATAAAAGTCATAACACATAAAATGACATATTCTCACCAAAAACTTGACATAAACTATAGATAACTTATACAATATATTATTTTAACTCATAATAGCAATATAAGTGATAAAACATACAATTAACATACTGTCACCAACTTGTCACCAAAACCCACTAACTTGCTTATAATTTAGACATAAAACTCCTAAAACATTTTAACTAACAATTCCATCATTTCAAGTCACAGCCAACCAATCAACATAAATAACTCATCAAACATATTATCGCAACTTATACAACATCTACAACCAATAACTCCAAGAAATCCAAGATTACATAAAACTCATCTTCTCCAACCACCATTAATGGAGGTTGAAGGTGTTTTTCACCAAATCAAGGTTTTTTCCACATTTTATGCGTACGATTCATGTAAAAGCTTATATAAACAACAAATAAACTATCCATAACAATTTTTCATCAAGATTCATCCAAGAACATAAACCTTAGTTCAACTTTTAGCAAGAAAATAAGGAACAACCAAAGAAGAACAAAATCTTACATCAAGGTTTACACTAGCATGAGATTTAGGCTAAAAACAAGGAGATTTGAGCAAGGTTCTTCAAGAAATGAGCAAGAACACAAAGAGGGTTTTGGATAAGATTTTATAGAGAGGTTGGAGAGAAGTTAGAGAGAGAGGAAGATAAGATAATGAAAAGGAGATGAGGCTTTCCCCCATCTTCCCACCGTCCAAATGAGGGGGAGGGGACCACCCTTCCACTTTTAAACTATTTAACAATACAATAGAAAAGTCCGGCTCGTAGTTAATTTATTTAAAATAGCAAACGGAGTCCATTTTAAAAAACGAATACATTTTCGGAAACGAAATTCAAAAGAGAATCTAAAAATATAAAAATCATAAAGTCATTTAGACATTCAGAAATCGGATATTTTAACCACTTGTTTAAAATATCACAAAAGTACAAAAGGCCAAACAATTCTTTTAACATTTAATCAAATAATTTCACATAAGGTTAATTCGATATTTATCATATATCAATATGTACCTAAAACAACTCGGCCGGATTTAGGATATTACACAAAGAGGGAGGGATTAGCACAACAGCTAAGTGAACGAATATAACTTACAATTTTTGTTAAGCACAATAAGCAATCAATCAAAACTTATCCAAACAATCAACCAAATATTAAAGGACCGGCGGTTCTGCCGAACCTAAAATCATTGTTGGCCTAACAATGATAAATCGATAGCCATTTATCGCATGACACGGTAAACCCCCTTATAAACAACCAATATAGTTAAGGTCTGAATACCGTTAAGCCAATGATAAACGAAATCCCAGTTACCAATCAAAACTGACCTCTGAGCTCAGCTACCAACCAAGCTGAGTTATCGCTACCAATCAAGCTTAGCATCAACAACTTATGTACACATATCCAAAATTAACATATCACAATCAATTATGTACCAAATAAGCAAGCCATGCAACTCGCAGCGAAATTCTACCCAACAGAACAATTCGGCCCAGAGACCCACCTTCGCGACGCGAAGATTGGGTTCCCGCCATGCGAACAAGTTCGCATACGCGGAGATCGATCGCTATTCCATTGGGTCCAGATCAAGCCAAGTTCACGTCGTAAAATCCATGGCTCACACCGTGACGCCTCTGGCTCACAAAAAGACAAAAGGCCAAACAATTCTTTTTAACATTTAATCAAATAATTTCACATAAGGTCAATTTGATATTTATCATATATCAATATGTACCTAAAACTACCCGGCCGGTTTTAGGATGTTACACATAGAGGGAGGGATTAGCACAACAGTTAAGTGAATGAATATAACTTATAATTTTTGTTTAGTACAATAAGCAAACAATCAAAACTTATCCAAACAATCAACCAAATTTTAAAGGACCGGCGGTCCTGACGAACCTAAAATCATTTTTGGCTTAACAATGATAAACCGATAGCCATTTATCGCATGACACCGTAAACCCCCGTATAAACAACCAATATAGTTGAGATCTGAATACCGTTAAGCCAATGATAAACGAAATCCGAGTTACCAATCAAAATTGACCTCTGAGCTCAGCTACCAACCAAGCCGAGTTATCACTACCAATCAACCTAAGCATCAACAACTTATGTACACATATCTAAATTTAACATATCACAATAAATTATGTACCAAATAAGAAACCCATGCAACTCGCGGCGAAATTCTACCCAACAGAACAATTTGGTCCCAGAGAGCCAGCTTCGCGCCGCGAAGACTGGGTTCTCGCCACGCGAACAAGTTCGTATACGCGAAATTTGATCGCTATTCCATTGGGTCCAGATCAAGCCAATTTCACGTCGTGAAAGCTCTGGCTCGCGCCGCGAACCCCTGGTCCGCCAATTGCCGCATGGTGATCCAGCAGGCTCGCGCCGCGAGACCTACTTGTATCCAAAATTCTGCATTTTTTTTATACCAATTATGCAATTTCAAATCAATTACCACCAAATACAAGTTGGAGGTTAAATACACTCACCTTAACCTTCTTTTTATCACCACCTCAGTAGTTTAAGGTCGCTGAGTTGTTCTCCGTGAAACTGATGGGGAGGATCTAGTTATAAAATATGTCTCCTAATTACTACTAATCTAGACTACCACATTCATAGGCAAGTATATCAAATCGTGGGTAATATAGGTTAGGCAAGTATCTAGGGTTATCGAATCCTCAGGGAGCGATCTATGTAATCCAGTAAAACAAGATAAAGAATTAATTAAGAAAATGTTTGTAAATGTGATTTCCATTGTCGTGATTTGTAAATAATAAATTGTTTAATTTAAATTACTAAAAACGTAATTTGAAAGTTCATATAATTAACAAGAAGAATAATTAAAAACCAACAATTGTTTGAACATTACTATAATCCTAAAATTAAACCATACTTAAACCTAAAATCATCCAAACACAGCGAATATAAAAGATTACTAGCACATAGACATGCTATAAATCAACAAACAAGTATTTAAGAGTAGAATTGCAACCATAAAATTAATCCAAAATGATAAGAGATCAATAATTGCTTGTAGAATTGAAGAACTCCTTAAAGAAATGCTCCAGAATTCGTCTATAACTGCCAAAAAACGTAGTAGGGTAAAAGATCACTTCTATTCTGACTTAGTCTGCACTTTAACTCTCTCACCGCAAAGTTTGTGTCGCGATGTCTAGGAGTTCGCGTCGCGAACTCCTGAATACGGGTTTTTCGAGATCGTGAGCCATAGTTCCCGATCGTGAGGACCTTACAGCGATTTTTGCTTGATAATTTTGTAATTTCGTGAGGACCTTACGCCAGGTTCACGGTGTGAACTTCAAAAGTCTTGTAATTTTGTGGTTTTTGCTATCTTTTGACCCTTTTTCAACCTCTTTTCTAATATACCACCAGAAATGCGCAACAAACACTATAAGGTGAGGCATTTTCCCCTGCATACGGAAAAAAATTCCAGGATGACGCAAAAGACGAGTAAGGGACGGGGAGGGGGAGGCTTTCGAAACCATTGAGTAATATCACATGCATTTAACTTAAAAACATACTCAAATTATGCGATATTAACGGGATTGAACATGTCTAAAAAGGTCAATATCAGAAACCAAAGAATACTGAATTAGTAATTATTACATCAAAATTACAACAATTGTCAAACATATGCAAAACTAACTCTTGACCCATAAGAAACTAAATACTTGTAACACCACATAAATATGTCATTACCATAAATATTACACTTACACAACAAGTCAACTAGCCATTTTACCCTTATACATCCAAATGGGTCAAAACCCGAATTTAACTACAATACTTGCAATTCACAACTATCATTGATATAATCACACCAATTAACAATTCTTAACTAATTAATCATTTCAACAAGATCAAACTCCATCCTAGGCCAATATTAACAACTAATTTCACTAGTTCATGAAATCTTCCAAACAATCGTCTAAATACTACCCAACTTATGGTGATTTCAACATTTCAAGACATAATCAACATTTAATACTTCCACACGTTAGTTCAACTTACATTAACAATAAAAACCACAAAAAACAAAAAAAAAAACCATCTTCTCCAACTCCATTAATGGAGGTTGAAGATGAACTTCACCCAACCAAGCTTCCAACCACAAATAATGTGTACAATACATAAGAAAGCTTATATAAACACAAAATAAAACATCTAAAATAACATTCATCAAGAATCATTCAAGAAATAAAAACCCTAGTTCATCAAATAGTCAAGAACTTCAATAAGAACATCAAGGAACAATATCTTACCTAGATGCTTGCACAAAAACGGGACGTAAGCTAGATGTGAAGAGATTTGAGCTAGGTTTTCTTCAAAAATGTTCAAGAACTTCACAAGGGTTTTGGTTGGGGTTTTTGGGAAGCAAGAAAGAGAGAGCATATGTGTGGGGGGCACCCGAGACCGAACTCCTTTGGGGGTCTCGGTTGCCTTGTGTTTCTAGTTTTGATTTCGGTTGAATCCTTGCATGTTGTAATTCTTAATTATAGCATAACTTAGGTCCTTGCAATTCAGCCTTCCATTGATTTCGGTTTCAGGTAATTCAAACCCTAACAACAAACACCTCATCTTCAAAATCCAACAAATTTTCACAGTCATAATTGGAAACCTAGCATGTGATGGTAGCTTAATCATGTTCTTGCTCCATTGTAACATATTAGTAACCGAAATTTTAAGTTGGGGTTATGAGAGGATAAATTAGGAAAGAATAAGAAGGCAATGGACATCTAGCCCTAAATCACGTCTCTTACAGTCGATCCTCGATTTCAACCGTCGATCTTGCATGCCAAAATGATTTGGTTCTTCATCTTATGTTGGTTTTCAACTTGGGTTTCTAAAGCACTCTACAATTACGAGTGTAACTCGACAATTACTCTCTAACCTATGATGAAGAATTTGAGAGTGATCTGTTCCAGTTTAGTTAGGAATTAGAAGATGAAGAAGATGAGAGAGATTGAAATGTCACAAAGATGAAGAAGTAAGAGTACAAAAATGAAACTGGAAAATGAAAGTGAAGAACATGAAGAGGAGAGAGAGAGAGAGAGAGAGAGAGAGAGAGAAGAAAAAACATAAATATAAAAGAAAAGTTAAAAAGACAAAAATACCCTCATATGCTTTTTATGTGAGATTAGTTAACGACTTAATTTAGTCGAAGGAAAAAATTCCGGGGTATTGAAAATTACAGGGGAAAAAATGAAATTAAAAGTATATGAAAAAAAACGTAAAATTTGAAAGATCACAGAAACAATTTATGTAATTTACTCTAACTTTTTTTACTTTTTACACCTAACATATTGTCTAAGGTACAGATATCTGAACATGATAGGTCATCATTCTTAAGTGATTAGTATGAAGTATTTGTTAAGTGCTTTTTATGAATAAAGTATATTTAGTTTTTACATTTAAGTTATTTCGACCTATGGTTAGCAAAAAAAATATAGGAAAAAAAAATCATCATGTTACTTATAAATGAATTAAATTAAGTGGAACAATAATCATCATATTCACAATTAATTAAATAGTTTTATATAAATAATCTATCCATTTAGTATTGGATAAGGAGTGGATTACCACATAACCAAAAGCAAAATGCTTTTTAGTGTCATCAAAACATAACAGGGGTTGACTTTTGTATTCTAATCTTTGTTTATATTATCAAAAGTTGACAAGTTTGATTAAGTAAGAGTATTTTATAAGTTCTTAACTTATAGTAGGGTTTAGATGTGGATTATGTTCTAATTTGTCTAACCAATAGCTACTTGCCAACTCATATTATAATATGAAAAGTTTCCATATTGATAAGACGGGTATTTTTTTTAAGTTCAATATTAGTATGGTTGTTACCTTATAAGATTAAAGACTAACAAAATAATATTATAGTAAATTTTTTAATCGGATAAATGCATTTATTTAGAGATAGAACCGAATATAATTTATAATATATGTTTTTATAATAAGTTTTTAAGGAGAAAGGAAGAAAAATATTGATAGGTTTATAATATTATTCAAATTTTGCCTCTTTGTTAATTTGTTTATGATACCATTCGTAATTGGTGACCATGATCATGTGTCCCCCTCCCTTTTTCATATGATTCAGACTTTTTATGAGACACATGTTTGTTGTATTACGAATAAGGTGTTGTACCTTATGATTTGCTGATAAATTGATGTTGGTTTGTCATAAGTTTGTTCTAGAGAGAAATGTAGAGGTGCCATGGTTTGGTCTAAGGGAGATTGATATACACTGTCTTTTTGTTTATCTTTGGTTGTATCTTTTTTGTGTATCTTTTTGTTCTGCTTGGGAACTTTTATATATTGACATTTTGACGTTTTCTAATTTGGTATACCTAAAATGTGTTTGACATTAATAAAAAGTTTAGAGTTCTGTTATAAGCCCAAATACAAAATAATTGTCTAGTCCAATAATATCCAAATGAGTAAATGTATATGTTTTTAAATAAATGCTTTCCTATAAACCCATAACAAATATCTTCAAAAGACGCATGAATCTAACAGTTTTGATGAAAAAAGTGAAGAAGTGGAGATAGTGTGTTGGATATTGTCCTTGACTTCATGTTATTTTTTTAATTTTAAAATTTCATAGTTCTCGTCGTAAGCTTCGATTTGGTTACTCGTAAACCTGAAACGGAGACCCGAGACAAAAATTATGCTTTATTAAGTGGAGCTCCCTTTCTTGACACGATAATGATCTTCAAAAAATAAAAGGGTCTGCTCCTTTATAATTGGGCTGCATCAGAACTCCTAATAATTAATTTGGAATGAAATGAACACCAATGTTGTACAAAAACGATAATTAACTGGCCATTTATCAGAGGTTATTGGTAGGGCGAGTTCTTGAAATATTATCATTAAATCTCTATAATGATTGCACATTATATGTTAGTGATAGATTTTCCTTGATTACATTTGAAAAAAAGTTGGCCAAATACTGTATCTAAGATACCTTCGGAAATTCCTTTCCCACCAAATCATTCTATAACCTTTTGTAATACTTTCACAACTTTTGTATGCAATGCAATCCCTTGTATGCAACACCATGAAAAAGAACATATCAGGTTAGCTAACAAGTTCAGGTTGACGAGTTGAAATCGATCAACCTAAACCCAACTTGTTAAAAAATTTAGATCATAAAAATCAACGTAACTTATCATGATAACAGGTTGGTGGGTCAAATTGGTTAGTGAGTCAAAATCAGGTTGCAATTCAGAATTATAAAATAGACTTAAATACAATGCTAAATTGAAATGCCAAACATAAATTCAATTACTGTTTAGCGTTAGAAATTTTATAGTATTTACATTATTTTAACAATTTAAAAAAAACTTACAAAACAAAACGGGTTAGTAGCTAGGTCGACTCGTTTATATATACGCCAGTATAAACACGACTCGATTTATAAACGGGTTGGAAGGTTAAACTGTTTCCCAGTTTCAATTAGTCTCAACCGAAACATGATTATTTTCATGCTGAGTTATTGTCGGATTTTGGATCTTCTTGGGAATTGCTAGATATACCCATCAATGGAAGATTAGGTTGGAATAAAATTATACTTTAAGTAGTAACAAGATTGAGATATGTATTATGCATACTAGGATTCATAGCAAGGAAGAAAAATGATGCATGTGTAAATAGGTAGGTTTATAAATTAAAAAAGACATTTTATTATATGATTTATAATTTCGTAGATACTAACGTGACAGTCAGATAAAAATGGTGGCTTGTATGCTTTACTCTATCTTAATGCTCGGATCACGAATTTCTCTTATCGATAATGAGTTATAAGATTCAGTTGCATCACGATCTCAGAAGCTCGTGCGGTAACGCGACACAATTCAGTACGTTTGGTACACTATAAATCGCAGCTCCTTTGTTCATTTCAACGCACCTCATGAGCTCCCAAAGCTCCTAAATTCAAAACGTTTAGGAAAACTTAAGAACTTACCATATAATTTACTCCTGTCTTAAATAATAATTTATCCAGGTAATCATATAAATTTTAAATAATTATTTTGTGACTTCTTTTTTATAAAATAAATATATTGAAGGAGATATTTAGAGGATGACGATGAAAAACAAGAGAAGCATGAATTTGTATCGAAGCCTGAGTGGTAAGTGGACCACCGACTTCTGTTAAGTTCTCACCGACTTTTCTTTGCAAAACGCCTCCGTCCGTTGACTTTTTTAATGCAAACCGTTTTCTTTTTTGTTTTTGTCTAAGAACCCATTAATACTCAAAACTAAAGGGCCACTACTCTTTGCGAGGAAACATGATCGCTTATCTTAATTTCAACTTAAAAATATCTCGATCCAAATTTTATTTGTTGCACCATGTAATTGATGTATGTTTTTTTGTATATTGTGTGTTTTTGTATAATAGATGAACTTTTGGAAAATGAAATGCACATAAATGAACCTCGTAATATCGGAAATTTTTGGGATTGAAAAATCTAAGGATTCCAACAACGATGAGTTGGTTATCATGCCTGATGTCTAATGCCTTGTGATAAAAAAGAAAAGAAAAAAGTTAAAGGCAATTATATGTACAACACAAATACGCATAATCGATTAGAGTGTAGAAAGATCATATTAATTGGCATTTTTCAGGATCGAAGGTACAAATGATTTTAACAACAACGAGTTGATAATCAATCATACATGAAAAACATATCCGTAAATAAGGGCACAAATTTCATATTTGACAAAATGAAGATTGTGATACTACGTGTAAAGATGCGTACAAAATTTTGGTTAGGCCTAGTTGGGACCAAACATAAAAGGACCATTATTTCATACTTAAGTTTTGACTAGTCTATGGAGAGAAAAAAAACGACACACGCGATTAAGATATGTCGTTGTCATCGTCTCGAAAGGTAAGACTGATTCAAGACCAATAAACCGAATCAATGTAGATTGGTTCTAGAACGACATGATAAGTACTAGCCATACCTTTTTTTGAGCTAAAAGCTACTATTAAGTGAATTTAAAATTTTGCTTACAATGTCTTCTAGCAGTAATAGCTCCTTAATACATGCGACATTCATGTAATTGTCAAATACCATCGTAGTCCACAACATCACCGGGTGCAATTGATCGTGCTCTCGATGTCAATAACGGCTTTAAGTCTAAGCTAACATCGTTCTTGAAGTATTAAACTCTTTTTACACGGTGCAATTATTTTACAAAAGCTTGTAGGTATCTCATCTCCACTAGCATAGTGATATCCATGGTGTCAAGAAATTTTCATTAAGATAGAAGCGAAAACACACGTGACATGTTCCACCAATAATCAATTGCTAGGAGCATGTTTTGGGCATCACATGGGCCATGGGCTTATTGTTGATATAGGAGCCATGCATTTTGCATCAATTAAGTTGCAACAATTTGTAATTTCATAAAACTAGTCCTTTACCCGCGGCGATGCGGCGGGTTTAAAAGCAAATGGTTCGATCAGTTCAACAATTTAAAGCTTAAAAAATCCGAATGATATATTGTACACAATCAATGATCAAACAAAAAGTAAATAAGTACATGAACATGAATCCTAAAACAAAACAATCAGTTTAATCACAATACAATATAACCATTAAATGACATAAATGTACAAGGCTTTATAACTCCAAATAAATGTGACGATACAAACATATTATGTGACTTTTGTAAACATTAATTGGCATAAATGTGCAGGCCTTTTTGGAAAAATCTTCAAGCCAAGTTTTGTTATAACAAAATGTACACACAGACTTCCACAAATGCACAGTTTGGTACGATTAAAACGAAGATTGATACAATTACAAAAAACTTAAGAAAGTGGTATAATTTATAATGATCTGCTGTCACAACAAAAATCACAAATTGCTATTCAACGATCTGCTATAATAATTGTTATTACTAAGAATAAATAAATGGATAAACAAGAGAAAAATAAATCGATAAACAAAAGTGTTAATACATAAATATAACTTCAATGTTATACGTCTCCATGGAATCGAAGATGAATGCCTGAACCATTCATATGAAACACTGCATTAATCAAGTATGAGAAAATATCACTAGTACAAAAATGAGCAATGGTCACACTACAAAACTGTGACCATATGCCTTTAGTCACTAATTTTTTTTTTCCACTAATAGTGTGACCAAAGGTCGTGTCATTTTAGGCAATGTATGACTACATTTTAATTTAGTGGTTGTATTAACCGAAAAACAGTAGCCGTAGCCTAAAAGTGTGGCTATTCAAGAAGAAAATATGGTGTGATAATCATGCATTCTAACTTATAATGTGGCCATAAACTGCTTGTAGACACACAATTTTTATTTTTTGTGACTATTGTTCAACCAATGGTTACATGAATTTATTTTTATAGTGGCGCTTGCTATTATTTAGTGACACAAATATATGTTTAGTATGACTATTATTTACCTTTAGACACATACAATTACTCAAACAATAGCTAAATGTATGATAAGGACATACAATTACAAATCTCTAAAAAACCGATATAGAGTGGTCGGTCTAACCGGTTAAACTGTGACTCGAACATTCAACCGGTTTGATTACATAAAATCATCGGAAAAAACTAGACCGGTTAAAGCCAACCGGTAATAGTCATACCCTAGTTAACACTCGGGTTAAACCAAAAGACTTAAACGATGTCAAGCTTTAATTTTTTTAAGAGAGTTGAAGCCCCCTTGTTTTTATAATTAAACTAATTCTCCCACTTTCTTACAAATACCAATGTGGGATAACATTTAGCCATATTTTAACCTATTAATGTGACAGTTGGTAATTTACAGGCACACATTCATAGTCGATTAAACTGTGACAATTCGTTACTTTTAGCCACATAAGTTGTTATCGCATGTGACCTTTGATAATATTTAGTCATATTTAACACCATTAACGTGACAACAAAAACGAATTCATGTGGCTAATAAACATATATGCTCAAGTATACTTGTACTACCTTCTCTCTTACTAGTAGTTACACACATAAGTTTAATCATGGCTATTGTTTATGCTTTAGCCACATAATTCTTTATCACATGTGACCTCTGATAACATTTAGCCATATTTAACATAATTAATGTGACAATTTGTTACTTGTAGACACACATACGTATTCAATTAAAACCGTGGTTATAAGTTAGTTATAGATACATAATTTTAATTTTACTATTTCCATTGAAATTGTTTATGTTATAGCCACATGTAATTTTAGTTTTATTGTGACTATGTTTTAGGGTGTGGCACATACCCATCATATAGCCACACATGCACACTAAATTAAGTGGCTATTGTTTGTCTTATAGCCACATGACACACAAAATAAAGATCGTGGCTATATACTACCTTTCAACAACAATGAATTCATGTGGCTAATAAACACTACTTTTAGACACACAAGCAATTGATTAATGTGACTAAATATGTGTCTCTCGTCTCACATAATAACCATCACAAAATAATGTCACATTTTAACAAACAACCATGACGAAAAGTGTGACATTTGGCCACACTACGTGACTGTGTCTAGCAATGGACACCTTTATTATGTTAAATTGTGGCTAAAGTGTTCGAATCTAATTTGAGATTGTTACAATATTGGAGTTAAATGTGGCTAAAATAACATTAGAACATTATTTGTGACCTTTAGCCACATAAACAAGTCAAACTGTGGCGAGACTGTTTTAGAAAAACTGTGACCGTAGGATATTTTTGTACTAGTGTATATATTACTATGGTTCTTAACCATATTTATTGTGATTCCGATCCAAAAGAAGGACGTGGTGAAGAGTAAGGTTCTTACAATCAACCGCTAGTGGTGGATGGCCATGAGTCGATAATTTGTCATTGGGAATGAGGAAACGTCTGCTATAAATAGGTAATAAACGAAGGGGTTCTTTGGAACGAATGGGTTTTTAGAGGCGAGTGGGTGGGGTATGAAGCAAGAGACGCCGATTGGAGATGAAGTGAAACGGTTGGGGATGATAACCGCCGGTGGTTATGGAGGAAGCGGTTGATACATTTGGAAGAAGATTCACCTCTGTTGAATTGGGGGTTATAGGGGATGACGGTAGTCGGTAGGGGTAGAAGGAGGAAAACGATGTGTTCTTAAATTAATATGTTACCCAAAATGCCCTTAGCCCCTGTATGCTTTATATAGGGGTAGAGATATATATTAATTGAAAGTTTAGGAGATATTAGCAACAGACTCACACATTTTTACGTATTCTCTATTTTAATAAACTTTTAAATAGGGGTGAGCATGTGACGTTTTGGGGCAGTTTTTAACTAAAACCAAACTCCGTCCCAAAAGTTCGGGTTTTAAGAATTACACCCCGTTCGGTTTCGGTTTTGGTTTTTTCGGTTTCGGTTTTTCGGTTTCGGGTTTTTTCCGGTTTTTTGTTTTTATTTAAATTTACCAATTTGTTACCTTAAAAAACAATATTATGATCCATACTTTCAAACCTTAATTCGTTTTGTTCATAAATAAAACAAGCAACTAGTAAGTTTCCATATAATATAATGATAAATTCAACTAATATAACTTAAATAAGATTAAAAGATAGTTAAATGTCACCTAAAAAGATTAATCATATCTTTTATTTAAAAGATAATCTTTTATAGTTAAATGTCAAATCTTTTAGTTAAATGTCAAATTTATTATATATATAAGAATATTTTTATAAAACTAAATATATACATAATGGTGGGGCGGGGCGGGGGTTTCGGTCGGGTTTTTCATTTGCCCCCGAAAATCGCCCCAAACATTTGGGTTTTTCAAAAATCAAAACCGTTAACATCGGTTTTTCAAATAGTTCGGTTTTTTCGATTCGATTTTTTCGAATTTTTTTATTACGGTTCTATTTTTCGATTTTTATGTTCACCCCTACATTTAAAATAGACCAAGGGAAAGGTTAGAGTGGAAGCAACGGAACTTTGAAAAAACAAACCCTAATAATAAGCGTGTGGGTCCCACTGTCTCTCTCTCTACACTTTCTCTCTCTAACAAATCTTTAACTCGTCTCTTATAAACCCACCTCCTTCATCCCCTCCCCCTTATCACACCACAAAACACACACTCATCGCACCCACAAAGTCCTCCTCTGCTTTTTGAGCTTCTTTATTCCCCTGTTCCACTTCTACAACTTGTTTCATTCATTCAATCAATCAATCAACCAACAAAAGGAATAACTCACAATCACACGCACAACAACAAATTACATTTTGGATTCCCCATTTTTCTTAATTTTAAGCCGCTCGCTCTCTCTTCTTACTTTTAATTTTACAGAATGAATCTTCTTTTTGCCATTCATTCTTGTTAAAAATTGATATTTTTAATCTTTTTTTCGAAAATTTAAGATCTGGGTTTTTTAATTTGACTTGTTTTTTCAATTGGGTTTTTGTTAGATCTGGATTTGAAGCTAGTTTTTGTGCTTTAATTCAGTGATTACCTTAGAGCGAGCGGGAAACCCTGTTTCTTGTTCTGTTTTAGTTGTTTTTGCTTTTTGTTTCTGTTTTTGGTGTTGTGATTGTGAGAACATTTGGTGTTTGTTAGTTAATAAATGGCTGCAGCTAGGAACAGTGGGAAATCAAAAAAATTTGTTGAAGAATCTCATAATTTGACAGAAATGGAGTTTGATTATCAAATGGGTTTTGATGACACCAGAGAATGGAAGCAAGTTTTTGATGAAGCTTCCATGTCTCACACACACTCAAACACACACAACAGACCTCTCAAAAAAATCAAAAGCCCTGAACATCAATCTTCATCGTCTTCAAATTCTTCAAAACTTTTCCCATTTGCATTCGACGGAAATAATCAACACACAGTCGAATCATTACAACAATACCGATCGAACTCCTTTTCACATCCTCAGCCGTCATTCCCCCAACAACCACCGCCAAACCCACAAATGATTTCCTTTAACCACCAACAACCGCCAATGATCCACCACAATTTTGGGTTCCCGCCATATTTTTCAGGTGAAAACTCGGGTTTATCTCAACAACAATTGCTAAATTACTGGAGCGACGCGTTGAATTTGAGCCCAAGAGGAAGGATGATGATGATGAACAAAATGCGACCCCCAATTCAACCAATTCACACCACCAAATTATACAGGGGTGTGAGGCAGAGGCATTGGGGGAAATGGGTTGCAGAAATTCGTCTTCCGCGTAATCGAACCCGACTTTGGCTCGGAACATTCGATACTGCGGAAGATGCTGCAATGGCTTACGACCGTGAAGCTTTTAAATTACGTGGTGAAAACGCCCGATTGAATTTCCCGGAGCGGTTTTTAGGGAAATCGACAAACGCATTGGGTAAGAATTCGGGTCAGGATTCGTCCCCTTCATCTACTCCGATTACCGAATTGGTGAAAGATGATACAGAAATGGAGAAATCGAAGGAATCTGAAGAAGTCGTGAATGAAAATGAAGGTTTTTCAGGAACAGGGGAAGGTGATTCAGAGCCAGTGTGGGGGGAAATGGCGGAAAATTGGTATAATTCCGGTTGGGGTCCAGGGAGTGCTATGTGGGATTCACTTGATTCCAATAATAATTTAATGTTTCCTTCCAATTTTAATCTCGAAAACCAGCAGCACAACCAAGAACAGGAACAGGGGAGTTATGATTACTCTGTTTTTGAATCACATATGAATTCCTTCTTTTGAAGGGGTTTGTTATGGTGGAAATGGGGCTGCATATTTTAAGCCTTGTTTCTGCAATTACTATTAGATTTATGGTTTGGAATTACTAAAAATCGGAAGAACACAAGGAGACAGTTTTTGTGATCTCAGAGTGTTTCCCTCAATCTTCATCAATAGAAAGATCTGGTTTTTTGATCTTCAGTTGATGCAAGATTAGGTTTTTTTTTTTTTTTTTTTTGGTTATTTTGTGTACTTCGGTGTGCATAATATGTAGTACTAATAAATAGTAAAAACATTCGATATATTATTCGTGCAATGTGGCGTGAATTTTAAACTTTCTTTTTTATTATGCAAAAATTAAGATTTAAATTATATGAATTTTTATTTATGAAAGATTTTTGTAGGATTGTATAAAATAACAATATTAACAATTATATTACTATTAGTAGTTTCTTTAAATTTCAAACTGTAATCTGGAATTGAAAGTGCATAATTTATAGTAAAAACTAATGGTTGTTTACCGAGTATCATATTAGTAAAATACTATGGTTATTAGATGATTGAGGTTTTTAACCTTTTATGAAACATAAATATCGGCACTATTATTAAAGTTTATAAACTTTAATTTAACAAAATATTGTGTAAAGAAGTCAAAAAAATATACTTTCAAAAGTATATAGATGTAGTAAAATGATGTTTACCATTATTATACATTACATATTGACATTTTATATATATATATATACAAGCATATTTTTATTTTTAAACATAATACAAGTATTTGTAATTTTAAGTTTTTAAAAGATAAAAAACACTTATATCATGTTGTGATCTTTTACGAAATATGTATTTATTAAAATAATAAATATGTATTTTGAATCAAGAGAATAAGATAAATCTTTCCCTAATAAGAATATGTATTAAAATTTTGAACACCTTCATATAGGGAATTTTCATGAGAGAAAGTTTGAAACTCCCATGGAGATGGAGTTGAGACTTTCCCATTTTCTGAAGTGCTTTTTATGTGTATTGCAAATGTGGTCCTTGGTCAAATGGAATGTACCTTATCTAGATTTTTTAATTTCATAGTCTACATGTTTGGTTTAGTCTCATCTTAGAACGTCAATTATTGTGGATTGTAACAAACTTTAGCATAATAAAATATTTAAATGATGGTTCTAAACAATTAGGATAATTGTTTTCGAGCACTATTTAAAGTGCAAATTGCACAAAAAAGAATTCAACTTTAATTTTTTTTTAATGCAATATATTCTTCTTTTTTAGCAATAAAAAAGAATTTAAGTTTTAAAAAGAATGTATTTACTACCACTTTTGTAGGTTCACTCTAGCGAAAACCATTTTCAGCAATGCTATCTCAGGCAAACTCTACAACCATTTCGACGGTTAACTCCACAATCATTGTTAACTCGTTAACCATTCGTAGTTTTTTGGAATAGTTTTAACATAGTTTAAAGTGTCAATGCTTTATATAATTTTTGAAAAACAAGAAATAAACACATTCAATTTAGCTAGAAGATTTGTGTAATGCGGCGGCGGGTACACTGTAACTATATTTTGTGGCAATCAATTGGTGTGCGATGATGACGATAGTAATGATGGCTGGTGGTGGTGATCACAAATGTTGGATATATGGTGGTAGTAGTAGTGATGGTGGGTTGTGGATGATAGTGGTAATCATTTCAACTTTGTAAAGTTTAAGGAGGTGTTTGGGAAAGCTTATTTAAAAAGCTTATGCTTATTAGCTTATAAGCTTATTAAAGTTAATAAGCTTTTGTTAAATAAAGTGTTTGAAAGAGTTTATATAAATTAATTGTAAAATGACTAAAAAAGACATTTTTAATAAGCTAATAAGCTCAATTGTTTGGTTTAGTTCTGCTTTTATAAAAAAATGTTTGATTGATGAAAGGAGGGGGTAAGGAGGTAAAAAATCCTAAATAAGCTAATAATCCCCTCCAAAATGGCTTATATAAAACCCTCTAAATAAGCTTATAAGCATAAGCTTATAAGCTCAACCAAACACTAAGTAATGCTTATTAACCTTAAATAAGCTTAAAAGCTCATAAGCCCCTAAATAAGCTCTCCCAAACACCCCTAAGTATTAATAACCATAATTATAGCCACTTAATAAATATCTAGTAACTCAGTTAATTTGGGCATTGTATTAATAACGTTGAGGTTACAAGTTCAACTATTGCATTATGCATATTTTTGATAAAATACAATTTTGTTCCGAAATAGAAAATGTATTAACTGAAAATTAAGTATTGCTAATTTGAGAATGAACCAAATACCATTAAAACTTCAAGTTATCATCTTGTGACTACGGAGGTTTAGCTGCGAAACTTCAAGCTATCATCAAAACGGTGGTGGTTTTACTGTTTATCGGCTCATATAACAAGTTATAATCAAAATTAAAATCCAAACATAAATACTATGACGTGATGTATGAGAACCCCCTTTGAGATGGTTTTAGACTAATCATTTATTGTATTATTGAAAAATATCTTGTTTTCAAAGAAGATTAATCAATTATTAATGAAGCTTAGATAAGCTAGTAAATACCACTGAGACAAAGAGTGGGTCCAATCACCGGCCCATGAGATCACTGTTCCATTTTCGTGATTTTGACGCCACAATCATCCATGATAATTAATCGAATTTGTCTGCTAAGATTAAGACTAATTATTTTATTATTATCGTCTTATTGTAAACTAATTTCCTTTTATTTTAGTCTAAATATCGTAACAAAACTAATAAAAAATAGTTTTTTTCTCCAAGTCATTCTTCCCTGCGTTATGGAAAGATGCAGGATTTTTATTTTTTTCGAAATTAAGAAAATAAATGTACAAAAAACATGTTACATGTGAACCACATATCATATGTTAATTATCATGCCTATATAAAAATATAATTCATGTAAATGTAAAATAATTGTATCACTGTGTTATGTTTTATTATCATAGTGGAAAGTTCACATGGATCACCTATTGATTTCTAATATTATAAATTAAGTAGAAGTTTATTTTTATTTTTTTTGAATGGCTAAGTAAAAGTTTGTATCACGTAAAAATTTATTTAGACAAATTCAATGCATCGTAGTTATATATTCAATGTGTCATAGTTATATACAAGCATAATAGGACCCCGCACTTAGTTGCCGGACTATTAATGTGAAATTTAGAATAAATTAACTATTAATATATTTGAATTACTTAACGTAATCTCACTACAAATAAATTCTTTAAAGTGTATTGATTAGATATGGTAATCTTTTTTTGGAAACAGCAAATATATTAATAACCAAACTTAGCAAGAAGCTAGGGGGAACAAGAAACAGAGAAATTACAAATACAAAAAAGGTGAAACACTCCAATCAACCTAATTATATTGAATTTTACTCCTATTTTCTAACCATGTAAATGACATTGAAATGATATCCCCTGCAATCACCGTGTGAGACCTATGAATGTTATTGAAGATCACATCATTTCTTGCCTTCCAAACACACCAAATACAGCATTGAATAATCATGGTTATCAACTTCTTTTTCTTAGGACAATTTCCCCAAACCGAGCCAAATTCAATAAGATCCACCACCAAGTTAAAAGTAGGCAATGGGATTGCACACCATTTGAAAACCCACGATAGAATCTTAATCACAAAGGGGCATTGTGTGAAAAGGTGCTCGACCTGATTACATAGTTCGCAAGTAGTCGAGCTCACATTTATTCCTCTTTTTTCCAAACATTTAGTTACCGGTATACGACCTAAACCAACTCTCCATACAAATCACTTTATCTTTAAGGGAACCGTTTTTAACCATGGCATGTTAATATAACCCGTGGTGGTAAGTTTTTTATAGATCCATGTTCTCCTATATTGCACCTTGAATGAACCATCCTGTGAAATTCTGCATGTGAGGCTATCGTTGCCACTGTTAAGTCTAATGCCTTGAAGCTCATGTATTAAGGAATCAAGTTCGTTGACAAGGATGGGGCTCTTTGTGCTACTCTTCCAAACCCAATTGAAACTCGAGCCTGTAATTCGATCTGCAACAAGGCAATTTTTCGACTTTTCTAGCTCAAACAAGTTTGGAAATCTACATTGAAAAGTTAAGTCTCCATGCCAATTATCTCTCCAAAACATAAATGTATTACCTGCACCAAACCGAAGAGAGAAAGCATCAAAAAAGTCGCACCCAAGACTAGAGATCTCCGATGTTACTTTTGCTATATTGTGCCATGTATCGGACGATGTATTAGCTGCCATAACATGAATCGGTTTGGAGTTAATTTTGTGAATTGTCATAATGACATCTTTCCAAATGCAATGTTTCTCTTCTCTTAATTTCCACCACCATTTGGATAAAAGTGCATAGTTTTGAGCTTTCAATGATCCTACACCAAGACCACCATGTTCTTTAGATGCTAAATTGTATACCATGCAACCCAGCATATCTTTTTACCAATCTCATTACCTCCCCATAAAAATCTTCTTCGAATTTGCTCAAGATTATTAATGATAGAATTAGGGATCTGAATAGTGAAAAGTAGTATAATGGTAAACTACCTAAAACCGATTTGATTAACGTAAGCTTACCACCAATAGAGAGATTTCTTGATTTCAAATCGGATAACTTGGATTGAAAATGATCAATAATCGGAACCCAATTCTTTTTTAAATCCATATTAGCACCAACCGGCACACCAAGATATGTAAAAGGCAATGTACCGGATACACAACCTAGAGTGTTTGACCAATTATTTATATGTGAAGATGATGTACCAATAGCGTAAACTTTAGACTTGTAAAAGTTTACTTTCAATCCGGAAGATGCGTGAAAGCATCTCAATATTCTAGCAAGATTATACATATTTTCACCCGACCCTTCCCCAACGAATATTGCATCATTCGCGTAAAAAAAATGTGAAATAATTGGGCCGTTTGTACCGATCTTTTGACCATGAAATAAGTTTTTTTCACATGCCATTTTCATTGCCACGTTTAATCCTTCCATGGTGAGAATAAATAAGAAAGGGGAAAGAGGGTCACCTTGCCTTACCCCTTTCGTGACATGAAATTCGTTTGTTGGAGACCCATTAATAAGAACCGATGTGTATGATGACGACAAACAACTTTGTATCCAACCACGCCATTTTGAACCAAGTTCATTTGCTCCATAACCGAGTCCAAATATCCCCAATGAACCGAGTCAAAAGCCTTGTCAAAATTAACTTTAAACAATAACATGTCTTGTTTGGTACGTTTTGCCCAAGAACAAATCTCGTTAATGACAAGCGGGCCTTCCAAAATGTTCCTGTCATTAATATAAGCAGACTGTGAATCACCGATCACATCATCAATTACCATCTTTAGCCGAAATGATAATGCTTTTGCCAAGATTTTATACACACATCCAATTAGTGAAATAGGCCGGAAATCACTCAAGTTTATCGGGTCTTTCACCTTAGGCACCAAAGTTATAAAAGAGGAGTTACAACCCCTCGAGATTGTACATGTCTGTTCAAAGGTTTTTATAAAGTTCATTAATTCATTACTGATAAGATCAAAGTGGGTTTTGATAAATTTGAAAGTAAGCCCGTCGGGCCCAGGAGCCCGTTCACCACCGCAAGCCCAAACCGCCCTTTTAATTTCCTCAATTGAGAAAGGATTCTCAATGAAAGCTGCCCGAGAATCGGAAAGCTTAGAAAACAGCGGGTTAATGAACGGTGGTCTATCTCTTCGATTCTCCGTGAATTTGACCGAGAAGAATCTAAACACTTCCTCTTTGATTTCGATCTTGGGTCAGTGACCCAGCTGCCATTAATCACCAAGCCATTAATGCGGTTGTTTCTATTCTTATTTTTAAGAATGCCATCAAAAAACGAACTATTTTCATCCCCATCAACGAGCCACTTGACATGAGACCGTTGTTTTAAATTTAACTTATGATATCTTTCAAGTTCTGCCAATTTGAGTTTTCCTTTTTCAACATTTTGGATTTCAAGGGGAGATAATGGTCTAGACTCAACCAGAGAGTCATAATCAAGTAACATTTGTTTAACATCTTTCAGTTCACCATTTTCTTTAATGTGTTCAATGCTTCTCCACCTTTTTATAGCGTTTTTAAAGTGCTTCAATTTTGCAGCTAATAACAAATCAGACGGCCCAAACCCGATAAACGAGAGACAAGCACGTTTAATCATATCATTGAAGCCATCCTCAATAGCCACGAATTGTAGAATCTAAATGGCGGTGGGCCAAAATCAATCAACCGATTGCATAGAGTAATGGGAGAATGATCAGAATGCTCACACGAAAGAGCAGTAACAACCGATCTAGGCTGCACAATCATAAAATTCGCACAAACTATAAAACGATCCAGTTTGCTTAGCTTACTATAATCAAGGCTTAAATATGTAAATCTTCTACCACCCATGCTGAATTCCTTTAATCCAGCTGTGTTAATAAAATTATTGAAATCATTAGTAGTTGATTGACAATATAATGAGTTTACTCTTTCATCTGATCGCCTAACTGCATTGAAATTGCCGAACAGTACCCAAATACCTGGGAGAGAATTCTTCAAATTAGACAATTCAAACCATAATTATCTTTTTTCAGTTTTTACTTGTGGTGCATAAACATTAACAATGTAAGTGGTGCCGGTAAACCCCTTCCACTGACCACCAACAATAAGAAAATGACAAGATTTGTTACAGAAGGTGCAATTGAAGATATTTGACTTCCATATACTTATGATCCCCCCGGATCGACCCACCGAGTTTATCGCCTCATAACTGAAATCATTATTTCCCCAGCAGCCACGAACATCAATGTTGCTTTCATCGGTGGCATGTGTTTCTTGTAATCCAATGAAACCGAGCTGATGTTCAGATTTTAATTTCCGAACCCACTCGATTTTGTGAGTTTCACTCACACCCCTGATATTTAATGTAACACCTCAATTTTTAAAACACCTTTTAGAACATAATTTTAAATAAAAATATTACAAAGTCCAATATCCCAAAATACGGTTTAACAAAAACCTTTTAAAAGATTACCAGAGTTATAAAACACGGTGTTACAAAGATAATATCATAACCATAGGATAACAGGATCTACCTATAAGCTCCCGAGCTAAACATCTCTAGGCCACTTCTATCGCGACCTTCTAAACCTTCAATCTCAAACCTGAGTACATAGCCAAAAACAAAGTAGTACGTGAGACAAAATAGTCTCGTGAGATACATGGGTTTTCGACCCATTCTCAAATATAATAAAAATCATGCTCTTTTCTTTTCTTTATTCACTTATTAAATATCAACTTATATTCTTATCGTTTATTCATACTTACTAGTAAGCTAACAGTAAGCTTACTCATCACATAATCACATACATGTAAGCTATCCATAAGCTTACTCCTTTTATCACATACGTCACAGATCATTCCGAAGCAAACTCCCCCGATGTGGGTTATCATCACAAGATCACATGGTAATTGGGGTTCTCCCAAACTTACCAAGATCTCCAACTCCCCCGTCTCGCGGGTTATCGTAATCCCCCTTTTATCGGGTTATCATAATCCCCCTATTGTCGGGTTAGCGTTCACATAGATATACCCCCCCCCCCCAAGTAGTAATCTCACTCCCCCATAAATGGGTTATCGTTATCCGGATACTTTTGTTACACACATTGAATTTCATCAAGTACGGGCCTATGCCCCACCAATTCATAATCAAATACAAATTAGAATACATCTATTCTAATTATCATATTAATCTCTTTCAACATAATCATATTTCATTTATCTTTTCTCATCATTATCGTCTTAGACTTTATCATTTGATTCACTAATAAGATTCACTTCTTATTATTCATAATCACAAATACTTTATCTCTACATTGACTAGTCGTTTTATACTTACTCTTTTAACAATTCGATCATTGCCTTTATTAGTATAGTTTACTAAACAATACTTGATACTTAAAATCATTGCTATTAGCTTTATTAATAAATATTATTAATAAAGCAAATATCATACTTTTCTTAATCATTACTCTTAATCAAACATCATATTAATAAAGAATTATTAATTACTTTTCATTATCAAAATCTCTTACAAAAATCATTAGTCATTTAGACATACTTAAATAGTCTATTACTTGCATTCTTATCCTTTAAATCATATCTTTATTAAAAATATTTATTAATAAAGACTCATAAAATATCATAGTTTTTAAAATCATTTGCTATGTACTCAGTAAAAGTCTCATGTACTCACCTTAGCCAAACTAAATCCAAATCGTGTCTATTAACACAAATCCTTGTTTTCCAACTTGTGAAATGTCACCAATCTTTAGGTCTTCTTGACCTACCATCAATATTATCATAAAATCTAGTTATTATCCATAACTACTTACCAATAACTTCATAACAACCTTCTTAACCACCAAGTTCATCCAACTTGGTGGAACCCAAAACCCTAGTTCAAGATTTCCATCATCAAATCCCAAATCCAACAAAAACACAAGGTTCTTAAGCTTACAAAGAGTGTTCTACACTCATCTTAGTCATCTTCCCCAAAGATAACTTGGTAGGTTACCCAAACCACCATTTTCCCCCAAATAAAGCTCACAAACTAACTACCAACTATCAAGGATCAAGAATCCTTACCTTTGATGTTAAGATCCACAAGATTGATGAAGATTTGAGCTCTAGAACACCAAAATCGCCCCCTTTCTTCTCTCAAATCGGCTGCACAAGTTTAGGGTTGAAGAGAATGAGAAAAACCCTAAAAACCCGATTTTTATATGAATTTGACAGATGTCGTGTTCGTGATCCACACCTCACGTTAGCGAGTTTACGCGCTCGGCCATTCTCGTGTCCAACTCGCGTCCGCTAGTCCCAACTCGCGTCCGCTAGTCCCAACTCGCGTTCGCTAGTCCCGCTCTCTGATCCGCTTACTCGTGTTCGCGAGTCCACTCTCGTGTTCACGAGATGGGTCTTCGTGACACGAGCCCAATCTTCGTGTTCACTAGGATTCCCAGAAATACCATTTTGATTTCCAAACCTCTTTCCAACCAAGTCTTGACCCGATTTCATCCGTAACTTTCTCATACGATGTCCAAATGACACGAAACCAATTTCCACGTGTTTTAAATGATTTATACTTATTTATCATTTTTTTTACAATTTATTCGATTCAAAATTTCGAGTCGTTACATTTAAAGATATGAGATTCATTACAACGCATTGACAGCACCATCTCCGGATAGAATTTCACGTAGCGTAGAGTCATCATTGTTAATTTGAAATCCAAGTTCGATCCTGATCTCAACAGTTTTGTCAATTTCAGGGGTCGATTGAGAATTGAGCGAGCTTCTAGAATGATCAGAGGATTCCGATCCCACTTTTTTGTTTAGGTCGATGGTAGGTTTGGAATGTGAGCCATGGTGAATCGGTGAAGCAGATTGACGACCCGGAGAAAATCTTCGGCGCTTTTTTGATACCGAACCGAACCTAAAATCGAATTGGGCTTCACCAGCCATAAATGGGCTATTCTAATTATTGAAAACAGGCCCAATAGGGACTGTGGGCGGAAAGGGACCAAAATTTAAAACATGCCCCATTATTAATTGGTGGGTCCAGCGCCACGTCGACCAGTGGTGTATCAACCCTAACGGTATTCAAAACATGTGGAGAAGTGAACGCCTCCTCGACTATTGTGTTATCATTATTGGAATTATAATCCCCATTAATTGCCGCCGTCCCGCCACCGCCTGAATCGTTCACCGGATCGTTCACCGGATCATTCACCGAAAAATTATCATCTTCTTCCATACCAACATCGTTGTTATCCGGTGCTAATTCTCCTTCCTCAATATCTTGATCCATCGAGTTTCTTTCCCATGTGTCAGATATGCCGTCATCCTCATCTGAGTTTGTATCTGATACATCGTTATTCTCATCATCATCAAATTCCCCCGGTTTAGTAGGTCTCATGGAGAAGGAGTGAGTAGAGAATGGGCTCCAATTAATAAATATTTCTGAGACACCGATTTGGAATTCATTCCCACCATGCAAGATAGTGATTTCTTCATTGATTATGATTTTTTTACGATGAGAGGATGGCGAGCTTAACGTTTGAGAGATTGTGACTGATCCACATATTATCAGTGATCTCAATCAGGTCACCATACTTATCTGCGATTTTTTAAATATTTTCCTCATCCCGAAAATGTAGTGGGAGGCCAGTGATTCGTAACCAAGCAAGCCGTTGAAACTTGATATCCATTGCTTGGGCTCCAAGTTTGAGCCACTTAAACCACTTCGACCAACAAGTTTCATTACCCAGAAAACCATTGGCACAAGATGATCTTCCGAAATAAAGTATGACATGCATACCACCATAATAATAAATCTTCACATCAGAAATGCCTTCATGTTACGAAGTATATATATAATTAGATATGGTAATCAATCATCCATCCAGCCTCATAATAACAAATCTTTACATTAGAAATGCCTTCGTGTACGTATGATTGCCTTTGTTATTTGCAAGCACCTAACCACAAACATGTTACGAAGTATATATAATTATATATTCATACTAGCTTCATAGTTCGACCGAATGAAAAATACCAACAATTTTTTTTAGAAAATGAATATAGTAATGTATTATTGAAATGATGCTAAACATGTTTTCATACATGTCACGAATGTTATACTTCCTCCGATTTAAAAATAAGTGATACACTTTGAGTTTCACGGGTTTTGAGTCAAATAATTATAATGATGATTAAATTAGATTAATTGGATGGTTAGTTAGGAATGAGTCCCACACCTTTTAAATAAAGTGGAGTTAATGATGTTTAAAGTAAAAAGTAAGGATAAATGGTCATTTCACTTTGTTAATGTAGATAGATAGTGGGTGTGGGTCCCATTATTTTTTGTCATAAAGGTAATTTTACAAAAAGTATCACTTATTTTGAATCACCCCAAAAAGAAAAGTACAGTGTATCACTATTTTGAATCGGAGGAAGTACAAAATTTAGAGACGAAATAAAACTTCTTTGTATACGTCGTTTATTATTGAGTTAGTGTAATTGTTATCTTGGTCAACAAATAACTTTCAATCTTTTCTTGCTTTTGACTCTAGAGACATCGACATACGGTTGACCATGTGAAAATATTGGTTTTTGTAGAAACAAACCAACTCGCGACAATATCTAACCTTGACTTTTATTAATAGTTATAGTAAAACATACTTGAACAGGAAAATATATTGAATAATTATTGACTGATCTGTGTATGACCGAAATCTTAATTATCGAAATCAAATATAATATGCATAAACACTAACAATCAGTGTATTGAATAAACTAAATATTACTTCAAAAAAAGTAAATTATATTTTTAAAATGAGAGAATTATGTTGTTTATTTTTAAATTTCAAAATGTAGTTGCTAAAAAGAATGTAAATTTAGAATTATTTCGAGTAATATATTTTAATTTTGAAAGGGCTGAATGGGTAAATTTTTGTCTGCCGTATAATTTATTTTGAATTCAAAATTTAGAATTGATATGGCTAATATAGAGTAAAATACACGAATTGTTCTTTAACTTTATAGCAAATTTCATCAATGATCTTTTAGTTTTAAAAATTACACTGATGGTCCTTAATTCTGAAAGGTTTTTCACCGATGATCCTTTACACTAACTGACATTAATTTTTTTTGCTAACTTACCCCATGTGCAATGCACATGAGGGTAAAAAAGTCATTTTTCATTTCATTTCTTTTTATTCTTAAACTAAAAACTTTTATTTAAGATAAAAAAATTAGTTTAAGAATAAAAAGAAATTAAAAATGACTTTTTTACCCTCACATTCATTGCACATGGGTGAGTTAACAGAATAAATTAACGTCAGTTAGTGTAAAGGATCATCGGTGAAAAACCTTTCAGAATTAAGGACCATCGGTGTAATTTTTGAAACCAAAGGACCATCAGTGAAATTTGCTTGCTATAAATTTAAAGGACCATTCGTGTAATTTACTCTATTATATATAATATCCGCATGAATTAGATTGTTTAATTATATAATATCCGCATGAACTAGATTATTGTTTAATTGACATAAATGTTCTTCGACAAAGCATTACATGTCATCATAATGGACCAATCAAATGATGTTAAATGTTATCATCATAAGGAATTAATATATAGCTCCATATATAGGTAAAAGATATATAAGTGAAAGATTAGCGGCACTATAGAAAAAAAAAGTTGGTTGGGTAGGACTCGAGCACAGGTCTGCAAGAAGCTAACACCCTTCCGCCAAAGCTTTTTACCACTCCGTCAATCACTCATTTTAATAACACTCTCGATCATAAAATATATAATAGAATATGTTAGTATTTTTTTTATGAACAATAATTTTGGTATCACAAATGTATTATAGAGTAATTATATTTATTATAGTTATAAAAGAAGGTAAATGTTCAAAGTAGTCCATTAATTTTATCTGGTCTTAAGGGACAATTATTAGCCCTTGGATGAAGAAAAAGTCAATGGTCAAGATCAAGATTCAAACCACCACCACCACTACAAGCACATGTGCTTCAATACATCAACATCCCACCCACCTCCGGCGGCCGGAGACGGCGGACGGCGGCCGGAGGTGGTCGCCGGTGGTGGTGGTCGTGACTGGAAGCACATATGTTTGAAACACATGTGTTTCACCTTTTGAAACACATGTGTTTTGAAAATAAAGGAGTGTATATGTACATCTAAGCACATGTGTTTCAAGTAATGAAGCACATGTGTTTGTAAGCTAGAAGCACATGTGCTTCACTAATAACAGGTCTTTTGAAAATAACAGCCAAGCACATGTGTTTCAAATAATGAAGCACATTTGCTTCACTAATGACAGGTCTTTTGAAAATAAAGAAGTGTATATGTACAGCCAAGCACATGTGTTTCAAGTAATGAAGCACATGTGTTTGTAAGCTAGAAGCACATGTGCTTTACTAATAACAGGTGTTTTGAAAATAAAGATGTGTATATGTACAGCCAAGCACATGTGTTTCAAGCAATGAAGCACATTTGCTTCGTATGCTCCCTGTGTGTTTAAAAACTCATGTTTTTAGTGACTTGAAACACATGTGTTTCGTG
The DNA here is from genome assembly GCA_963853835.1 of Calendula officinalis. Lineage (NCBI taxonomy): Eukaryota > Viridiplantae > Streptophyta > Magnoliopsida > Asterales > Asteraceae > Calendula > Calendula officinalis. The sequence continues at coordinate 4,031,100 of OY970823.1, read as the reverse complement.
ACCTGAAGCACATGTGTTTCGAAGTAATATGATGTTTTTTAGTGAAGCATGCGTGTTTCAATAAATCAATACCACCACCACCCCCATTACCACCAGCACCTTCACTGTCAGCCACCACCGCCACCGGCCGCCGTCGCCGTCCACCGGCGGCGAACGGCGGCGATCGGCGGTGGTCGGACGGCGGCCGGCGGTGGCTGTAGGTGGGGGATTTGATCTTGATCTAATGACTAGGATTTGTCCATTGAGACTATGCAAAACCCTTAAACTTCCTAGAATACAACTCTATAAAAGAAATTAAATAAATTTTTTACACAAATCAAATGGATAGAAGATAGAAGAGAAAGTCACTACACTAAGTAATAGAAGATAGAAGAGAAAGTCACTACACTAAGTTTTGCTCCATGGCAGTTGGCAAGGTAGGTAACAAGAAAGTACAAGAATAAAAGTACGTAGAGTATTTTCAATTATTAAATAAGTTTATTAATTTAAACATATTTTTTTTTTTCAAAAATAAAAATACAACTTATATTTTATAGATGGAGATTTATCAACTGATTTTCAACCGTATAAGAACTCTTATACTGTAGAATATACAGCTGGAAAATTCATACTTAAAACTCTTTATATTGGACAAATAATAAAAGAAAAATAATATTTATTCATACTATTTTTACCCACTTAATATGATAACATATACTCCCTCCGTCCCACAAAAAAGTTTACATTTCTCACTAAACTTTTGTCCCACAAAAAAGTTTACATTTCTCACATTTGATGGACGCCGCATAATAAAATATTATTATTGCTAAAACCCCACCATTAATATCCACTAACTATCGTTCTCTCTCCAATCTAATCTTATATTTTAATCAAAAGTATTACTAGTGACCTCACCACTAACTATCACCTAAAATCTTGTGGCCAAAAGAAATGTAACTTTTTTTGTGGGACGGATGGAGTATAATCTACTAGTTTCTTAATGACATTTTGTCATCAAGAAAATATTGGGGAAAAATCTATCGTATTAATCATTTAAATATTTTAGCACTTCTCATAAATTTAGAGAAATGATATTTGTAACACCTCAATTTTCAAAACAACATTTAAATACCATTTAATTCAAAAATACATAATATTGTATCAACATCAAATGCCGGTTTTACAAAAACGAAAAGGTTTCTTGTTCGAGATTATCAGAGTTTACAAAAACGGTGTTACAAATTATATCTTAACCATAGGATAAGGACTCTAATCATCAACACCGAGCTAATCTCAACAAGGCCTCTTCTAAACGGGCCTCCTAGATCTTCGATCCCGAACCTGAGTACATAGCAAAAACACAAACATAGTACGTGAGACAAAATTGCCTCGTGAGATACATGGGTTTTAGACCCGATAAACAAATAGTCAAATAATATCATTTAATCTTAAAATAATATTACTAAGTTTATTTTGGGTCACTTTATCACTTTCATCATTGGCCAATGTCAAGATAATCGGAATGCCTCCAATCTATCAAGACCATCATATCCACGGTAACCGGAATGCCTCCAATCTACCGGGTCTCATAGGTATTGGGTAATCGGAATGCCTCCAATCTACCGCTAACCTAAAGGTACCGTAATAACCGGAATGCCTCCAATCTACTACGGCCCTAGGGACAACATCATCATCATCATCATCACTTTTCTCTATCATTATGAGCCTATAGCTCCATCATTTCTCATTCAATTAGTCATTTCATCATCATATAGCAATTCATCATAAATCACATAAATAACTAAAATTACTTAAAGACTAGATAAAACATTTAATCATAAATCATTTACTAACTATGTACTCAGTTTTGAAAGTTCACATGTACTCACCTTTGCCAAGCTTATCCAATGTTGTGTTTCCTTGAACACCAATATCACTTCTCAAGATTTGAATGCCTCAAATCTTCCAACCGACAATCTATAATAAAACCAATACAATGGTTTGCATTAATCATCTATACTAACTACATAATCCATGGCTAGTTAACTTCTAGCACCATTTTCCCCAAAATTACTAAACCCTAATTTCATAAATCACCATATTTTCGTGTACCCATAATATGACCATGTTTTCCTTGTTAAAATACCATAGACCTAAGTTATATAACTTCCATTTAACCATTCATGAACAAATCCATAACTAGGGTTTATGATTCAAGCTTCCATACTCAATTCTAAGACTTATAACACAAGAGGTTTGAAGATTTACCTTTGTTCTTCAATGAGGAGTAAGAATCACCAAGATTTGATGAAGATTGAGCTCCAAACGACACCTTACACTCAAAAATCGTTCACACACAAGAAGGGGAAAAACTAGGGTTTTGAAATGTGTAATAAATGAGTTTTCCCGAATTTAATGCTGGTGTCGCGAAAGTTCGCGATCGCTATCAATAGTTCGCGACGCGAACTTTTTCTTGCACGCAAAGTTCGCGATCGTTACCGGGTCGGGAACTACTTCGCGTCGATTGGCCCAACTCGCTGGACCGAGTTCACGATCGCGACCAAGACTTCGCGCCGCGAACTCCCATAGCAGCCCAGGCTGCACTTTTTGATCCTTGGTTCGACCCGGTTTCGCCCATAACTTTCTCGTACGGTGTCCAAACGACACGAAACCAATTCCTACGTTCTTTAAACGAATTATCCTTATTTAACATATTTTTGTACAATTTATTTATTTACACATGTGTTTTAAGTAATGAAGCACATGTGCTTCATAACGTCAAGCACATGTGTTTCGTGATTCATACACAAATGACTTGCTTGTAAGTTAAATGTGTTCAGGAACAAAAACACATGTGCTTGGCTTTATGAAGCACATGTGCTTCATAATGATATGTTCGTCACTTGTTTTGATTATTTTTCTTGTTAGTGAAGCACATGTGCTTCATAACGTCAAGCACATGTGCTTCGTGATTCAAACACAAATGACTTGCTTGTAAGTTCAGGAACAAAAACACATGTGCTTGGCTTTATAAAGCACATGTGCTTCATAATGATATGTTCGTCACTTGTTTTGATTTTTTTTCTTGTGTAATGAAGCACATGTGTTTCATAACGTCAAACACATGTGCTTCGTGATTCAAACACAAATGACTTCCTTGTAAGTTACATGTGTTCAGAAACAAAAACACATGTGCTTGGCTTTATGAAGCACATGTGCTTTATAATGATATGTTCTTCACTTGTTTTGATTTTTTTTTTGTATAGTGAAGCACATGTGTTTCATAACGTCAAGCACATGTGCTTCGTATGCTCCCATGTGTGTTTAGAAACTCATGTTTTTAGTGACTTGAAACACATGTGTTTCGTGACCTGAAGCACATGTACTTCGAAGTAATATGATGTGTTTTAGTGAAGCACATGTGTTTCATGACCTGAAGCACATGTGCTTCGAAGTAATATGTTGTGTTTTAGTGAAGCACATGTGTTTCAATACATCAATACCACCACCACCCTCGTGACCACCAGCACCTTCACTGTCAGCCACCACCACCGCCGCCGGCCACCGGCGGCGGGCGGCGGATGGCGGCGATCGGAGGTTGTCGGCGGCGGCCGGCGGTGGCTGTAGGTGGCTGGTAGGTCGGGGATTTGAGCTTGACAATCTTAATCCAATGGCTAGGATTTGTCCCTTGGGACTATGCAAAACTCTTGGAATTCCTAGAATACAACTCATAATATTGATCCTTTTTTATATGTGTACATATTTGATAAGATAATATGTGTAATACACTAATTATCTCTCTTAATATTATCCCTTGATTTTAACATATGTTTTGATTAAATGGATAGACATATAAGTATGCATATAAGAGGGTGTTTGGGATTGCGATTTGAAGTAGATTATCTGTTTATTGCGTTTTGAAAACGCAAATAATCTAAAACTAGTGTTTGGTAAAAGGTATGAAATAATCACTTATTTGCGTTTTGGAGCTTTTAAAATGAAGTTTTGAAAAAGTAGGTTGGTAGCTACTTATTTGAGTTTTAAATATGGAGTTTTGAACATTACCTATTGACTAAACAAATAATCAGGTTTACCAAACATTAAAAAACAGATTATCTGATTATTGCGATTTCAAACAACATAATTAAATCCAAACATTATTTTTCAGAATCACGTTTTGTAACCGCTAATTATCTGATTATTCATTTTTAAAACACATAATCTATTTTCAATAAGCAATCACACACACCTCCTAAGTACGCATCAATACCATTGATCTTTATCTTAAAACGAATAACAAGTGTCACCAATACATTTTGACACTTTGCACATTAGTTTGGTTGACACTTGGTCCAATGAGGAACCGGTTGTTGTTGAATTTTATATTTTGGCTTTTGTGTAGTGCTCATTAAATGTGAAAGCACCAAAGTGGACTTTTTTGGTGATATAAAATGTTTTTATTTGTTGTTAAATATTTGTCACTCATTGCTTCTGAATTTTCATCTTTTTGGTCTGTTTAAGGATTACTTTATAAAATATATATTATTTTTAAATATAATATTTTACTTTTAGAGTTCTTTACTAAAAAACGTTAAAAGGAGATCTAACGTTTTTGTAAATTCCTGAGGGATATATCTTAGCTCTTGAATCAATTAACTTTTAAATCATCATCACCATTAAAATCAAATGTGATTCAACACATCAACACCACCACCACCTCGTGTGTATTAAATCACTTGTGATTCCACATCGTCAACAACCACCGCCACCCCATGTGTATTAAATCACATGTGCTTCAACACCACCGATCACCGCCAACCTCTGTCGGCTACCGTCTCCAGCACCGGCAACCCCTCACCACCATCGACTGCTTTCATTCACATGTGATTGTGTATCTAATCACATGTGATTGTGGCGACCAGAGGTGGCGGGCGGAGACGACGGGCGGTGGTCGGCGGCGGTGGGCGGTGGTCGGAGGCGGCAGACGGTGGCGGCGGCCGAAGTTGGTCTGTGGCGGCAGTGGCTGGAGGTGGTGGTGGTTGTCGGCGGTGATTGTTGTATATTGAATCACATGTGATTTGATGATGAAATGATCTTTTGATCTAATAATTTAGATTTATTCCTTAGAATTTTAAAAAATCAAGGACCTCCTTGAATATAACTTTTCTTTATTAATATCTCATTATTAAATTACAATTTATATAATTTTGCATCAAGTAAACGTCATTATTCATTGGATGTGATCATGAAAAGAAATATAAAACATATATTTTAAAAAATAAAAAGAAAATTATAACTTATTTTTCAACCAATTTATTATTTTCATATTATAAAACATATATAAAAATTCATATGTAGTTTATCTATCTATCTTTTTTTAGAAAAAATGATATTTTACATTTTAAGTGGCCGACATAATCAGTGTTTACGTCTAACCGTCTAGTTAATCATAAATCTAACCGGCTCCCGACTGCCTTCCCGTTTCTTGGTTCGACCAGTCGGTCCAACCCTATTTTTAAAAATTGGTTGAATGTGTTTATCTGTTGTTTAAGAAAATATTTAGTTACTTTGCAACTTTTTATTTCACATAATGAAAACATTATAAATAATTGATCTAAATATATTAATAGATAAGAAATGGTAATGATATCTACTATTTATATTTAATTTATTTAATTCATTAATTCTATTTCCTTACATCATATCTTGATTTTGACACATATTATGTAAGTAGACACATAAATCTATACAAAAATAATAGATATTAATCAAGGTTCTAGAAAGCGTAAGGCGTGGCGTGGCGGCACCATCAAGCCTCAGCCAAGGCGAGCCATGGCGGGCCATGGCGTTTTTCAAGGCGTGATTTAAGGCGCCAAAATTTTTATATAATTTACATATATACGTATATTAAATTAAAAAAATTATATAGATCTAATGATTTATATAACAATTCATATATAAAGCTCATAAAAAAATATTACATCTAAATTTATAATTATATATTTTATCATTTTTTTAAAAAAAAATCATTTTTCACAGCCGCCTTCAAGAAAACTCGTCATAAGGCGCGCCTTATCGCGCCTTATCACACCTTATCTCACACCACGCCTAGCCTAGCCGCCATGATCTGTTTCGTAACGTCGACGCCGCGCCTCACGCCTTGGCGCCGCCATGGCGCGCCTTTTAGAACCTTGATATTAATATCATTCCTCTTAATAGATTTTTTTTAACGACACATAATTTACTCATTTGCCCATTGCAAAATTTAAATTCATAATTATAAATTATAAACAACATCTTATAATTTACACTGATATTGGATTCCTCTTAATAAATAGATAGGTAAAGAAAAAAAAAACAACCAATGGGCGGCTGGCAATAGCAACTGCAAAGACAAAAAGACATTGTGTGCACCTAACCTTAATAATGCTCCTTTTAATCATTTAATTTATTTGCTGTGCCATGAAAAAGTCGGCCTCCCTCAAGCACGTGAGACAAATTTATATAATTATATATACATCTTTTTCTTTAACATCTCCACATCACATTTTGTTTAAACCGTTTTTTGCATCAATCCATAAGCCAAGAAAAAGAAAAATGTTTTGTGAAAGTTGGTTTCAGATATATATTATTTTTGAGAAATGATATTAAGTCATAGCATTTGTTCCTACTCACTTAATAAGATAATATTTAATTTACTAGTTTTCTCTCATAATATTATTATTTGATTTTAACATATGTCACAATCTAATGAGTAACACTATGAGTGATAACAAATTGTAGGACTTAATGCCATTACTCATTATTTTTTGGTATATTTGGCAAAACTAGCCGGTAGCTAAAATATGTAAACTAGAGCTCTTATTTAGAACTGGAAGCTAAAGCTCCGTCTGGTTACGGAGAATTTTCTACTTTTCCGGGAAAATTTCCAAGTAAACAAAAAGTTCGGAAAATGCGTTTGGTTGCATAAGTTTTCCAAATTTTTCCAAAAAAATGAAAATTTTCTGTTTTTGAAATTTGTGAAGGATTTTGAAAATTTTTAAAAAGTGTTTTTTATTGTTTTCTATACTTTTCTATTTCTAATTGTTTTCTAAAATATACACATACCACTCTCTACTCCACTCTACCCACCCAATCCCCTAAAACACACGCTAAAATAATTCTATACTCATATAAAAATTATTTGATATAAGTAAACGTATTAGTTTAATGATTTAAATTATTTATTAAAGGTTTTTGAAAATTCTATACTATATTATTTTAATCGTGGACTGAAATATTTAGAATTAGATTAGTTTTTTAAACTGCGTTTTAATGATGCATATTTTGGATATAACTTAGACCTGAATAATTGTATACTATGTTAACAACATATTATAAAATATTACTACCTCCGTATCAAAATAAATGATACACTTTCTATTTAGGGGTGAATCAAAATAATTGATACACTTCTATATTTTACCTTATTTGGTAAAAAAATGGGATCATTTCTCCACTAACTATTTACTTTAATAAAATGAAATTACGCTTTTACCCTTGCTTTTACTTTTAAACATCATTATTATCATTTTATTCAAACGAAGTGAGACTCATTCTCCACTAACTATCCACTTTAATTTATTTTAAACTATTTTTTAATCTTTTGTCTTAAAAATCGTGTTTTCTTTAAATGTATCACTTATTTTGATACGAAGGTAGTATTAACATAGCACTCGTTGAACTTAGAATAATTGTGGAAGGTGGGTTGATGAAAGAGTAAATATATTGTATATTGTATTTTAAATTACATTGTATTGTTTAAAATAACTAAAAATAGAAAATGAAAACATGTGGAAAATATACAACCAAACAAGTTTTCTAATTTTTCAAAATTAGAAAATGAAAACTCAATGTTTTGAACCAAACACATTTTCAAAAAAATTCATGAAAAAACGTAAATGAAAACTATTTCTTTTCCCTAGAAAACTTTTCATAGAAAACAAAAATTGTTTTCCGTAACCAAACGGAGCCTAAGGTTCCGTTTGGTTACGGAAAGTTTTCCACTTTTTAGGAAAGATTTTCCAAGAAAATAAAAAATTCAGAAAACGCGTTTGGTTCCACGAGTTTTCCAAAAAAGTTCAAAAAAATGAAAATTTTCTGTTTTTCAAATTTGTGATGGATTTAGAACTTTTTTGAAAAGTAATTTTTATTGTTTTCTATACTTTTCCATCTCCAGAATTTTCTAAAATATACACTTATAGGGATGAGCATAACAGGGGTATCTGCCGATTCCGACCGAACCGGAACCGCAAGTTCCTAAAGTATAGGAACCGGAACCTGTAAGACAGAATCCGGTTACCGTGTCTCTTAAATTAAAAAAAAAAATTAACATTACTTACTAAATAAACAAGACAATAAATAACACAAACTATTGATTACAAATATCGTTTTATGGTTTTAAATATAGTTCAACGATTACGAATATTGTTCAAAACAGAAATAAGTTAATAATAACGATAAAAACATAGTAAAAGTGTAATTCACGTGTAAGTCAGTCACAAAGATACGACCTCATGACGAGTGAATGTCTCACTCAATTTCTGGCTCAATTATAAAGAGTAAGGGAAATTTTTTATATTTACCTAGACTAGTATTTTACATTTTGATAAATCATAAATCTATTTAATTTAATGTATAAATCTATTTTAATATAAACATACCGTGTAAGTTCCTTAATTTTGAGAATCGGGACCGGAACCTCTTATGGAGGTTCCATGATTTTAGGAACCGGAACCTCCTAAAAGGTTGTCGGCCCAGAACCTCCGGTTCCGAGACGGTTCCAGTTCCAATTCCGGTTATCCTCTTTTTCTGCTCACCCATATAAACATACTCATTCTCCACTCCACCCACCCCATCCCCAACACACACACACACACACTCACACTCACACACACACTGTGACAACCCTCAAAATTGGGTATTTTATCTGACATTAATTGTGAGTGGGCAAATATGTAAGTGGACAAATATGTTATATACTGTAGTGTTTAAAATAAAAAAAAATTAGAAAATGAAAATATGTGGAAAATATACAATCAAACAAGTTTTCTAGTTTTCTAAACGCGTTTTCAAAAAATTTCATGGAAAATTGAATATAAAAACCATTTCTTTTTCCTAGATTACTTTTCATAAAAAAAATAAAAACTGTTTTACGGAACCAAACAGAGCCTAAATTTTTATTTTCAAAGAACTGTTTGGCAAAATAACTAAAGCCGTAAATGTAAAAATGACATATAAGAAGATACAAAATGGTTAAATATGGTGGAAATATAATCATTTCAAAGGTGTATTGTACTTTGCCGTTTAAAAAACTCCTAAGTGTTTTTAAAAGCTACCTCAAGTAGTTTATATTTAGAAATAAATTCTTTAAAATGAAAGTTAAAAGCTCTCACAACCAAACATAACTTTATTTTAATATGAGCTTACGAATTCGAAACAAAAAAAATATTTATCAAAATGCTAAAAAAAACTCCAAAAAAAACATGCTACCAAGCATACCCTTAATCGAACCTTTATAGCTATAAACCTTAACAAAATTACAACTGGCATTACGTCCAAAAAAGTGTTAACAAGATGTAAAAATCCCATTTTTAATCTATGATGCTTGATTTTTTTAACCTTTTAATAATTATATCAAGAAAGTCCAAAGTTTAACTTGAACAATATAGTTAAAAGGATCAAATTTCCATTTATAAAAAGTTGACATATATAATGTACATATAAAATGACATAAGATTTAAGAAAGGCTCGATAGGAAGCCTGCACTTGATAACGTAAAAAAATAAATCAAAACGTTGTAAGTTTCGTAATAGCAAGAGGTACGGTGGATTGTCTAATATAACACATATTAAGCTTAATTAATACTCCCTCCGTTCCACAAAAAAGTACTCATTTCTCCCTAAACTTTTGTCCCACAAAAAAGTTCCCATTCTCAAATTAATGGGGTCCACTCAATAAAATAATATAATTTTCAAAGACCTCACTACTAACTATCCAATAACTATCTTTCTCTCTCCAATCAAACCTTATATTTTAATCAAAAGTAATACAAATTACCCCACCACTAACTATTTTCTTAAGACTTGTGCCCATGAGAAATGAGTAATTTTTTGTGGGACGGAGGGAGTAGTATATTAGTGGCTTATCATTAGGTCAATTTTGTTAATAATAAAAAAAGAGTTGGACTGTTTATTTTTTTCATTTTATAATAAGGTTAGAATGGCAGGTGATCGATGACCGTCTTGGCATTTTTAATGTAGCTTTCGAAATATCAAGAATTTGATTGTTAGAAGATTTGTTATGATGTCTAATCACTTACCTTGATTTCAAAGGAGCTTTTAAAATTATAAATTTCTATTATTGCATCATATTTTGATATAATATCACTTATAATGATATATAAATAAATATTATGATTATATGATATAAATATATTTATAATTTGATTATTTTTTGTGACAAAATAGTGTTTAGTATAGAAATATGTTTTTAAATATAGAATTTAGTCTTAGAAATTAGATATAATTGCTGAAATTTATATGTAATGTTGAAAAAATAATGTTAAAATCGAAACCAAACAGTTAATGATCATAACTCTCTAAAAATTGAAAAACCACTGAAGTTTAAAAATACTAGAACCAAAATTAATAAATTAAATTTGGTTTGAACCGAAAATCAGCCCCAAAATTAATCCATGCATACTCTAAATTGTAAGCTTAGCTTACTTACTCTCAATTAAAAAATCTATTGTTAAGAATGAGCATTTTCCTTTTCTTTTCATTATATTTGTTATCTCTGTTGTAATTCATATTGTTGGACACATTTACTACCTTCATAATTAGGATTTATGAAATAATTATCACCTTCATAAGTAATGTACATAAAGTGTAAACTATTATCATACCAAACTCTACCCTATAAATAGATGTCTTATGTACTCTTCTTGTTGCATTCTTTGTCTCTCTTGTATCTTATACCACTTGTATTATGTGCGATGAGAATATTGTTGAAATATTTGATGTTTCTACGAGTTGAGGTAATTTGGCATACAACACTCTCCTAATTTTCATTTTTTTTCCTTGGAAGAAGCTAAAGGCCCACTTTAATAACGGGTTTAGCATCATGAGCTGGCCCATTAAACTTATTAAATTAATAATTCGGCTGATGCTTTTGTTCTACTTTTTCTTGTATTCATCTTCTAGTTGTTCTTGGGCCTGAACAACAGTGATCTTTTGTGTTTCCATGAGATTTACTCCCTTGGCTTCTTTTTCTGCAAATTCTTTTCCATTCTCCCCAAAATAATAAAAACATGAAGAACTGAGCATGACAATTGAGGAAGAGTCAAACAATCAAAGAATAGATCATACAAAAACAAAGACAAAAATAACCTTTAATTTGCTCTACACAAATTATTACAGATTAGGAATTGATAAATCATACTTCATAACTTTTAAAATTTGTATCTAGATTTGAAAGATATAAAAGAAGTATTAACTAAAAATTATTTTAATAATTAAATAATTTAAATCTTAGGCGGAATAAGTATAGAAACTATGAGAGAGTGCCATGTATTAATAAAAGCCTTAAAAATGATTTGTTAAACTAATTTTTTATTTTATTATTAATAATTCTTTTTTTTTTTTGAAAAACACTTTGCTAACTGAGAATCTATTAACACCAAAAGCTATAGAAGTTACCGAACAGAAAGCACACATCATCCCATCTTCTCAACATACTTTTCCGATCACTAAACCCTAAAACCCTCACATTCTTGATCCTTTCAAGAAAAATTAAACAACATTTTCAAAGCATTTGATGATTAACGACTTGAATTCACTAATCGAAATCAACAATGTGGACGAACAAAGACTCGATGAATTCAACCCCAAGAGGGTTTCCGTTCTCCACACCTCAGCCGGAGAAGAAACGGAACTGTTCTTCCAATATGTATTCTTCTCCGCCGTATCATATCCGGCCACCGCCGCTGCCCTTGTCGGAGAAGAAATGGACGCCGCCGCAGTCTAATAGTACCAATAATCTCTTTCATGTCATCCACAAAGTCCCCGCCGGCGATTCTCCCTACGTCAGAGCCAAACATGTTCAGGTAATTTGTTACCATTTTTTAAGTTTATCGATTATGCACAATTCTTGGGTCAAATCTGATGCTTCTAAATTCAAAACTAAAACAGATTTCAGTAAAAGATTTGTGGAAACTTGTCAATTTCTGTAGATTTTCCATGGATTAAACGAGATCATCAATTTTTTTAAGAAAATTGTAGAATCGGAATACATTCAAGTATATTTGACCTGAAATGTCAAACCATTTTAAAAGATTTGACCGTTTGAACATAATTGTAAGTTTACAACTAATGGATCTTTGGAATGCTCACCACCTGTTTGATAAAATGTCTAACTGAGCGACTGTGAACTAATCTTGTATTCTTTTTTTTTTCTTTTTTTTGTCAGTTAGTAGACAACAATCCAAGTAAAGCAGTATCACTATTTTGGGCTGCTATAAATTCTGGTGATCGAGTTGACAGTGCTCTAAAAGATATGGCTGTTGTGATGAAACAGTTGAGTCGATCTGATGAAGCAATTGAAGCAATTAAATCTTTTCGTCATTTGTGCCCAACCGATGCACAAGAATCCCTGGATAACATTCTTCTTGAATTATACAAGGTAAATTACCTCTTTCTGAATTATTTTTTTTAATTATCCAAAAAAAAAAGAAAACAGTTATTATTTGTTATTTGTTACCAGAGATCAGGCCGTGCTGAAGAACAAATAGAATTGCTTCAATTAAAACTTAAACGTATAGAGGAAGCTACTTCTTTAGATGGAAATCGAACCAAACTTGCAAGATCACAAGGGAAAAAAATTCAAATCACAGTGGGACAAGAATATTCAAGGTAGATTTATCTATATAATTAATTTTCTATTTTTAAATAAAGTATATTTACAATTCATATTTGCAATAAGCAGGTTATTAGGAAATTTGGCATGGGCTCACTTGCAGCAAGACAATTATAAAATAGCCGAAGAAATATATAGGTAATAAGTTTATGATTATTTCACTTAATAAGTACGATTTAGAACCGTTGTAATTTAAAATATAAAAAATATTAATGATGCAGAAAAGCGCTTTCTTTGGATCAAGATAAGAACAAGAGATGTAATCTTGCAATTTGTTTAATGTACATGGGGAAAATGACGGAAGCAAAGTTTCTGTTAAGTACGGTCAAAACTTCAAACAGAAACCGTGATATTGATGAAGAATCTTATGCAAAATCTTATGAACGTGCGATACAAGTAATGGAAGAATTGGAAACCGAGAAAAAATGTCACGCTAAAACCCCAATTTCTTTCTCGTCGTTTCTTAGCAGAAACACGGAAACCGATTCTGTTGAGAAGTCAACAAAAGTCAAACATAGCGATTCAGATCCTGGTTCTAGGAAACCGTACCTTTCTCCATCTTGTTTTAACGGCGGGGTGACACCTGGCGTTCCGTTTACACAGCCTAGAAGGCGAGATTGGGAAAGAGCTGATTCGAGTGGGGGGTGTTTTAGGAAATTACATTTTGGGAAAGATGTGGAAGTGTGTAAAGCAAAGGGTGGTGAAATGACGGATTTACCCTCGCGGGGGATTTCGAAGGTGGTAACGGACGTTAGGAAGAAGAAGAGTTGGGCGGATATGGTTGAAGAAGATGAAGAGATTTTGCTTTCGAATAATGGGAATTTGAATGAATGTGAGTATGATTGTGATGATGAGAGTTGTTATGGTGATGAGAATGTGGATTCGGATAATATGAATGGATATCAAACGCAACCAGGGACAGCCACGTGTGGTACAAGTCAAACGGTGAAACGATCTTTGACTTTTGAAAGGACTCAAAATTCTGATGAAGATGGAAACTATGAAGACATGGGTTATGAAAGCTCTAAAAGGCCGTAGGGAGCACTGCATGTGATGACTTGATGTATGGCTGTGTTTGAATATAGCACGTGTTTTTTTTTTTTGTAATGTAGTGATGTAAATGTGTCGTTTGTTGACCATATTGTTTTGTTTGAAAGGTGATTTGACTCGTGTTTGTTTGTAAGATAATGATACAAATGTGACTAAGGACCAAATCTCATTAGAGACCAATTAGAAATAAAAGCCCAAATACAACTAAAAGTTTATAAATTTTTATAATATATTTAAAAATATCAAAATTTATAAATATATTTAAACGGGTGATTCAGATTATCTTCAAGTTGAAAAAGTATCGTCACTAACCCAACTCGTTTAACTTATCGTATTGTGTCGTGTTAACCTGTTTACTTAAATATATTTAAACCTCTAAAAACGGAAACCAACTAATTTCTTGTCAAGTGCATATCAAGTTACCGTAACTTGCCTGATGTTATCACCTATACATCACTCTCATTTCTTTCCATTAATCCTCTTTCTCCCTCATCCATAATCACCAACTCATACCACCACCATGATCGGTAGCGGACCCAAGAAAAAAGTTGAGGGATGTCACTGGTTGCACATTTTTTTCTCAGAGGTGTCACGTATATTAACAAAAGGAAATTAAAAAAATTTAACACTATTCTAAAAGATTTCACGGATTACACGAGCAACCCCCATGCACCATACTAGGTCCTCCCCTGACCATGACCGCCCAGTATCACCACCGCAACTACCATAAAGGTACCACTATAACCACTATCTTTCTTGTATAGTTCTTCTTCCAACACCTTGCAATCGTGTCCTCTTTTTCCGGCAACCATTGACCTTCTGCCACAATCATGGGGGTTTAATATGATTCCGATTTCTTCTTTATGATTCTTTATTTCTCCTTAAAATTTCAATTGTATATCACATAGTTTTTTTGTTTTATAATAATGAGGTCTTTGGTATTTGAAAATGGTAATATTGTGTTATTAAATCTATTCATTCATATGTAAAAACTAACGAGAACATTAATTTACCCAGATAAAAATAATATGATAGAATTTAACACTTACAAAATCACATCAATTTTAAGTTTGTATGGATTAAGATATATTATGACTTTCATTATTTAGTTATTTATCTGCTAAATCTATTAAATCGAAATCAAACGTGACTTTAATGGCTGTTAGTTTCAAGAATCACAAGCATAACAAAAGTTTCGAACTAAGCTATCCATGTTTTATTTGAAACTTAATGATAAAATCCTTAAATTTTGCCAAACACGTAGTTACTCAAAATAATTAGGTACTAAAAGTATTTCCCTTAAATTTAGCCAAATGGAGAAGAATAACATCCGCACCTACTTAACTTCTTTCCGCCGCATCGACCATGACAACTTCTCTAAATGTAGCCGTCATCGGAGCCGGCATCTCCGGCCTCCTCGCCGCCCGTGAGCTTCTTCAAGAGAACCACCGAGTCACCGTCTTTGAAAAATCCAACCAACTCGGTGGAACCTGGGTTTACAACCCCCAAGTCGAACCCAACCACATTCTTAACCTCAATCCAAACAGATCCATCGTTCACAGCAGTCTCTACTCATCTCTCCGAACAAATCTCCCACGTCCACTCATGAGCTTATTTGATTACTCTTTTGAGCACAAAACATACAGGATGTTTCCTGGTCATCAAGAGGTTTTGAAGTTTTTTCAAGATTTTGCTAACGAGTTCAGAGTTGCTGAGGTGACTCGGTTTAACTCGGAGGTGGTAAGAGTTGAGTCAAATGATAGTGGGTTTGTGGTTGAGTGGTGGATGAGGTGTTTGATGCGGTGGTGATTTGCACCGGCCATCATACTGAACCTCGATGTTTCTGGTAAATACATTATTTTATTTACGGTTTAAAAAGTCATTACTTTATAAAAATTTATGGCACAAAATGGAAACAGGTATTGATAGATGGTCGCGAGAACAAGCACATAGCCACAACTATCGTGTTCCTGAACCTTATCAAGATCAAGTTAGTATGCTCAACTTTATGTCTTTATCGTTGGCGTCGGTTTGTTTGTTTAATTGAATAAACACACTGGAGATAAATTGTATTTATGGCTACCTTTGTGACTTCTGTTATTACTATTTAATTATGACAAATGTCACAATTAAGCCATTATATAATGAAAGAAAATTAGTGGATTATAAATATTAAATTTAAAAGTAAGTAGACACATAAATAAATACAATCGGTAAGTCTCAACACAGTTTCTCTAAACAGAAATATATTTTATCACTAATTCTAAAAGTAGGCCATGTGCTATCAAACTTTGCAACCTCACAAATAATTTGACAAGTATTCACTTTTTTACGGGTTTAAAACTTTTTGTGGTACTAAAAAGAAGTTTTGTATTTTATGAATTTTAACAGTTTTTTCCTTTATCGTACTTGTAAACAATATGGTCAAAACCTCTAATGAGAATAGAGGTGGGAATTTTATTATATAGACCAATTACAACAATCATCTCCATATTTAGAGGAGATAATATAGAAATAAGATAATTACAATATGCACAATATTAAATATTATAAATACTATAATTAACTCCTAATATCCCCCTTCAATCAAAATGGTGGCGGACCAAGTCTTAGCATTTTACGAAAGACTTCAAATTGAGCACGCGGAAGGCTTTTGGTGAAGATGTCCGCTACTTGAAGATTGGTCGAAACAAACTTTGTCACAAGTTTGTTGGAGTTAACTAGTTCTCGAATAAAGTGATAATCGAGATCAATGTGCTTGGCTCGTTTATGTGAAACCGGATTTTGAGTCATAAAGATGGCACTTTTATTGTCAAAAAGCAACGTAGGACGATCCGGTGGAAGAGCATGAAGTTCTCGTAATAAGTGAGTTATCCATACGATTTCGGCGGCGGTATTTGCCATGGCACGATACTCCGATTCACAACTTGAACGAGAAACCGTAGGTTGTTTCTTTGCACTCCAAGACACAAGATTCCCTCCTAAATAAATAGAGTAACCATAGGTAGAACGTCTTGTGTCGAGACAACGAGCCCAATCGGCATCCGAATAACCAAGAATATTGTAGGTGGTAGGTCGTCCAAAGGTAAGACCAAAGGAAATGGTGCCTTTGACATATCGAAGGATACGTTTAACCGACTGAAAATGATCAATAGACGGATTTTGCAAAAAATGTGAGACTTGATTAACCGCATAAGAGATGTCGGGTCGCGTAATCGTTAAGTATTGAAGCGCCCCTACGAGTGAACGATATAAGGTCTGATCGTTAAACGAAATGCCATCTTTTGTGAAGGATATGTTGGGCGATAATGGAGTATCCATGGGTTTCGAGTCATACAAGTTAGCTCGCTTAAGGATATCGGATGCATATTTGGCTTGCGTTAGAAAAAGGCCATCCGGAGTATGTATTACCTCAAGACCCAAAAAATAATTAAGATCACCCAAGTCTTTAATTGCAAATTCATTGTTGAGCCGTGAGATAAACGTGGTGATGATAGTTTCATCATTTCCGGTAAGTATAAGATCATCGACATAAACAAGAAGATACATGATACTTGAGCCACCGGAAAAAATAAATAGAGAAGTATCGGCTCGACTACAAGTAAACCCATAAGATATGAGAAACGAGCTCAACCGTTGAAACCAAGCTCGAGGTGCTTGCTTTAAGCCATAAAGAGCTTTTGACAATTTGCACACATGATTAGGGTATTGAGAACTTTCAAAACCCGGGGGTTGCTCCATAAACACGGTTTCATTTAAATTGCCATTTAGAAATGCATTTTTAACATCAAGTTGGTGCAATTTCCACTTATTTAAGACGGCTAAAGAAAGAACAATACGAACCGTAGTGGCCTTTACAACCGGACTGAAGGTGTGAGAAAAATCAAGTCCCGTGATTTGAGTATAGCCTTGAGAAACTAATCGAGCTTTAAACCGTTCAACAGTACCGTCTGATTTATATTTAACTCGATAGACCCATTTAGATCCAACAACATTTGTAGATGGTGGTCGAGGAACCAAGACCCAAGTTGAGTTTTGATGTAGAGCATTAAGTTCCTCATGCATAGCTTGCATCCATTTAGGATCTTTAGAGGCACTCTTGAAACCTCGTGGTTCGACAATAGTAGATAAAGCAACATGAAGAGGGTGTCTTTGAAGCGATGCAATGTCCGCAAAATGCTTCGTTTTAGAGATACCGGACTTCGATCGAGTTTGCATTGGATGAGAAGATGATGCATGTGGCTCTGGTTGCGGAACAGTAGGCAAAGGGTCCGCATTGGGTTGAGGTGGATCGGGTACAGTAGGTTGATCCGGTTCATTTGGAGGGATGGGATCCGGATTGGGCTGAGGTGAGTGTGGAGGAGGTGGGTCTTGGTTATGGGCTGGCGGAGTGTGGGCCGCTGGAATATTTAAATCATTTGGAATGTTTAATTCAGCGGGTATATGGGCCAAAGGTTGAGGGTCCGTGGGTTTTAAGGAACACATTGGACATTTATGTGGTGGATTTGTGGTAGGTGGCATAGGATGGGTATTCGAGCAGGAAGGTATTATGGGGTCATTTTGGTGAGGAATATCATGGAAATATGTAATAAGCTTCAAATTTTTGTAAGGAACCGAGTGATGAAGTGAATCACATGAAGAAGTCATATGATCTGTAGCTCCCGAATCCACATGCCAATCGGGAGAATTATTGTTAACGTGACATTGAGCGTGAAAAGCGTTAACAAGATTATTATCTCCAGAAATAGAAGCTCGCGTTGCATAGGTTGCAAGACTGGGACATGAAGATGCATAGTGCCCATTTGTACGACAAAGTTGACAATGCGGTGTTCTACGATTTTGACCGCGTCCCCTACCACGACCCCTGTAATTTTGCGACGACCGAGGCGAGGGATGTGATTGATGCGGTTGGCGTGTTTGAGCACTAAAAGCAACCGAAGGAGCACTAGAACCGTGAAGCGAGACCAAAAAGAGCTCGTGACTTTCCGCTTGGGAAATAAGATCCCGAAACGGGGGGGGGGGGGGGGGGTTTAGATGCCCTAATAGCCGTTGAGAAGGTTTCATATGAGGGTCCCAAACCACATAAGAACCAATGTATTTTGTCAATATCTAGCACCGGGTGACCAATCGCCGATAGTTGATCACATATCGCCTTAAACCTGCAAGAAAAATCAGAAACAGAGGCGGTGCCTTTCGTTAGTTGACGTAAAGCATCACGAAGGGAGTGAACCCTTTCTACCGAAGTGTTGCTATAAGCAGCGGCGAGTGACGTCCAGATTTCTCGGGCAGTGGACAAACCCAAGACCTCGGCTGCGGCTTCCTCAGACAACGAAGATTGCAATAGAATAACCGCTCGTTGATCGGCTTCAAGCCATGAAGTGGCTGCTGGATTAACAATCTGTTTATTATCAACACATATTTCGGCATGAGGTGCAACATCAGTCCCATCGAGATGACCGAGCAACTTTTGATACGTAAAAATCGGTACGATATGATTACGCCATAAGAGATAGTTGCTTGACGAAAGCTTGATCGTCATCATATGTAGAAGGGTATTCATTGAAAAATAGGAATCACTTGAAGAAGAGGAAGACATTGGAGAAAGAATCAAACAGGAACACTATGTGGGAATTTAGAAATCACCAAACAGGAACACTGCGTGGGAATTTAGAAATCACCAAAAGAAGAGAGGCGGCCAGAAATTATTAGGGTTGCCAGGAAACGATTTTTCTAGATTTGGGGGAGAGAAAAAAACTAGGCTGATACCATGTAAACAATATGGTCAAAACCTCTAATGAGAATAGAGGTGGGAATTTTATTATATAGATCAATTACAACAATCATCTCCATATTTAGAGGAGATAATATAGAAATAAGATAATTACAATATGCACAATATTAAATATAATAAATACTATAATTAACTCCTAATAGTACTGATGGTTGTGTTTTTGTGCGTCTTGTAAGGTGACCCAATATATTTGTGCAACCTTTTTGTCTTATTCGAAAAGTCAAAATTTCATTGAAAACTAAAAATAATAATTTATTTTTGTAATTAATTTATTGATTTTTTCAGATTTTTGATATTGTTGTCTTTTTCAAAAATGAGAAAATGGTCACATTAAATTATAAGCTTAGCCGCTAGCCAAACAAAAAGTACAGTCGTTCGTTAAGCAAAATTTCAGAAATATCACATGAGTCGCACAAACATTGCTTGTTCTCAATAAAAACATCAAGGTACCACAATAAACATATACCTACCAGATATATATTGTTATGGAGTCTAACAAAAAATATTTATTCACGTAGTGTATATTTAGGAAAATTGACCTTTTTTGGCTAATTGTTTCTTATTTAATACTATGATTTTATCGTGAAAATGACGTACAGGTAGTGGTTGTGATTGGGAGTGGGCCTAGTGCACTTGATATATCTCGAGAAATCGCAACAGTTGCGAAAGAGGTCCATCTTTCATCGAGATCTTCAAACATCAAGTTCTCTAGGTTGGGTGGATACAAAAATATGTGGCAACATCCTAAGGTACATTTTAATATGTATTTTAACTTAACTAAACCGGAACTCCTTTTACATTCAGTTCTAACTAACTATATATAACATTCAAGTATTTGACATTTAATTAATAGATCAACCGTGTTTTCGATAATGGAACAATTGTATTCCAAGACGGAGATTCCATCGAAGCGGATGCTATCTTACTCTGCACAGGGTATGAACTATAACAAATACTCTTTTCAATCAAAACCCATTATTTATTTATTTTCAATCAATATAAATCTTGATTCGTTTTGGTATTTGGTAGGTATAAGTTTCATTTCCCTTTCCTAAGAACAAACAACGTGGTGTGTGTTGACGACAATCGTGTCGGACCACTCTACAAACATGTGTTCCCTCCGCAACTCGCACCTAGACTTGCTTTCATCGGCTTAACTTACAGTATGTGATTACTAAATGACATTTTTTAATACTTCATCCAATTGAAAATAAGTGATACATGACATCTTTTTGTCAATTATGAAGACCAAGGCGTTTTATATCGAATGTTTGAGCTGCAATCGAAGTGGGTAGCACGTGTGTTGTCCGGGAAGATACTGTTGCCATCTGAAGATGAGATGTTGGCTGATGTTCACAAACACTACAGAGAAATGGAGGAAAATGGGATCCCCAAGCACTACACTCATTCGCTAAATTTCCAAGTATTCGTTCATCTTAATTAGTTATTCAATCTCATTCGTCTTTGACTTTGATAGTCATAAACCATGTTCTTAACTTTCAAATTTGATGACAGTTTGAATATGTAGACTGGTTAGCTGCTCAAGTTGGATTGCAAATTGAAGATCGGCTTAAGAAGATATTTAAGAACCTTTTCGAGAAGTGGATTGCCACCCCTAATGGTTTCAGAGACGAGTCTGTATTATGATTTCATTATGGTACGATTATTGATTGATTCATTGAGACATATTTAAGGCAAACATAGGTATATAAATTGATGTACCATGGCCAATTAATAAAATTGTCGAGAATAGAAGTATCATTGGATTGTAAGATTGTGAAATTGATAGAATAGATAACACACATATGAAGAATAAAATAGCCGGCCATCACCCGAAATCAAGGAGGCCTACATTTTTTACATAATAAACTATATGATCTTATTTTTATCATAAAGTTTTAGGTTCACATGAGAAACATACTAGTACAGAAAGTAAAACTAAATATGAGTTTAGGTAATAAGTAAGGCTAAAAACACATTAGATAAAATCAACAGAATAATGTAGATTATGTATATAGCTCGACGTTATACAACTGAAATATTAAGAATGTAAATAATCTTTTAGACGTTAGTATTTCCGCGTTTCACTTTACTTATTGGAAAAATTTAGAGTAAATTACACGAATGATCCTTGTGGTTTACACAATGTTTTGGATTTAGTCCCTAAGTCTCAGTAATTACACCCGTGGTCACTGTGGTTTACACTTCGTATTGGTTTTGGTCCCTAATACTAACAGTCGTTAAAATTTGCTGTTAAATTTTTTTAATTGACAATTTTACCCTCACCATCTCTCCTTCATCTTTTCTTCATATCTCTGCGTACACTTAAAATTAATTGTCTCACGGTGAACCTCTCATTTCTCACTCTCTCTAAAAACGACAATGCCACCATCTACTGTGTCACGGTTGACGGAGGGTCAATTTAACCTCATCACCTGATCTCTCTCTCGAAATCTGCAATCTCTCTCTATCTCTGCAACTACACCATCAAGAGGGTCAATTTAACTTCTCATTGGTGACACATATTTCCATATCTATAGGTGTGATTTGTGTTCCGGTTGGTGAAACCCATTCCCAGATCTGGTCTTGCCTCTTCAAATCGGAGCCCCAACTGAACCTATCAAGAAAAGAGATATGTTTTTTTAGAACTCTTCCCTCCTCTTTCTTTTTCCTCCTTCAAGTTGCTGCGAATTTAATTTCATCATAAACAACAAGAATCAAACATCAGATTTTGGAAGGAATGGAACGGAATCTAAATCGATTTCATCGTTTTGTAATTGCTGCTGCGAATATTTCAAAAGTAGCAACCATTTGTGAAATTCCTTCAAACTGTGGGCAAATTGCTTGAGCTTTTAATGCGCAATGTTTAGCACTTGCGAAATCTTTAGCTGCAAATAGTTTTTCTGCGTTTTCTTTTGCTAGAATTGCTTCTTGTATGTTGAATTCCATCTCGAATTTTGTGGAATTTTCTCTTAGCTCTTTATAAGGAATTTCCTCGGTTCAACAATCATGAATTTATAGCAAATTTGGGCGAGGGTAAAATTTGGTAATTTGGGTGTGTTTTTGTGTGCAGAGATGAAGGAAAGAGGAAGAAAATGATGAGGGTGATGGTAAAATTGTCAATTTAAAAAAGTTAACAGCAAATTTTAACGGCTGTTAGTATTAGGGACCAAAACCAATACGAAGTGTAAACCACAGTGACCACGGATGTAATTACTAAGACTTAAGGACCAAATCCAAAACAGTGTGTAAACCACATGGACCATTCGTGTAATTTACTCAAAAATTTTATTCATTTTTATCTTCAACTTGTAAAGGTTTAAGTACAACGTATTATATATGAATTTTATATAAAATATCAACATCCCACTTGACTTGATTACGTAAAAACATATACTTTAGTCCTCAGATCAGATCTGATCTAAACCCAAGAATTATTCAAAATTCCAAATTGGGTTCTCCTCTGCCCGTAAACTGAAAAAAAAAATCAAGTAATTCATCTTCTGATGAATTGAGTTGTACCTTTGGGATTCCTAGTTGTACTAAGACATCCTAAACGAAGCTGAAGAACCCATGAATGAATGAATCTCTGTGTAAGCTGAGTTGAAACTTTTGGATTCCAAGTTAATATTTAAATATGGATCTCCAAGAAACTGGGAATATAGACGATTCGGGAATAAAGAACAAGTACAAAATAATGGATTCTGAGCTAACTGATTATGGCGATGATGATTTAGAAGTTGTACAGTACAAGCAGACACAGCAGGAAAGAAGCAAGAGTACAAGAAAGTATGTCTTTGCTTGTGCTGTTTTTGCATCTCTCAACAACGTCCTCCTTGGTTATGGTACAAACCCCAAATGGCCTCTTTGTAAATTCAAACCCTTTAACATAATGTACAACCTTTTAAGCTTATCGTACAACCCCTCTTTGCATCATAGTTTGACCGTTGACGACCTTCATTTCTTCAACTAAACTGTCATATTTCGTCAATTTTAAATTTACAGATGTTGGTGTAATGAGTGGAGCAATCATATTCATCCAAGAAGACCTAAAAATCACCGAGCTTCAAGAAGAAATTTTGATCGGTAGCTTAAGTGTCATCTCCATATTGGGAAGTTTGGCCGGAGGAAGAGTTTCCGACGCCGTTGGCCGGAAATGGTCCATGGGTCTAGCTGCAATCATCTTTCAAATGGGTGCAGCTATAATGACCTTAGCTCCCACTTTCCAGTTTCTAATGATAGGTCGGCTTCTCGCCGGAGTTGGGATCGGTTTCGGTGTCATGATTGCTCCGGTGTACATCACTGAGATATCTCCGGCGATCTCCCGAGGTACATTCACTTCATTTCCCGAAATATTCATAAACCTCGGGATTCTTTTAGGGTATGTGTCCAACTATGCGTTTTCCGGGCTTTCGAATCATA
The DNA here is from genome assembly GCA_963853835.1 of Calendula officinalis. Classification (NCBI taxonomy): domain Eukaryota; kingdom Viridiplantae; phylum Streptophyta; class Magnoliopsida; order Asterales; family Asteraceae; genus Calendula; species Calendula officinalis. Next base: position 4,006,904 of record OY970823.1, on the reverse strand, counting down.
TAAATTGGCGAGTAATGCTTGCGGTCGGAATCCTCCCGTCGCTTTTCATAGGGTTTGCGATTTTCATAATCCCGGAATCGCCACGGTGGCTAGTGATGCAAAACCGAGTCGATGAAGCAAGGACCGTTTTGTTAAACACAAACGAGATCGAGTCTGAAGCCGAAGACCGGTTATCGGAAATACTAGCATCCGCAAAAAACGGGACCGGGAATCGAGCTGTGTGGCGGGAATTGCTAAATCCGACTCCGGTGGTCAAAAGAATGCTAGTGACGGGAATCGGAATCCTATGTTTCCAACAGATCACGGGAATCGATGCTACAGTGTACTATAGTCCCGAGATTCTTCAAACCGCGGGTCTTCACGACAAGTCAAAACTCTTAGCAGCAACCGTAGCTGTCGGGATCTCGAAAACCGCATTTATAATGGTTGCAATTTTGGTGATCGATAAAGTCGGGCGAAAACCGTTGCTATACGTGAGCACAATCGGGATGACGGCTTGTTTATTCGGTTTGGGGATCACTCTTTGGTTGTTTAATGAAGGGTCTATCGGGGTGGCGTTGGTGATTCTATTGGTTTGTGGGAATGTGGCTTTCTTTTCGGTTGGGATCGGGCCAATTTGTGTGGTTTTGACATCGGAGATATTTCCGTTACGGTTAAGAGCACAAGGGTTTGCGTTAGGGGCGGTAGGGAATCGGGTGTGTAGCGGGGTTGTTGCGATGTCGTTTTTGTCGGTTTCTCGTGCTATTTCAATGGCGGGGACGTTTTTCATATTTGCTCTGGTTTCGGGTTTGTCGGTTGTTTTTGTTTATAATTGTGTTCCTGAGACGAAAGGAAAATCGTTAGAGCAAATCGAGCTGTTGTTTCGGAAGGACAACGATTGGGGTGAAGATGAATGTGAGCTTTCGGATACTCAACAGTTGGTACAAGAGCAAGAAAAGTCGAATTTTGTTGTATGAAAACTTTAATGGCTGACATTGTGTTTTGAAAATTTGGGCATTCCTTGTTTAGCTGTTCACTCTTTGAACTGTCGTTAGAAGCCAAAATAGAGGTATAATTTCTACTAGGACTCCTTAGATATGAATACAATTATCTTTTATGATGTATTGCATTTTGTAACCTTTACAACTTAACAAAACTAAATTTTCAACAAAACACACTTGTCACATGGCCCTATCCAACAGAGCTATTGAACTATTACTCTATGTTCATTGTCACAATTATTTACTAATTATTTAGTTCTATTATACACGCGAAAACTCCTAGGATATAAAAAAGAAAAGACCGAGTAAAATTACCATTCTATCCCTGAAAACATTTTTCAAAGTTCATAAGCAGGGAATCTAGCATTAACAGGATCAGTCATATCAAGGAAAAGATAAGCCATCCCACCAATTCCCTCAAACAAGGAATAAGGAGTATCACCACCATGCATTTCACCTTGTTTAATGAGCTTGTGGGCCCTATCCAGTAAAAAACAAGAAAACGCTTTTGCCTTGTGTAAAAACTTCACGTTTCCTGTCATTCTGTAAAGTGCGAGAAAAACGTACGCATTCCCACTTATCCCGTGACATATTCCCACCTTTTTCAGCAATCCTCGTTCCCAAACAGCTTTTGATGCATCTAATGCGGCTTCCAAAAACATTTTATCTTCAAAAACCTGATATTATATTATAGACTAAATTACACAAATGGTCCTTTAGGTTTGTACCGTATTACATATTTAGTCATTTAGTTTCGTAAATAACACTGGCAGTCCTTAATTCTGAAACTATTGACACGTTGGGTCCTTTACCAGAACAAACGTTAACTTTTCCCGTCAAATAAATGGGTTTCAAATTGGTGAAGGGGAAGGGAAAATGATAGATTTACCCCCTCGTGCATCACACGCGACCATAATTGACGGGAAAAATAAACGTCTGCTGACCAAACGTGTCAATAAATTCAGAAATAATGATTACCAAGTGTAATTATGAAACTAAAGGACTAAATATGTAATATGGTTTAAAAAGAGTAAAAAATAGAAAGTTTTGATACCTCGAACGCTTTGATTAGTGTGAGGGCAACTCCAGGTGCTCCATGACACCAATACACAAGTTCATCAATTTCCATGTTTTCATCTCGTGGGTAATTTCCACTTGGGAAACGGTGATTAATCATGTACTTAAGAGTGTGATTAACATCCTTAATCACATCTGGTGTAAGTTCAAAATGCATCAGAATATACATAATCCCAGCTAACCCATGTGCAGCACCCCAGTATCTGTCGCCAGCATACTCGTATAACAAAGGGCATTTTGATGTGGACCCCAGTTTTCTCCCGTTTTCAATGATCTTATCAACAACCGCACTCTGTTCCGTTTAACAAGATATTTATTTTATTAAATAATTTACAAGGGGCGGTCGGATAATCTGATAACTAATTATACGATTTATAAAGATGTGTTAAAGTTAGTCCTTAAATTTTTTGTAGTCTCAACGACCCATCTCAACCATTGATGAATAATAATTAATGGTCAAGATTAATTACATAAAGGGGTATTTTGGTCATTTTTACATAAAAATATTTAATTTTTTTTCCTTAGAATTTTATCTATTTATTATTATTATTACTATTATTATTTTGATTATAATTTTTTTTCGTTAAAAAATATCATGTGATTGTATATTTGATGACATGTGATTGTACAAAAATATCACTACAAAAATATCAGTCATAATAATTATATAATCAGTTTCAGAATGCAAAAGTAAAAATGAAGTTAGATGAGAGTCCTTACTGTATGTGAAGATGGAATTGTTCCATCACCTAATTTTTTGTTAAGAAAAAGACATGCCCATAAATATCCAGCTCTCCCTCGTATAATTTCATCTGGTGCGTCTTCACTTACCTTAATCTGATACCAAACACAATCATCAAACACTATTTGAAAAAATGAGATATTAAACTTCAAATAAATAAAAAATACCTCTTTGAATTGGGTCAAATAGTAGTCAACCATCTGATCGTTTCCTTGGTGTTTTGCTACGACAGCACCTAGAGCACAAACTCCCACACGCCCTGATAAAAAACTAAAAACCCTGCAAAGTATACAATTGGACCATAATCACTGATTACTAATAATCATGGTAAAATAAGCAAGAAATAACATGAAAAAGTGTTGATTTTACCTGGAATTGGAAGAAACAGAATCACAAGCTTTAATAATCTCAGAAGAGAGATCAAGATCGGTTTTGTTGTTAGTAACTTGATACGATTTCAAAAGCAAATAAGCAGTTCCAAGAGTGCCTGTGTATGCTAAGTTGCACGGAAACGGATACGGAACGGGGAAACGGATACGTAACGGATACGGGAAACGGCAAAACTTAAAAATTCAAGATACGGATACGGCACAGATACGGCACATAAAATATAAAAATATATATATTTTTTAAAGAAATTCCAAATAGATATTATTGATGTAAAGTGTATAAACTCTAAAAATATTAAATCTTTCACATGTAATTAATTATCAATAATCAAATCATTTTTTAAATCCGATTCATCTAGTGACAGATCAACGACCTCCAAAACCCTACATCTTCCATTAAAATAAAAAGCATATCCACCTACATTCCACATCTTTACATCTTCCATCGAATCAAAAACTCATGACAATGTTTAAAAAAACACAGATACGTTTCTTGAAACGCCGAAGAAACTTCACAGATACGTTTCCGGCACCTAAGAAACGTTTCGGGCAGGTATCCTAGGAGTATCGGTTTCCCAAAGGTTTCCGATACGGGAGCGGCACTCTAGATGGAGTTTCCGTGCAACTTAGTGTGTATGATGAAAAATCTTCTACATTTTGTCCAGTATATCCCCATGTCTCCACCACTATCTGTCAGACATTTTCACAAACACCTGGTGAGCATACCAGTTACACACACTGATCATCAACTACAGCAATAGAAATTATACTCACAGTACTCAATTAACTTCCAAATTACTCATACAAATTATAAATTAAACGTATATCGTGAAAAAGAGAAATTACAGTTTCTTTAAGATCCAAAGCTGTTCGTTTGAGTTTCTCAGAGAGAGTTGGATAAGGCGACGAAAGAAGCTTCAACAATGGATCTTGTTCATTGTCTTCTTCAACTCCGGGTACCGCTGCTTTCTCCTCTACATAATCTAACATGAAATTGTCAAAGTATCGATCTGACATTTTTCCGGTGATGGTGGTTCGATAGGTCTGAGATAGTGTGAGTAATGAAGGAGATGGCATAGCTGCCACCGGCAGACGTTTTGATTCAAATCAGCATTGTTGTGACACGTGTACACCATTGAAGCTGAGTTTGCACTTCGCAGTTCGCACAAAACGTAATCCGGTAAGCAAATCCAAATGAATTTTAAATGTAGGAAGCGGTAAAGTAAGGTGTAAGTTGTTGTCTAACTGAACACTTCATTACCAAAGGGTTAATGGGTCTGATAGTATGGTGTTTGTCCTTAATCTTTGAGGTTGTGAGTTCAAATTCTATAGTAGACATAGGTGGAATTAGAAGTAGATTAAGTTGCGGTTCAAAAGAAAAAAAACTGAACACTTCATTATTCTATTTGGATACCTAAGTCATTCTTAATAATTACTCCTTCCATCCCAAAATTATTATTCACATTCACATTTGAATAATCACACAATTTAAGAAAAATGCATTTATTACAATCTGCAACCAATATGATTTTATCTTCACCACCTAAGTGTTTTTTGATTGATTGAATTTTCAAGTAAACAATCATTTTGGGACATTTAAAAAAGGAAACATTGACAATAAAAATGAAACGGATGGAGTAATTCTTAATACTTCTTTTACAATCTTTATCATACTTCGACGCTAACTAGCACCTTTACCAACTCACCCACATAGAAATCAGCCGATCACCAACTTTCTCCAATGCTCAATCCACCTCCACCAACTAACTTTGCCACTACCTCCACTAATAGTTTTAAGTTTTTTTAAAAATGTGGATAACATAATAATTAATTGTTTGTGATCAATGTTTGACCTTAATTAGAGTGTTTATTTGGTATAAAGGGGTGCCCAAAAACATGTCTACCTTTTATTTTTGGTAGGAGTAGGGTGTTCAGTATTCGGATATAACTGCATTGTCCAAATGGATAATTTGGATTGGTTTTTTGGAGCAGTTTTGGACTTGAATCCAATTAATAGTTTGGTTTTCGTATTGGATTTGGTTTCCATTGTAAAATCTGGATTACCCAAATAATCTAAATTGTAATATACATTTAAATTCACGTTAATATACACGAAGAAGATATACATTGAAGAAGATATACATTGAAAAAGATATACATGACATTGATAAACTTGACGAATGTATGACTTTGATGGCTTACAAAAAATTAATGTATAAGCAATTCTTGATTTGTGATCGATTAATTAATCTCAACTAGGAGAAGACCTTAACATTCTTGATTTGTGATCGATTAATTAATCTCATCAAGGAGAAGACCTTAGCATTCTTGATTTGTGATCAATTAATTAATCAACACCGGAATATCTTTTGTGATATACTTCTTTTTGCATTGTAAGTAATTAGGGTACTTCTTTTCTTTACAGTGGTTATAGTCTTGTAGTCTTGTGAAGTATATTAAAAAAATAAAAAAAATAAATAAATGGTTTGGTTCGGACAAAATGTCACACCCCGCCAAAAATGAGTTTTACTTTATTTAAAATGTTTTGTGGAAGAACGAGGGTGTAACGTTCATGACAACATAGCAAAAATTAAGCAAACAACAACCACGCAATAACGAAAAATAAAAGTTGTTTTCACTTTCCAAAAATAGAAAGTTTCCAAAAATAGCAAGTTCCCTAAAATAGAAATTGTTTTGAAATGAAATGATTGTTCGTAAATTTAATGTTTTAATCATGGCTCACGACAATCCCACTGCTCATATTAGGGGTGAGCAGAAAAAAAGGGTAACCAGAATTGGAACCGGAACCGCTTTGGAACAGCCGGTTCCGGTTCCTAAAATTATGGAACCGTCCTAGGAGGTTCCGGTTCCGGTTCCCAAAATTTAGGAACCGGTAACTGGTGGATAACCGGAACCGGCGATTATTCGGTCTATTTTTGTTAAAATATTATATATATGATAAAATTAATGTCCAAATTTAACAATATGAGAAATTTTGTGTAATTTTTAGTGAGTTTAGTCATTAATTAGTCTAAATATAGTGTTGTAACGATATAATATATAGAAAATCATATGTTTAAGTGTTTGGAGTTTATGATTATTCAAAGATTAGTTGATAAAATGACAAAAAAATGACCAATATTTAAGCTTCACATCTTATTTTAATTTTACGATTTTAGAAACAGGGTAACCAGAACCGGCACCGGAACCGGAGGTATTTTCGGAACCGGTACAAGAGGTTCCGGTTCCGGTCGGAATCGGCGGATACCCGGCTATGCTCACCCCTAGCTCATATCCTCCAGTTCCACTACACCTAATCACCTGGAAAAACATAATTAGTAAAAGGGTCAACAATAATGATGATTGAATCCACAGGGTTAATGTAAAAGATAAAGTAAAGTGTTTTGCTACCCAAAATGTTTGTTATGAAAATAAGTTTATGACTGAAAATGTATAAAGTTCAACACTCATATAATATGAGAAGTAAGTATGAAAAGTGTAGTGTAATTGTAGAATATCTACAACTACTAGTTATGTTTATGAAAAAGTGATGAACAAATTGTTATGTTTGACATCGCACGACTGTTATCCCCAACAGGTAGCTAGTCCACAATCAACACTTCAACTCCAGTATGTTATCGTTCTTTTATGGATATACACTCCCGAAAAATGTCTTAGATATACCAAGTAGTGATCAAATAATGTTGGGAGGATGAGTGTCAGCCAATAGTACTATCTGCATATCCATGGTCTAGATCCACTAGTTAATGATAGCTGGCAAACCTTAGTCCGGTATAATAATTGTTTGTCATGCCAACGTGATAATGAAAATGTAAAGATGTTGTACAGTCATAATAAAACAGTAGCAATTGTTTATGTTTTCCACCCCAAAGTTTATAAAACAGTAAAAGAGTAAAAAGGGGTCTGTGGACTCACCTGGGCAAAGCTTAGCGACACAATTAGGATAGAGGAATCCTTCAGAGACTCCTAGCTTCCTAAACGATATAACTTACTAATTAGACTAAGCTAATACAGGCGTTCTAGATACGATATAAGTTAAATGCTACGCAATTAGTGTTACGTTTTATGTTTTGTGACATCGAATGAACTTTGATCATTGGGCCTTAATGGGACGAAATGAAATGAAATGAAATGGGCTTCGAAATGAAATGAAATGGGCTTGGGTTAGGCTTAATGGGCCTAGATTGGGCCTATTGGGCCTAATGGACTTAATGGGCCAATAGGTTGGGCCACTTGGGCCTCTTATTGGGCTTAGGTCCGATTAGATTGGGCCATGGATTGCGCTTGGGCCCAATTGGGTTTGGTTTGGGTATAAATGGGCCAAAGGTTTGGGCTTTGGTCCCAATGGGCTTGGATACTAATGGGCCAACTAAAGTTTGGGCCCGATGGGTTAAGATAGATCGATATGGGCCAAGTACGGGCCTTAGCCCGATTAAGTATTCGGGTTTTGGTTGATCGGTTGGGTCAAGATCCGGCCTTGACCCGGTTTGACTTATTGGTCAACATTGGTCAATCCTAAAAGTCAATATAGGTCAAAATAGTCAACAAAAGTCAACATAGGAGTTCTAGATTTCGGTTAGGGTCAGGTATACAGTTCTAGGGTTAGTCTAGCATTGAATTCGGTCAATAAAAGTCAAATCTAGTCAACCTAAAGTCAACTAGGCTCGGTTATACTAGGGTTGGCCGGCTAGGCCGAAACCCTAAGGGTTTGGTTCTAGATCGGGTATAGATCGAACTAGGTTTGGTTTAGTGTGTCTAGATCTGGTATAGTTCGAGTCTAGGGTTCTAGATATAGGGTTTAGCATGGCAAAGTTCGAGATCTAGGGTTCTAGGTAAACAATTAAATGGATCAACCATTCCACATTCGACTTTCATATACATACATGCATGCGATCGGACTTTCATGGCTAACCGAGACCATATGGCCTAGGGCCAATGTCTCGGGTTCGAAACAGTGAGCAACCAAGGGTTTATCAAGTAAAACCAAAGGTTTAAGGTTCATACCTTGGGTCTAAAGAACAAGAAAACCGAATGGAGGTGATAGTGGGATCGGACGAACGAAGGAGATGAGGATTGCTTGCTTCGATCGGATTCTTGGTAGGGTTTGGGGATGCTTGGCCGAATTGGGTAAAGGGAAGGAGGGTTGAGTTGGCTTGGTTTATATAGGGTAGAAATCTAGGGTTTAGAATAGGTGTTTGAGTCTAATAGGGACTCTTTTGAATGATGATGAGGATAAGGGTTACAATCAAAAGGGATAAGATCACAAGACTTTCACCACATGGGGAGTTCGGCCACGATGGTGGTCACGAGCAAGGTGTAGGCCGGCCACATTGATGGTCGGTCTAGGTTCGAGTATCGGTTTAGAAGTTTGGTTCATTCGAGTCACGTTTAAATTAAATTCGTTACGTTTATTGTTTTACCGATAAAGTTGTCATTTTAGAAATGTTTTATGCTCAAATGTGTCACCATAAGAATAATAATGTTGTGTTGACTATAATAGTCAAACACTAATGTATGGTGTATAAATATGTAGATTTGTTGTGTATTAGGATGCCAGAAATAGAAATATCTATAAATAGAAACTTTCTAAATAAGGAAAGTTCTAGAAATGAAATGAAGTTACATACCAGAAATATCGAGTTGTCATATTCTCCCCTGGTTGAAGAAATTTCGTCCCGAAATTTAAGACGAAGAGCGAACAGGAGAGACAACGAGAAATAGATGAGGATATTTCTTTCGCATTTAGTCCTCACGTTCCCACGTGAATTCAGGACCTCTTTTGGAGTTCCATCTGACCTTAACGATTCTGATCTTGCTTCTTCTTAGCTTTTTCTCTTTCCAGTCAGATATCTCGATTGGTTCCTCAGTGAAATGGAGTTTGTCGTCGATGATAATTTCCTCAGCAGGAACAATGAGCGAAGGATCATGAATAAACTTCTTCAAGTTAGACACATGAAATGTGTTATGGACATTGCTGAGCTCTTTAGGAAGGCGAAGACGATAAGCAACATCACCAATTCTTTCAAGAATCTCAAATGGTCCGACATAACGAGGACTGAGCTTTCCCTTCTTGCCAAAGCGTACAACACCTTTCCAAGGTGCTACCTTTAGCAACACATGGTCGCCAACAGCGAACTCTAAAGGCTTTCGACGATTACCAGCATAACTCTTTTGTCGATCTCTTGCAGCCTTGATGCGATCTTTGATCTTGAAGATCTTGTCAGTCGTTTCGTGTAGAATCTCAGGACCAGTAATCTGACGATCACCAATTTCAATCCAACAAAGTGGCGAACGACACTTTCTTCCATACAGGGCTTCAAACGGTGCGGCCTTAATAGTTGTATGATAACTATTATTATACAAGAACTCAACTAAAGGGAGATGAGATTCCCAACTTCCACCAAAATCAATAACACAAGCTCTCAGCATGTCTTCCAAAGTTTGGTTTGTCCTTTCAGTCTGACCATCGGTTTGGGGATGATAAGCAGTACTCATATCGAGGCGAGTACCGAGAGATTTTTGCAATGATTACCATAAACGAGATGTAAAGCGACTATCACGATCAGATATGATCGCGACTGGCACACCATGCCGAGATACGACTTCTTTCAGATAAATTCTTGTTAGCTTCTCCATTTGGTCAGTTTCTTTAATAGGAATGAAATGAGCTGATTTGGTCAATCGATCAACAATTACCCAAATTGTGTCATGACCACTAGACGTTCGAGGCAACTTGGTTATGAAATCCATAAAGATTTCTTCCCATTTCCATTCAGGGATCTCTGGCTGTTGTAGAAGACCGGAAGGCTTCTGATTCTTTGCTTTCACTTTGGCACAAGTTAAACATTTGCTGACATAAACCGCGATTTCTTTCTTCATATTTGGCCACCAATATAATTCTTTGACATCTTTATACATCTTGTCAGCACCAGGATGAACATAATATTTAGATCGATGAGCTTCATTCAAGATGACGTCGCGAACACTTCCATGATTAGGAACCCATAAACGATCCATGAAATAGAGGGTCCCTTCCACCTTTGTTTCTAACTGCTTTTCCATACCACGCAAAGCTTCACTTTTGATGTTCTCTACCTTCAAGGCTTCAACTTGGAATTCATGAACTTGGGAAGATAGATTAGAACGAACAGAGATTGGAAGGGCTCGAACACGACGAGGCTTAGGCTGCTCTTTCGGACTTAAAGCATCAGCTACCACATTAGCTTTACCAGGATGATACTTGATCTCACAGTCGTAATCATTCATCAACTCTACCCATATGCGTTGTCTCATGTTGAGCTCTTTCTGATTGAAGATATGTTGCAAGCTCTTGTGATCGGTGAATATTGTGCACTTGGTACCGTAGAGATAATGTCTCCAAATCTTCAATGCAAACACAACGGCACCCAACTCAAGATCATGAGTTGTATAGTTCTCCTCGTGGTTCTTCAGTTGTCGAGAGGCATAGGCGATCACTTTGTCATGGTGCATCAATACACAACCTAGCCCTTGGTGTGAATCATCACAGTACACCACAAAATTTTCGATTCCTTCAGTAAGAGATAGAATAGGAGCAGAACGCAATTTAGATTTAAGAGTTTGGAAGGCTGATTCTTGCTTTTCACCCCAGACAAATTTCTCATCCTTATGTGTTAACACCGTTAAATCCTTTGCAATCTTTGAGAAATTTTCTATGAACCTTCTGTAGTAACCAACAAGACCAAGGAATTGTCTCACTTCAGTTGGGGTCTTTGGAGCTTCCCAATTCTTTATGGCTTCTATCTTTGCAGGATCAACGTGGATACCTTCCTCGTTGATAATATGACCCAGAAATTGAACTTCACGCAACCAGAATTCACACTTGGACAACTTGGCGTACAGCTTCTCTCTCTCCAATAACTCAAGAATGATTCTCAAGTGTTCTTCATGCTCTTCTCTCGCATGTGAATAGATAAGAATATCATCTATGAAGACGATAACGAATTTATCGAGATATTGCTTGCACACTCTGTTCATGAGATCCATAAACATAGCAGGTGCATTGGTCAAACCAAATGGCATTACCAAAAATTCGTAATGACCATATCGAGTTCTAAAAGCAGTTTTGGGCACATCTTCATCACGAACTTTTAACTGATGTTAGCCTGAACGAAGATCAATTTTGGAACAGAAACTCGATCCTTGGAGTTGATCGAATAGATCATCAATACGAGGAAGAGGATATCGATTTTTAATGGTTACTTTGTTCAATTCACGATAGTCAATGCACCTTCTCATCGAACCATCTTTCTTTTTAACGAAGAGGACCGGAGCTCCCCAAGGCGAGAAACTCGGTCGAATGAAACCAAGATCAAGAAGTTCTTGCAACTGCGATGAAAGTTCTTGCATTTCAGACGGTGCAAGACGATAAGGAGAACGCACAATAGGTGCGGCTCCTGGAATCAGATCAATACGGAATTCGACTTGCCTCTGAGGGGGCAGTCCAGTCAATTCACTAGGAAATACACCAGGAAATTCACGAACGATAGGAATGTCCTCAATATTACGATCTTTGGACTTTGTGTCAACGACATGAGCAAGAAAGGCTTGACATCCTTTACGAAGATATTTTTGAGCTTTCATGGAATTTATGATTTTTATGTTTTTGTTTCGCTGTTCACCTTGAATTATTAAAGTTGCTGTTTTGGATAAAGGAATTCGGACTTGTTTGTTGTAACATATTATTTCAGCACGGTTTTTAGATAACCAATTCATCCCTATGATGATATCAAAACTACCTAGCTCTACAGGCACAAGGTCTATATCGAAAATGTGATCATCTTGGTCAAGCTTACAACCTTTAAAAACTTCACTAGACCTAACAACTTTGCCATTCGCTAGCTCGATTTCATAATTAACTTTCAAACGTTCAGGATTCAAATTTAAAAAACTTTTAAAGTCGGTCGATACAAACTCAAGTCGGCTCCCGAATCAAATAAAATAGAAGCAAAATGATTGTTGACGATAAACGTACCAGTAACGGTATCAGGATTTTCGCGAGCTTCCTGAGTATTCATAACAAATGCACGACCACGACCATTCTGACGATTATTGTTGTTGTTGGCATTGCGATTGTTGTTGTTGTTGTTGTTGTTGGCATTGCGATTGTTGTTGCGATTGCCATTGTTGTTGTTGCCATTCTGGTTGTTGTTGTTGTTCTGAAGCTTAGGGCAACGATTACGATAATGGTTAGGATCACCCCACTCGTAACAAACAGGATTCTTAGGAGGATTGTTGGACGAACATTTTCTGAAATTGTGACCCCATCGGTCACACTTTTAGCACTTCTCACACTGACCATCATGATGCCAATTACATTTGTTGCATTTTGGCTTGCTTCCAGCATAAGACTTAGAATCAGAATTAGATTGATTATTGTTCTTATTAGAGGCAACATAATTCTTAGTCTTCTGATACTTGTTCCCTTTGTAATCACGCTTGTTGTCGTAGGAACGCTTCCCATTTTCATTGTTCGAAGTTTCAGAGGATTTCCTAGACACAACTTGCTTGTCTTTGAAAGATCCACTTCTCATAGCATCATCAGTCAACCTTGTAGCACGATTCACAGCATCTTCGAATGTTGTCGGATCAGAAGCAATAACATGAGTACGAATAAGATCATGAAGACCTTGAAGATACCTCTCAATGCGCTTAAATTCAGGGGAAACCATATGAGGAACGAGATGAGCGAGTTCTTGGAACTTAGTCGTGTAGGTAACAATATCAGATCCAACCATGGACAGATTCCATAGTTCCACTTCAACTTTTTGTAGCTCTCTCCTTGGACAAAACTTCTGAGTTAACTGATTCTTGAACGTATCCCAAGTCATAGCATCAGCATTAGCACGACCTAAGACTTGCACTTGGGAATTCCACCAGGACAACGCTTCCTTGGACAATGTGCTAGCAGCAAACTTCGCCATATTCTCAGGGGCACATTGGATGATACTGAAAATGGATTCCACCTTCTCAATCCAGTGGATGATGGCAATGGCACCTTCAGATCCAGAGTATGTCGGAGGATGACAGGACGTAAAGGTCTTAAACGACTGACCTTGACGATTAGCATTGGGATCTGAAGTTTAAACAAATAAAGGAAGAAAATGAAAAATATGTTAAAATAAAATGAAAATAAATGAATCTTCTCTTGTGGAGTCGTATGATATACCGTTGTTTCCACTGTTAGGTGCACCAGCGGCATTTCCTCTTGCAGCGTTCATTTGAGCCATCGCTTCAGCGATTCGACGTTCCACCATTTGTTCAACAGTCTCTGCGTTTCCTCCTCGAGCCATTCATGAATTGCTGATACAAATAATACGATAAGAATAATATAGAAGGATAATAAAGGAAATATATACTTATTATAAGAATCGAGGAATAGATATATAATAGACATAATAGTAGTAGTAGACGTAGATATAGATAGTCGTAGATATAGTAGTAGTAGTAGTAACGACGTATAGAAAATACAATTTATAGAAACAACGAGGTTTTACTAAAATATCACTTTTATTAAACACATTCCTAATACATAATAGTTTTAATAGTATGGCACATACGCCAATAAAGAAAATACTAAATTTAGAAATAGCTAAACACAAAACCTAATAATAGTAATAGAAAACAAAATAGACAAAATGTAGATGACTAATCATCTTCATCTGGCTCAGAGTCTTCCCCAGGCTCTGACCCTTCTTCTGGTTCTTCCTCTGGTTCTGATTCTTCTTCTGGCTCAGAGTCTTCTTCAGGCTCTGATTCTGATATCACATCTGGTTCTGGTTCTCGACGTCGTGGAGTTCTTGGTGCAACATCACGCTTTGGTTTCGCAGGCGAACATAGGAAGATCATACCTCCTTCACGAATATGATAAAGGATAGGACGCTGACCACGAGCCGGATTAGGAGGACCATTAGGAATAATGGGAATATGACGTCTTCTTGGGCGACGATGTCATGGGACAACAGGAGGTTGTACCACTACTGGCACTGAAGCAACATGCACTGGGACTACTGAGACAGCAGCACCACGATCACTATCGGAATCAGACGAAAAACCGAGGACACTCGTAGGTGACATTATGCTAATCACGACGCATAAAGTTATTAGATTATGAAAATGTTTGGGCTCTCTGACGAATGCTAACTATCACACTAAGGCAATACTAACTAGGGCAAATGTTCTAAGCTATGAACAATGGAACTTCAGGATATGAGACTCAGCGTGCCATGATTATTTTTGTTTTGTAAAAGTTTTTGTTTTTCCCAAAAATCTTTTGTAGTTATAGACTAGGCTTGCCAATTCACTATAACTTAAGCTCTGATACCACTCTGTCACACCCCGCAAAAAATGAGCTTTACTTCATTTAAAATGTTTTGCGGAAGTACGAGGGTGTAACATTCATGACAACATACCATAAATTAAGCAAACAAACAACCACGCAATAACGAAAAATAAAAGTTGTTTTCACTTTCCAAAAATAGAAAGTTCCCAAAAATAGCAAGTTTCCTAAAATAGAAATTGTTTTGAAATGAAATGATTGTTCGTAGACTTAATGTTTTAATCATGGCTCACGACAATCCCAGTGCTCATATCCTCCAGTTCCACTGCACCTAATCACCTGGAAAAACATAAATAGTAAAAGGGTCAACAATAATGTGGAGTGAATCCATAGGGTTAATGTAAAAGATAAAGTAAAGTGTTTTGCTACCCAAAATATTTGTTATGAAAATAAGTTTATGGCTGAAAATGTCTAAAGTTCAACCCTCATATAATATGAGAAGTAAGTATGAAAAGTGTAGTGTAATTGTAGAATATCTACAACTACTAGTTATGTTTATGAAAAAGTGTTGAACAAATTGTTATGTTTGACATCGCACGACTGTTATCCCCAACAGGTAGCTAGTCTATTGAGTTAATATACCAATCCCTAAGTCCACAATCAACACTTCAACTCCAGTATGTTATCGTTCTTTTATGGATATACACTCCCGAAAAATGTCTTGGATATACCAAGTAGTGATCAAATAATGTTGGGAGGATGAGTGTCAGCCAATAGCACTATCTGCATATCCATGGTCTAGATCCACTAGTTAATGATTGTTGGCAAACCATAGTCCGGTATAATAATTGTTTGTCATGCCAACGCGATAATGAAAATGTAAATATGTTGTACAGTCATAGTAAAACAGTAGCAATTATTTATGTTTTCCACCCTAAAGTTTATAAAATAGTAAAAGAGTAAAAAGGGGTCTGTGGACTCACCTGGGCAAAGCTTAGCGACACAATTAGGACAGAGGAATCCTTCAGAGACTCCTAGCTTCCTAAACGATATAACTTACTAATTTGACTAAGCTAATACAGGCGATTCTAGATACGATATAAGTTAAATGCTATGCAATTAATGTTATATTTTATGTTTTGTGACATCGAATGAACTTGGATCATTGGGCCTTAATGGGCCGAAATGAAATGAAAGGGGCTTCGAAATGAAATGAAATGAAATGGGCTTGGGTTAGGCTTAATGGGACTAGATTGGGCCTAATGGACTTAATGGGCCTTGATGGGCTTAATGGGCCACTAGGTTGGGCAACTTGGGCCTCTTATTGGGCTTAGGTCCGATTAGATTGGGCCATGGATTGGGCTTGGGCCTAATTGGGTTCGGTTTGGGAATAAGTTGGCCAAAGGTTTGGGCTTTGGTCCCAATGGGCTTGGATACTAATGGGCCAACTAAAGTGTAGGCCCGATGGGTTGATCGGTTTGGTCAAGATCCGGCCTTGACCCGGTTTGACTTATTGGTCAACATTGGTCACTCCCAAAAGTCAACATAGGTCAAAATAGTCAACAAAAGTCAACATAGGAGTTCTAGATTTCGGTTAGGGTTAGGTAGACGGTTCTAGGGTTAGTCTAGCATTGAATTCGGTCAACAAAAGTCAAATCTAGTCAACCTAAAGTCAACTAGGCTCAGTTATGCTAGGGTTGGCCGGCTAGGCCGAAACCCTAAGGGTTTGGTTCTAGATCGGGTATAGATTGAACTAGATTTGGTTTAGTGTGTCTAGATCGGGTATAGTTCGAGTCTAGGGTTCTAGATCTAGGGTTTAGCATGTCAATGTTCGAGATCTAGGGTTCTAGGTAAACAATTCAATGGATCAACCATTCCATATTCGACTTTCATATACATACATGCATGCGATCGGACTTTCATGGCTAACCGAGACCATATGGCCTAGGCTCATGGTCTCGGGTTTGAAACAGTGAACAACCAAGGGTTTATCAAGTAAAAACAAAGGTTTAGGGTTCATACCTTGGGTCTAAAGAACAAGAAAACCGAATGGAGGTGATGGTGGGATTGGACGAACGAAGGAGATGAGGATTGCTTGCTTCGATCAGATTCTTGGTAGGGTTTGGGGATGCTTGGCCGAATTGGGTAAAGGGAAGGAGGGTTGAGTTGGCTTGGTTTATGTAGGGTAGAAATCTAGGGTTTAGAATAGGTGTTTGAGTCTAATAGGGACTCTTTTGAATGATGATGAGGATAAGGGTTACAATCAAAAGGGATAAGATCACAAGACTTTCACCACATGGGGTGTTCGGCCATGATGGTGGTCACGAGCAAGGTGTAGGCCGGCCACATTGGTGGTCGGTCTAGGTTCGAGTATCGGTTTAGAAGTTTGGTTCATTCGAGTCACGTTTAAATTAAATTCGTTACGTTTATTGTTTTACCGATAAAGTTTTCATTTTAGAAATGTTTTATGCTCAAATGTGTCACCATAAGGAAATAATAATGTTGTGTTGACTAAAATTGTCAAACACTAATGTATGGTGTATAAATATGTAGATTTGTTGTGTATTAGAATGCCAGAAATAGAAATGTCTATAAATAGAAACATTCTAAATAAGGAAAGTTCTAGAAATGAAATGAAGTTACATACCAGAAATATCGAGTTGTCACACAAAACAAAACCAAACCAACCAAATTGTAATTTGGTTCAGATCGGTTTGGTTTTAAATTAGTTTGGATCGGTTCGGTTTGAACATTTAAATTAGTTTGGATTCAACTATTTGGATGGGATAAATCCAAATTATCCAAACGAACACTGCTGGGTCGCTGAAAAGCATCCCCCACTGAAAAGATTTAATGAAGACAAAAGGGCAAATAGTTAGAAGACAATCTGAGGATCAGTTTCTCAGATTGTGGGTAACTGTATCTCATCAATTCGGATTTTAGTTACCCAGTTACACTATCTGATCACTATCTGAAACCAGGATCAGTTCTCCGTGCGGAATCAGCACCTGGTTAACATGTCAGATAGTGTAACAGGTTCAACGCAATGGAAAAAACGCTAAACCATTGAACAGATACTTCTCTAAGCAAAACTCTTAGTGAAGGTCGCTGAAGCTGAAGGCCATCTGAAGAAGCTTGAGTATCCGAAAACTCATGGCTGCCAAAAGTGTACATAGGCCCAAAGTTTCAGCGTCACAGAAAGACACAAGTAAAGCACAAGCTTGTGCATCGCTGATTATGGGAATATCTTGTAAATCTTCTAGAAGATATCAGCGATCACAAGACGACAGAAAGTACTGTCAGATTTCCGTTAGTCGTCCGCGTCCCATGATATATCCTCTGCACCAACGGAATTCTCACACGTGGAATTGATTGATCATTCATTTGGCTCTACGTTTCCCAATGATATAAACTGAGGACTTAGACGATCGATCCCAGTGTGCACCGAACAAGGTTACACGCTGCTGAATTTTCTCCAGAACTTTATTCCCTAGAGCAGCGTGTAAAGCACCAGTTAACTCTAGTTATCTGATTCGAGAATTGAATCCGTATAACGAAAGTGTCTGGTCTTGTGCTTGATCATAAACTTGTCTTAGATAATATATGTTTTTGTCTATCACATGCAAGCAGTTTAGTTAGGATTTGTTCTTAGCTATTCCGCAAACTGCTTGCATCTTTATTGTATCTTTATTGATTAATAAAGAAAAGTTTAAAAAGTGTTGAGTGTGTCCAAAATTTTAAATTGGTCAGTGAAAGCGTATAGGTGTAGTAATTCACCTGTCCGGGACTAACAATTGGTATCAGAGCAGGGACAATTAATTCATAATTTTTCATCTGCTTACTTACTGATCAAATGGGTGAAAAGTTATCTCAAATGAATCTTGGTTCGAAGACAAATACCCCTGTGTTTACTGATGACTATTTTTGTATGTGGAAAATCCGTTTTCTGGGATTTGTTGAACATCAAAATGACATGGGACCAGATATTCTTATCAATGGTCCATACATTCCAAAAATGTTCGTTCCAAGTACAATCATTTCAAAGAAGAAGAAGAAGGAGGGTGACGATAAAGACGAAGATGAAGAAGAAGATCTTTATGATGTTGAAGAACCCACACCAAAAGATCAATGGTTAGAGGCAGAAAAAAAAGCTAGCGGGCTTAGATGCTGAAATCTGGTTCCTCCTTCAAACATCCCTTCCAAACCACATTCTTATCACTGTAAAAGAGTGTAAAACTGCCAAAGAGATTTGGGATATCTTGATAACATCGTATGAAGGAACCGGCGAAGTTAAAGTTAGCAAAAAAGCAATGTTGAATCGAAAGTATGAAGCATTCAAAGTCATCAAAGGTGAAACACTCAACATGTCCTACAGAAGGGTCACCATCCTCATAAATGAATTAAGGGAGTTCGGCATTCACAAAGATGTCCAAGATTTAATGTAAAAATTTCTGTAAATTCTTCCAAAAGATTGGGTTGTCAAGTCCACAGTGCTAAGAACCTCTAGTCAGATGAGAGATATGAATATGAGCAGTCTCTACAGTACACTGATGAACTTTGAAAATGAAAACAAGATGTATGATGATCTAAATGAAACTCCTACCTCCTCCGCTCTCATTGCAAGCTCTTCCAAGTCATCTCGCAAAGCTCTAAAAGGAAAGGTGGAAAACGTTGTCGATCCAAACGATGATGATGATGAAAGATTTGAAGACGGTGATTTCAAAGAACGTGAATCCAATCAAGGAGAAGGTGATAATGATGATATAAAAGAACTCTCTGAAAGTATGGCTTTATTAGCCACAAGGTAGAAAAGATTTTTAAATAGAAATAGATCAGGAGGTCAAAACGACAGAGGAGAGATGATATGCTTTAAGTGTGAAAAAAGGGTCACATCAAAGCTTATTGCAGAGTTAAAGAGAACTCTGGATCTGAAAAATCAAGCTCAAGCTCCTCGTCAAACTATAAAAAGAAATATGAAGATACTGAGAAGAAATACCAGGAGCTGAAAGCATAGCTCGCCAAGGCTGAGAAAGATGCAAATGCATTAAAGGCAGCTGCTGAAGCTTGGTTAAGTGACTCAGAGAAAAGTGAAGAACAAGTAATTACTTGCAACACAAAAGGTCTATTTGAAAAAATAGAAGAAGAATCTGAGTCAAACTCTGAAGATCAACATAATTGTATATGTCTGATGGCAAGGATTGAAGATACTGAATATCGTCAGAAAGAAAAAGGGTCTCTTGAATATGATACTCCAATGTCCCCTGTTTCAAGGGAATGGGAAGACGAACTTCCAAATAAGGAAAAAGTGCCTAACACAACTTCTCCAGAAGATTATCCACCGCTAGTCAGATCACTTGTTAAAGATCTGATGCTCACTCACTAGAAAAATGCTCAGTTAGAAACCACTCTCTCCACGATGACAGAAAGATTAGAAGAACTCACTCAAGAATCCTCAGAAGCTGAAAATTCAAAACTTGAAGTAATCAGGCTTCAGTGCTTCAACAATATACTAAGAGAAGATAACTTGTTGCTAGCTTAGAAAATTGAAGCTCTTCAGAAATCGTGCAACTCATGGAATAAATCACTCAATTTCAACAAGCAAGTCCTAGAAGAGCAGAATTCCATTCAAGGTTTCTCTGAGAAGTATGAGCAATATTCGATCTGCAGAACTCCTACATCTGGAACATTAAACGTTAAAAACCAAACATCCAGGTTATCTAAATCCCAAGAAGTTCGGTATGAAAGAAAAAAATTTCAGATTGCAAGCGGAAATCTGATCATCACCAGAGATTATATTTCAGAGGAATCAAAGATTCAGGATGAAGAGATATCTCATGCTACTATTCCACATGAAGAAATAGAATCCATTTGTCATCAGAGACAAGCAGGAACCACTGAAGTTGATTGCTCCGACGGCCAAACAATAGTAAACCTCACCACTCACATCAACTTGCTAACATCCTCAATAGCTGATACTAAAGCTAATCTTGCACAACTCACAACCGAAATCAAGGCTGAGATGAATGAAGGATTCACACAAATTAACAATCAACTGCAAACAGTTTTCAACCAACTTGAAAACAGTGCCACTCCGCCAGTCACTCTGAAAGATTTTGCAAGCTATTATTTTCAACATCTCTCATTTCATCAAGAGGAAATATCAGACGAATCAATCACTAGTAACTATCTGATGACATTCTTTGATCAGATGAATGGCCTCAACCAATCCCAAAATATCTCAATAGAAAACTATATCAACGAAAATGTTATTTTTGAAGGAGATGAGGAAATGGAGGTCGATGAAACTTAAGTTGATCCAGGTATTCAGAATCTATCTATGAAACAATATGTAAGACAGAACATCATCGCGGAAGTAACCGAAGAGATGGAGACGGATGAAAGCAACTCAGGTCAAAACAATAAACTCGAAAGTGGTAAAAAGGAATGTAGTTATCACAAAAACAAAGAGTGTTACAATCTCATCCATGAAGAAGATATAGCCTCGAGCTCAAAAAGGTTGGTTACTTTAACTGACAATCAGTACCATTCTTCAGCAATGGATACTCAAAAATAAAAGAATGAGCTGAAGAACAGTGCAGGGCAGAAAACACAATGGCAACTGATATATGATCTGTTCACATCATCAATAAGGCAAAGTGAAAGTTTTCCCATCAAATCCTACCTATCGCCAACCACTATTGGAGCTATTTTGTCCTCACATGAGGATGTTTTTTTCTTCACTTACCATGTCCGAGGACAAATTTTGTATTAGGTACAAATTATCTCAATTTTAATCATGTGCAGCTACTCATTTTCATAAAAGACTCCGGTCTTAAATGATCAACTTAATGTTTTAATTTTATGATTGCACGAGTCTGTCTCTATTGACATACAAACATATTACCTGATTCTTCAGTCATATCTTCGTATCTCATTATATTCAGATACAAGACATTAAAAAAAAAAAAAACTTCAGATATCACATACTTCATATCCATCCTAACGGCTCGGTGATTCAGATAGTCAAATGATTTCAGATAGTCAAACTTTGTCCTAGACTATCTGATCGTAATGACCATCTGATGAAGTATCAGTTGCTAGACTTCATCAGATAGTCATTAGGTGGAGCAATCTCATTGGACCTATCTTCATAACTGACACTCAAGTGCTATTGAACACGTCTGTCTCGCTGACCTTTAATGCGACTGCACAATGTCATTTCCCGCCACACTACCCTGCCATTTGATTGACTTCTATCATCATTCCTAGACTACCTACAAATAACTTCCAATCTCCACCACACGATCAACCTTAATGGTTCAAATTCTAACCGTCGATCAAAACCGTCTCCCACGATCTTCCCCAAATTACTCTACACTTCACCATTTCGCAAATTCTCACCAACATCTTTCTCTCACAACTCTCAAAACCCTTTCGTCCTCCTCGCAAAACCTCTCATTACCTGCAATCATTGGCAAACTCAAAAAGAACTTATCTCAGGGTTTCTCTTCCCGCCTCCATCCGACCATCCCCAAATGTTCCTTACCCGTATAGCAGCATATACTACACGAAGAAAAACTCAAGAAGCTTTATCAACTATCATCTCAGGAATTTGAGACCGAAGCTTAAGGAGTTGCTAAAATTCTTCGATCAACACCCAATCAGAGACATGTTAAACTATGATATCCCCCTGTTAAAACCAATGTTACTCGAATTCTGGTATACATGCACCACCTCCAAAGAATCCAAAGAAGACGTTATAACCGGAACAATACTACAAGGTAAACACATTGTATCCTTCAACCACACTACATTTAGGGAAGCAGTCAAACTCGATTATGTGAGACCCCCCACAAGTTCATGACCTAACCCCGTCGCTTGAAGAAGCAAAATCAGCCGTCCTGCCTTATATACAATATAAGGGAGACCATTCAAGAGGCATATCAAGGACGAAGATGGGTCCGTTATGGTCAAAAACTTTCATGACCATCTCTCAATGCGTGTCTTGTAAAACAGAAGGGTTCGACTCTGTATCCGGATATGAAATGATCATAGGAGCTGCCCTGTTTTCTGATATTAGGGCTGATTTTAGGTCGCTGATTTTTGAACAACTAGTAAAGAAGGTTGTTGCTAAAAGAAAAGATGAGTTAATTCCTTTTCCTCGATTCCTGTGTATGATCTTTCTTCATTCTCTGGGAGAACAAGAGTTCTATGATAATGTCGGCTCCTCTCTCAAAGCTGGTATGGTGGGTAGCTCAAACTTCACAGGGCAAGAAGAGAAATTTGCTCGTGAACATCCAGAAGGTATGTTAACATTCACTCAGTTTGCACAATCCGCCTCTTCTCAAGAGGATGATATTGAGTCTGATGATGATGACAATCAATCCTCCTCTGATCATTCTCCACCACCACCACCTTCAAATCCTTCAAACCAATCCCGTAGATATAGAACCAGGAGTTCCAACCCAAGAATTGTGCCCAATTCAAATCCAATTGAAATAAGAGAAATCTCATCCACCCCTTCACCTGTCCCTCTGAGAACGGAAAATGTTGATGCTGAACTTGATGATATTAACAGACTTATTGACGAGTTTGTAGAAGAAGACGTTGTTAATGTGAATAAGTCAGTGGAGCACATGAGTGTCCCCACTCAAACAAATGTTGGTACTGAACTTGAACAAGAATACAAGCTACCAGTCAGCTGGACTGATAGCTCCGATGAAGAACCCGCCCCCACAACCGAGCAAGTTCCATCTCCCAGGAGAGCTGCCACACCAGAGGGACCGAGGGACCGGGGTGTGCCAGCTGCGAGAGATCTCCCTAGCATGATGGAAAACTTTAACGAAGCATTCAAACAACTTGCTCTGATTAGAAGTTTTTGTGGGGTTATAAATACCAACATTAGGAACATTTCCAATCACCAGGCTATGTCAGACAGCATTCAAGACTTCCTGGCTAACAATCAGGAAAATGTCCAAAGAAACGTGAATGCACAAAACGGGCAGATTGATAATCTTATCTCTGCAGTTGAAAATCTCACATCACGTAACGCTGATCTGACATCTAAATTCAAGCGTCTAGAAAGATCCATTGATGAAAGGATTGATAATCTCTTATCTCGTATCTCTAACCTTGTTGAGCCACTGATGAATAACGAAAATGCTCAAGGTGTCACTCCCACCCCTCATTTTCCGGGGGAGAAATCTGTGTCCCATCAAGGCACAACGGAGAGGGTCGTTAGACCGACCAGAATGGGAGGTGAAAACCGGAGCAACCAGAACAAGGGGAAGAGAATCGCTGGAGACAACAGAGCTCATAATGTTGGTAGTGGTTCGAATCGTGTAGCCGAAGAAAGTGTTCAGGGTGGGAAAACCTATCAGATGACCTCAGAACATTTTAGGAGGTCAGGGATCAGGTTTGAGGAGTTCCCAGAGATCACAATCACTCATGCTCGTGGTACTACCAGAATCCCAATCGTTCCGTCCTCAGATCCCCTTATCAGGGTTTCTGCAGATCTCCCGTGGGAAAAATCCAATATCTTCCCTTTGATAAAGGTAAGGGTCCTGCAACTTCTCCTCTAAAAACGAAAAAGTGGAAGAGTCAGATGACTCCAGATGAAGAAGAACTCAGGAGGACTGCCAGACGTCTAAAGATGCCTGTTGAAGAGGTTGCTGAAAGTATTGAGGAAGAACGAAAGAGGAGGGGCTTGGGAAGCCACGAGGGTAGGATAGAGTGATTCGCTGGGAAATGGCGGGAGGTACCGGTGGTTGAAGAACTTTATTTCGTTTATGTTTATAACAATGGTCTGTAACCCTTAAAACAATTTACTTTTTCAGCATGCACTCCAAAAACAATTTACATTTATGTCTTTAATTTGCTACTCCGTTATGCATGAATGTCATCAGTTAATGATGATGATTTTGACATACCTGAATTTATTTGCTTGCTAGATACTTAGAAAAACTCAAAAGGAAAATACGAGTTATGAATTGCAGTGTGATCAGATTCTATCAGATCACCGTATATTGTAATGTTTTCTAGGTACGTCGAAGACCCTCTGAATTGTGAAAAATACTCAAGGTTAAATATAAAACCTTCACATATTCATAGGGAGTTGCCTAACTACTTGTCTACATCAAATAGGGGGAGATTGTTGGGTCGCTGAAAAGCATCCCCCACTGAAGAGATTTAATGAAGACTGAAAGGCAAATAGTTAGAAAACAATCTGAGGATCAGTTCCTCAGATTGTGGGTAATTGTATCTGATCAGTTGGGATTTCAGTTACACAGTTACACTATCTGAAACAACGATCAGTTCCCCGTGCAGATCAGATACTGTCAGAATTCCGTTAGTCGTGCGCGTCCCATGGTATATCCTCTGCACCAACGGAATTCTCACACGTGGAATTGATCGATCATTCCTTTGGCTATACGTTTCCCAGTGATATAAATTGAGGACTTAGACGATCGATCCCAGTGTGCACCGAACAAGGTTACACGCTGCTGAATTTTCTCCAGAACTTTATTCCCTAGAGCAGAGTGTAAAGCACCAGTTAACTCTAGTTATCTGATTCGAGAATTGAATCTGTATAACGAAAGTGTCTGGTCTTTTGCTTGATCATTTGTTGATCATCAACTTGTCTTAGATAATATCTGTTGTTGTCTATCACATGCAAGCAGTTTAGTTAGGATTTGTTCTTAGCTATTCCGCAAACTGCTTGCATCTTTATGGTATCGTTATTGATTAATAAAGAAAAGTTTAAAAAGTTTTGAGTATCTTCAAAAATTTAAATTGATCAGTGAAAGTGTATAGGTGTAGTAATTCACCTATTCGGGACTAACAAACACCCCTAGGTAGGAGGTGACTGATGAAATTGTAAACACTTCTATTAGCCTATTAAATATACTTGATAAGATAATTGAGTGGAGTTATTTCGTAAAATGGAGAGAACAGAGACACAAAATATTCACTTTATTATTACTTGACTTAATTTACAACATTCAAACCCATAAAGTTATACTACATACATACATCATAACCGGCACTTACAAAACTGGAATAAGACTACCATATTTAACTGATGTAAAACTGCTAAACATAACTGAACCAAACTGCTATTTCAAATTCAAACATGTACGTCCAAGTCTTCATTTTTTCAGCAGTTCATTTATTGACATGTGACTTGAGTTTATTACTAACAACTGCATGCAGTAGCGACCCAGAATGAATGTCTAAAGGTAGCATAATGTTTTCTGCAAAAAAACAAGATTAAAATTAAAAAAACACAGTTAAAGTTAATTAAACATTATAAAACGACAAACTAGATATTACGTTTTTAAAACTGTCTTCTTCGTTAGCTTGTTTTCCGAAAATGAGTCTTTACATTTGCATCGTAAGCGTCATAAGTAATTTCTTTTCTACACTATAAATGAGTTCGTTTATACTGTTCAACATATGTCTTTTGATTATTCCAATTGAGAGGTAAAAAAAGGTATTGAGATTTTTTGATCATATTATCATAAAATTTGAAACTAAACTTTATTTATTATATTAAATTGAAATTTGAGCTCCTTAATAATCAAAACTAATTTAAAGCTTTCAATTGTAGACTATTTTTTTCTGAAATTATAATTGAAGGGTAGCTGAACGTTTTTTTTTATAGGAAATGTTTATATAATTTATTTTTTGTGAAAATGTTTATACTTCTAGTGGAAAATTAAAGGGTAGCACGGACACCTCCGGGCTCAACTAAAGTCTGTCCCTGGTCGCCTGAGGAATTAACGACGTGCCGTTGGCACCACTCCGAAACAAATTAGTTTGGGACACCATCAATCCTTTTACATGTCATAATAACTAATTATATTTTCAAACTATGATTTAAAGTGGAAATTTTTTTATATAATTTATATATGTATATATCAAGTTAAAAAAAATTCTAAATCTATTAATTTATATGATAAATTATATATAAATTTTACAAAAAGTGTTAAATCTAAGTTCATAACTATATTTATCATTATTTTTAAAAAAAATCCATATTTCATAACACGACACAAAAATAATTTATGATAAAATACCCTTATTTCTCCGACATGGTCTATTTCATAAGGACAAGGTCGCACATCGTACCTAGCATCCTCGTTACAATTTTTATAAAACCTTGGCTGAAATTAATACTATTTATTATCTTTTATATGTTATAGCAAATCAAGTAAAATATGTACATAGGTTAATTTAATGAATCTTAGTAAACTATTGATAACCAAAAACAATAAGGAGAAGATGTGACAGACACTGGTAAAAAACTTCAATTGACTTTTTAGAGGTTACATATTTGACCTATTTTTGTATAAATATTTACCGGATGGTTAGAAGAAGGTTTGGAAATCACCATGAAAACGATTAGGTTGAGTACATAAATAATCAATGTCCAAGTACCAATTTCTTTAAAAATGTAACATTTTGTATTAAGATCGGTTTTCTGGAAATGAATTAACTAGATCACTACTTCTTTCAAATGATGGAAATCGTATATCCAAATAGAATCATTTCAAGATAAAGCTGAAAGGATAAATGTAAATTATTTTTAAGAAAAATTTCATAACATATTACAAAAACTATGTCAAAACCTCCAAATCCCATGATAAAAGGTTTTAAAAATAGTTATGTATGTGACTCAGAAGGAAAATGGCTCGAAAAGCCTAACGTTAGGTTGGAAGTTAGCAAACTTTAACGAAAGTTGAGATAACGGATTTTAATCATACCTTATAGATGTAAAGCTTGAATATGCTTATAATATGTTTAATACAATGTCTAAACTGAGTTTGGCAAGAAAAACGACCCAAAACCAAAAGGTTGACTTTTCTAGAGGTCAAAGTATTGAGGAAATAAAAGCACAAGACTAATGTGTTCATAATTACCTAAAACTTATTAACAAACATAAACCAAAATCATCCATTAAGGCGTATAGACCAATTAGTTTCCTGAATTGCTTGTATAAAGTTATTGTAAAAATCCTTGCTAATAGGTTGAAAAGTGTTATTGGACATATTATTGGTCGCAAACTGATTTCATACAAGGCAGGAATATATTGGATGGACCACTTATTATAAATGAGATCATCGCATGGTACAAAAAAGAAAAAAAATAAGGCGATGGTTTTCAAAATTGATTTTGAGAAAGCCTTTAATTCCATCAATTGGAATTTTCTCTTCGGTGATAAGTTGAGGGGGTGCAGTTGCCTTACGTTGGTAAAGGATTTTGAGAGAAGATGCTTTTCCATTCTCATTAATTGGGTTTAAATACAATGTACAATAATTAACTACCTAAACTACAAGAGATAAATAAGGAAAAGATTATTACAATTATACAAATTATAATGACCGAGTATTCGGTCTAATACTCCCCTTCAGTTTGGAGCAGAAGTACGTATTCACAAACTGGACTTGAAACGTTGAAACAGGTGGTGCGGTAGTCCTTTTGTGAAGATGTCCGCATACTGATGTTTGGTAGGAACGTGATGCGGCCAATCTTGACTAATTCTCGAAGAATGAATATCAATTTCTACATGTTTAGTGCGTTGATGTTGTACCGGATTATTCGATAGGTACACGACTGAAATATTATCGCAGTAAACGAGCGTTGCCTATGTAACGGGTACATGTAGTTCGAGGAGAAGGTTTCATAGCCAGCTTGTTTCTACAGTAGCATTTGCAACACCTTTATACTCTGCTTCTGCACTTGAAAGAGATATAGTAGGTTGTCGTTTGGAAGACCATGATACCAAATTATCCCCGAGAAACACGCAATACCCCGATGTAGATCTTCTTGAATCCGGGCACCCCCCCCCAATCAGCGTCTGCATACGCGGTAATACCAAGGTCTTTGGAATTTTTGATAGATAAGCCTTGGTTTGAGGTGCCTTTTAAGTAGCGAAGGATGCGTTTTATAAGATTATAATGTGGTTCTCTTGGGGCATGCATGAATAAGCAAACTTGTTGTACGGCAAATGTGATGTGGGGCCTTGTGAATGTTAAGTACTGAAGAGCACCTGCAAGGTTGCGGTACAAAGTGGGGTCTTTCATCAGTTCACCTGCGGTGGCACTTAATTTCGAAGCTGTATCGACTGGGGTGGCCACCGGGTTGCAGTTCGACATATTTGCTCATTCAAGTATTGTTTTAGTGTAATGTTCTTGAGGCAGAAATATGTCGTTGCTTGTATGAGAAACCTTTAATCCAAGGAAGTGGTGTAATTTTCCTAAGTCAGTCATCGCGAATTCCTTGGAGAGATTTTGGATGATTTTCTTTAAAAATGTGTCACTGAAAGCTGTAAGAATAATATCATCCACATACAAAAGTAAATAAGCAGTGTTGTGGCCTTTGTTATACACGAATAAAGATGTGTCGGTTACGGCACTCTTAAATCCCGCGGATATAATATACGTTGCATATCGTTGGTACCATACTCTAGGTGCTTGCTTGAGGCCATATAACGACTTTTTCAACCTTCAAACAAAATATGGGTGATTGCGATTAACATATCCGGGTGGTTGATGCATGTATACCGTTTCAGATAAGTTCTCGTGTAAGAACTCATTTTTAACGTCAAGTTGGTGAATTGGCCAAGAACGAGACACGGCCAGTGTAAGTACGGTTCGGATGGTGGTCGGTTTTACAACAGGGCTAAATGTTTCGTCACAATCCACCCCGACCTTTTGAGATTTGCCATTCACCACAAGACGGGCTTTGCATCTAGCCAAAGTACCGTCCACTTGAAATTTATGGCGATATAGCCATATGCAACGTATAATATGAGCGGTCGGGGGTCTCGGTACCAATTCCCATGTGTAACCGTGGTAGTTGGTTGGGTAATCGAGAAAGACGCACCGGACGGAGCGGTGGTCAAGTTTGTGATTGCGGTTGGATGAGAGGTTTGGGTAACATTCATTCGGCACGACCATTTTGAGGGGAAGTGTGTGGGCAAGAGAAGCGAAATTGGAAGCCGTGGGTTGAGGCAAATTGTTTAAAGTTTTGGTTATCGAATTCCCCACCCATGTCGCAGTGAAAACTTTTTATTTTTATGTGAAATTGGGTTTGTATAAATAAGTGAAATTGAATAAATTTAGAGAGTGTTTCGGATTTAAGCTTGAGAGGGTATACCCACACATATTTAGTAAAATTATCAATTAGCACCATATAATATTTACAGCCATTTTTGCTTAGGACGGGGGAAGTCCATAAGTCACAGTGTATTATATCAAAAGGTAAAAACGTACTAGAAGTAGATTCATAAAAAGGTAAACGTTTGTGTTTCGAGATTTGACAAGAATGACAAAGTGAATGAGTATTGCTACTCTTATTACATGAAATACTATTATTTAAACATAGATATTGGAAATCAATTGTTTCATTGATTTGAATGGCTACAATATACATGATATATATATTAGACTAGACTAACTAACTAGGGAAAGATAATCACTATCTAAATACAATATTCTAATCAATCTTTATCTAATATACAAAAGATATGTACAATGTTTAATACACCCCCTCAGTTCTAACGGTAGTCTTGCGGACGTTGAGGCTGTCTCGAAAAGTAAGAAATAGCGGTTTTGGTAGGCCTTTGGTGAAAATATCCGCGAATTGATGAGAGGATGGAACATGTAGGACACGAATCTGTCCAAGTCTAACTTTTTCCCGAACAAAATGAATGTCAATTTCACTGTGTTTTGTCCTTTGATGTTGAACGGGATTTCCAGTTAGATAAAGTGCGGAAACATTATCGCAAAATATGACCGCAGAGCGTTTAATGGGAAGTTGAAGTTCGAGAAGTAGATTACGAACCCATGTTGTTTCCGGTACGGCATTAACGACAGCTCAGTACTCCGCCTCTGCGCTGGATCAGGACATGGTTGGTTGGCGCTTAGAGGACCAGGAGATGAGATTGTCAACGAGATATACGCAATACCCTGAAGTTGATCGTCTAGGATCTGGGCATCCTACCCAATCGGCATCTGAATATGCTGTAAGGATATGTGCGGATGATGAGGATATACTTAAACCATGATCGATAGTACCTTTAATGTAGCATAGCACCCGTTTTAGAAAATTAAAATGCGGATCCCGTGGAGAATGCATAAATAAACAAATTTGTTGAACGGCATATGCGATGTCTGGACGGGTGATGGTCAAGTATTGTAGCACCCCGGCTAATTGGCGATACAGCTGCGGATCGGACATGAGGGGACCGTCTGTGGCACTCAATTTTCCCGAAGTGTCAACGGGTGTGGTTGTAGGGTTGCATGATGTCATCTTAGCCCGTGACAAAATTTCTTTTGCGTATTGCGATTGTGATAGGAACAAGCTGGTTTTATCACGAGTAACGTTGATACCAAAAAAATGATGAAGTGGTCCCAAATCTGTCATAGCAAACTCATTTGACAAAGTATGTATAATGGTGGTTAGTAATGATTGTTTTGTGGCCGTTAAAATAATATCATCCACATAGAGTAATAAATATGTCGTATCGCGGCCATGGTTGAGTATAAATAGGGATGTATCACACTTGCTGCTGACGAACCCCTTTGTCTGTAGAAACGTTGCAAACCAGTGGTACCATGCCCGGGGGCCTATTTAAGGCCGTATACGGATTTGCGTAATCGACCCACATGGTGCGGATTTTGTTTATCGACAAACCCGGGCGGTTGATGCATAAATACGGTCTCAGTGAGATGTCCATGGAGAAACGCGTTTTTCACATCAAGTTGGTGTATAGGCCATGATCGTGATGCTGAAAGACTGGGAACCGTGCGAATAGTAGTAGGTTTTACCACAGGGCTAAATGTTTCGTAACAATCAATACCAACCTGTTGAGTTTTGCCATTCACTACAAGTCGTGCCTTGTAACGTTGTAGAGTACCATCTGAGTTAAATTTATGCCGATATAACCACATGCAACGAATTATCGGTGCGTCAGATGGTCTCTGTACTAACTCCCATGTATCGTTAGTTTGTAGCGCCCTAAATTCGTCGTTCATGGCAGCATTCCAGTTGGGATCTAGCATGGCATCACGGGGGGATTTAGGGATGGGAGATATGTGTGGTTTTGCGGTGGTGTGGAGGTTAAGGATTTGGCGTGGTTTGTGGATGTCGTGTTGGGATCGGGTTTGCATGGGGTGGGTGGGAGGTGTTGGTGGTGGCGGAACGGGAATGTTGGGCTGCGGAGGTGGGACAGGAGTGGAGGCAGAAGGTTGGGTAGGCTGCAGAGGTGGCAGTGGGTTGGAGGCAGAAGGTTGAGGGTGGTGGGGTGGTGTCGAGTGGGCTGGTGTGGGGTGGGGCTGCGGTGGTGGCGGAGGTGAGTTAGGAGTAGTAGGGGCCGGTTGATTGTGGTGGTGTGGGTGGGGCGGGGGCGGTGGTGGGGTGGGTGGATTGGAGATGATGTCGTCATATAGGTGAGGTGGGAAGGTGTCTAGGAAGGAGTATGCGGAAGGTGTGGGTGGGTTAGGACCGTCAAACGAGAAGGTGGACTCGTCAAAGTTAACGTGTCGGGATATTAAGACTTTGCCGGTGGAGAGGTCTAGACATCGATAACCTCGAGATTGAGGTTGATATACAAGGAAGACACAAAGGGATGAGCGAGTGGCTAGTTTGTGAGGGCGTTTGGCGGATTGGTTTGGGTAGCATGCACAACCAAAGACACGCAAATGGTCGACGGAAGGGTTGCGAAGGAACAAGGCGGAAGTTGGGGATTTATTTGTGAGAGTTTTGGTAGGTAATATGTTGTGTAGGTATGTGGCGGTGTGAAGTGCCTCAACCTAAAAGGATGGTGGTAGAGAGGCGTGGAAAAGGAGGGCAAGGACTATTTCGTTGAGGCGACGAAGCATTCGTTCGGCCTTACCGTTTTGTAGGGAAGTTTGAGGGCAAGAAAAACGGAAAGTAAGGCCAACGGTTTTTGCAAATGTGTGAAATTCATTGTTGTCAAACTCTTTTCCTAAGTCACATTGGAATGATTTAATAGGTATACCGAATTGGGTTTTGATGAGTTGATAAAAATGTTTAAATTTTGCAAAGGTTCCGGATTTTGTTTTTAGCGGGTATACCCAAACGAATTGTGTAAAGTTATCAATTAAGACAAGGTAGTATTTGTAGCCACTTTTACTTAATATGGGTGATGTCCAAAGATCACTATGAATAATATCAAATGGAAGAAAAGTACGAGAATTAGAATCACTAAAAGGTAAACGCTTGTGTTTGCTTATTTGACAAGAGTTGCATAAATGGGAGTTAGGCTCCTTACAATAAATAAAAGACCTAGACCTAAGGGTAGACAAGATAGACCCGCCGGGATGGCCCAGGCGGTTGTGCCATATCGTGGGGGATATGGCGGCAAAACATGTGGGTGAGGCGCCGGTGGAAGAGACGGCGGTAGGGAACGGGTAGAGATCACCCATACTGTTGATCCTCTTGAGGAGCTTCCCATCCTTGAGATCCTTAATAGAAAAACCAAACGGATCAAATTCAATAGATGCCCAATTATCAATAGTAAATTGATGAACGAAAATAAGGTTTTTAATGATGTGTGGTGTGTGAAGGATGTTTTGTAGGTGAAGGG
The DNA here is from genome assembly GCA_963853835.1 of Calendula officinalis. NCBI lineage: Eukaryota > Viridiplantae > Streptophyta > Magnoliopsida > Asterales > Asteraceae > Calendula > Calendula officinalis. The sequence continues at coordinate 3,973,765 of OY970823.1, read as the reverse complement.
TACGGTTGCCAATGGGGATGTGGGTGGAGCCAGATCCAACTACTGGAATACTGTTGCCATTACCTACAAAAATAGAGCGCACAGAACCACGATTAGTAGGGTTAGAGATCATACCAGAGTCAGCCGTGAGGTGTGATGAAGCCCCCAGTGTCCATGTACCAAGTCTGCTCGGTCGGGGTGTGCATGCTCATTGCCTGAAATACTTGTCCAAGGTCCGATGGCTCCAGCGGGTTGTAATCAGTTATGTGTGCCTGACCTGCGGATGGTGGTGGCTGCGACGGACGTGGAGGCTGTCCGAACTGCTGCGGCATAGTTGGTCGGCTAGATCTTTAAGTTTTTGACAGTATTCATCAAGAGATGATGAAGATCGGAGGATGAGATTTGTAAACTCATGCCCCCAACAGAATTAATGTAAAGTTGCCCGTACTTCGCTACAAGTTCTTATTCCTTTTTATACTGTTTCACAATAATATAATAGTTTTTCAAAAAATTAAAATATCTTGTTAACCTTTTATATTTTATTTTCGTTGGCTAAAAGACTAAATAAAATTTGCTCGTTCATATAATACAAAACAAATTATAAACATAAAACTTTGACAATAACCATAACATAAAATAACAACTCTATATTCGATTAGAAAAGAAATGACATTTTAGAATTAATTATTAGATGCCAGTGAAATAAAAATTTTATAAATAATTTATTGGAAAACAAATGAAAAAGGAAACAAAAGAATAGGAACAGCTTATATTATTATACGAAGTATTATATTAAGCTAACCATTTACTTAGTTATTAGATGCTACTGAATTAAAATTTTTATAGACAATGGAAAACAAATCGAAAAAGAAACCAAAGAAAAAGAACAGCCTATATTATTATTATTATATTAAGCTAACCATTCACTTGGTTTTACCAAACTTTTAGAGCCGTTTCGTTATTCTTCCATCCGTCCCGTATCTTTCTAATGAACAGTCCCCCCTTTATAAACATAAAACTTTGACAATAACCATAACAAAAAATAACAACTCTATATTCGATTAGAAAAGAAACGACATTTTAGAATTAATTATTAGATGACAGTGAAATAAAAAATTTATAGATAATTTATTGGAAAACAAATGAAAAAGAAACAAAAGAAAAGAAACAACTTATATTATTATACGAAATATTATATTAAGCTAACCATTTACTTAGTTATTAGATGCCACTGAATTAAAACTTTTATAGACAATGGAAAACAAATCGAAAAAGAAACCAAAGAAAAAGAACAGCCTATATTATTATTATTATTATTATTATTATTATTATTATTATTATTATATTAAGCTAACCATTCACTTGGTTTTACCAAACTTTTAGAGCCGTTTCGTTATTCTTCCCTCCGTCCCGTATCTTTCTAATGAACAGTCCCCCCGAACGATAATTGTATATAAGATACAATACAATTTGGAGGTCTTGGTTTTGTTTTATTTTTTATGATTGTTTTTGGTTTGGATACTGCATTTTGATTGGTTGTTCTAGGTGTTTGATTAGCTTAGTTTTCCGGTTTTTGTCATTTTGGTTTTGTTTTCTTTGTTAGCTTCTGACTAGCTTTTCAATATATCTTTTGGGTTTCTTTGGCGGACTGATAACATTGCCGAAATTCCGTCTTTTGGATCTCTTTTGTTGTTAAAAAAATCTATTAAAATATATGTTTTTAAGCTAATCATAATCATTAACGAAAGAACAAATAGTTTGGAACAAGTTGGGGGTTGATGAAGTTTAAGTGGGTTTCATTCGAATGGGTTCTTAGGTATGATGTTTGTCTTTCAACCTTGAAGTTAGGAATTCGAGACCCATCGTAGATATATGTGGTAATTAGGAGTAGATTAAATTTTCCATTTAAAAAAAGAAAAGAAAAAAATCATTTAGCTCTTAAATATATTTATTAAAATTCTATACATCTTCCCCTATATATGCACGTAGACCCCATTTCGTTTTGACACATCATCACTTTGCATGATTCTGATTGGTGGATTAATCCAGGTGTAATTCCAGGATTTGTCAATCGGATTTCCTCACAATTCGGTTTACAATGGACATGCTCGAATTTTAAGCTAAGCAAGTTCCGGATTTCACGTAAACATAATCAAGGGGCTTTGACTAAACAGCCTGGAAAATCGAAACAGAATTTCGGATTTTATTCTGCACATGACTAAGTATGGTATGTTTTGACCGGAATTAACAATATATCATTTATCCTTTTCAAATTATGGTATGTTTTGAATTCAAAACGCAACTATCCTTTTCAATTATTTAAAAGATTTTGTTTTAAAATCATTCACAATTTTTGATTTGTAAAATTTTATATTAATTACCTAATTTATTCCCCAATTTTCGGTTGCATAATAAACATAGCACCGCTATATAAAAAGGAAAACGTGATTTTAAAAAGGACTTACAATTTTGAACCACCTGCATCACGAATCTGTTGCCAATCCTCGAAGGTAACTGTCCAACTTTTCTATGAAAACTTCGTTTTTTATGAATACAGTCCTATTCCTTAAGCTTGATTCATTCTGTTTCCTCATATGTCTACCCTGTTAACATAACTGCATTTACGTTTAGCGGTATGAAACTATAGTTAGTTCATAAAATCAAGAATTCTTCTAACAGATGATATTAATTTAAATTTGCAAGCATTCTTAATATCAATTGTACTATCTTGCAGGAAACAGATAGGACTGAAAGACAAACAGTATTCTCAATTGACAGGTATCTATATTCCGACCTCTAAAATACTCCCTATAATTCGTGCTTCATATATATTTAAGAAGAAATTTCCTGCATAAATAGTCAAACTGCCCACTCCCTATAATTCGTCTTTTATAATTTAAATATAATCAATCGGCTGTGTAAAAACATTACTTTCAATAAAGTCTCGCCAATTGATATTAATCAAATTAAATTTTAACCTATTTAATGCTTTTTCAATAGGTTTGACTTTAAATAGTCAAACTGTCAATGGAAAAATCTAAATATTCTCATTCAAGCATCAATTTTCATGCTTAGTCTTTGATGAATGTTTACGTGAATGTGTAAAAACATTACTTTCAATCTGTTTTTGAAAAACATTACTTAAAAAGTTGGTTTTTCCAAACAATACTCACAATGCAGTCAAACAGTTTGACTGCATTGGTAAAACTGTCCAACCTTAAAATCACAATCATTAAACCGATTGTTTTGAGTTAAATCAGTTTGACTTTAAAAAGTCAAACTGTCCATGCTATAGATACACTGTTCAGAAAAACAAACATTATTACATGTTTTTTAAATAAAAAAATAACTAAAATCCTATGAGTCAATTGGTTTTTGAAAAACATTACTTAAAAAGTTGGTTTTTCCAAACACTACTCACAATGCAGTCAAACAATTTGACTGCATTGGTAAAACTTTAGTCAAAACAGTTTATATTTTAAGTCTATTAATTGTTTTTTAATAGCAAGAACTCTATCAATAGCATGGTCAAACTGTAAGTCCTTTAAATCAATTTAATTAAACATATATTTTTAATTTGAGTCAGTTTGACTTTAAATAGTCAAACTCTTTGACTGCATTTGTGAGTACTGTTTGGTTGCACCATAAAAAGTCAAACTGTCCATGCTATAGATATAGCTTAAAACCACCACCAATTGTGGATATAGTTTAAAATCTTTGACTATTTAATAAGTCAACTGTCCTTCCTATATGCATTCAATAAATAAATTTGAATTTAAATTTTTTTACGTGGAATAGTAACACTTAAACACTCCATATATAAAGGAAGGACAGTTGACTTTAAATTTTATCAACAAAGTTTGACTTTAAATAGTCAAAGATTTTAAAATTTTATCAACAAAGTCTGACTTTAAATAGTCAAACTGTCCATGCTATAGTAGCAGTTCTTGCATTTAATTCTCTTAAGTTTATTTAATATGAAGTCGAACTTTTGAAGCATAATAGTTTAAACAGTTTAAAACCACCACCAATTGTGGATATAGTTTAAAATCTTTGACTATTTAACCTCAAAATTGTTGACTGTAAAAAGTCAAACTGTTCTAGATATATACCAAGTTCATTAAAATTATTTTCTGGACGGTTTAAATTTATTTACACAGTTTAATGACAAACTTTTTGACTGCATATAGTTTAAACTATATGACTATATCCAGTCTAACAACTTCTGGATTTTAGTCAAACTGGCCAACCTTTAAATCATTTTCATTAAAATTGTGTTTATTATCTAAATAAGTTGCTAATCAAATCATTTTGACTTTAAAAAAAGTCAACTATCCTTCCTATCTGTAGTCAAACCATAAACTTTATTTTAAAAATATCTAACACCCATAAAGTCAAACTGTTTGACTGTAAATAGTCAAACTGTTCAGCCTATATGGCAATTTCATTAAAATTATTTTTTATAATGTTTAAATACATGGCCAATTCAAAAAAATTGACCTTAAAAAAGTCAACTGTCCTTCCTATATGCACTCAATGAATAAATTTGAATTAATTTTTTTTACGTGGAATAGTAACACTTAAACACTGCATATAAAGGAAGGACAGTTGACTTTAAATTTTTAACATTTAAAGTCAAACTTAAACATTGACTCATAGAGTAAGACTTGACTATTTATATAAAGGATTTAACATTGAAAGTCAAACTTAAAGACTGGATTTAAAGTCAAACTGTAACTGTTCAACCTTTATTTCAATTTCATTAAAATTATTTTTTAATTCTCTTAAATTATATTTAACATTAAATGTAATACTATGGGGCTGCATATAGTTATGCATATAGTTATGTATATAGTTACAACAGTTTGACTGAAATTATTTTTAAAATTTTTAAATTGTAAAGTCAACATGTTTGACTGCATGTAGTTTGCACAGTTTGATATATATGCATTCAAACAGTTTTACTTTTGATAGTCAACCATCTGGACTGATAAAAACAGTACAAAAATAAATAATAAATGTATTTAAATACAAAGAGAAATGGAACTTGGAAGAAAGATTGTTGATTTTTTGGTCAAAGTTGCAGATTGTTGAATGACTTTTTTATTTTATAATCTACACGCCAAAAGGAATTTTTGTCAAGAATACAAAAGGAATTTAAAGGTGCCCTTAGAAAACTTAGCGGGAAAGAAGCTGGTATATCTCAAGAAAACTTAGCAGATTTTGGTCATGATATTCAAATTGGAATCTGTATTTGTCCACAATTAAATCATAACCCTAAATATGGAAGCTGTATTTTTTCACAATTAATTCACGCCCTAAATAAAATCAAAAAAAATTATACTACTTCTTTTAAAGATTGATTCCGGAAATAGCATTGTAAAAAAATAACTGACTTCCCTAAAATCATGGAAACAAATTACTTACCTCTATCAATTCTTCATTATATAAACCCAGTAGTCCCTCTGTGAAGTTCAACGAAAATTTTAAGGGCCAATAGGTTCTTTCAATCTGCATTGTTCAACAAAATTGCAGCCCTATAGCTTCTATCAATCTGCAAAATTTCAAAGGTATGTTATTAATATTGTTGTAAAACCTCTTGAAGCATTGCTTTAAAACTGATTTTCGTCTTATAAATAAGTATTTATTAACATTTAATCAATTGGACTTATACACATATGTATAAGCGGGGTAGTAATTGCAGCCCTAAACTGACTTATAATTTCACATATGACCAATCTCGCATATGTATAATCGGTTTAATTAATACTTATTTTGTTCGGTTGACCGATAATTTTAAAAGACTTATTGATCACTGGTCGGACTTCCATTGTACCACTAAAAAATCTCATACGTTTTTCAGCCTCAATACACGCACCAATTCAACATATGTTCCACAACTTCAATCTAATTGTTTGTAGTTTATCGCAAAAAAACATGTATTTGTGCAGAGATAATAAAATTCAGAATTATGATGCATACCATAATGTTTGAATGCAGATTATATATTAAATCCAGGTAATTAACGAAACGAAGACGATGACTGCAATAATTTAGGGTTTTCTGTTTCTTCTTCAGCACCCAATTTCAACCAAACCGTTATTTGAAAGTATATCTTAATTACATATCGTCAAACTTAACAAGATAATATATGTAATTTACAGTTCTCGATTGACCGAACCATACCTGAGAATAGTTCTCCACCAATTTGAATTTACTAACCAAGTATCCAATTGCAATCAGAGACGTACGATGCGTATCAAGATCGGTTTCTACTTTCTTTGTATTATACGATAACATTTTCAGGTTTTTGATACTACACCTCAAACTTACGATTTTGCAAACCTGTTAAACTAAGCACTTTCCTATCAAAACCCTAGATCGGTATTGTTACTGTTCCAGTCAAAATGAAATCGACCACTTCGTCCAAGTGATCAGGCTCCACATAGACGGACTAACTGAAAACGATATACGGGTTATTAAGCCCAATAAATATGGTCTACTGGCCCAGTTGAATATACCAATTATAAGAAATTTTTACCATAAATTATCTGGTAGTCATATATGTTTACATTTTTATAATAATCATGTATCTCATTGAAGGTCATTTGTTGTGACACAGATGGGAATTACACTAATTCAACAGCAAATGTCGTTTACAAAGAAGTCTTATTTCGTTTGTAAATTTTATGTAACATTTCTTCATGTATCGAATTGGGACCAAATCATCATTTACAGCTACATCATTATTATGTCATTTTTTAAATTATTAATCTTTGTTGGTATTTTCTCACATAATAAATTTTGAAGCATACCCGCCCAATCGGGCGGGTTATGAAGCTAGTTTTATATATGATGAAGTTGTTAGAAAATAAAAGAGTAAATTACTGTTTTTGTCCCTGTGGTTTGGCCGTTTCTGCGTTTTTGTCCCTATGCTTTTTTTTCCTGTTTTTTTGTCCCTGAGGTATGTAAAATTCCGTTTTTTTGTCCTTCCGTCCATTTTCTGTCGTTAACTAACGTGAAATGCCAAAAAAATAGGGGTACTTTCGTCTTTTTCTTTTTTCCATTTTAATTTTTCTTTTTTCTCTTTTTCTTTTTCATCTTCATCCTCTCTTCTTCCCTGCAACCCATAAACACTCATCTCTAAGCCTGGCTTCCTTATGAAATTTCAAAACAATTTTAAAACTTTTGACATTCACCACACAGTTAACTGGTCAAATCACATCTCTTTATCGATTCCTTTACACATGATGTATCCAATTTAGCCCCAATTCTTGTTGGGGGTTTTCAATATTTCGAAGTGAGGATGAAAGGAGTCTGAGATATTCATATATTAAGGCTTGATTTCACTAAGCTACAAAAGAAAGGGATATTGAAAAACCTGCGTATGAAATTCGCCGGCATGAAATTCGCCGGAAAACGAAGATAACGAAGAACCGATGGCATGTGAAAGCGTGTCGGTGACATGGAACCTTTCTTGACGGAAAATACGCCGGCATGAAATTCGCTAGTTTGAGATCTGATCGAAGAACCCAGCTCGTAACAACATCATCGCTTGCTTCTCCTTTCGATCTAGGGTTTTATAGGGCCGATTTTGCTTCTGCTTTCAAAGAGGGTGGCGGAAAGGGGGTGGTTTTACAGGTGTTTGGTAGCTGGAGAAGATGACCATGGTTGCAGGCGGTGGTTGGATCTCGTTATCTCCTTAACATCTGGATCTTGTTCTCGCCGGAAATAATATCGATCGTAGCTCAAATGCGTATCATCGGAAAACCGCCACGGAGCTTCCTCACGGCGGTTCCACGGCGGCGACATCTCCCGGAGATCAGGGTAAGAGCTAGTACTCCGGTGCCTTCTTAATCCAGTAATGGGTTGTTCAGGGAAATCATACCATTGACGTGGGGTTGAGTTTGCCGAACTTGAAACCGGAGCTCCGGCTGACAAAGCAAGAAAATGATGAGGACGCCGGCGTTGAAGAAGAGAGAAGAGGCACGGCGGCGGTAGAGTTCGACACGGCGGACATTGGTGGTGCTTTGAATCCAGAATGGGGTTCTAGGTGTCTCTTGGCCATCTTCCTCCATAAGTTCCGGTGAATGTTCTTTTTAGGTTAGAGAGAGAAAAGGGAAGGTTTGATGAAGCTTTTGAGAAAAAAGAAAAATTAAAATGGAAAAAAGAAAAAGACGAAAGTACCCCTATTTTTTTGGCATTTCACGTTAGTTAACAACAGAAAATGGACGGAAGGACAAAAAAACGGAATTTTGCATACCTCAGGGACAAAAAAACAGAAAAAAAAAGCACAGGGACAAAAACGCAGAAATGGCCAAACCACAGGGACAAAAACAGTAATTTACTCAAAATAAAATACGAAGTGTGTCTGTTCGGTCACTATATTTTCGTTGTTTTGTAACATCTGGTGGATTTTAATTGGGTCTATTTGCACCTATATTGACCATGCTTTCACGAATTTTAGGTCTCACCCATATCTGTTGGGCCATATAATTGATGGTCCAGCCCAATTTCCATTGTTGAAGTAGATAACTAAAATGTTGCTACAGGAGGGAAAAAAGAGCTTTATTTTCAACACGTCATAAAGGTTTGAGTTAAAGCACATTAACTAAATTCTCTATTTTCAATTAATATATTCTTTAACCTAGAGTTTTGTAGATCGTTAGCCAAGCAAATTCGTGCGGTGCACGAGTAGTGATGCCAGAATGGACGTGTTGGTTTTCGTTGGTTAGAAGTTGTAATAGTTATTGTTTGCAACATGTCATAAAGGTTTGAGTTAAAGCACATTAACTAAATTCTCTACTTTTAATAATATATTTTATTTATATGTATGACAAAAACTGAGCTTTTTAATAGTACTATAGATATAAATTTTGTATGTTTGTCGCTTTTTTTACAATTTACAATAAGTACATTTATAACTATCTTACAACTAAAATTAAACTTTTAGAATATGGATTACTTATCCGAATGGTATTCCATCAAACATGTTGCAGTCCATTTAGGCTTTGGGGTAGTTTGGCAAAACTCTCTCGAAGCTTAAAGCTAAATTATTATTTTTATCCATAGTTCAAAACTATTACTTTTACGTGTATAGAGATGTTCGGTAATTAAAGTAGACAGAAATGAAAATGTAAACAACACAAAAAGACACATAAAAGAGGTTTAATGTAGAAAAACGTGATCGGTTAAAGGTTTACTTTGGAAGAGAGCTTGTAGGCGCCTTTTGGGCTCGACCTTTTAGTTTTAATTTTTTTTTGTTCTTCTCAAGTATAAGGTTTTTATTTGGATGACAAGGCTTTTCGAGGCTTAAGGTTATATGTTTTAAAAAATAAGCTACTAAATCTACGTCACAACCCAACTCGTAGCTCCGGTTCACAGTTCCATCAACTACAAAGAGGATTACTAGAGGAAATTTTGACAAATAACTTTGTTCTCTTATCCCGCTCGTGAATCGCGATGAAGATTATGGACAAAAACAGAGGATTCGTACAACAAACATTACAAATAGGCATGCAGAATGAAAAAGAGTTGTCTTGAGAACAGTACAAGTATAATGTGTTGACACAGTCTAATGATGATAGAGTAAAGATAAAGTACCTATAAGAGCGGGGTATGGTGGGCCCCCCCCCCCCCCCAATCATTTTCTACCTATGTGACATGATTTTCATCCTCGCCACCACACCACAATGTGAGGTGAGTGCCGGAAGTCAGGAAGAGAGTGAGTTTGGAGTGTTTTTAAGGGAGTATTTGAGATATTGAATTTGAAATTGTGAAATAATAATGTGATGCTAAGGTCCCGTTTGATTAGTCGGATTGAGTTGGAATTGGATTGAGTCAGAATCGGATTTAGTTCGAATCGGATTGAGTCAATGTGTTTGATTAAATTGATTCATTCCAAAATAAAAGCTATATATTACAAATATATTAAACAATCAAATTTTATTTTATATAATTTATTTTTAAAAAAGAATTATATTATTAAATATTTAAATCAGTTATTTAAATAATATATAACCAATCAGTTATTTAAATCTAGGTGACATTTACATTGATTATTGACATTTACCATGTTTGACTCTTTAAAAAGTCAAAATTGAAGTCTGGTAAACATATAATTAATTTAATATAATATTTAATAATTAAAATATTAAATACTTAAATTAATTTAATATAATAAAATTAAAATCTGAAATTAAAAAGGAGGGATCTCCGGCGAACTTGAAAAGGAGGAGGCGGGATCTCCGGCGAAATTAAAAAGGAGGAGGCGGGATCTCCGGCGGAGGAGGCGGGTTCACTGCCGGAGATCGGAAAGAACACCACACCGGCGCCACTGGCTCTCTCATCACTGCCGGAGATCGGAAAGAACACCGCACCGGCGCAAAAAGATTTTACATTGTGACAGAATCAAGATGTTTACTTCAAACGATTTTAGATGTTTACTTCAAACGATTGTACAGTCACAAACGATTTTACAAACGATTTTATAGTCACAACAAATCCAACATCAGCATGTATACAATCACAAACGATTTTACATTGTGCAGAAATCGATTACGTCAAAAAAATATTACAGAGTGAAGATGGCGAACCTGAAGAAGAAGGAAGAGGGTTGTGTGAGTGCTGCCTCGGCGGAGGAAGGAGGAAGGCGACGGCGGCGGAATCTGCTAATCGGCGGAGGAAGGAGGAGATTGGCTGCAATGAGGAAACGATGGAGGATTGGAGGCTGCCAGCGATGGAGTTTTAGGGCAAAATAGACCGAATCAGAGGGATTTATATGTCGGACTGAATCAGACGATCTAAACGGACCGAGTCTGGCTTCAGACCGAATCAGATTAGATGTGAAGCAAATCAAACAAGAGGATTCGGACCGAGTCCGAATCGGACCGAATCTGACCCATTCTGAAGCAAATCAAACAGGACCTAAGATGATTATTTATTTAGAGTTGTATTCTAGGAAGTCAAAGAGTTTTGCATAGTCTCAATGGATAAATCCTAGTCATTGGATCAAGATGGTCAATATCAAATCCCCCACCTACATCCACCTACAGTCACCGCCGGCCGCCGCCTCCGGCCTCCTCCGGCCGTCGTCCGCCGCTGCCGACCGTCGCCCATCGCCGCCGTCCGCCGCCGTCCGTTGCCGGCGGCCGGAGGCGGTGGTGGTGGCTGACAGTGCAGGTGCTGGTGGTCATGGGGGTGCTGGTGATATTGATGTATTGAAACACATGTGCTTCACTATAACACATCATATTACTTCGAAGCACATGTGCTTCAGGTCACGAAGCACATGTGCTTCAAGTCACTAAAACGTGTGTTTCTAAACACACAAGGGAGCATACGAAGCACATGTGCTTGACGTTATGAAACACATGTGCTTCAGTACACAAGAAAAAAAAAATCAAAACAAGTGGCGAACATATCATTATGAAGCACATGTGCTTCATAAAGCCAAGAACATGTGTTTTTGTTCCTGAACACATGTAACTTACAAGTAATTCATTTGTCTTTAAATCACGAAGCACATGTGCTTAACGTTATGAAACACATGTGCTTCAGTACACAAGAAAAAAAATCAAAACAAGTGACGAACATATCATTATGAAGCACATGTGCTTCATAAAGCCAAGCACGTGTGTGTTTGTTCCCAAACACATATAAAACTTACAAGCAAGTCATTTTGTGTTTGAATTACGAAGCACATGTGCTTGACGTTATGAAACACATGTGCTTCAGTACACAAGAAAAAAAATCAAAACAAGTGATGAACATATCATTATGAAGCACATGTGCTTCATAAAGCCAAGCATATGTGTTTTTGTTCCTGAACACATGTAACTTACAAGCAAGTCATTTGTGTTTGAATCACGAAGCACATGTGCTTGACATTATGAAACACATGTGCTTCAGTACACAAGAAAAAAAATCAAAACAAGTGACGAACGTATCATTATGAAGCACATGTGCTTCATAAAGCCAAGCACATGTGTTTTTATTCCTAAACACATGTAACTTACAATCAATTCATTCATCTTCAAATCAGAAGCACATGTGTTTAACGTTATGAACACATGTGTTTCATTACTTGAAACACATGTGCTTGGCTGTACGTGTACATTCCTTTATTTTCAAAACACATGTGCTTCAAACACATGTGCTTCCAGTCACGACCACCACCACCACCGCTCACCACCGCCGACGGCCACCTCCGGCCGCCGCCCGCCGCCGCCGACCGCAGCCCATCGCCGCCGGCCGCCGATTCCGTCCGCCGGAGGTGGGTGGGGGATTGATGTATTGAAGCACATGTGCTTGTGTGCTTTGAATTTTGATCCTGTCCTTTGACTTTTTCTTGATCCAAGGGCTATTAATTATCCCTTGAGACTAGGTAAAATTCGTAGAGAACATTTCTCTATCTTTCATATATGTAACATCATAACGTATTTTTGTTGTTACCATCGATATGCATTATCCTACATATACAATGAGCATTCATTTTGTACTGTTCATAAAATGTTACCATTTCCCCCCTAAAATTTTTCATTTTTTTCTTTTTGGCTACAAACCATTTTATATATACAATTCTTGAGTAAGACACCCAATTATAAAATGAATTTACTTCTCATACGATTTTTAAATTGCATAATGATTTTTTTTTTGTCTCATACATATATACATGGATTTTGTTTCAGATTTGAATATTAAAGCACTAACTAATTATCATAATAGACGATTAGAAACCTTAGATTTGAAAAAAAAAACAATTATCAAACTACAATCCGATTTTAATATTTTTAAATTATTTACAGCTTAACAACCCCTAAAGTTTTATGGATTATGCATTTTCAACTATTTCATATAATATTATTGAAATTTCATAACAACAATGATAATTGTATTGTTGTTGTAACATAATTACATATACGAGCCTACATTGTTTTTTGTTTAATTTGAATTTAATTAAAACCGAATTTTAATCTCAAGTTAAGAAAAAAAAATGTACGATTTAAAACTCGCAACAATGTGCGGATTGGTACAATCCTTTGTTATTTTAACAATCACAGCTTGAAAAAACCATTTCCTTCATTTCTAACACCAAACATATCAATAGTTGTCGCATCACTAAATGATTTAATCACATTTCAACACAAACTATACAAGAAATTATGAGAAATAAGATCATTATACCTCGATATCATATCATATCATAGTAATTTCAATATTCTTTATGTTATAATATTAGATTGGCGATGTAATTAACGTGGCTATAAATCTTCTATAAGTTGTCGATGTAATTTCATGAGTTTAATCATTTTTTTAAAGTTTATTTGAGAGGAAAAAGTTTCTCTAAATCTCCATTCGGGACATGGTTGAGGACGTAAATCGACATTTAAAACTCCAAGTTATTGATCTTACTACGTGTTGGATGCTATGGAAATCTAGAAATTCTACTATTTTTGACAATGGGATGATGCGTAAAAGAGATATAGTAAAGAACATTATCTTGTTTTCCTTTTCTTGGTTAACTAATCGAAATAAAAATGTAAGATTTAATAGGTTGATTGGATTAAATTTCCTTTATAATGTATTTGTCTTATTTAGTCTAGTTATTTGCTAGATTCAAGTAATAAAATTGCCGTTAAAAAGATATTTATTTATTGTGTTTATTAGATGTTTAGTTTTTTTTAAAGGCTTTCTATAAAAGGTTTTCCTAACATGTATTATGTAGGTACATGTTTAGGTTCATTAATAATCATTAACTTTTCATTAAAACTAAAAAGTTTATTAAATATATATTTTAAAAATATTAATTACAAATTTCATTTATATGTAACATAATTATATTAGAAAACTTAAAGTTAATTAATGAGGTTAAACATTTGGGACATCATAAAAAAAACTCTTCTATAAAATCTTGTTTATATGTATTAAAGATTAATCAAGTTTGACATGACATACCAAAGAGAAACATGTGGGTGTGTAGATGAGTTGAAGGCATCCATGTGGGATCATTTATGTGTCCGCGTCTCACGTGTGGTGTCTATCACGATCTCCCTTGCCTCATTTTATTAATCAATTATATGTCGAATAAATTTGTGTTCTAGATAGTCTAATAATTCGTATAGTCTTAAAGGACAAATTCTAGTCATTTGATTAAAATGGTCAAGATTAAATCCCTTAGTCACTGTCACCTACAGTCACCGCCGACCATCGTCCGCAGCCACCTTCGCCCACCGCCCGCTGCTGCCGATAACCGCCAACCGCCGCCGTCCGTCGCCGGTGGCCGTCGACGGCTGGTGGTGGTGGCGGTGACTGACAATGGTGGTGGGGCTGGTGGTGGTATTGATGTACTGAAACACATGTGATTCATTAAAAACAGAGGTTCCAAAATACAGACAAGCATATTACTTCGAATCACATGTGTTTCAAGTTACGAAACACGTGTGATTCACTAAAAACATGAGTTTCTAAAACACAGGGGAGCATACGAACTACAAATCACATGTGTTTCAAAAGGTGAAACACATGTGGTTCACTAAAAGCAGGGGTTCCAAAATACAGACAAGCATATTACTTCGAATCACATGTGTTTCAAGTCACGAAACACATGTGATGTATTAAAAATAAGAGTTTCTAAAAACAGTGTAGCATACGAACTACGAATCACATTTGTTTCAAAGACATGTGATTCACTAAAAATAGGAGTTTCAAAATACAGACGAGCATATTACTTCGAATTACATGTGTTTCAAGTCATGAAACACATGTGATTTACTAAAAACACGTGTTTCTAAAAACATGGGAGCATACGAACTATAAATCACATGTGTTTCAAACACATGTGATTCACTAAAAACAGGGGGTCCAAATACAGACGATCATATTACTTCAAATCACATGTGTTTCAAGTCACGACCACCACCTCCGGTCACCCCCACCGACCACCGCCCGCTGGCGGTGGTGGGGTATTTGTAACACCCGTATTTTTAAAACATTGTTTAAAACATTTAAAATACAATTTGCCAACATTATCACGTTGTCCAAAATACAGTTTAACAAAAACTTTAAAACCTTTATCAGATTTCAAAAAAATACGGGTCACCAAGTATATCAAAACCATAGGCAACGGGATCTACCTATGAGCTCCTGAGCTAAACATCTCTAGGCCACTTGTAGTGCAACCTTCTATCACTTCAAACCTGTACCTGAGTACATAACCACAAAACAAAC
Source organism: Calendula officinalis (assembly GCA_963853835.1). Classification (NCBI taxonomy): domain Eukaryota; kingdom Viridiplantae; phylum Streptophyta; class Magnoliopsida; order Asterales; family Asteraceae; genus Calendula; species Calendula officinalis. Next base: position 3,958,558 of record OY970823.1, on the reverse strand, counting down.
GTAGTACGTGAGACAAAATCGTCTCGTGAGATACATGAGTTTTAGACCCGATAATAATATATAAATAATCACACATATTATATATATATATATATATATATATATATATATATATATATATATATATATATATATATATATATATATATATACATACATTAGTTACCTCCGTGATAACCCAACACATTCATATACATCGATCACCTCGTCGGTAATCCTATCACATTCATTCATAGCTTATTCGACCCGTCAAGTTGTTCGGAATGCCTCCAATCCAACTAGACCCCATTTTTGTCCTACTAACCAGAATGCCTCCGATTCAGTAGAACCCCCTTTGTCTCTTTGTCCAAGCAAGGTGGCCCATCTTATCTTACTAATCAGAATGCCTCCAATTCAATAAGATCCAACATCTTGTTGGGTGATCGGAATGCCTCCAATCCATCAGTTTAAAGATACCATGATAACCAGAATGCCTCCGAATCTACCACGTACCTGTCCTATTTCAGTCTACCCGTCATAGCTATTACATGTGACTATATGTCACATCTATCAACAATGTCGTAAGGCCATCATACAATCTATGCACATACTAATCTTAATTAGTATTCACATAATCAAATCAACTAGTTTCATCATTAGTAATCACATATTATAAAAATATATTCCTTTACATCATATCAATAATTAGTTATTAATCACTTTTCATTATCATGATATCTTTCAAATCATCAATCATTTTAGACATACTTAGATAGTCTACTATTTACCTTTTCTCATCTTTTCAATCATATCTTTATTAAAATCATTTATTAATAAAGACCCATAAAACATCATATGTATTTTCAAAAACCATTTGCTATGTACCGAGTTTTAAAAGTATCATGTACTCACCTTAGCGATAGCTAAATTCATATCGTGTTTATCAACATGAATCCTTGCTTTCCGCCTTTGGAATATCTCCAACCTTTAGGTTCTTGCAACTAGGGGTGTGCAAATATATCCAGTATCTGAAAATCCGAAAAAAATATCCGAAATCCGATCCGAAATTATCCGAAAATTCGGATATCCGAATTTTCGGATTCAGATTCGGATACCAATATTACAAATTTTAGGATATTTCGGATATCTGAAATCCGATTTTTTGTCCATTTTTTATATGTAAAAATTTAATATTATCAAATATCAAGAGTACACCGATATGTTTTGTCTATATTAATATGTTTATGATAGCTTCAGGTTCCATATAGTTAAAGATCTTATTTTTCGTTTATAAATATTGAAATAATTGCGCTAATTGACTTAATTTGCTGGTAATATCATTCAACGAATGACGAAACTTCAGATTTTTGGATATTTCGGATTATCCGATATCCGAATTTCGGATATCCCAAATTTCGTATTCGAATTCGAATAGCGAAAATCCACTATCCGAAATTTTGGATATCCGAAATATCTGATTTTCGGATATACGAAATTTCGGATAATCCGAAATGCACACCCCTACTTGCAACCTATCAACATAATCATCACATTTCTAGTTATCATCCATAACTTGACATCAATTATCAATCCATAATAACATTCCTAACCACTAAGTTCATCTAACTTGGTGAAATCTCAAACCCTAGTTCAAGATTTAGATCATGAAATTCCAAATCTAGCAAGAACACAAGGTTCCTAAGCTAGCTATGAGTGTTTTACACTCTCCATAATCATCTTCCCCAAATATCCATGGTAAGTTGCCCAAACCACCATTTTCCCCCAAATACATCTCATAACTAGTATATATCTAAGTTAAAAATATGTTTCCCCATGTTTAAACATCATAGATAAGAGTTCTACATGCTCTATTTCATCATCCATGAAAACCCCAAAAGCTAGGGTTAACATTCATTCAACCAAATTCCCCAAATCTTACATCTAAAGCTTGAGAAAGAAGATATTTACCTTAATCTTCAACAAAGGAAGCAAAATCACTTGATTTGGACCCCAAAATCGGCTCCAAACGACATTTTCCACTCAAAATATGTATAAGAATTTAGAGAGAGAGTTAGGGTTTCAAGTTTGGCATCTAATGGCCAAAAACCCGAATTTAATGCTCCAGACGACCTCGCGCGCTCGACCACCACCTTGTCGCGCATTCGACACGACCAGAAGTGGTCAGCCCCAGATACTCGCGCCCCTCAACAACCTCTCGCGCCACTCGACACTTGCTCGCGCCCTCGACAAGGTCCTCGCACCGCTCGACCAACCTTCTGTTCGAACTCCAAATTTTTTACCGTAGCTCGTGCGGCTCGACCGCGGCTCGCGCCTCTCGAGCATGGCTGGTACCCTTGGTCCGATTTTCATGCTGATTTGGTCTAACTTTTTACCCGGTTTCGTCCATAACTTTCTCATACGATGTCCAAATGACACGAAACCAATTTCCACGTGTTTTAAATAATTTATCCTTATTTATCATATTTTTCAATAATTTATTCGATTCATAATTTCGGGTCGTTACAGTATAACTGTATTGAATCACATGTGTTGGTAGTGGTAGTGGTGGTGGTTTGAATGTTGATCTTGACCTTTAACTTTTTCTTGATCAAATGGCCAATAATTATCTCTTGAGACTTGATAAAATTAATAGATTACCTAGAACAAACCACATGCCGAATAATATTAAAATCAATTCAAGTTTTTTTCCTTGAGAGCAAATGTTAGATTATACAATGTTGTAAGAAAAAAAATGGTTTTTAAATTATTAAAACTTATTTTTCACTCATAATTTATAACAATACTAGCAGGGTACCCGCGCAATGCGGCGGCGGGTACCCTGTAACTATAATTTATGGCGGCATTAGTGATGATTGTGGGTTATGGTGCATAGTGACAGTAGGCGACGTCAGTATTCATGGTAATAGGTGGTGGGGCGTAGTGATGGTGGTGTCGGTGGGTGAAGGTGGTTGTGCGTGATGGTTGTGCATGGTGGTAGTGGATGTGGTTAGTAGTGATGAAAGTGGTCAATATAATAATACGGCTTTAGAGATTAATAAAGATAATAGGTAACATAAGTAATTGCAATTAAACAATGTATACTCTAATAGCTTTGGTCCTAGGGCTATCAATTTTTTTTAAAATGCAAATATTTCTTAAAAAATAACTGTCTTAGCAAAAACTTGTTTATTTGGGAATTTCACAAAATTTTAAATTAGGGTAAATAAAAAAAATGCCATTATAAGCAAACATTTTGAATGAATTTTTGATTTTCTATTTAAAGATTGTCCAATCCCATTATAAAGTAGTATAGATAATACAAAAAATAATAAATTTTTAATATATTTTAGGTTCTTCAAAGACACCGCAACGAAATCTGTAGCCATTTATATGCTTGATATGCTAAATCCAAGTTGAAAGAATTGTTTCTTGCCTACGAGAACTGTGAATACCAGGTTACTTAGATCGGTGTGACGGCCAAGTGACAGGTCAATCGGTTAAATCAGCGGCTAAACAAGAACACCTATAAACATTGAAAAAAGATCCGAGAAGTATAGATCTAGAAAATCCATCAATTGAATAGTTTCATACGCAACATTATGAACAATTCTCAAGAACAAAACATACTTGTGCAATTACATGATTTATACTTCTGAAAAAAGGAAAAAATTCAACAATCCTCAAATTGACAACACAAACTAAAATTATATATATTTATATAAAAATAAATTTCTTGTAAACCGAGCGCAAGTTCAACAACAATTAATTAGTTCAAAGGAGGAGCAAATTAAAAACAAAGGAGGAACAAATTAAATTAGCAATTTCTTCCCAAGGTAAACTTGCCACCATAATCCATATTGACCTGTTTATTAAATAACCAGTTTCGACCTGTTATAAAAAATCACATCTTAACAAACACGCTGCAACATTTCTGACCTCTTTATTTTATTTTTGTTTCCTAATGCATCTAAATCTTCCTTTTTAATGCATTATAAACAAAAATTCATTGTGTAGGACTAATTGTGTAGGACTACCTAACTTTTTTTTTCATTCAATTGTACATATTCTTCCAAACTTATAAACAAAAAGGGTTCTTGATTGTATCTTCTTCTACACCAAATTAATGCAAGTCCAAAAATGAGCATAGAGATGCATCCAAGACTTGTACTAACCGCAGTCCCCAGCCCAGTCTACGGTTCTTAAAATCTCAAAACCAAATCTTCGGTTCGATTCAGGTAATAACGATGGAGCTGCAAAGAACAAGCCCAAACCCATTGTTTAGTTTTTTTCAAAACCTTCTGCTAGCACCCTCACATTGTGGAACATTGTTTACTTTTTTGTTCGTAGCCCAGTAACAATATCTCCCACAATTGATACTACATATGGTTTAAATTATGATAAAAATTTATCAGATTCAAGAATATTTTCCAGAAGCAATACCTTCCTTAACGTTTTTAGTAACACTGCAACAACAAATCTGAAAGGAATTTTAACCTAGAACAGAATATCAAATAAGCAAATTTAGTTTTTAACATATCACACAAAAATAAATGTAATAATGTGCCAATCAATATATCAGATAGAGAAATACCAAATGCCACATATTTTAATTATTCAAAGACGGAAATGTTGCAACAACGAATTCTCCTTTTGACGTATGAACATGTTTAGTAAGATATGGTGTAATATCACAAGTTATGCCTTTAGAATCCATGGCAGCTATTAATCTAACTTGCTCAATTGCTTCCACTCATGCCCTAGCTGAGTCGTCAATAAAATCGAACTTGTATCCGTTAATCACACAATAACCCATATATCTCTGAATAAACTATTTATCAAACACAACAATTTGCCAGAATTAATTTGTGGTCATACCTCAGCTGATGCATCGTCGTTATCGACACCTATAGTGTCTCGCTGATGAATTTGGAGAAAAAAGCGTTGTTAGATCATCTGTCTGGACGCAAGGTTGAAGCCGTTTGCAGATACATATTGAAGTTTGAAGAGCCGAGGCAATGGAATCGAGGAGGTTTCATGGAATCGAGGAGGCTATATCAGTTTTGCAAGCTTTATGGAATCGAGGAGACATTAGCAGCAACCTAAAAGTCTAATTGCAGAGGAGGCCGTTCAATGGTCGATTGACGTGGTTTGGCGTGTGTGGAAATATTACACAGCTGGACATCCAACTTTATTTTGCATGGGCCCAAGCCAGATGGGACACTCTCGATGCCCGTTAAGTGTTGTGCCTTGCGAAAGCTCACACGCCGACCTTTTTACCTTTAATAATTATATGATTAGAAAATCTATCGGTTCAGAAACACAGATCAGCTGGTTAGGGCGTTTAGTTATTACCCGGAGGTTGCATGTTCGAAACCTGGCTTCTATTTTTTTTACTAAAAGTAATAGTGTCCATAATTAGCAAGTATTTGGCTGAATTTTCAAAATGATATTTATGGAAAGGTCCTAAATGCATTATAAATAGTAGAGATAATAGTAATCTAGTGAAAAGGAATATTGAATTACTTTTTAAATGTCACGTGTCTGAATTTTTATACCTCTCTGAGTAAAAACATTATCAAATGGTCATGATTCATGAGATAGTAAGAAAACAATCATAACAACAGTTAGATCGTTTATACATGAGGAAGCACTTATAACAAGAATATCCTTAAAAACAACTCATAAAATTATATATGTTGATAGATTATTGTCCATTCCATTATATATGACTTAAAAATGGATTTTTATATTATAATTTTTTATATAATAAAATGTAGAATGGTGAAATGGAGAATGACAATGAAATGCAAAGCGATGAACCAACACATGCGGTTGTGCCTTGAAATTGCTATTCAATTCTTTTGTAAATTGCATGTTGGGCTTGGACATTCGGAATGCACATTTGAATATAGGATGTAAATTATGTAATACTTTAAGTGGTGCTTTATTTCTCAATAATAATTATAGTAATGATAACGTAAAAAATGTAACACCGCATTTTTGAAACCATTTTTTTTAAGATAATCGTTTTAGCATTAAACCTAGATTACGGAAGCATTAAATTAAGTCATACATTACTTAAGTTACAAACCATGGTCCCACTTTAATACAAATTAAGAAGTTAGTTAAAAAGACGGTATTACGAAACACTGCTCATTATACAAAACACCTATTTAAAGCATGGTCAAACTTCCCGTCCAAGCCCGACCCGTTCAAGCCTTCCAACCTGAAATGTGTCAATGAGGGAGGGATTAGCACAAAAGCTAAGTGAATGAATTACTAGGACTACCAACTACACTAATTACTTAAACACGGAAGTTAAAAACATCTTCGGTTGGGTAATCACTTATTTGAGAGGATCGGTGGCTTTGCGGGCCTTAAACCATGGTCGGCCAAAACCACGGTAACCGATAGCCTGTATCCAACACCCCGGGTAAACCCCCTTAACCGTGCAACGTATACAAGTAAGGTTGGATACCCTATTAGTCGATACACAATGCTCAGCCGATATCCTTCCGACTGACCTCATCCCGAATGTGCACATAGTCATGTATGGTATTCCCCTAACACTAGGCATACATAACAAGTAGACTAGCTACGAAAAACACCGCGAAAAACGTCACAAGAAGTTCCCAATCGTGAACTACAGTTCGCGTTCCCGAACTAAACTTCACGTCGGAATTTGATCGCGAACAACATCACGACTAATACCCCAATTCTCTGTTGGCACTTCCCGATCGCGAAGAGTTCACGGCGTGAACTCCTCAGGTCTGGTAATTTCCTGCGTTTTTACTAGTATACCAATACCAAACGTATAAACCGAAACCCGAGTTGTAGGTTAAATCCACTCACCTTTCAACCTTCGGTTCCTTAACTCAGTGAGCTAGTATCACCGAGTATCCTTCCCGGGTCCTGTCAACAATTGTACCGAGTTAGTGATCGATCTACCAAATTATCAAAACTGTCAATTTAGCAATTTAGCAATTTACCAACTAAATATCACCAAAGCACATTCAATTGACCTTAACCAACATTTCATCATCAACAACAAGTCAAATGACCGATTATGACCATCTAGCAATTCTCTACAACTAGTTGACCCAAACGGGCCAAAAACCCGAATATGGCTATAACACTTCCAAGACTACATCAACTAGCACATATTCCATAGATTAAGAATTCCTAATCATCTAACAATTCATCAAGCTTACAATCACCACAAAGTATCATACTTGCATAATCACTAGCTAACCATTTTGACCCAAACATCCAAACATTAGCTAGATTACTTCACAATTATAACAATACTAGGTTTTTAACGTCCATAACTTAACAAACATGTTTCCTCAACCTAACAAACAATTCCATCCATCCAAATAACAAGAATTCCAAGATTCATCAAAACCCACCTTCAACATCCACCATTAATGGAGGTTGAAGGTGACTTTCAACAAATCTTGTCTTCCTTCAACAATCTACCATACAAATGATGTAAAAGCTTGCACAAACATATATTATCACATCCATAACGAGATTCCACCACAAAACATTAGAAATCCTAAACCCTAGTTCATAACCAAGCTAAAGAAATTCAAGAGTAGACAAGAGAAAAGAAGCAACTTACTTCTAAGCTTCTTCTAACACAAGTAGCAACAAGATTTCGAGATTGACCAAGGGATTGGACCACAAATACTCAAGAACAATGAAGAACAAGCAAAAGGGTGATGAGAGCAAATCCAATGGAATAGTGTGTGTGTGTGTGTGTTTCTTTTTCTTTGGATAATATTTTTCAAAAATGACAAGTAAAAGAAAAGAGAGGGCTTCCCCTCTCTCTCCCCCAATCCGGCAAAACACATGGGGTGGGGCCCCATGTGGCTTTTTCCACTTTTAACAGTATTTGTCTAAAAAGTCCCTTTCGTAGTTAATTTATTTAAAATTGCAAACGGCCTCCAATTTTAAAAACGAAAGCATTTCCGGAAACGAAATTCAACAAAGAATCTAAAGATATAAAAATCACATATTCAATTCAAATATATCACGAGTCGGATATTTTAACCCCTTGGTTAAAATACCGCAAAAGACGAATGGCTAATTAAATTCACATAGCATTTAGTCAGATAATCATTATTAAAATACCTTAAGGTCAATAAACTACTAGGCTGGGTTTTGGGATGTTACAACTCTCCACCACTTAGGAAGATTCCGTCCCCGGAATCCCGTCTCGATCAAATAAGGAGGGATAACGTTCCCGCATATCGGCCTCGGTCTCCCATGTCATATCCGCACCCAAATTATGCCCCCACTTTACCAAAACCATAGGAATTTGTTTCTTTCTTAATTTCGTCAACTTTCGATCCAATAACTCCACCGGTTCCTCGACCAACCTCTTCTTCGTATCAACCCGCAACTCTTGCACGGGAAGAATTTGGCTCGGATCTTCGATGTTACACTTTCTAAAATAACAAATGTTGAAAGTGTTGTGGATTACCGACAACTCCGGGGGTAACTCGAGTGTTACCGATTGAGAATTCACCACCTTACTAATTCGAAACGGCCCAATAAAACGCGGGGCCAACTTTCCTCGTTTACCAAAACGAATGACACCCTTCTAAGGTGAATCTTTCAAATAAACCATCTTGTTTTCCGAGAACGTAGCGGGTCTATGTCTCGGATCCGCGTACATCTTTTGTCGGTCACGGGCGGCTTTCAACTTTTCTCGAGCAATTGCAACCTTATCCGCGGTCATTTGAACAATATCGGTCCCCGCATATTGTTTCTCACCCGCTTCCAATCAACACGTCGGGGTTCGACACCGACACCCATACAACATCTCGTATGGTGGCATCTTAATACTTGAGTGGTACGAGTTATTATAAGCAAATTCGATCAACGGTAGGTGGGAATCCCACGACTCACCGTACTCCAACACACAAGCCCGCAACATATCTTCAAGAGTTTGTATCGTTCTTTCCGATTTCCCATCGGTTTGGGGATGATACACGGTACTCAAATTCACCCGCGTCCGCAATTCTCGTTGCAAGCTATTCCAAAAATTTGAAGCAAAACGGGGATCTCTATCCGACACGATAGAAATCGGAATACCATGACGAGATACCACTTCATCAATGTATAACTTCGCCAATCTACTAAGTGAGGCGGTCTCACTAGTAGCCAAGAAATGAGCACTCTTCGTTAATCGATCAACTATAACCCAAATCATGTCGTGACCCCTTTGTGTACGCGGCAATTTGGTCACGAAATCCATGGTAATCCGATCCCACTTCCACTCGGGAATCGGTGATTGAGTTAAAGTTCCATAGGGCTTTTGGTGTTCGGCCTTTACTTGAGCACAAATATGACATTGACCCACAAAACGGGAAACGTCGGTCTTCATCGTTGGCCACCAATAATGTGCTTTTAGATCATTATACATTTTCGTGCTACCCGGGTGAACCGATAACCGAGAATTGTGAGCCTCGGCTAAAATCAATTCTCGCAAACCCTCGAGTAACGGGACCCAAACCCGAGATTGATACGTCTTTAAACCCCGAGAATCTTCTTCTAAATCATCCTTCCTCTTTATCAAAATCTCGGTCTTCAAATTTTCAACATTCAAGGCTTCCATGTGTGAAATCTTCAACCGGGACACCAAATCCGATACAATTTTAATCCGCATAAATTGTACCCGCCCCGAATCTCCCTTTCTACTAAACGCATCGGCCACCACATTTGCCTTTCCGGGATGATATCGAATTTCACAATCGTAATCTTTAATTAACTCTAACCATCTTCGTTGACGCATATTCAACTCCTTTTGCGTGAACACGTATTGCAAACTTTTATGATCTGTACAAATCACACACTTAGTACCGTACAAATAATGTCTCCATAATTTTAGTGCAAAAACAACCGGCGCCAACTCCAAATCGTGAGTCGGATAATTCTTTTCGTGATTTTTCAATTGCCTCGAAGCATAAGCAATAACTTGATCTCGTTGCATCAACACGCAACCCAAACCCGCAAGTGAAGTGTCACAATAAACAATAAAATCTTCCGGGCCTTCGGGTAAGGCAAGAATCGGAGCTTGACATAATAGTTGTTTTAGAGTTTGGAAGAACTTCTCGTGATCATCAACCCACCGAAACGGTACATCCTTACGAGTCAACTTCGTCATTGGCCCCGCTATCTTCGAAAAATCTTTAATAAACCGGCGGTAGTAACCCGCCAAACCCAAGAAGCTCTTTATCTCGGTTGGGTTCTTTGGAGCAACTCAATTCATAACCGCCTCGATCTTCGCCGGGTCCACCTTGACCCTATTCGAACAAATTACGTGACCCAAAAAGTGAACTTCTCGAAGCCAAAATTCACACTTCGAGAACTTCGCATACAATTGCTCCCGCTTCAACGTCTCTAACAGTTGCCTTAAGTGTTTCTCGTGTTCTTCTTCGGTCTTGGAATAAATTAAAATATCATCAATGAACACAATAACAAATTTGTCGAGATAAGACCGACAAACCCGGTTCATCAAATCCATAAATATTGCGGGAGCATTCGTCAACCCAAACGGCATAACCAAGAACTCATAATGACCGTAACGAGTTCGGAAAGCCGTTTTATGAATATCGTTTTCATGAACCCGAACTTGATGATAACCCGGTCTCAAATCAATCTTTGAGAAATAAGAAGACCCTTGGAGTTGATCAAATAAATCGTCAATACGTGGTAAGGGATAACGATTCTTTACCGTTCTCTTATTCAATTCCCAATAATCGATACACATGAGAAGTGCACCATCTTTCTCTTTCACGAATAGAACCGGAGCTCCCCAAGGTGAGGAACTCGATCGAATAAAACCCTTATCCAATAATTCTTGGATTTGTGTCATCATTTCCCGGATCTCGGACGGTGCCAAACTATACGGTGCTCTAGCCATGGGGTTGGCACCCGACACCAAATCAATTTTGAATTCTACCTCCCGAACGGGAGGTAACCCGAGCAAGTCTTCGGGAAACACCTCCGGGTATTCCGAAACCACCCGGAGATCACTAACCACTTTCTTTTCCTTTTTCACATCGATCACATAGGCCAAGTACGATTCGCAACCCTTGGTCTAGGACTTACGGGCTTTCGTCATGGATATAATGGGTATGGTCGGGGTCGCACGGTCTCCCCGGGCCACGACATGTGACCAAAAAAAAAATATAACTCCCCATGATTATTACTACATTTGACCAAAAAAAAATTTGAAAAAAATTTATGATCAATTTTTTTTTTGCGGATTATAATAGTGATCCATATTTTTTTTTGTAGATCAAAATTATGATCCATATTTTTTTTTGAATCACTTTTGAATTTATTTTTGGATCTTATAGGCTACGATTTTTATATTTAAAAAAGAAATTTTTTTGAAAAAAATTTGTTTTGGATCATTTTTAGAGTTTTTTTTAATCCTCGCAGTCCTCACCGGGTTTTGAGTCCTCACCGGATCCGGACCCTACGAAGTATATATAGTAAAATATATTTATATGCTATTTTAGACATTAATTTTTTTTATTTAATTTGTTTAGATAGTCTAATTTGAGATGGCGGCAGTAATATTTAAACATTAATATCTTTACCTTGCCTCTGTTCCATGTCTAATGAAATCATTAACTCCGTTTATATTTTGCGAATAGTAACTTCACGGAAATATGAATCGTAATTGTATATTATAGGAATTTATGAGAAAAATATATCGGTTTGTTCGAAAGTTGAATTCTCTTTAAGTAGATTTGGACGAGATTAGTCATTCCATCAAGATCGTAAAATAATTTTTAAGGAATCCATATTCCAATAAATAAAGACAATGAGGCATAACTTAAAATTTAGTCAAACTGAATCAAAGATTTTATTCTATGCTTCCTTTTCAACAAAGCATAACATTATACGGTTGTTTATTAGGCATATGTCATTATTAAATTCCATGGTAAATCAAGTTATTTATTTATCTCTTCATGTTTAATAAATTATTAAAACTACAAAAATTATTTGTGTTTTTAAGCATGGTAAAAATAATGTATAGTTACTATATATTATTGAACTACATTCTCTTCGATGAGACCAGACCTTCATTACAATATACTAAATGTCCAAAATAAGTTTAGCATGAGTGAGATATTGGTTTTCAAAGTGAAAATTTTCGAATAGAAATTAATTAAAAGGAAAAAGATAAGAAAATGCTGTAACTATATAAAGAAGGAAGTGTAAGGCTTTGAAGGCTTCTCAAACAGTGGTGAACCTATTTGGGATAGGAAGATGCATGTGTTATTCCTGAAATTTCAATTAGAAATGTAAGTATTTTCGTAAAAAATAATTTAATATGTGAGTGTCGTCCTTAAAAAAATATTGGGTTACCAATTACTTATAATTTCAAAATGATATAGCCCAAATTTGAAATCATCAAATTGTGAACCTCTCTCGCTTGATGGTGAGAATGAGAAAACATCGTTCTTTCCATTTGATTTATAGATTATTAATGGTAACTTTAGTTTTGCATGTTGCCGATGAATTTATGTGATACAATAGGTGACGGGTTTTTGAAATGGGGTTTTGATCCGCAGTGTAGAAAATGAAGCACTTAATGCAGTTACAAATAAAAACATGATAACTCGTTTACGTAAAATAGATCAACGACAAAAAATTTTAAAAAAATGCTTTATAATTGATGTGTTTGGTTCACAAATTAAAGGATACATCTTCCAGCTTCTCTCTCGATTTTAGATACATTTTACTAGCGATTAATTTCACGCAAAGTTTTGGTTAACTCTGACAATACTCTTGCTACGGTCATTGTACATGTATATATAAAGTTGATTCAGGAAGATCTTTAATTTTTATAAATTTTCAAGAAATAAAATTTAATTATTGGACCAAAGGATCTCTTAATTACCACCATCATCAAATCACATGTAATTCAATATACAACAATCACCACCGGCCACTTCCGTCGGCAACCACCTCCGACCGCCGCCGCTGCCCGCCACTGCTGGTCACCGCCGTCTGCCGCCGCCGGACGCCGCCTCAGCCGGCGCAATCACATGTGATTGGAATTTGGATACACAATCACGATTGCAAGCGGCCAACGGTGGCAAGGGGTTGCCGGTGTTGAAGACGGTGGCTGGCAAATGTTGGTGGTGATGGAAGTCGGCCGTATTGAATCATATGTGATTTAATACACATGGGGTGGTAGTGGTGGTCGATCGGCGGTGTGCAATCACATATGATTTAATACACATGTTGTGGTGGTGGTGTTGATATGTTGAATCTAATGTGATTCCGTTGGTGGTGGTAGTGATTTGGGGATTGATTGATCCAAGGGCTAAGATTTGTTTCTCATGACCTTATAGAAAGCATGAAACTACTTGAACGTTTCATACACGAGCCTCGACTTTTCTTGTTAAATTCCTTTTTTTTCTCTTTTATTGAAATTGTATTTTGACTATTTACTTAATATGAAGGGAGGGTAATATAATCATTGCAAAATTATTTATTAGAGTAAATTACACCGATCGGTCTTATGATATACGTCAAATTCACCAATCGTACTTTAGTTTCAAAAATTACAATAGTAGTCTTTATTTCATAAAGATGTTGCACCTGCATTTCTTTTGGCTAACTCACGTTAACTTTTTATGTTAACTCATCATATATGCAATACACATGAAGGCATTTTAGTCTTTAATCATTTTATTTAAAAAAATAATAATCAAAAGTTCTTTCCTTTATTTCACTTTTCTCCTTTTCAACCTTTTTGTTTGATGCCTCTGGAGTTCTGAACACGCAGAAGACACATACACACAACACTTATACCACCTTCTTCCCCTTTGTATTTCAGTACTAGCCTATAACCCGTGATAAATCACGGATAACTTGTAGAAAATTTTCATAAAATCATCAAAAGGTTTTCATAATACAAAAGACCATTAATTAGAAAGTGCGTAAACCACCAAAAAATAAAAAATAAAAAATAAAAATTGAATTCAAAAAAAATTTGAATTCATAATACAGCAAATGATGTTGACTTCTACGAGTAATGTAGTAGACTTAAAAAATCAGATTTGAAAGATAAACCACATATACAACAACTTAATAAAAGATACAATTGCAGCAAACTCTCAAGACCAAAAACATAATTGATCTTAGAAGATAATATTAAAGATACAAATTCATTTTATGAAAAAATAATCTTAAAATTATATAGAATATGTAATATGTGATAATCACATAAACTCAACCATGATTACTTATATCAACATCCGGAGGAGTATTCTCATAATCATCCCGTATTGGGGTAAATTGTGAATTTGTGATTAGGGCTCATATTTTGATTAACACGTGATGGTTGTGGGTCAATGGTCAACTCTGGATAATCATCTAACCCAGAATTTGAAGCAACTCTTGCAGTCATAGGCTGGTAAACGTCCTTGATCTTTTCTTCAAATTAACTAAATGAATAAAAGAAAATCATTAGATTGTAAGAGAATAACTTACTAATATCTACAGACAATGACTTTTTGGATAAGTCGTGATCCGACCCGCCCGTTTAAACAGAAAATAAACCACATATACAGCAGAATTAAACAACAGAGTCAAACATAATTTCTCCATAATTTCTGCATATGCCACCAGATATACAGCAGAGTTAAACTTAATATAATACAATCTATAAAAAAAATAGAAATATGATCAACCAACTACCATAGAATGTCTAACCACCATGTTTATAGAATTAATATTTTATATCCAGCCTTCTATGTGGCATATAATTCTACCTCAAATATTCAATAAATTCAAATAATTGATTTACATATAACAAATTTAAATAATTACAAAATGGTTGAAGTATAGCAGTTATACCTTGATTAAAACCGAATTACAGAGTCATGAACCCGAGTTTTCCATTCGGCCTCTTCTTAATAGCAGGGCACAAAAAGTTTAAATAATACCTTCCAATATATCTTAGAGATTTTGCAGATGAACCATCCGTGGGGAACTTTATCCATGGCTTTAGCGAAAAGCTCACCAATTTCCCTTTCTCTATTTGAAGATATTGTTCCAACCTTTTTTATTAATAAAATTAGTTAGTAACAATTCATATTACAATTTACATCAGCAGTTGACAGATATAAATCATTCAATTGAGAATCTGAAAAAATTGAAGAAACCTTACAAAGAGAAGCAAGCCATTGATGATGGTGGTATACAGATGAGTAATTAGGGCAAGAGAAATTGGCGATGTAGATGGAAGAGAAAGTAGGGCAATGAACCTTTCTGTCAGGGTTACAAATGAAATTGGTGAATGGGCCATAGAAGAGCAACATCGGTTACAGTCGAAGAGCAACACCAAATACGTGGCTGAAAACGTGGCGCAAGTTGGCAGTGAATTATGACAGTAATTTTGACGTGGATTGAATGATATGAAAAGATTTCAATTTTTTTTTATTATATATAAAGATAGCATTATTGAAAAAATCATGAGGCCGTTATCGGTGGGTTCACTCTTGTTAGCCTCTACGAGAATCGAAACATAACCCGGTGAATTTGCAGAGATTTGTGAGCGAATTCGTAAGATTTTAAACGATAGAATAGATTAGAAACGTTGATTCAAAGAATACCAAGATAATCCAACCAAAACCATGTTGATTCAAGAATGTAACGACCCGAAATTTGTAAATAAATAAATGTACAAAAATATGATAATTATGGATAAATCATATAAAACACGTAGGAACTGGTTTCGTGTCATTTGGACACCGTATGAGGAAGTTATGGGCAAAACCGGGTCGAGACCTAGACCGAAAAGTGCAGCCCTAGCTGCACTCGTAGTTCACGCCGTGAAGTAGGAGTTCCCGATCGGGAACTGCTATCAGGTAATTGGACAGTTGGGCGCGAAGTAGTTCACGTTTGGGTAACGATCGTGAAGTTTGCGAGTAGGGAAAGTTAGCGACGCGAAGTATAGATCACGCCGTGAACTTTGATCGAGCAGCATTAAATCGGGTTTCGGCTCATTTGATGCCATAAAAAAACCCTAGTTCCTCCTTTGGCGATTTTCGAGCTTGAGGACTGATTGAGGTCGAATCCTTCACAAATCTTTAGTAGATTTCACTCCTAGTTGAAGATTTAAGGTATATCTTCACTCCTTGATCTTTGTAGCTTTAGATCTATGTATTTTGATAGTTGGGTTTGAAACCCTAGTTATTGGGGGTTATGGTTTATCGTTATCAAGCGAATGATAGTATAATGAAGTACTAAGTCTTGGTATGAATTTTTAGTTTGGATGAGAATTATAGAAATAGAAACCTTGGAAATGGAACTTGGATATTCGGCGAGAACCCGGATGAGTAATGTAATATTACTATACGTGAATGGTAAAGGAAAGAATGACTAAGGTATGGTGATACCTTAGAATTTATAAATGGAAAATATGTGGAAAAGAATAAGTGTCGGGAATGACAAATTTTGATCGTTGAAAACGGTTGGGTAAAGGTTGGCACATAGCCATAGCAAGTCTTGTGACGGGGTTGATGGATTCAACATTAAGGGTAAAAAAAAAAAAAGAGACAATTATTGGTAAAAGGTCATGATAATGGTATGAAAATATGTGACATAGTGGAGTGTAAGACTACGATCGGGAAAAGAATATTCCTAAGTCCCACGATGTGAAAAGGTAAAACATCGAGTCTTGGGCCATTGTTTGCTACGTCATGGGTTGCAAGTGTGGGCCGGAGTCGAATGTTTGACTCAAGGATGATTGAATTGGCCGGTGAATTATGGCTAATGGAATGTAGTGGTAACTACTCCGGCGGTGTCAAAAGACTCAGAAATTGTTAAGGAAATGAACCGCTTAAGGGCGGTTAATGTGTAAGTGAAACGGTAAATAACAATTAGAGAATGGTATTAGTTACCCGCGGGGTACAATGCATGTGCATTATGTGATGGCCCTGGAAGTCATATAATAATGGAAAGATAATATTATATGAAATGTGTTAAGTATTATGTCCAATGGGAGACATGTGAATAGGAAAGAAAACGATAATGCGATTTTTATGGGAGAGGTGCTAGAATGCATGATGAATGATTTGATGATCGAATGGGTAAGATAGTAGCAAGGCTACACGATACGAAAAGATGGATGTCAGATGACATTGGCGTGGCATATGCATATGTTTGTATATGTGCACTATAAAGGTGTTCATATGTTATTGGTGTGACATATACATATGTTTGTATATGTGCATGATGATGATGTTTAGATGGTATTGGTGTGGCATATGCATATGATTGTATATGTGCACGATTGAGATGATTGGACGGCATATGTGTGCACGGTAGAGGTGCTTAGATGGAACTAGCAGGATAAATATGTATACTCGTGTATGTAGGTGCTCATGAGTACGTGTAACGAATGTAGAACCATGTGGTTAATGAGTATTGCTATTATGTTATGGTAAATGAGAATTTGGTTGAAATGTGGGTTGCATTTAGGTCATGTATGTGTAGGAGGTGACTACGATTTATAGAATAGGAGGGAAGAGAAACTCCTAGTGGGAAATCATCATTTGATAACCAACTTATGATAAACTTGTATGAAATTGAGGAATGTGTCGCGGTAGGAGATTTAATACCGATAATTGTGAATGAAAGTTATTAAAACTGATCGATGTGATGCAAAATTGTTGAAAGAATACTAGATGATGGCATGAGTGACCAAATGATGGTCAAGATTTGGTAAAGGTCGGTGTGACTTTATGTAAATGTACGATTCTCGGATAATTGGGGAGAAAAATTTAAAGTGTGGAAAAACGGGGACAATTGTTAAGGGAACAATAACGAGAAGAACCGGAAGTGATAAATTAGTGATGGTACCCCGTGAGTATGAAATTTGTTAGTTTGATAGAGTTTGGTTGACTTCACGCAAAAGTCAAGTTTGACCAATTTGTGATTGGTTGACTTAGTCAAAGATGGGCTTTGACTTTCGTATGAACGATCGGTGAATGTTGAGGGCATAATGTGTCGATGGTATATGCGTGAAAAAGGTTAATGGAATAATTAAAAGAGTTATAGTCGGATTATACGACTTTCACCCGTTTGGGTGTTGTCAAGATTGGATTTGGGAATCGAGTATATGATTGTAGATGGATCATAAATTAAAGGTCAATTGTAAAGGAAAGGAGGATTTACGGGATCCTTAACGAGAAGGGAAATTGTTAAAGTATAGTTGACTTTGTTCTTAAGTCAAAGGTTAGACGATGTTGGAATATGGCAACTTGGTCGAAGCTAGACTTTGACATTGGTGTTGGTCAATTAGTTGATTATAATGTGTGGGTCATGTCATTTCTATGTGTATAAAATGATCGGTTAAAGGATTGAAAGTCTTGTGGTCAGAATTGTGCAATTTTGGCCCATTTGAGCACTAAAGGCTTAAGATTGATTTTTGACCCGTTTCGATCTAACGGGGTTAATTGAATGTTTACATACATATTGTTGACTAATTCGGAATGAGAAAATTTTGACGGTAATAACCCGGGAGAATGAGAACGGATACTCGGTAGAATGCGGATCTGAAATTTTTGAGTGATTCCGAGGACGGAATCCTTTTAAGGGGTGAATAGTTGTAACGACCCGAAATTTGTAAATAAATAAATGTACAAAAATATGATAATTATGGATAAATCATATAAAACACGTAGGAACTGGTTTCGTGTCATTTGGACACCGTATGGGGAAGTAATGGGCAAAACCGGGTCGAGACCTAGACCGAAAAGTGCAGCCCTAGATGCACTCGTAGTTCGCGCCGTGAAGTAGGAGTTCCCGATCGGGAACTGCTATCAGGTAATTGGACAGTTGGGCGCGAAGTAGTTCACGTTTGGGTAACGACCGCGAAGTTTGCGAGCAGGGAAAGTTAGCGACGCGAAGTATAGATCACGCCGTGAACTTTGATCGAGCAGCATTAAATCGGGTTTTGGCTCATTTGATGCCATAAAAAAAACCCTAGTTCCTCCTTTGGCGATTTTCGAGCTTGAGGACTGATTGAGGTCGAATCCTTCACAAATCTTTAGTAGATTTCACTCCTAGTTGAAGATTAGAGGTATATCTTCACTCCTTGATCTTTGTAGCTTTAGATCTATGTATTTTGATAGTTGGGTTTGAAACCCTAGTTATTGGGGGTTATGGTTTATGGTGTGTAAATGATGTATACACTTAATAGATGGTATATTAACGAAGGAAGCAAGTGTATGATTAAGATTTGCAAGAATCTTAAGGGTTGGTTTAACCTAGGGTTGGTAAATCACCATAATTGGGGGAAATGAGTTAGTAAGTGTTATCTAGAGATAGATGGACACATTGGTAATAGTATGTGATGTTGATAATCTTGTGATTATTGTATTAGGCATTTGGTGAGGTCTTGGAAGGTTGACCGAACTGTGAAGCAAGGAAACTGACGTAAGGAATACGGTTGGAGCATTTTATTGCTAAGGTGAGTACGTCTGGACTTTACTGAGTACATAGCTATATGAAGTATTTTGATTACTTATGAACGATCTATTTAATGTTTGTCTAGACTTATTATGTGTTGAGTTAGTATATATTATTGATGATATTTAACTAACTTGTTTGATGACTGATGTGATAACCGAAGGCTTTGACTGGCATAACTGATAGAGTTATGATTAGAGATAGATGGTGGTGACACGGGGGTGATCCCGGTCACTGAGACGAGTGTACATATGTTTGTACACTAAGCACACTGGTGCTTCTAGTTCGCATATGTTTGCGTACTAGGTGATCTAGGAATCTAATGCATATATGTTTATGTATTAGGTTCGCTTGTGTTCTAGTACATATATGTTTATGTATTAGATATGACTGTGTTCTAGTACATATATGTTTATGTACTAGATATGTATGCTAGGAAAGCAGGACCGATAAAGTCACCATCGAGTGACTAGAATGTGTTGGTAAATATAAATATGTATTTATATACGATGTGATACTTGATAGTATTAGGGTCTAAACTCATGTAGCTCACGAGACATTTTTGTGTCTCACGTACTCCTTGTTTGTTTGCTATGTACTCAGGTTCTGGATCGAGGATTTAGGTGCGCATGGATTGAGATATGCGGGGCCTAGAGTAGAAGATCACTAGAGCGGATTTGTGCTTAACTTTGGTTTTGATATATTTTGTAACACCAAACCTCATACTCTGATTTTCATATCAAAGGTTTTTGTAAATCCGTGTTTTGGAACTGGTCTTCTATTTATGAAAATGATTTATTTTGGGCAAATGTTTTGTACTAAAAATTGAGGTGTTACAACTTGATATCAGAGCTACTGTTTAAGTGAATTAGGTTGGATGTCTATCCTAGCCTTAGACTGTAGCATTAGGAATGTAAGATTCCTTGAGATCGATAGGTTGACCTTGAGACTTTATGTTAAGTTTAGGGTTGAACCTAGGGGACCTATGAAAGTTGATGTGATTATGGATATTGAGTCTTATGTGACTATTGGATTGTACAAGAGGTACTAAATATTTAATGTCTTTCGTATAATACAAGATGTACTATTGGATTGTACAAGAGGTACTTTTTTCTTCAGTTTTTCATTTTTAATTGTAATATGTAGCCACAAATTTGATACACTTTAAAAGTTACCTTATTTGGTAAAAATGTTGTAACCAACTTCCACTAACTACTCACTTTAATAAAGTTAAATTTCCCTTATAATCTTACTTTTATTTTAAAACTCAATAATAACATTTTATTAAAAATAAAGTGGGACTTATCTTCCACTATCTACTTTAATACTATATTTTAATTTAATATTTAAATATTTTGTCTCAAAAACTGTAAAAGCTCAAATATATCACTTATTGTGATACGGAGATAGTAATACAATATAAAATAAAACATATACAATAATAATATTAGGCGCCTTATTTGATAGGCCATGGTCACATCCACAATTGGAACACCACTTGGGCCACCCCGATAAGGATTTGAAATGATGCACCAATAACTCCTTACATGGATCACCAATGTTTTGGTATGCTTTATTTTCCGCTTCAAGACTTGTTCTATTGTAGTGAATGAGATAATTTTTGTGGTATATATTATGCCTTCTTCCTAATAGATAAAAGATCCTACCTTTATAGTATTAAAAAAATTGAATTAAAATCCATTGGCAAAAAAGACGACAGAAAACATAATTGTGATTGCATGTGACAATATTTAGAGGGTGAGATGATGATATCTGAAGACTTAATACAAACCACGAACTCTATACTCTCGACTTCGCACTTTGCACATGCCAAAGTGTGGAATCTTTTGACATTTGGGTTACATATCGGTCCTACTATATGCTATTATTTGTCAAAAGATGATGTATGGTTTTTTCAATCTCAGTACCTAACTTGGGGTAGAAGGGTGGTGATTGAGATTACAATTTGGAGCATATATATCTCATTATTGCGTTTTAGAAATACACATAATCTAAAATGAATGTTTGAAAAAAAATTTAAAAAAATTAATTATTTACGTTTTTAGCATTCAAATTAAATTTTGGAAAATCAGGTGGGACTACGTTTTCAAAAATGTAGTTACATGTAAGTAAAAAGTAAAAAATAACTTTTCATTGTTCAATACTTCAAGGGGCTCTTTTTTTTTTTTTTTTTTTTTTTTTTTTTTTTTCTTTCTAAAGTAAACGACTTGCAGGCATCGTCATCAATGTTCAATGTTAAATAGTATTTTTCCGCCCTAAAAAAAAATTCTCATTTCTCCTTACAATCTTATCCCACAAAAAAGTTCTCATTTTTTAAATTTGAGGACCCACTTAATAAAATAATATTATTACTAATGATCACACCACTAAATTATTTTCTCTCTCCAATTTAATCTTATATTTTAATCAAAAGTATTACCAAGAACCATACCACTAACTATCTCCAAAAATCTTATGCCCAAATAAAATGAGAACTTTTTTTGTAAGACGGAGGTAGTAGTTAATTAGCTTTATTTATATTTATGTTCACATTGTATAATGTATTGTCTTTTATGCAAAATAAAGTACATATGTACCTCTATATATAAACACCACTACAATGTATAACCCTAGTACTTCCTCCGATTCAAAATAAGTGACAAAGTTTGATTCAAAATAAGTGACTCACTTTGAAAAATATATATTTGGCAAAAAATTGTTGGACTCACATATATTAACTATCTATTTTAACAAATTGAAATGACTTCTTTACCCTTTCTTTTTACTTTTAAACATCATTAACTTTGCTTTATTCAAAAGGTGTGGGGCACATTCCACTAACCATCCAATTAATCTAATTCATTTGTCATTATAATCTTTTGCCTCAAAAACCGTGACACCAAAGTATGTCATTTATTATGAATCAGAAGAAGTATGTATTTTTACAATCTCCAACAGGGTATCAAAGCTTTTTTCCTAGGAAAACCTAATCCCATCCGGTATTTTCTCAACCTCCAACATTCAAGAATTCTATTTGATTCTTACTTTATGAGTTGGTGTTCCATGCTCAATATTATCATCGTAAATTCAGTTGGTATCTTAACATCTTCGATACTTTGTGTCTTCATGATTTTGGTCTTGTATAATTCAACCCATTCACGCATGGTTATATATATGTGTCATTTAGATTTTAGAGTCTTCCACTTGCACTCTTTTTGGAATTCATGTTTTCTCTCTTGATCATGAGATGACAAACTATCATAAAATTATACTAGGGGTTTAAATGAGCCGAGTCAAGCCCAATCTTGGCTCCTTTAAGTTTAGAAAGCTCGAAATTTGGTTCGTTTTGAGCCTTATATGTAAAGCTCGATCTTGGCTCATGACGGATTTTGTAGGCTCAACCTCGGCTCGTTTGGACTCGTTTAAGCTTGTATATACACTAAATATAAACTTTATATGTAAATATAATCCTTATATGATTTAAATATTTTTATTTTGTTATATTATATATCACTGTATTATTCATAATGATATAAATATATAATGTAACGACCCAAATTTTGTAAATAAATAAATTATGTAAAAATATGATAATAATTGATAAATCATATAAAACACGTGGAAATTGGTTTCGTGTTATTTGGACACTGTACAAGAAAGTTATGGACGAAACCGTATCGAGACATAGATGAAAAAGTGCAGTCTGGGTTGCATGGCAAGTTCGCGACGCGAACTTCGGTTCGCGTTCGTGAAAACGAGACAGAGAGTTTGGGATTTTAAAGATCGGAGTTCACGACCAGATCACGATCGCGAGGAATTCACGACACGCATAGTTCGCATCGCGAACTCCAGTTCACGAGCGTGAACTTTTCCGACACCAACATATAAGTCGGGTTTATCTCATTTATTACAACCAAAAACCCTAGTTTTCTCCTCTCAGCTTGTGTGGACGGTTTTTGAGCATAAAGCGGCGATTGAAGCTTAATCTTCACTAGATCTGGAAGATTCTTGATCCTAGTTGAAGATCAAAGGTAAATCTTTATCTCTCTTGGATTTTTAGCCATAGATTCAAGTAGGGAAAGCTTGAATCTCAAACCCTAGTTTTGGGTTTGTACATAAATGGTTAAATGGAAGTGGTATAACTTAGATCTATGGTATTTTAACAATGAAAATGTATTCATAATATAGATTTATGAAAAGATGGAGATTTATGGAATTAGGGTTTGGTAACTTGGGGGAAAAAGATGCTAGTAGTTAACTAGCCATGGAATAAGTGATTATTATCGATGATTGATGTAAACCATTTGGTGGAATAGTAGTTAACTAGTATTGGTTTTGGTATTAGGTCATTTGGTGGAAGAACTTGAGGTTTCCAGTCTTGAGAAGTGATAATTGTGTTCAAGGGACACAACTTTGGTTAAGTTTGGCTAAGGTGAGTACATGAGAACTTTCAAAACTGAGTACATAGTTAGAAAATGTTTTATGTTTAAATGTTTTATCAAGTCTATAAGTAATTTAGTTATTTATGTGATTTATGATGAATTGCTTATATGATGATGAATTGATTAATCGATTGAGAAATGATGGAGCTATAAGCTCATAATGATAATTGACAAGTAATGATGATGATGATGTCCCTAGGGCCGTGATAGATTGGAGACATTCCGGTTATTGCGGTACCTTAAGATTAGTGGTAGATTGGAGGTATTCCGATTACCCAACACCTATGATTCCCGGTAGATTGGAGGCATTCCGGTTACCGTGGAAATGACGGTCTTGATAGATTGGAGGCATTCCGATTATCTTGACATTGGCCAACGAAGAATGAAACGAAGTGACCTAAACGAATTTAATAATATTATTTTAATATAAATGATATTATGTGACTAGTTGTTTATCGGGTCTAAAACCCATGTATCTCACGAGGTAATTTTGTCTTACGTACTATGTTTGTATTTTTGCTATGTACTCAGATTTGGGATCAAAGATATAGGAGGCCCGTTTAGAAGAGGCCTTGTTGAGATTAGCTCGGTGTTGATGATTAGAGTCGTTATTCTATGGCTAAGATATAATTTGTAACACCGTTTTTGTATACTCTGGTAATCTCGAACAAGAAACTTTTTCGTTTTTGTAAAACTGGTATTTGGCACCGAATTATTGATGCGTATTTTGGGATGAAATGTATTTAAATATCGTCATAAAATTTGAGGTGTTACATATAATACAGAGTATATGATATACAAAAATGTTTATATAAATAAATGAGTCGTGTGTCTGAAACTCGGACTCGAATAAACGTGCTTCAAGTTAAACTCATAGTCAAACTTAAACTCAGCTTGAGCTCATTTCTCTCGAGCATTTATCAAGTTTTTCACGACCCGAGACCGAGTAGCTCGCGAACAGCTAGCTCGGTTCAATTACTACTTAAGTTAGACCATATTGTTTTGTTAAATCGACGGTCTGCAAGTCTGAGTCTTGAATGAGTTCAAGTTGGTCCATTCGACCAGGATACTTCGGAGTAACGGCGTAAACAATAATAGCGTAGGTCCCATCAAGAATGACGTTTTCCTTCACAAAAAAGTTGTACTAACATCACATGTTTTTACAGTGTTTGACAATTCAGTCACATTCAAATCATATTATTGTCATGTGAAATTCTAAAATTTATTGTTACAAAATACCTTAAAATTTATCGTACAGAAGCTTCTCAAACACACCTTTTCTTCTTTGCTTTAAAGTTAACAAGATACGATTATTAAAATTAGTGCTACAAACAAGTCGAGCCTAGCTTGGTTCAAGTTACTTCGGTTAAGCTTGAGCTCGGCTCGATAGCTTTAATGAGCTTCCAATATATAAACTCCCGTTCGACACAAGACGACTCACAGGCTTGCAACTGGCTCAAAAAGCTCAAAAATTAATATAGAACTACACACATACATAAAAATTATCTATAAAGCTCAATAGAAATTTATATTTGGCTTGAAAAGCTCAAACACATACGTAAAAATTATCACATACATGTATTTATATATATAAGTGTCAGGATCGAATAACTAGAACAAGTTATTAAATCACAGATCTATTAACAAAGAAAAGTTACAGCGGATTAACACTCTTGTTATTTGATTAAGAACAATGAAAACTGTAATCGAATAAGAACTATACTAAGAACACAATTATCACAAAAAACTTCAATGTATATTGATTATATCGAACAATACACACGTATGTTTACAATTCGTAAGGAACTATTTATAATAGTCCTTGAAGCCTAAACTATTAACCTAGTTATTCTAGGAAACGATTACAATTGAATTACAAAAAGATAAACATTCTATAACTAAATCTAATAGAATCTCGGACACGATCTGTTCTTTAATCGACATCAGTAGTATTCTTGATCATCAGTAGTAAGTTCGAGATCAGTAGCTTCAGTAGTATATTGTTTTTCTGCCCCATCAGTACTAACTTCCATAAGTATTGATCAGTACTAACTGCAGCATCAGTACTAGAATGTTTATATCCCAACAATCTCCCCCTAAACTTGTTAATTTACTTTTAATTAACCAAGTTTCTTCTCTTCTTCTTCCTTCTTCCTTTTCTCTTCTAATAAAGCAGCTCTTCTTTGATCACCTTCTAATGTTTTCTGATTTTGTTTCTTTCTTTGTGCAATTATGTATTGGATGTTTCTTTTCACAAAGTAATTATATTTTTCTTGAAACATTGCAAGGTCATGTGGTCTCATGAATGAGCATGTGGTGATCTGGTACATTGTTTCTTCTGAATGAGGATATTCTTTTTCATATAAGTACAGCTCACACTTCTTACTTGTTCTTTCAAAGAAGTACATATTAACAGTTGGTAGCACATTCCAAGCATATACATTCTCTGTGCTAGTAAAGTTTTCAGGATAATTGTCTGGATAGAAAGCAGCATCAATCATTTGAGTTATGTATCCAGCTCCTGAGTTTCTCCATGACTTCTTTTCCATTCTTGTTTTACCAATAATTAAAACTTTGATGATGTCACTTCTGCTACAGGACATAACCATTGGTTTCCAAGCATTAAACCTTTGAGTTGTTTTGTCTTCTCTTATGACTTCTATGACATCATTAACAACTCTCCAATTGATAATTGGATTATCTTGAAGAGGAGCAACAGGAAGATCAAGTACTTGTACTTCTAGTTCTGTTTGTGTAGATTTCTTCCTAGCCTCTTGTTCTGTTTGAAGAGCTTTTCTCTTTTTGGAAGGAGGTTTGATGATTCACAAGAGATAGGTGTTCTGGAGAGTATGATTGTGGGATCAATTTCAACTAATACCTTTTCTTTTTCTTCTTCTACTTTAGATTATGCTAATTCCCTTTTCTTAGCAGTACAATATTTATCAACGATTGTCATCATTTTCATTCTGCCAAAGGACTTAGCACTATGTCCTTTTGATTTCAAGTAGTCTATCATTTTGTTCTTCTGTTAAAAGATTTCATCTGGTAGATCAACTTTTTCTCTTTTGCATTCAGCTACAAGATCTTCAAGGCAGTTCAGATGTTCTTCTTCTATTTTTCTTTGTTTATTGAACTCTGCATGTTGATCTTCTACCAGGAATTCTTCAATCTCTTGAATTTCAGCAATTTTGAGTCTTTCTTCTTCAGCTATTCTTTTATCTTCAAGAGCTTGAGTTTTTGCAACTTTCATCAGATATCTCATCCTCTTTACCTTCCACTTATCTTGCTTTGCAGGTCTAACTCAATTTATCTTATTCACCATAAAGTGACCTAAAGCTCTGTGTGGATAATCATAATCAAACTTTTTTTTTTTCCTTTTCCAACACACAGAAGGTGGAGTGTATTTCATATCAATAACTTCAGGAATTATTATTGATGGAGAAAATGTATTAATTTTGTTCATTGGAAGTATCTTGGGGTGAGGAGGTAGTGCACATTCATCAACATCATCCCAATCCACATTATCATCAACGTCAGGTATGATAAGTAGTTTAAGTTCTGGAGTAGGAGGTCTTGGGATGATCACAGCTGGTTCAAGAACTTCGAGTATTTCTTCTTCATCTTCAGTAGTAACCAAGGTAGTTACTACTGGTGTTGTTTCTGTTGTAAATACCATCAACTGTTGTGAGGAGTCTACTACTGGTGAGGTTGTTGTTGTAGTTACTACTGCTAGGGCATCAGTAGTAGGAATGATGATTTCTGTTGTTGGAGCATTTACTACTGGTATTTCTTCTTCTTCAATGGGATCAGTAGTAACAACCTCTTGATCCTTAGCCTTAGTAATATCCATAGGATCAGTAGTTTGTATAACTTCAGTAGTAACTGGAGAATGTACTTGTTCTGCTGTTGGAGATTGGTTTGCAGACACAAATACATCTTCATCCATACTTTTTACTCCTCTGTTCAGGTCTTCACGATAGCTTTGACTTGTTTCACCATGAGCTTCTTTTAAATTTAGGAGGGAGGCTGCTGCTGCTGCAATTGAATGATCAATCATTCCTTGAATTTGATCCTTCTCCCCTTTAGTGACTCAACTTATTGAGCCTCACTATCTGCAATATTTCTTTGTAATTTTCTGATAATAGTTGATTGCCTTTGAAGCCTATAATCAAATATTTTCTGTCTTCTATTCAAAGTGTTGAGGTAATGCTTCATGTAGCTTATGGTTTTTCCTTGATTGTTCAAAAGTTCCAGGCAATGTTGTACAGAGGTTTTAAGGTTTTCCTTCCTATCCGTCAATTTTGTTGGTTTAATACTGCCATCAGCCCCTTTGGGTGGATCATTGGGCTCATTAGGTACATTGGCTTTAAGATTTTCCATCCTAGCCGTCAATTCAATTTGTTGCACTCTACCCTCATCACTTCTTGGTGATGAAATGGGTTGTTTAGATACTCTCTTCTTCCTAGAAGAAGCAGTAGTATCTCCCCTTGTGGTTTCTTGGCACCGGGGTCCTCTTAGTGCTGTCTCAATATATGAGTCATCACTTAGAGTTGCCGAGGTCTGGGTCCTATAGATGTTCTCACTAGCATGTGCACCCACCTTTGGGGCATCAGTAGTGAGAGCCCTTTCCTCATGCCCTCTCTCCTCCTTGGAGGACATCTATTGGAGTCTGGGGTCTGACTCAATTGGTCCCCTGGTGTCCTTTAAGGAAGTTTTCTTCCTTTTATAGATTTTAGAAATTGGTTTGGCTATTGGTTGGTCTTCCTTAGAGTGAAGAGTAGCACTCTGTGGATTAATTTCATGTACCTGGGACACATTCAGGACATCTGCTGGTATAGGTAATTGAGTGGACTGAGTGGATTGTGTTTGGGCTGTATTTAGTGGTGGAGTTGGTTGAGGTTCAATGGGGTGACTTGAACCTTCTCCAAGTGGTGGTTGATCATAGATCATGTTTGAGAATAGTGGAGTCTCTTTTCCAGAAAATTTAAATTGTTATCTCATGTTTGAGTACACCTTTTTGTATAATTCAGGTGTAATAAAAATGTTCTTTGGAGTTGAAAGATTTTGATGTTCACAGTTTAAAATGTGTTTAAGGAATCTTGGGTACATTAAAAATTTTGAAGATGATAAATTTGCAAGCATTCCTTCAAAAATCATGTTTGAAAAATTAAATACTTGGCATGTGCACCAACAAACAACAGCAGATGCTATTGATTTGTTGAACTCATTCCATGTACTCTTTTTGGGAGAGATACGGTGTTGAATAGTATGAACAAGAAATTTCCATTTGGGTGAAAGAAGACCTTTTTGAAATGTGACAATGTCCAGTCTTCCTTCATACCCCATCTTTTGTAAAGTTTCAACAAGATCCTCCTTAGGAAGTGAAAACATACCTGATTCATCATTTAGTTGAAGATGATGTCTGATTGATTGTTCTGTGATGATGATAGTCTTTCCATCTACTATGGATTTGATTTTTGACATATTTGTGTCTTCAACTCTTTCAGCATTTTCCCAGAAGTTAACAAGGTGTTGTTGATAGGCTTTAGGATTGATAGTTAGAGAAAATTTGATGTATGAGTTCTTCAAGAACATAACGATTGGTCGAAAGTCCTTTGTTCCATCTGGATTCCTTAAATAGGCACACATATTGTGGAATTCTGAGTATTTGAGATCGGTTTTGACTTTGAGAGATTTTAGAGTAGCCATTTGTTTGATTTTGATCTTTGAAATTGATGTTGAGTTTGTTGATTTCAGAGAGAGTTTGATCGATTTTGATTGTTCGAGTGAGTTGTAGAATGAATTTCTTTGCTACTGATGCATGGTTTTGATCGAGATTTGCAGAGATTAGGGTTTATCGTAGGATTTATGGAATCGAGGTGAGGATAATGCTAAACTAATCACATTCAGCTATTTATATTTTTTGAATTAACCTGCAAAAGGACCGAAATACCCTTCGAATCATAACCCAACGGCTATTTTCATGGGGGTTAGTATGGTAAAATGGTGTATTTTACAGATAACGGTCGATCAGTAGTAACTAAGTATCAGTAATAGAAACGTCAGTAGTAACTGTTTTTTCTATACGTTACCTAATTCTAAGAAAAACCCTATTAGTACTAAGTTGTAAGAGTAACTCATGATCAGTAGTAATGAATAACCAATAGTAAAACATACTTATAAATATTGTACAAAAACTTTACATATTATATTAAGAGTGAAATTAATTGATTAAAATTATTCCAATGCTGCTAACCAAAAAGTTGAATCTTCCTACATCAAATGCTTTTGTAAAAAGATCGGCTAATTGATTGTCAGTATGAATTTTCTCTACTTTGATTAATTTCTTTTCATTGCAATCCCTTATAAAATGAAATCTTATTTCAATGTGCTTTGTTTTTGAATGCTTTACTGGATTATTCACAAAACTAATAGCACTTTGATTATCAATAAAAATGGGAGTTTTAAAAATATAGATACCAAAGTCTAGGAGTTGATTTTGAATCCATAGAACTTGAGCACAGCAAGCAGATGCAGCTACATACTCTGCTTCAGCAGTTGATGTTGACACATTTGTTTGTTTCTTGCATTGCCATGACACCAATCTTGATCTAAAAAATTGACATCCACCAGTAGTAGATTTTCTATCTTGACATTCACCACCATAGTCACTATTTGTGTAGGCTATGAGTTCAAATAGTGAGTCATGTGGATACCAAAGACCAAGAGAAGGTTTGCCTTTCAAGTATCTGAATATTCTTATAACAGCCTGTAAGTGTATCTCCTTAGGTCTTGCTTGATACCTGGCACATACATAAACACTATACATAATGTCAGGTCTTGATGCAGTTAAATACATTAAAGAGCCTATCATTGATCTGTAAAGATGTTCATCTACATCCTCCCCCTCAACATCAGGGTGTAGGTGTTTGTGAGTTTCCATTGGCGTGGTTGCACTTTTGCAGTCTTTCATTGCAAATTTCTCCAAAATGTCTCTGACATATTTTGATTGATTAATCAAAATACCATCTGATCTTTAATTGATTTGGAGTCCAAGAAATAAGTTCATTGGACCTATTGAGCTCATCTTGAACTTGATCTGCATTAATTCTTCAAACTCTTTGCACAGTTGATCATTTGTTGAACCAAAGTTGATATCATCAACATATATTTGGACCAGTAGTATATCATCTTTGACTTTTCTTGTGAACAAAGTTTTGTCAATTGCACCTCTTTTAAAATTATTCTTCAATAAATATGATGATAATGTGTCATACCAAGCTCTTGGTTCCTGATGAAGGCCGTATAGAGCTTTGTCTAGTTTGTACACATAGTCATCATGTTCTGGATCTTCAAATCCTGGAGGTTGACACACATACACTTCTTCTTCAATTTTCCCATACAGGAAAGCACTTTTCACATCCATTTGATAGACTTTGATTTTCTTGAATGAAGCATATGCCAGAAATATTCTGATTGCTTCAATTCTAGCAACATGTGCATATACTTCATCATAGTCTATACCCTCTTCTTGAGTGTATCCTTGGGCTACAAGTCTGGCTTTGTTTTTTATCACTATACCTCTTTCATCTTTCTTGTTTCTGAAGATCCATCTTGTTCCAATGGGTCTTTTTCCTTTTGGTAGAGGTACAAGAGTTCATACAGCTTGTAATTTGAATTGAAGAAGTTCTTCTTGCATTGCTATGATCCAATTTGAGTCTTTCATTTCTTGTTGAATTTTCTTAGGTTCCTCCTGTGACAGAAAACATTCATACATACATTCATTAGAGATTAGACTGATGTTACAAACATTTGAATTTAATGATGAATTGAATTTGCTTCTTGTCTGCATGATTGAATTGACATCACTTAGGACTTGGTCCAAAGGATGATTCTTTTCAGTTCTGGTGCCATGAATTCTGTCAACAGCTAATTGACTATCAAGGTTTGACTCATTGGATTCAGGGATTTGTGCATCTGTCCATGTTTCTTCTTGATTGTCTGGATTTTGTGGAGTTTCTTCATTGCTACTGGTATCAGTAGTAACATGATTTTCATTTGATTCTGAAGGTCATAGTTAGTACTGACATCACTATTGTTGGGTTCATCCTCATTTATTTGAGATTCTGAGTTACTACTGGGATCAGTAGAATCTTGAGAATTTGAGTTGTTACTGGTGTCAAGATTGTTAGGGTTATCTGAGTTGCTACTGTCCTCAGTATTAACCGTGGGATCAGTGGTAACTAAGATATATTTCATTATGTCTTGACTACCATTGTATGAAGATGATCCTCCTTGTTGGTTTAGATTGTTTGAATCTCCTACATTATAAACATAATTAACATCAAAAACTTGGTTAGATTATCAATATTAAACAACCAATCTGGACCATTTCCCTGTTCATTCATCAGATTTTCATTAAAGGATACATTTACACTTTCTTCAATGATCCTTAGCCTTTTGTTGAATACTATGTAATATTTGCTTTGAGTTGAGTATCCTATAAAGATTCCATCATCTGCTTTGCAGTCAAACTTACCAATTTGTTCTCTTGTAATTAAGATTGTACAAGGAAAACCAAATGATTTTAGAAAGCTTATTGAGAGTTTTCTTTTGTTAAAGAGTTCATAAGGTGTTTTAAAATGAGGCTTAACTATTAATACTCTGTTTTGAATATAACAAGTAATATTAACAGCTTCAGCCCAAAAAGTTATTGGTAATTTTGAATCTGCAAGCATAGATCTGGCTGCTTCAATGATTGTTCTATTTCTTCTTTCAGCTACACCATTTTGTTGTGGAGTTCTTGGGGAGCTGTACTGCCTGTCAATACCCTTAAGATCACAGAAATTAATAAAATTAGTATTTATAAATTCTGTGCCATTATCACATCTAATGGCTTTCACTTTGAGATCTCTTGTATTTTCCAGTTTGACAATTAGATTTTTTATGATCTCACTTGTTTCATCTTTGGTCCTAAGAAAGAAAACCCAAGTATATCTGGAAAAATCATCAGTAATAACAGGACAATATTATTTCTTTCCAATACTCATTACATTTGTAGGTCCAAAAAGGTCCATATGTAAGAGCTGCAGAGGATTAGAAATAGAATTGATTGTTTTGGTCTTATCAGAAGTCTTATGTTGCTTACCTTTTAGGCATGCAACATAGTGATGATCACACATAAATTCTTTTTGTGGTAATCCAACTACCAGATTCTTTTTGACTAAATTATTCATATTTTTAAAGTTTGTGTGACACATCCTTCTATGCCAAAGTCCTGATTCATTTGTGTTTGCCTTTGATATAAAACAGTTGATCTCATTTGAAGAAATGAGTTCTCCCCCTATATCCAGGCAATACACATTATTTCTCCTTGGTGTTCTTAAAACAACAAATTTTTCATCTAAAATAAAGTCAGGAGAAAGAATGATGCACTCAATATCTGTAAAAAGAATTTTGTTCTTTTTATCACATACTTGTGAGACACTAACCAGATTATACTTAAGCTCAGCAACATAAAATACATCATCAAAAGTAATCTTACCATTTGATATTGTACCTTTACCTGTAATCCTACCACCTCTTGGATTTTCACCAAAAGCAACATATCCACCTTCAAAAGACTTGAAATCTCTAAGAATTTGAAGATTTCCAGTCATGTGCCTAGAGCATCCACTATCAATGTGCCATGTTCTTCCTTCTTCAGGGATCTGAATGCTCTGCACATAAAATAAATGGATTAGTTAATTTTGGGAACCCAAGCTTGTTTTGTCTTGGGTTCATCCTTTGAAGAGTAAGATTTTTTTAAATGGATGAGCTTTGTATGCAGGTTTGATCTTCATGTGTTGTTTATTACTGGTATTTGGTTTTACTACTGACTTAGGTTTATACCCGTAGTTTTTGGCTTTTGAGTATTTTACTACTAATGGACCAGTAGTATTTGGGTAATATGAATTTTTAGCATAGTCAGTAGTATTTTTGTAATTGTACCAGACAACATTGTAATTAGGATTTTTATCAGTAGTAAACCTGGAATAGTTCCTACTGATGTTTGAAAACTTTGAGTATCTTGGAAATTGACTTTGTTTTCCATTTTTTTTGAAATAATTACTTCTGTTTGGACTTACATGCCTGTTGTGTTGCACAAATCTTTGTGCAGTTCTCCCAAATTTAGGAACCTCAACATGTGGATTTTTGTATTCCTTTTCTTCTGTAGTTTGTTTTAGTTTAAAAGCTTTTTCTTTGTTTTCTTTAAATTCTTTAAATTCTTTGCAGTTAATTGGATTGAAGTGACAATCCTTTGCTATGTGGTTAACTTTGTTGCAAATTAAACATGTTAATTTTGTTGATTTAACACCTTGAGGCTTTCTTTGTTCTTTTAACTGATTTAAGTTTATTTGATTTCCCCTTCTTATGATTGTTGGTATATTTTCTGAGTTATATTTAGGGGATTCAGTTTGACTTTGTGTGGTATGAAAACTTGTATCAATTGAATCAGTTGTTTGATCATCATCAGATGAATCATTATTGGTTTCAGTTTGATTTTCTATTTTTAATTCATTTAATATTCTTTCTGAGCTTGATTTAAGAGGAGGAATAAAATTAGTTGGAGGTGGAACTGCATGGTATCCAACTCCATGAACAACTTTCTCAGTGGTTTGATTACTGGTTAATTCATCAATTATCTTAGAACTTCTTTCAAACTTTTTAGTGGTTAATTTATTCTGTTTTAATTCCATCTGACATTCTTCTAATTTAATTAGAGTTTCTTTTAATTTTAACTCAGCATATTATTTATCATAAGTTGTTTGTAACAATTCATCTTTTATCTTTTGATCTGTTATTTTATAGATTTTAATTTGATTTTCAAGATCAGCTATACAACCATTATATTCAATTCTCCTATTTCTGTTTAAAATCATCTCTTCAAGTGTTTCTTTGTTGAGTTTTTCTAATTCTTTATATGCTTTAATGCATTCAAGAGTGCAGGATTTAGAATGTACCTCATTTGTAGATTCAGTGAAGGCCATAAGAGCTTGATTTTGAGCATATTCCTCTGCTTGAAAGCTCCAGTCATAACCTTGACCCTCTTGAGATACTAGTGCAGTTGAATTTGAGGTGTTGTTTTTGTTGTAGTTTGATCTTTGGTCTTTGCTAGGACATTCTCTAGCAAAGTGACCAAGATTATTGCAGTTGTAGCATTTGACTTTTGTCTTGTCAAATACAGCACGATCACCTTTGTCGTAGGTCAGATTTTGTCTTCCAGTTCTTTTGAGAAACATTTTTGTTCTTAAGCTCAACATGGCCATCTGCCATTTGATGTCCATCTCTTCCAGATCATCAGGATTAAGTTGTTCCAAATCTTCACTAATCAATGCAGTGTGCACATGACTAGTGAAAAGGGATTCTCTTGCTACATCTTCAATTCCGACATTTTTTGCAGCATCTTGACCTGTTCCCGTACTAGACACAAAAGCAGCATTGTTTGAAGGTAAATTAGGAGTTTTATTACTTACCTCAGATTCAAACACTCCTAGTTCATTGTAGAGTTCATCCAGCTCTTTTTCTTCCAGTGCATCTCCTTGTCTATATATAACAGTATACATAGACCATTCTTCACCAAGAGATCTAAGAAACTTCTTGTTGACATCATCATTGTCTGGTTGAACACCAACTTGATTGAGTTCACCAATAAGTTTACTGAATCGATCAAAAACTTGTGACAATGATTCATTCTTCTGTCCTTTGAAGTTTTCAAAGTCTTGCTTTAAAACAGATTTCATGTTCCTTTTAGTACTTTTGGTGCCAACAAACCTCTTCTCCAATGCCTGCCACAGCTTCTTTGCATCATCATATTCAACAAATAGATGTTGATAATCATTGGGAATAGCAAGCAAAAGGGTGCTTAAGGCTTTGAATTCGATTCCTCTGTCCTTCTTTTCTTTTTCACACTTGAGTTTGTCGACTTCAGTTGATGTGGTAGCTATTTGAGTCTGAATAGTTTTGTTTCCTTCAACAACAACTTCCCACATGGAATAATCAGTAATAAGCATGTATTGCTTGATTCTGTTTTTCCACATCCCAAAGTTGTTGGGAGTGAGAATTCAAATTTTGTTTGCCTGTGTGATTTCAGTGTTATCAGACATGATTGACAATTTTGATTTCGAAAGTATGAAACTTTTTGATGTTCTTAAGTCGTAGATCTAGAACCTTAAGGCTCTGATACCACTTGATGAGTTTAGAACAACTCTATAAAATCGATCTTTTGGCTCAAGAATAGTTAGTTCTTGATCTTGGAATAAGCATATACAAATCATAAACAATGCGGAATTAAACGAACAGATTTGTATTGCTAAACAAGGTTTTCATCATCATCAATTAATACACAATGATTACTAAAAGCCTCAATTCTACATAAAATATGTAGAACGGTTTTACTCTTCTAACAGGATCATAATTATGACCTTGGGGCTTAGAGCACACACACAAACACATTTTTGAATAAACGTGGGTTTCAAGAACGACTAATTCTATGCCTATAGGTTTAATTATATACTAGAAACCTAGGGTTTACAAGGATAAACATAAAATAGTAACTAAATCTTTTTTATTCTATAAAGATTTACACGACTTAGTCAATTAAATCTTTTAAGCTTTATCAATATATTCTAAATCTTCATTCAAATTTTGAATTCCATATCATTGATTTAGGTCCTTGTACTTTTCTTTTTTTCAAGTTTTGACTCATCAAGTTTTGACTCATCAACTTAACCAAGTTGATTTCTTTTACGGTACTAGCGATTAAGCAATAACATGGGTTTAATAAAAGTACCGTAATATCTTAATGTGATCACCGATATATCTTTGTTTCATTCCAGATCTGGAGCCACCCGCTCTGATACCACTTGTCAGGATCGAATAACTAGAACAAGTTAATAAATCACAGATCTACTAACAAAGAGAAGTTACAGCGGATTAACACTCTTGTTATTTGATTAAGAACAATGAAAACTGTAATCGAATAAGAACTATATTAAGAACACAGTTATCACAAAAAGCTTCAATGTATATTGATTATATCGAACAACACACACGTACGTTTACAATTCGTAAGGAACTATTTATAATAGTCCTTGAAGCCTAAACTATTAACCTAGTTATTCTAGGAAACGATTACAACTGAATTACAAAAAGATAAACATTCTATAACTAAATCTACTAGAATCTCGGACACGATATGTTCTTTAATCGACATCAGTAGTATTCTTGATCATCAGTAGTAAGTTCGAGATCAGTAGCTTCAGTAGTATATTACATTTCTGCCCCATCAGTACTAACTTCCATAAGTATTGATCAGTACTAACTGCAGCATCAGTACTAGAATGTTTATATCCCAACAATAAGCCTCGAAAAGCTCGATTAGAACTCGAGCCGGTTTATCAAGGACTCATGCTCGGCTCGTTAAAATTCCTGAGCTCGTAGTTTAGTCTCGAGCTAATGCTCAAACTCGATAAAAATTGGACTTGATTGGGTTATGGTTGGCAGGAGGATATCACCTAGCTCGAACACGAGCCATTTTGCTAATCGATTTAGCAGAGTGGTTAATAAACAAGTTAACTGGCAGAATTTTGTATCAAACATGATTCTCATCTACAATCTGCTTCTACTCATTTTTCTTTACATTTTATTAGCAAACCTTATTAAAATTTTTAAATGGAGTTTCTTTTAGTTATTCTATTAGAATTTTGTATCAAAATTTATAAATGTTAAATTTCCGTATGACAACGTTACCAAAGTAGGCCACAAAATGTCAAAACAAATTAGCATTTCTTTGTCAAATGATATAAACTAAAGGGGTAATGTTTAGTGTCAAAACCGTGAATCTATATATTTTTTCAAATAAAAACTTTAAAACACGAAAACATAACCGAAAGGTTCTGTTGAGACAAAATCACAGATCAACTTATTACTGATGCTGCAGTTAGTACTGATCATGTTTAGTACTGATGGGGCAAAAACTTACTAAGGATGAAGTTGATACTGATGAATGAATATAACTAAGTTACTACTGATCAAGACATATTGAAGATACTACTGATCAATAGTAGTTACTACTGACGTTGATATTGGACTTACTACTGATCACCAAACTTACTACTGATGATATGGAATTACTTCTGGTGATTGCAATTTACTACTGATACGCGTTTTGGAAGCATATCAAGTCCAAGATCTTCGTAGAGATAGTTATAGAATGTAAATCAATGTATATCTTTATAATTCGAATGTAAATCAAGTCCTAGAATAACTAGGGTAAATAGTTTAGTTTCAAGGACTATTATAAATAGTTTCTTACGAATTGTAAACGTACGTGTCTATTGTTAACTCGATAATATACATTGAAGCTTTTTGTGAAACTGTGTTCTTAATATTTTAGTTTATTATTTACAGTTCATCGTTCTTAATTTATTGATATAGTGTTGATCCGCTGCAACTTCTATAGTCAATTAGATCTAAGGTGTTTATTAACTTCTCTATAGTTAATCGATCCTGACAAGTGGTATCAGAGCATATTGGTTCTAGATCTACTATTTGTTAAGAACAACAAAAAGTTTTAATCTTTAAAACACACACATTATTAATCATGACTGATAATAATGAAAGCACTCAGGCCAACAAAATTCCTATACTTACTCCCAACAACTTTGGGATGTGGAAGAATCGTATTAAGCAATACATGCTTATTACAGATTATTCCATGTGGGAAGTTGTCCTTGAAGGAAACAAAACTGGTCCTGGTCAAGCAAGCAGCTCTGCAACTGAGGCAGACAAACTTAAATGTGAGAAGGAGAAGAAAGACAAGGGAATCGAACTTAAAACTCTAAGCACTCTCCTATTGGCCCTTCCTAATGACTATCAACATCTCTTCGTTGAGTATGATGATGCAAAGGTGCTTTGGGAAGCACTGGAGAAGAGATTCGTTGGGACAAAGAGTACCAAGAGGAACATGAAGTCTGTTCTTAAACAAGACTTTGAAAATTTCAAAGGAAAGCCCAATGAAACACTCACTCAAGTGTTTGACAGATTCAACAAGCTAATTGGTGAACTTAACCAAGTTGGGGTCAAGATGGATCAAGAAGATGTCAACATGAAGTTCCTAAGGTCTCTTAGTGAAGAATGGGCCATGTATACAGTGGTATATAGACAAAGAGATGCACTAGAAGAAAAGGAGTTGGATGAACTCTACAATGATCTCAGAGTATTTGAAACTGAGGTAAATCAAAAGAACCCTTCTATTTCTTCTAATAATGCTGCATTTGTATCTAGTACAGGTCAAGGTCAGGAAACCTCCACAGGAAAGGCTGCAGATTCTGAGGATACTGCAAGAGAATCCTTCTTCACTAGTCATGTGCATACTGCACTGATTAGTGATGACTTGGAACAATTGAATCCAGATGATCTTGAGGAGATGGATCTTAAATGGCAGATGGCTATGCTGAGCCTAAGGACCAAAAGATTCTTAAAGAGAACTGGTAGGACAAGCCTCAACTACAATAAAGGTGACAAAGCTGGATTTGACAAAACTAAAGTCAAATGTTACAACTGTAACAATCTTGGTCACTTTGCAAAAGAATGTCCTCAGCCAGACAAAAGATCAAAATCAACTGCTCTTGTTTCACAACAAGGACAAGGCTATGACTGGAGCTTCCAAGCAGAAGAGCATGCTCAAAATCAAGCTCTCATGGCCTTTACTGACAATAAAACTGAGGTAAAACCTAAACCTTGTACTTCTGAATGTGCTAACATTATTAAAAATCTAGAAAAAGAAAACACTAAATTAAATGAAGATTTAGCAAAAGCAGTCAGAAGAAATCATGAGTTTGATGGTGTGATTGCTGATCAAGAACATCAGATAAAGGTGTACCAAATGATTGATCAACGGATAAAGGAAGAATTACTTCAAGCTGTAGATGAGAAAGAGTTTTATGAAATAAAAAATAAAGAACTAACAAGTAAATTAATAGAATGTCAGCTTGAAATTGAACAAAATAAATTAACAATCAAAAAGTTTGAAAGAAGCACTAAAATTCTTGATGAACTAACTAACAATCAAACTACAGAAAAAGTTGTTCATGGGGTGGGATATCATGCAGTACCACCTCCGTATAAAATCATTCCACCACTTAAAAACAGTTCAGAAAGAATCATTAATGAATTAAAAACTAAAAATCAAACTCAATCACATAATGAAACATCTGAATCAAATGATTCTTCTGATGATGATCAATCAATTGAATTTACAATTTCTCAAACTGAATCACCAAAATCAATTGATACAAGTTTTCACACAGCACAAAGTCCAAATGAATCTCCTAAATATGATGAAAAAAATATACCAAAAATTTTAAAAAGGGGAAATGAAAGAAATAAAATTCAACTCTTAGATCAAAGAATACCTGAAGGTGCAAAAAGTAAGAAATTAAGATGTGTTATTTGCAACAAAATGAATCATTTAGCAAAGGATTGTCACTTCAATCCAATTAATTGTAAAGAATTCAAAGAATTTAAAACTTTCAAAGAAAAATCAAAAATACAGAAATTAAAAGATACTACTGGTCCTTCAGTAGTAAATAAACCAAAAACTCCAATTGCTGAAACACCAAGATTTGGAAGAAGTGCACCAAGGTTTGTGCATAACAGAAGAGTTGGAAGCCCAAAGAACAGCAACTACTTCAAGAACAATGGAAAATCCAATCAAAATAAACAATATTTTAAATTTTCCAACACCAGTAAAAACTTTAACAATTTTACTACTGGTGTTAACCCTAATTATAATGCTGTAAGGTGCCAGTACAAAAACACTACTGGTAAAAACCCTAATTATAATGCTGTAAGGTACCAGTACAAAAACACTACTGGTAAAAACCCTAATTACAAAAATACTACTGCTCCTAAACTAACTTTCAAATATACTACTGGCGTCAACCCTAAAAACACTACTGGTCATTCTAAACATGGTAAGTACCCAAATACTACTGTTCCATCAGTAGTAAAGTATTCAAAAGCAAAAAATCATGGGTATAAACCAAGATCAGTAGAAAATTCAAACACCAGTAACATTTTTAAAAGGACAGTAGTAAAACTAAACACCAGTAATAAACAAGTATGGGCACCAAAAATGTTTAAAATTAAATCTCCAAAAGCTTATTTCTCAAAGGATGAACCCAAGACATATAAAGCTTGGGTTCCCAAACTTAACTAATCCTTTACTCACTTGTGCAGAGCATTCAGATCCCAGAAGAAGGAAGAACATGGCATATTGATAGTGGATGCTCAAGGCACATGACTGGAAATCTGCAAATTCTTAAAGATTTCAAGTTATTTGATGGAGGATATGTGGCATTTGGTGAGAACCCACAGGGAGGTAAGATCACAGGTAAAGGTACTGTTACAAATGGCAAAATTACCTTTGATGATGTATTTTATGTAGCTGAACTAAAATACAATCTTGTCAGTGTGTCTCAAGTGTGTGATAAAAAGAATAAAATTCTTTTCACAGACA
This sequence comes from Calendula officinalis, assembly GCA_963853835.1. Lineage (NCBI taxonomy): Eukaryota > Viridiplantae > Streptophyta > Magnoliopsida > Asterales > Asteraceae > Calendula > Calendula officinalis. Next base: position 3,917,059 of record OY970823.1, on the reverse strand, counting down.
TTGAGTGCATCATTCTTTCTCCTGACTTTATTTTAGATGAAAAATATGTTGTTTTAAGAACTCCAAGGAGAAACAATGTGTATTGCCTGGATATAGGGGGAGAACTCATTTCTTCAAATGAGGTCAACTGTTTTATATCCAAGGCAAACACCACTGAATCAGAACTATGGCATAGAAGGATGTGTCACACAAATTTCAAAAACATGAACAATTTAGTAAAAAGAAATCTGGTCATTGGACTACCTCAAAAACAATTTATGTGTGATCATCATTGTGTTGCATGCCTAAAAGGTAAACAACACAAGTCTTCTCATAAGTCCAAAACTGTGAACTCTATTTCTGTTCCTTTACAACTCTTACATATGGACCTTTTTGGACCTACAAATGTAATGAGTATTGGAAAGAAACAATATTGTCTTGTTATTACTGATGACTTTTCCAGATATACATGGGTTTTCTTTCTCAGGACAAAGGATGAAACAAGTGAACTCATAAAGAACTTAATTGTCAAACTGGAGAACACATCTGATCAAAAAGTTAAAGCCATAAGATGTGATAATGGCACAGAATTTAAAAATGCTAACTTAATTAACTTTTGTGATCTTAAAGGTATTGACAGGCAATACAGCTCACCTAGAACTCCACAACAAAATGGTGTAGCTGAAAGAAGAAATAGAACCATCATTGAAGCAGCAAGATCAATGTTAGCAGATTCAAAATTACCAATCACTTTTTGGGCAGAAGCTGTTAATACTGCCTGTTATGTTCAGAACAGAGTATTAATAGTGAAGCCACATTTTAAAACACCATATGAACTTTTTAATAAAAGAAAACCTTCTATAAGTTTTCTAAAATCATTTGGTTGTCCTTGTACTATTCTGATTACAAGAGAACAAATTGGTAAGTTTGACTGCAAAGCTGATGATGGAATCTTTGTGGGATACTCTACTCAAAGCAAATCATACAGAGTATTTAACAAAACACTAAGGATAATTGAAGAAAGCATCCATGTATCCTTTAATGAAAATGTGTCTAATGAACAAGGAAATGGTCCAGATTGGCTATTTAACATAGACAATCTAACCAAATCTTTTAATTCTAACATGGATTTCAATGCAGGTAATTCAAATTGTCACACTCAAAAGGAAGGAACATCATCTGTCAATACTGGTCAAGAGGAGATGAGATACATAGTAGTTAATACTGCTCCAATAGTTAATACTGAGGACAGTAATAACTCAAATTCTGAAACCAGTAGTAACTCTGAGAATAAGGACAGAAGTAATTCAAATACTACTGATACCAGTAATAGTACTCAAAATACTACTGGTCCTAACAATAACCTAGATTCTCAAGATACTACTAATACCAGTAACAATAACAATACTACTGATCTCAATGACGACAATAGCAGTAGTAACTCTGACCAAGATGATGATGAACCAAACTTCAATGACAATGAAGGATCACTAGAGGAACAACTGCCTGAGACAAATGAGTCCAATCTTGAAAATCAACTAGTAGTTGATAAAGCTACAACCACAAGGACTCAGAAGAACCATCCATTAGACCTTGTTCTAAGTGATGTTAACTCACCACTGCAAACAAGAAGCAAATTAAATAAAAGCTTAACTGCAAATATGTGTAATATAAGTTTAATTGCTAATGAATGTATGTTTGAATGTTTTCTGTCTCGGGATGAACCAAAGAAGATCCAACAAGCAATGAAGGTCTCAAACTGGATTGAGGCAATGCAAGAAGAACTCCTTCAATTCAAGTTACAAGCTGTTTGGACACTTGTACCTCTACCCAAAGGAAAAAGAGCCATTGGAACAAGATGGATCTTCAGAAACAAGAAAGATGAAAGAGGTATAGTGATCAAGAACAAAGCCAGACTTGTAGCCCAAGGATACACTCAAGAAGAAGGAATAGACTATGATGAAGTATATGCTCCTGTTGCTAGAATTGAAGCCATAAGAATATTTCTAGCATATGCTTCATTCAAGAAGTTCAAAGTCTATCAAATGGATGTGAAGAGTGCATTTCTATATGGGAAGATTGAAGAAGAGGTCTATGTATGCTAACCTCCAGGTTTTGAAGATCCAAAACATGGTGATTATGTGTTCAAACTAGATAAAGCTCTGTATGGCCTACATCAGGCACCAAGAGCATGGTATGACACATTATCATCATACCTATTGAAGAACAACTTTAAAAGAGGAGCCATTGACAAAACTTTATTTACAAAGAAAGTCAAAGATGATATACTACTGGTACAAATCTATGTAGATGATATCATCTTTGGTTCAACAAATGATGTATTATGCAAAGAATTTGAAGAACTGATGCAGATTAAATTCAAGATGAGCTCTATGGGTCCAATGAACTTCTTCCTTGGACTCCAAGTCAGTCAAAGAACAGATGGTATTTTGATAAATCAATCAAAATATGTCAAAGACATCTTGGAGAAATTTGATTTGAAAGACAGTAAGAGTGCAAGTACACCAATGGAAACACACAAACACCTACATCCTGATGTTGAGGGGGAGGATGTAGATGAACACCTATATAGATCAATGATAGGCTCCTTGATGTACTTAACTGCATCAAGACCTGACATTATGTATAGTGTCTGTGTGTGTGCAAGATATCAATCAAGACCTAAAGAACTACACTTGCAAGCTGTCAAAAGAATATTCAGATACTTGAAAGGCAAACCATCACTAGGTCTATGGTATCCACATGATTCACCCTTTGAACTCATAGCCTACACAGATAGTGACTATGGAGGTGAATGTCAAGACAGAAAGTCCACTACTGGTGGATGTCAATTCTTTGGATCAAGACTGGTGTCATGGCAATGTAAGAAGCAAACAAATGTATCAACATCAACTGCTGAAACAGAGTATGTAGCTGCATCTGCTTGTTGTGCTCAAGTACTCTGGATTCAAAACCAGCTTCTAGACTTTGGTATCTCTATCCTTAAAACTCCTATTTTTATTGATAATCAAAGTGCTATTAGTATTGTGAACAATCCGGTAAAACACTCTAAAACTAAACACATTGAAATAAGATTTCATTTTATAAGAGATTGCAATGAAAAGAAATTAATCAAAGTAGTTAAAATCCATACTGATGATCAATTAGCAGATCTTTTTACAAAGGCATTTGATGTAGGAAGATTCAACTTCTTGGTTAGCAGTATTGGAATGATTTTGATAAATTAAAATCTCACTTAAAGTCATGTGTAAAGTTTTTGTTGTAAAAAGTTATTTATTTGTTTAAGTATTTTACTACTGGTAGAACTGTATTACTGATTGTAGGCATGTGCACAAAATACTACTGGTAGTTCATTACTACTGGTGTATATTAGGTTTACATAAATACCACTGGTAAGTTAGTACTACTGGTATTCACATATACTACTGATCGTGTATGTTGGTGGTTACTACTGATGTCTAGAGTTACTACTGATGTCAAAATCCTTAGTCACTACTGATGTTAGTAAATACTACTGACGTTTTATTACTGATATCTCATTTACTACTGATCTTTCAGAATCACAATTACCAAACTAACCCCCATGAAAATAACTGTTATGTTATGATTCGAAGGACATTTTAGTCGTTTTGCAGGTTAAATCGAAAGATATAAAAGGCGGCAGTCGATTAATTTAGCATTATCTTCACTTCGATTTGCAAAATCCTCTCGATAAACCCTAGCTTTCGATCAAAAACCCTTTATCAGTAACAAAATTCTTACACTTTTCTCTCAAAATCAACAACAATGGCAACTCTACAATCTCTCAACGTTCAAACCGATCTTAAATACTCAGAGTTCCATAATATGTGTGCGTTTTTACGAAATCCAGACGGCACTAAAGACTTTCGACCAATAGTGCAATTTTTGAAGAACTCATACATTAAGTTCGCGTTAACGGTGAAACCGAAAGCCTATCAACAGCACTTGGTGGATTTTTGGACCAATGCTGAAAGAACAGAAGGAACGACCACATCGATGATCAAATCAAAAGTAGATGGAAAGCATATAACAGTAACTGAACAATCAATCAGACATCATCTACAACTACATGATGATTCAGGTATGTATACTCTTCCCAAGGAATTCATTGCTGAAATTTTAAATAAAATGGGATATGAGGGAAGACTGAACATAGTAACTTTTCAAAAGGGTCTTCTCTCCCCACAATTGAAATTTTTAGTACATACTCTTCAGCACTGTATTTCTCCAAAAAGAAGTACTTGGAATGAGTTTAATAAGGCAATAGCCTCTGCTGTTGTCTGTTTATGCACAGACCAAGTATTTAATTTTTCCTACATGATTTTTGAAGGTATGTTGGGAAATCTTAGTTCTACAAAATTTTTAATGTATCCCAGATTTCTCCAACATATCATAAATATTGAATTGCAAAACTTGTCAACTCCCAAAAATATTTTCATAATACCTGAGTTGAACAAGAAAGTTTTCTCAAATATGAGAAAACAATTTAAATTTTCGGGTAAGGAAACCCCTCTGTTTCCTAATATGATCAAAGATCAAACACATACTGGAGAGGGTTCAATCATAGATACAACCCAAATTGAACCTCAACCCACTCCATCACCCCCAAATACAGCCCAAACACCACCCCAAACAGTCACTCAATCACCCACAAATATAGAAGTCCTGAATGTGTCCCAGGAACTTGAAATAAATCCTCAGAGTGCTACTCTTCACTCTGTGGAAGACCTACCAGACAAAACCCAAAATATTTCTACAATTTATAAAAGAAAGAAATCTTTCTTAAAGGACACCAGGGGACAAATCGAGTCAATCCCCAGACTCAAAGAGTTGTCCTCCAAGGAGGAGAGAGGACATGAGGCGAGGGCTCTCACTACTGATGCCCCAAAGGTGGGTGCACAGGATAGTGGGAATATCACTAAGACCCAGACCTCGGCAACTTTAAGTGATGACTCATTTGAGGAATTACTTAAAGGACCCCGGTGCCAAGAAACCACAAGGGGGGCATCTCTGCTTCTTCTAGGAAGAAGAGGATGTCTAAAAGACCCAATGAATCACCAAGAAGTGATGAGGGCAGATCTATTGATTTGACGGATAGGATGGAAAACCTTCAAACCAATGTACCTGTTAGTGAGCCCGATGATCTTGCTAGATGGAGTGAGGGCAGTATTAAAATCCAATAATTGACGGCAAAAATGGATTCTCTTGAATCCATTGTACAAAATTGTCTTACATATCTCACAAACCAAGGGAAAACTATGGCTGCAATGAAAAAGCATGTTAATACCATCAACAAACGGATGAGGCTATATGAACACAGGCTTCATCAACAAACCAAGATAATAAGAAAATTGAAAAAGAAAGTTGGTGATAGTGAGGCTCCACCAGTTGAGCTCACTAAGGGGGAGAAGGATAATATACAAACAATGATTGATGAATCAATTGCAGCAACAGCATCCTCTCTCCTAAATCTAAAAGAATCTGAAGTTGATGAAGGCCAAGAAAATGTGGCAGGCTCAGAAAACATGTATACTACTGATGTGCTTACTACTGAAGAACATACAGAAATACCAGTAGTAACTCCTACTACTGATATAATAGCAGTAGTAAGTAAAGAAGAGGAAGTAAAAACCACAAATACTACTGATGCCCTATCAGTAGTAACTCCTGAAGTCCCACCAGTAGTAACTACTTTGGTTACTACTGAAGAGGAAGAACTGCAACTTCCTAAGCTACTTGAAAGAGAAAAACATGTCATCATCTCCAAACCACCAACACCTAATCAACCACTTATCATACCTGACATTGATGATAATGTGAACTGGTTTGAGGTAGATGAATGTACACTTCCTCCACACCCTAAAATTTTATCAGAAGATCAACTACATCTGTTTTATCCAAAACTTCTGATCTTGGGTGTACCTGATATGAAATACACTCCACCTCCACCATCTGCATGTATTGGAAAAGGAAAAGAACTCTATGATGAAGACTATCCAAACAGAGCCTTAGGTCACCAAATGGTGAACAAGATTAATCATGTCAGATCAGAGAAACAGTTTAGATGGAGGGTAAAACACAAGAAATATTTGGAGAAAGTGGAGATGTATCAAGCTCTTGAGAAAAACAAAAAGAAGAAAAGTCAAGAAATTAACTTCCCTGTTCAAATACCTGTTCAAACAGATGACATTCAGATAAAAGCTCAAAAGGCAGAATTCAAAAGGCTCAGAAAGGTTGAAGAAGAACATATACAATGCCTTGAATATTTGGTCTCTGAATGCAAGAAGACTAAAAGTGAATTAACTGATGATGTGTTTGAACAGAAGGACAATATGATTGAGTATTTGAAAACAAAAGGGCATAGTGCAAAGTCATTTGGAAGAATGAAGATGATGACTATAATTGAAAAATATTGCACTGCTAAGAAGAAGGATTTGGCTGAGCAAGAAGCAGAAGAAGAAAAGAAATCCAAAGCCTTAATCCCAATCAGTCCAACATTAATCAAAGCTGGTAGTGTATCAACTACTGGTGATACCTCAACTCCCCAATCAAAGAAAAGAAAAACTGTTGATCAAGAACAAAGCTCTAAAAAGAAATCAAAAACACAAATTGTACCTGTTCTTGAAATGCCCATTGCTCTCTTGCAGAACAATCCAATCATCAATTGGAGGGTTATGCAGAATAATGTGATAGAGATAATAAGGGAAGATAAAATTGTGCAGAGATTTACTGGATGGTTACCTTTGATCATGTCCTGTTCAAGAAGTGATGTCATTAAACTACTGATCATTGGAAAACCAAGAATGACAAAGAAATCATGGAAAGATTCTGGTGCTGGATACTTAACAAAGATGATTGATGATGCTTTCTATCCAGACAACTACCCAGAACAATTTACAGATCCAGGGAATGTCTATGCTTGGAATGTGATTCCAACTGCACAAATGTACTTCTTTGAAAAATCTGGCAAAGTTTGTGAACTATATCTGTATGAAAAAGAATATCCTCATTCTGAGAGGACTATGTATCAGATATTTACAAACACAATGATGAAGCCATATGATGCTGTTATGTTCCAAAACAAATTGAACTATTTCACAAAGAGGAACAGCAAATACATCATTGAGCAAATGAGACAACAGAATCAAAGAACCCTTGTGAAAAGAGGAATGGAACAAGAAGAACAAGAGAAACTTAGTTGATTGAAAGATAATCAATAAGTTTAGGGGGAGATTGTTGAGACAAAATCACAGATCAACTTATTACTGATGCTGCAGTTAGTACTGATCATGTTTAGTACTGATGGGGCAGAAACTTACTAAGGATGAAGTTGATACTGATGAATGAATATAACTAAGTTACTACTGATCAAGACATATTGAAGATACTACTGATCAATAGTAGTTACTACTGACGTTGATATTGGACTTACTACTGATCACCAAACTTACTACTGATGATATGGAATTACTACAGGTGATTGCAGTTTACTACTGATACGCGTTTTGGAAGCATATCAAGTCCAAGATCTTCGTAGAGATAGTTATAGAATGTAAATCAATGTATATCTTTATAATTCGAATGTAAATCAAGTCCTAGAATAACTAGGGTAAATAGTTTAGCTTCAAGGACTATTATAAATAGTTCCTTACGAATTGTAAACGTACGTGTGTATTGTTAACTCGATAATATACATTGAAGTTTTTTGTGAAACTGTGTTCTTAATATTTTAGTTTATTATTTACAGTTCATCGTTCTTAATTTATTGATATAGTGTTGATCCGCTGCAACTTCTATAATCAATTAGATGTAAGGTGTTTATTAACTTCTATATAGTTAATCGAGACAGGTTCGATTAAATCCAACATGCAACAACCAACCCATACAAAATACCACACAACATCACACCCTAGAAAATAATTTAACACTTTACATATTAAACAAACAAGAAAGGAAAAAAAAAAGCACGCTCTCTCTCCCTTTGGAGAGGGGCTGCAAAATACCCTCAAGGTAACACTAAATTACAATACAACCACTTGACTTACACACCATTAGATATACTCGCTATATAGAAAGCCAAACCACCCATTCCCAACGGTTACTTTTTTCCTTCTCCATCTACAAAAAAACACCAACTGATAACGGCTACATTGGTGGCGTAGGACTATGGTTAAAATTACCTTTTTGTCCCTCGGAATGAGAAGGGGTAATATGGGGATTTACTTTCTTCTTATTTTAGAATATGTCAAATTAAAAGGGTAAAAACATTTTTTTTTGTTACTTTTTATTTTATAAAAAAGAACCTTTCGATACGAGTGTGTTTTAACTAAGGAGAGAAGTTAAGCCGCGATGTATAAGTAGCTTTGACCGCCCAATTTCCGGGAATGACATCTCTTGCAGACAAAGTTCTTTTGGTGGAGAGAGTGGTGAGTTTGACCGAAAACGGTCCTCTTAGGGGTCCTCGCACGATCACCCAATTTGCACCCCAAACATGTTTCATCTCTAGCCATTCGGTCGATTTTGCCTGTTTAACGTTTTTATTATTGTCAAATGCAAAAACCTCAAACCAAAATCTTTTACTTAATACTCGATGTCTACTATTACTATTAGTTTAAAACTAGTGTTATTTAATAATGTATATAAAACCACAACTACTTAAAAGGGACGTAATTTGTATACATGTAAAATCAAGCTATATACAACATAAACCCCTCATTTTTTACCAACCACCTTGTGACCCAATGATTTCTAATCCGTTATGTTTTTTTTCAATATTGACAAAATAAGTTGATTGGATAAGATCGTAAGATATTCGGAGTAGTGCACTTGTTGCACTAAATAATTGATGAGTAAAATGGGGAAAATGTTGGTTGGAAATAAGTGGTATTATTTAATATTTTAAATGCATCAATCAAACTCCAAAAGGGAAAACACTTCATCAGATATAACTGCCACTAACGACTATAATGCACTAACAAAACACATTTTATGCCTTAATGGAGGCACAACTATTACTATATACTCAAAGTGGAACATTTTAGAGTTTTTTTTAACATTTATTCTGATTCGCTTTGCGAGTAACCTATAGTCGGCTCGGGTAAACCTCCATGACCATAAAGAGTTTTTTGCTTTTAAGAATTAAACCAGAGAAATTCTAAAAATTTCAGCTTTATGCAAAGCAAATCCAACGAGTAAATCAATACCTTGTGGTTAACCTTTTAGAGTTATTGTGGTCATATTCTTTTTTCACAAGTGACCAATATGGATCATTTTTTAAGACTTTAACAAATAAAATATATAGTTAGAACTGCAAAAACAGTTGTATGCATTCTATTTAATGTTCGTTTATAAAGATCTAGAAAACTTAAAATACCCAAATTTACAGCAATAATGGTTTAATAACTTGTACCATATGCAATAAAAGGTTGTACATTGAGCTAAAAGGATGTATATTCTGTACCCGACACATTCGGATTTCTCCATGCTTCTTTTATGCAAGTGTTGGTTGTGTGTGTTTTAAAAGCTGATGTAAAAGTACTTTCTTTTGACTATTTTGCACATCTGCCACACACACTCCTATATTTCTTTCTTTATTCACATGCATTTTTCTTCCATAACTTATTTTTATATTCAGTAGTTGTCAAGTAACATTTACAAGTAAATCTCAACTTATATTTTAATTATAACTTTTATACCTTATGTTTTAATAATAAGTTGATATAAGTTTAATATGTGTTTGATGTAGAAAAAATAGGATATTATATCAAATGTACCTCTCTGATATGCATCGATCCAACATCACCATCTCCACCCTCAAATTCGACCAAAAGTGAGAGCCAATAATTCGTTGATCCTTCGTTTACATGAAAGGCAATGTTTCTACCCGGATATTTGCATGGTGTCCTACGATTTACAAAATATAATAGCTGAATCATATCTCAATTATAATGCAGTCATTATAATACATTAAAAAAACAATTATGAACATTAGAATCTAGATTAACTTTTAGAGGTAACAAATTCAATCTTTTTCTTCTGGTAACATTTACAAGATAGAAAGTAAACGGCCACACAACACAACGGTGGTTGGTATTCACAATTACAACGAAAATATCCATTAAAAATAAAGTTAAATAAAATAAAGAGTGTAAAGTTGTAGCTAGTAGTAAAATGTCCTTAACTAAAGCGTTGCTTTTGGAGTACAATCTTAATAATGGAGGGTGATTTACGAACATTTATAGAAACATTAAGTAAACATATTTTATAATAAAAATCTGAGGACGAAAAGGAAAAACAGAAAAAGAAGAGCGTTAAGTAACAAAATACCGGCGATAGACGATGTTGAGTACGCCACGGTTACGAAGCTGGCTGTGATCACCGGCAACCGCCATACGACCGAAGGCAGCACCACTGAGGTCAAAATGAGTCTTTCCGCCGGAGCAGTAGCCGCCGGGACATTCGTCGGTGATTATAACCGTGACCGCCCGGCGAGAACAGATAGACTTGTCTAAACACTTGACTTTATAACACGCCCCACACCCTTCACCTCCTTTAAACAAAATTGGACTCACTGCTCCCACACGCGCCCTGAACGGCTTCACATCCACCAAAGACCCATACCCACACGCGCCACCTACGCGAGTGGACTTACGCATCAGTCAACAAATTTAACACAGTTCGTAATGACAATTTGGTAATTGCAATAAACACAAACAGAAATGAGTCGAAATTACCATTACTGCCATCGCCTTCAGGACTGCCGTACCAAGTGGCGGTGGCCGGAAGCCAATGTGAGCTGGTAGAGTGCATGAGCGGCTTACCGGAGATCTCCACCGCCGCCGCTAACCACCACACTGCAGCAAAACATATGTGGGCAATGCAGGTCTTGTAGCGACGGAAACCACTCAAATTGTATGTTATGAGCACCAGCGTTGAAAGGGAAAAAAACACGACCACCGTGTCGGAAAGAATACCGGCCGGAGGCGGTGTACACGAGGTACGAATAACAAACAATTTCGAGAGAAAAAGATGAGAGAGGGAGTGTGTGCCGACAGTGGGTTTTCACAGAGTTAGAGTTCCACAGGCACAGTGTTAGGGACTGGGGTTTTCTCATCGTTATATAAAGAGGCTAAACACCGGTAGAATACACAAACGCCTCTTTATGAATTTCCATTTTTGTCCTCGTTCATTTTCCTTATTTCCGGTCGTGCCATTGTTACTTTTCTGTGGGCCCCAACGTCAGTTAAGCCGTCAAATCCGGACTATTTCAGTGGTGGTGTCGGTTGGGTGTGCCGGATCGGGTTGGGTCAGGGACCATTTCTCTCCCTTTTCCCTTTTTTGGGTTTATTTATCGTTGGTAGTTAAATGTTTGTTAGATGATTCTAAACCCGTTAATTTTTTCTACTTTATTGGGTTTTGTGATCACGATTGTTTTCTTTACTTGACATTTTCCTTTAATTATTATTTAGATTTTTCTGACATGTTAGGATGCATTAATTCACTCAAAACTTCCTAATAAAGTGTTATTGAACATTAATGAAGTCTATATGTTACATTTTGAAGAGACATACTAAATATTTTTTTTTATTATAATCGAATGTTTTGAGTGAATTTATGCACCCTAACATGTGCCTTGGGGCACATGTTAGAAAAACTCTTGTTATTTATATACCCCCTCCGTCTCACAAAAAAATTCTCATTTTTCATAAAGCTTATGTCCCATAAAAAAGTTCTCACTTCTCACATTTTGTGGGCTTCATATAATAAAATACTATTTTTATTAACAAGCCCATCAATAATATCTACTAATTATCTTTCTCTTTCCAAACCAACCATATATATGTTACATTTTGAAGAGACATACTAAATATTTTTTTTTATTATAATCGAATGTTTTGAGTGAATTTATGCACCCTAACATGTGCCTTGGGGCACATGTTAGAAAAACTCTTGTTATTTATATACCCCCTCCGTCTCACAAAAAAATTCTCATTTTTCATAAAGCTTATGTCCCATAAAAAAGTTCTCACTTCTCACATTTTGTGGGCTTCATATAATAAAATACTATTTTTATTAACAAGCCCATCAATAATATCTACTAATTATCTTTCTCTTTCCAAACCAACCATATATTTTAATCAAAACAATAACAATGACCTCACCACTAATTATCACCTAAAACCTTGTGCCAAAGGGAAATGAGAACTTTTTTGTGGGACGGATAGAGTATTTAATACAGTAATAAATGAAAGTCATTTAACATTAACACATGCGCAATATAACCATGGTAAAATTGCATAAAATAGCAAGATACTATTTATTTTTCATAATTCTAATAATTAACTATCAAAATCTTCAAAAATAGCAACAAACTTTTAATTTTTTGCAATTTGGGAAACGCTTTACTCGGAATAATGGTTGTCGGTAGGGTGTTAATGATCCGAGTCGAATCGAATATCAAGAAATTTAGGCTCGGCTCGAGATCATCTCAAGCTCAAATAAGTTTTCAAAATTGTGTTCGAGCTCGAATATTTATATAGTGTTCGAGCTCGATACTCGTTTTTGATTTAATATTTTTTGAAATAAATAATTTACAAACTCGAAAAGCTCGTTAATTATTTGACTCGTTAACACTCATATAGCCATATTAATATATGTATATTTTTGTACATATTGTATCAACACTTATACTTAGTGTATACAACACATGTTCGGCTAGCTAGAATCGGCTCGTTAAGATCGTCTGACTCGTTCGACTCGAGAATAATAAACGAGCTATCGAACGAGTCGAGTCGGGTATTAAATTATTAGGCTCGGCTCGTGATATTTATTGAATATTGTTTTATGTCCGAGATCGAATTAGTATAGGCTCGAACTCGAGTAGCTCGTTAAAAGCTCGACTCGTTAACACCCCTAGTAATCGGTATTTCCTAGTGACGTAGCCAATTATTTAACTTTTCTCCTTTTATTCCAATTAATCTTAAATTGATTTGAGCCATACTTCTTAAACGAATCCTCCATCTTGACCCCTTCTTCGTGTTCTATATAATATTGAATATTGTAATTCTAGGTAAAGTGTTTCACAAATTGCCTTAATTTAAAAGTCTGTTGCTATTTTTGAAAATTTTGATAGTTGATTTACTAGAATTAAGAATCACCTTATAGTATCTTGCTATTTTATGCAATTTTCCTTATAATCAACTCCTGAATTTTAGAAATTACTTTCTCATAAGTTAATATAAAATTTTAATATATTTAAAGACACCTCTTAGTGTTGTCGTTATCAAAATCCTTATCTATACTATATATAATGAGTCAATGCCTTTCTAATATTAGAAGGTATTAAACTAGCACTTAACATTAGTGGAAGGTCTTAAACCCACAATCAAATTTGCAATAAAAAATTGCGTGACCCGAGATTCAAACCTGGGACCTCACGCAACACATACATCCGACTTACCACTACACCATATCCAATATTTGGTATTCTATCTGAAACATCTTAAGTACTAGCCTCCTTAAGCATCATAAGTGTGTGTTGACTGTTATGGTTTATTTTTTTTTGCAAAGCCCATCTATTCCGCCCCAATTGAACACCCATCAATTCTTGCATTAAAACCTTTTAAATGGCTGCATTGACTTCATTTTAAAAAGTAACGAGTATTAAATATACCACAATTAAAATGTATTTTAATTAACGCCTTTTATACCACAATTAAAACGCATTGACTTTATTTTAATTGGCTTCATTTTAATTCAAACTCATTTTAATTCAAAACCGTTTGACCACAATTAATTTGCTTATCAGTTTTCTAAAGTATTATTATTTCCTCCGCATGAGTTTTAAATTATATTGATTGTATTAAAATCCTTCTAATATACCTCATTCATTTCGGTTTACATATCAAAGGTGTGACTGTGAGTCTATCTACGGTTTTATAAATGTGTATAGGTGTATTCTCAATTCCATCATTTTTCTCTTTCAGACCTCTTTCTTATACTTTTTTTTTTTGTTTCTAGACATCAACAGACGAAAGAAAGGTATATATTCTTATCTAATTTTTTTCCTTTAAATTTAGCTTTATCCAATAATCTTGATCATTTTAACTGAATTGATTTTAGTTTTAGATTTTAAACTTAGAAACCCATGGCTACCGAGATCTATAGCCCCAAGAGGAAGACAACTAATGAGTGTTGATCAGGATAATCATATACTTGGTATTCCAAAGTACCAAATGTGTTCAAGTAAAATCTTCATGTATTGTTCATTACTTCCTCGATTCTCATGGTAATCATCCCGTTACCCTTGATGTGTATGACTATAAATAATTCATGTAAGATTTACTGATATAATGTTTTCTATTTTTTGGAGGAGGAAAAAGCCATAAAAGAAGAAAAATGAAACTTGATGAGAAATATATGTGGGTATGATTAGAGTGGATGCAAATCGGGCCCAATTGGATTTTATTAATCTATTCTTTACCTGTCAAGGTTAGCAATTATGCAGTCAAATTACCGCCCATGTTTAATTTTACATAATTAGCGTTATATAATATTGATGATTTCACATTTGTATTTTGGTCAGTTTGAGTATATGTGTTATTGATATGGTTGCTGGCAAACACAAAGTGGATTTAGATATTACGAGACAGATAAAAAAAATCTAAAAATAAAAGTGGATTTATATATATATATATATATATATATATATATATATATATATATATATATATATATATATATATATATATATATATATATATATATATATATATATATATGGAAGGTATGGTTTTTATTATATTGTTATAATCTGAGTTTTATATCATCAATGCGTATTGTTTATATACAAATATATGGAAGGTATGGTTTTCATTAGAATTTGAAATAATATTAAATTTTTGTTATTATAATATGACATTTCTCTTATGATTATGTAGATTGTTCCAACAGAATATTAATACATATCAAGAGAAGTCTATGCTATATATCATTAGTCAATGCCTTTCTAATATTAGAAGGTCTTAAACTAGCCCTTACCATTAGTGGAAGGTCTTAAACCCACAACCAAATTTGCAATAAAAAATTGCGTGACCCGAGATTCGAACCTGGGACCTCATGCAACACATACATCCGACTTACCACTACACCATATCCAATATTTGGTATTCTATCCGAAACATCTTAAGTACTAGACTCTTTAAGCATCATAAGTGTGTGTTGACTGTTATGGTTTATTTTTTTTGCAAAGCCCATCTGTCCGCCCCAATTGAACACCCATCAATTCTTGCATTAAAACCTTTTAAATGACTGCATTGAATTCATTTTAAAAAGTAATGAGTATTAAATATACCACAATTAAAATGTATTTTAATTAACGCCTTTTATACCACACTTAAAACGCATTGACTTTATTTTAATTGGCTTCATTTTAATTCAAACTCATTTTAATTAAAACCGTTTGACCACAATTAATTTGCTTATCAGTTTTCTAAAATATATTTTTATTTCCTCCGCATGAGTTTCAAAATATATTGATTTTATTAAAAGCTTTCTAATATACCTCATTCATTTCGGTTTACATATCAAAGGTGTGACTGTGAGTCTATTTACGGTTTTATAAATGTGTATAGGTGTATTCTCAATTCCATCATTTTTCTCTTTCAGACCTCTTTCTTATACCTTTTTTTTTTTGTTTTTAGACATCAACAGATGAAAGAAAGGTATATATTCTTATCTAATTTTTTTTTCTTTAAATTTAGCTTTATCCAATAATCTTGATCATTTTAACTGAATTGATTTTAGTTTTAGATTTTAAACTTAGAAACCCATGGCTACCGAGATCTATAGCCCCAAGAGGAAGACAACTAATGAGTGTTGATCAGGATAATCATATACTTGGTATTCCAAAGTACCAAATGTGTTCAAGTAAAATCTTCATGTATTGTTCATTACTTCCTCTATTCTCATGGTAATCATCCCGTTGCCCTTGATGTGTATGACTATAAATAATTCATGTAAGATTTACTGATATAATGTTTTCTATTTTTTTGTAACGCCCCAAAATTTATATTAATTAAACAGAATTATTTAATCACAATTTATTATTATAATGAATTCTATATTATTCGGGCGACCTGTAACTGGACGGTTCATTTTTATTAAACGTTTTATTTCGCGTTTTAGAGTCTTGACCTGGTCACTTAATTAGAGGGCCGAGTTCATTAGTTCATTTAATTCTTCGATGTAAGTTTAAAAGTAATTCTAATTATTTAGACGTCCTTTAATCCCGAGGCCGGCCGTGAGGCCAAGGCTTTCCTGTAGTATACTGGTTACCGTTTTGAGTCGAGTCCTTTGTATATTTTCTCGAGCCAGCCCACTCTTCCTTTTTAATTTCGATCTATGCTGTTTATGGGTTGACTTCGATTCACAAAGAATGTGGGCTAAGGCCCGAGTTTAATTAATTCGACCACCCCCATTTCTTTTAAATCCGATTTGTATTGTTGTGCTTGGGCCCATGTTTTGCTTTTGCAGCCATCGGATATAGGATTTAAGGTAGGTAGCCCAAGCAGTAATAGAAAGCTGTAAACACTATCATCATCTCGTTTATCCTCTCCACCATTCCGCCGACCCTAATCCAGCCACCATTCCTCTATTGTGCGTCACCATCATCAGAGAGCAAGAACGAGCAAGGGAAATTCCTAGTCGTCCAGATTTTTTAAGTGTTAACCAGCCATCAAAGTGAGCAGGGCAATCCCATCCTTTTCTCCACACGTGATTCATTCAAGTAGCTGCAATCAGGAGTTGTGTTGAAGCCAGAAGTCGAACATAAATGGGTGAGTATTCCTCGGTATTAAATCTCAATCCATGCTCTCGTTTTTCTTCTGATCATCCAAAGCCTTAATAGCTCGTGTATGTCTCCTGTCGCTGGCAATACATGTTCAAACAGGAATGGTGATTGTCGAGTATTGGTTGGCCGAGCAGCAAGTTGATCGATCAAAGGGAGTAGCAGTGATCGGGATGGTGAGATTCTTGATTCCCGAAGCTAGTATGCTAAACCCTTGCGGTAGTAACCTACTCTATTCCCCGAATTCTCCTGTTTTGTTAGTTTTCTTAACCGGGTGTTTCGTTTCTGTGATTGCGGGATTAACTCCACCATCGTGCAGAAAGGATTGATCCCGAGCAGGAAGTTCCGTGATTGAGAAGTAACACTCATCGTTCTAAGCAAGGCCGGTTTATAGCTTGGTTGTGCGGTAATTCCTTGTTCCTTCACTATTCAAAATCGCTAGTTTAGTTTCCTAGTTAGCTGCTGTGATTGTAATCCCGTAGGGCTGCTGTGATTGTAATCCCGTAAGGCTGATTTGATCATTGTAAAATAATTAGGAAACTTAACCGAATGGAAACCGAACCCCTCGGGTTCTTGGTTTCCCAATCGAGAATCTATTACCATGAAAGTTAAAGACCGTAGTTAACCCTAGTAGATTATGACTTAAAGCTGTTGAGTATCAATTCTAAGTGCTCGGGTTCTCCAGTTACGGGTCGGGTTGCTAAAACGAGTTCTTTTAAGATAAACATTTCTGGGCAGAATCTGCTCTCTTGTACACTGCTGTTTTCGACCCGTTTAGATTAATCTTTTTGGTTTTTGGCCCGTGCTGGGACCTTGGTTTTTGAATTAGCTTTTCAATGCCGCAACCCTCTCGTCAATCCGAATTACGGTTTAAAAGTTATAGCCAATTTAGTATGCTGCTGTTAGGAAAATGACCTGTGCAATATGTCTGTCTTGCAACACTGTTTTGAGACACTTAGAGTCTGTTTTGGCCAGTGACCGTCTCACAGAGATGTGTAGTTCTGGTTGTCTACTTGTCATGGTAAAAAGATGGGAAAAATCTAATGAGCCGTTTAGGAGTTGGGGCAGTTTCCGTGAGACTGACGGGTGCTGCCAGTTTTTCTGAAATAAGCCCTCGGGTAGGATTTTAATTCAGGGTTTCGTTTTTTGGTTTTAGGACCGTCTAGGAGATAACGTGCTGTACCTTTTGACTGTCGGGAACCCTTTGGAGCTTACGTTTCTCGAGGTGAGTATTCTCACCGTGTATTCAGTTTTAACGTTATACATGCATGACTTATGTGTTACATTTCTTGCACCATAATTGTTATCTGAGCTTGAGCTGTTATCTGAGTTTGATCCGCTATCTGAGTTTGATTTGTTATCTGAGTTTGACATGCTATCTGAGTATCTGAGCAGCTGTTGATTTATTTTAATCCCAGACATTGTGCCTGGGTAACCGAGCTCGGCACAGGGTCATTCTGTGCTACTACTTGCTAGGTCAATCTGAGATAATTATGTTAAAGAGATAATAAAACATAATAACACACATCTGAGTTTTGGGATCACCTCCCGTCTGAGTTTTTGGAATTATTCCCGTCTGAGTTTTTGGGATTATTCCAGTCTGAGTTTTGGGATCACTCCCGTCTAAGTTTTGGCTTATGCCTATCTGAGGTGTGAGGAGGGGCGAGGTTGATCTCTCGTCCCAAATCACACAAGCGCGCTATATAAATTAAAATCTGAGTAATAAAATCTGAGAAATAAATCTGAGTAATTAATCGAGTAGATTCTGAGTAGGAGTACACCGATGTGCCCTCATGTGTTGTATGTTATGATTGTTTGCATTTTGAGAATTATTCACTCAGCTTCCCCAGCTGACCCAAACTTTCCCCCACATTGTTTCAGGTACCAGCAAAGGAAAGGAGAAGGTGGACGGTTGACCGCTGTATCTTTTCATTACTGATGTGGACATCATTTAATATTTTAAAACACTTTACTTTGTTTTAACTATTTCCGCAATAAATACGTTTTAAATGTTAAATATTAATATCTGAGATTTATTTATGGGACCTTTTGATTATAATTTTGTTTTCAAAAATTTTAAAAATCTTGTAAATTTTAGGGTGTTACATTTTTGGAGGAGGAAAAAGCCATAAAAGAAGAAAAATGAAACTTGATGAGAAATATACGTGGGTATGATTAGAGTGGATGCAAATTGGGCCCAATTGGATTTTATTAATCTATTCTTTACCTGTCAAGGTTAGCAATTATGCAGTCAAATTACCGCCCATGTTTAATTTTACATAATTAGCATTATATAATATTCATGATTTCACATTTGTATTTTGGTCAGTTTGAGTATATATGTTATTGATATGGTTACTGGCAAACACGAAGTGGATTTAGATACATATATATGGAAGGTATGGTTTTTATTATATTGTTATAATCTGAGTTTTATATCATCATGCGTATTGTTTATATACAAATATATGGAAGGTATGGTTTTCATTAGAATTTGAAATAATATTAAATTTTTGTTATTATAATATGACATTTCTCTTATGATTATGTAGATTGTTCTATGAGAATATTAATACATATCAAGAGAAGTCTTACCTTATCCATCAGTTCTCCGTTACCGAGTACTCCTCCCCAATGAATGAATATGACAGAACATGGACATGTTTGATTCTTAAAAAAATATATTTTTTTAATCATCATGTTTATATGAGGTTTTTAATCATTTTTTTGTATGTAAATGTATTCATTGGTTTACTTTTTATAGGTCTTTCAGCATTCACTGTTTTTTGAAATATGCAAGCAATTGGCCGATCATTTTGATGCTGACTGCAAGAGACGAGAATAGGGGCGCCAAGATGATTTTAAAAAAATGTTACTTAGCTACATGCACATACTTTGGTAGCGAGAATGAACATGTTGTAAAAGGTTTGATTTTTTCCCTAAGTTGACTATATATAAAGTCAGTCATCTTTTGTCAAATTATAATTTATTTCAATATCATGGAACTCAATACTTTTTATTTATTTAACTTGATTTGTAGATATTTGGTATTAAAACTCTGTTAAAGAACTACTTGCCTATAAGAGATGCATATCTTTGTGTTGGCATTGACGAAAGAACTGTTTAAAGACCTCTGTCAAAACATAGGGATATGGAAATCTCAATCGATATATTTCTCCTTACTTCAGGACTTTTGACATATTTGACCCATTACATCGTAAGAAATAATGTGTAACCGAAGGATATTTGCTCGCTAAGCTATGCTATGACAATCAACAAGGCTCAAGGACGGTAAATTCCCAATGTTGGCGTTTATCTTTCGAAATATGTTTTCTCGCATGGACAACTTTACATTGCCCTTTGAAGAGGAATTTCACGTGACACGACAAAAGTATTAGGAAATCCAGCAAAATAAAAAATAAAAAAATCTCGACGGAGTTTACACTAAACGTGGTGTATCGGGAGGTTTTACATGATGTCTAATACGCATAAACAGACTTTTCCCCCCTCTATTTTATTCTTAATTAGGTTTATTTTTTATAACAAGAAACATTGGAGATGGATCATTTGTGTTATTATATATCAAAACATGTAATCGAACAATATTTCAACGCCAACGCCAATGCCAACTCTTGTTTTTTCCTCTATTTTATACACAGTTTCCATGCTTATGTATTGTATTCGTTATAAAAATATGTAATCAATGGACTTTTAATCTCCCTGAATATATAGTTCGCAGCCGCCGCATCGCGCGGGTTTTAGCCTAGTATTATTAAAGAGACATCATCTTCATTCTTACTAAATTCTATTATTATTTTTTTACTCATTTGATCAATATAAGTGTTTGAATAAAAAGATTAAATTAAGAAAGAGACTAATGCGTTCCACGTGTAAATTATTTTATGATTATGAGTATGCAATAAGACTATTTGGTAGAAAACAACAAGATTTTTTTATTAAATAGAAAGTTAATTTTATTCTTGTATTTCAAAAAAGAAAGAAAAAAACAAAGCAATCGTGTATTGTACTTCTATAATCATATTATATGATTGGATCATCTTCATTATGTTGAAGTATAGTAGAAACAATTAGCACTTTTGATAACTCTTGACCCCATTTTTATTCATTTGAAATTGATTATTGTTATAATTATCATGATCAAATGAAAAATGTAATATAATGACTACGATTACTGTACTATGCATTACTTCAATATACGTAATGTTTTTCTTTGAGTACAAGTACAATACAGCCCTAACACTATTTACAAAATACTTCCTCCGATTCAAAATAAGTGATACACTTTCCATAAATGAGTGATTCAAAATAAGTGCTACACTTTTCATAAATGGCAGAAAATAGTAGAACCAACACCCACTAACTATCTACTTTAACAAAGTGAAATGACTCATTTACTCTTACTTTTTACTTTTAAACATCATTAACCTCACTTTATTCAAAAGGTGTGGGACCCATTATCCACTAATCATTCAATTAATTTAATTTAACCATCATTACACTATTTTGCTTCAAAAACCGTGAAAGTAGAAGTTTAACACTTTTTTTGAATCTATAAATAAAGATACAATCCTAATGGGTATCTATATTTAATACACCTCCCACAATCTAATAGGAGATTCTTCAATGCTCATACTGGCCTTGAAACCGAAAATAAATGCGAAGATAGTTCTTTCATGAAGATATCTACAAACTGATGGGCCGAGGAAACATGTAGCACAGGAACTTTGGTAGCAACCTTGTTCCTTACAAAGTGTAAATACATGTACTTCATATGTTGGTGGTGTACTATGTTGGACGAAAAATAGTCCTTGCTGACATTATCGCAAAATAATAATAATAGTATAACGAGATAACGGACAATGAAGCTCAAGAAGAAGGTTTCATAGCCCGGTTAACTCAACAAAGTCATCCGTGACACCACGATATTCAGCCTCAACACTAGACCTAGAAACAACATGTTGACGTTTTGAGGACCAATATATTAAGTTATCTCCGAGAAAGATGCAAACTACAAGTGGGTCGGTGTACGCGTCAAGCTTTTATATAGTGGACGAATAGATAAACAATCTATGAAACATCATACCCTGTAGATAGTGAAGAATCCGCTTGACAACCAAGAATATGGGCTCCCCGAGGATCATGCACATATAGACACACTTGTTGAACTGCATATGCAATATTATGGTGAGTGCAAGTGAGATATTGTAAATCACTGACAATGATGTGACGCGAAGTAGGATAAGAAACTAACTAACTGCAGGTTGCCATATCAACAGGAGCAAGAATGTAGCAAGTAAAGGCATTCTGACAGAGAAATAAGCGTGTAGGTAGGGGTGTTCAAAAATATCCGTTATTCGAATATCCGAAAAAATATCCGATATCCGAACCTTAATTATCCGAAAATTATGATATCCGAAATTTCGGATACCTGAAATTTGGATATCCGAATTTTCGGATTCGGATAATATTTTTTAAAAAATTTGGATATTCGAATATCCGAAAATTTAGTTTTTTCTCTATAGATTTAATATTTTTGTTTGTTCAAATTATAATAATCCAAAGTGTAGTATGTAGTCTTCTATCACTTTAAACATTTTACAATCAAGTCCTTTTAGTAACCTCTAATCAAATTCCTTTAATTAAGAACCATAAGACACGACATTACCACTAAGTCCAGCTACTGAAGGTCTCATTCCAACTTACCCCACCGTTCATTCCACATCTGCAAACTAGCTCTGCCACTAACTACATCATCATCGTCGACTAACAGTTTTAAGTTTAAAAAATTGGTGGATAACTATTTTAATTAATTGTTTGTGAACAATGTTTGACTTTAATTACGATATTTATTTGGTATAAAAGGATGTTGAAATAATAAGATCCATAATTTCTCATCATAGGAGTTTCTTTTTTTTGTATAAAATATAAACTAAAATCTCTTACATCTAAACAATTTTTTTTTTTATTTTAGCATGGTTTTTTTTTTTTCAAAACAAAAAGCTACAAGTTCCAAAAAAGTCTACCACATATAGAAGTTGTACATCACTATGGATTTTGGGGTATGTTAGACGATAACAGAATATTGGGTGGTGAAGTATTTTGAATATAAGCTTGAAATAAAACGGTAGCAACTTAAAAATGTAAGTAAAATAACACAAGAAATTGCCTTACTTAAGATAGTTCTCCAGATGCCAAAATAAACGTATCTAAAGTAGGGATGGAATCGGATCCGGAACCGACCTGGATGGACCCGGACTTGATATATCCGAGAACCAATTTAGGAGGACTAGTAGACCCGAGAACCGAACCGATTTTTAGAATACGGTTCTGATTCGGTTCTGGTAAATCGGGTATAAGACCATTAGACCCGATTGGAAACGATATAGTAATTGTAGCCGTTTTTTAGTGTTTTTATCATATTTGTTATTTATACATGTAATATTATAATGATTGCAAATAACAATTGTGTAATCAATATGGACCGAATACTATTAAAAATATTATACCACAACAAATTTCAAATACATAATTAATTAATTTCAGTTCCGGGTCTTAGATCCGATTTGTTATATACCCGATGTACCCGGACCCGATTTCACGAAAATGTTAGACCCGATACCCGAACTCATTTTTGGTAATCCGGTTCCAACCTCCGGTTTCAGTTCGGTACGGGTACGGATTTTGATTTTCTGTATCTCATCCCTAATCTAAAGTTAAACACCTCAAAATAACCATTCTTTTAATAAAAAGAGACTTCCTCCGTCATCAAAGGGACTAAAAGCAAACTTTAAAAAAAGATCCCTTAATAATGCGATCTTCCCTTTTTAAAGTACTCAATCACCTTTATACTTCCAGTTCACCTACTTATTATCAGTTTTTTTAGTAGTAACTAGCTTTAATATGCAAGTGATGTCTAGCACAGCTGGATTGATGCATGGGTTTTACTCCCAGATGAGTCGTGATGTCAGGAGTTCGAATCCTGTAAACACCTCTTGTAATGCCAAGTATGGGGTTTTTTTTCCTAAAAATCCCTATGGGGGTTGAGTTTGCCCTGTAAAGAAGCTCGGACCTATGGGTGCTCGTTGAAATATTTCGAGTATGCTTTCATTGATATTATTTGCTGTTTCAAAAAAAATCTAGCTTTAATATGTATTATGAAGGAGATTTGGACATTTTAATACATCATACGATCTCGATCTTGTGTAAACGAAAAGGATCCTAGGCAGAATCCCGATCTTATGGCTTCAGAAAAATACATGGATTTACGACATCAGTTTACATTTAGAAACCGGGTTTTTCAGAAAGATAGATAACGCCAAAATATTTTACAAAAGTTACTTGAATTTTAGTTTTACTGTGCAGAATCATTTTACAGTAAAAAGTTTGAATAAATTATATTTAACATTCTCTAAACTGAACATCTTTCCTTGTTTCTGTTATGTTTGGGTAGTAACCCAAAAACTTTCTTCGTCTCCCAAATAAAGTTTCCATGTAAGTCCCTTGAAACTTCACCTTCAAGTAGAGTACATACTTGTAAGATAAAAACATAAAAATTTAATTAAATATTTAAATTAATATAATTTAATCATTCGTCATTCATATAAAAGTTATTTGCTATACATAAGAGACGTCAATTATATGGGGTTAGTGATTTTTAATTACCGTTGCAATTTCAATTAACAAAATATCTAATTACAATCCGGAAGGTAAAATTATTTGTATAATTGTGCAATAATTAGAATGCGGAAAAGGTACCTGATTTGTAGTAATTATCATCTGGTTCTATAAACAGGATCACCAACAACATAATTGGGTTGCTTTACATTTACATAATTTCTCAAAACTGGATAATCTTCCAAATTAGCATAATCATCATCACTATCATATGCTATTTGCTGATGTGGCCCAACACCTTTCAGAATCAGAGCCAAAAATGCACACAACCCCTGAACCATTCAGATCACATGCAAAATTTTGTTATTAATAAATTAATAATTTAATATGAAATTGTTCTGTATGTATCACTATATGGATAAATAATTGATCTGTAAGAATCAGCTCCCGTTGATAATACAAGTGGATACCTGAATAGCAACAATAGACAAACCAATCAATTTGCACATGTCAAAATTGTCTTTGACAAAATCCTTGAACTCATTGAAGTTTCCACTTGGGTCTTTTGGGAAGTCCTGATATCATGAAAAAAGTAAACATTTATAAATAAATAAAATAAAAAAGAATTTGTAAAAATTGATGATTATAAAGTACCTGTTCCCAATTGCGGTTTAGAAATACATCAACTGTGACTGCACCTTCCACCATTAAAAGCAACACAACAAAAACCAAATACTTCATTCATGTTAAGGCTGCCAAATTACAAAGTATTAACCGCCCTAGGGACATTTTAGTAATATTGCATTTATCTCAATAATCAGACTTCCTACAACTCCACACAAATTTATCCAAATCCATTAACTTTTGCCTTACACAATCACCTAAACACTAAAAAGAAAATTGTTGTGACTCGTTGAATTGATTTTTTTTTTAGTTTATTTTATTCATATGCTTTTTAATGCCATAAAATTTAACTATCGAATTCCACAAAGAAAAAAAAAAGAATTTAAAAGCAGTTAAAAATAGTAACAGTTAGATTGAGGATACACAGTAAAGACAGCAACCGTTTGCAGTTTCTGCAGCAATATGACCTGAGCATGTGATCACACACAAAGTTGCACCAAGTCCAAGCATAGTGTACATGAACCTGTATTGTTCAATGGAAATTACAAAATTAAAACTTTATTTAATTTAATGCACTTTTCTAATTAAATGCAGCCCTAGATGATATTTGTGAATAACAATAATTAATAAAAGTTGTTAGTCAGTACCCGCAGCATAGGCTTAAAATGTGTCTAGTTCGTGCATAGGATGCTTATAATTGGTGTTTTGGAATTTTTAAAATGGTAGGAAAAGTGGGCATCCAACAAACAATCCAGAGACCCCATGAAGACCCATAAAAAAAGTTGAGAATGACATAAATACCAAGATTTAACAAACATTGCTTTTTGAAACAAATTCTTTTTAAGAGTTTTGTTAACAATAGCTCTTATCATTTTCCAAAAGTTAGTTGTAATAAACTGCAAAAGAGGCATAACTTTCGTGGTTTTCAGCACCAATACAACATAACGTTTATATTCTTGCATCACATAAAATTGTCGTCCGAATTAACCACAAAATCAGGAGAATTCAATTGATCAATTAAATCATACTAATAATTATCGCTTCTTTCATACTTAACTAAAGTTTAAAATATAAAAATGAAAGCGGTATTATACCACGGAGCAGGGTAATCGGAGTCGTCGATTTGGCGTTGCCATGCCCTAATCATCCAAAGTGCGTAAATGATCATCGCGATCCCAAACATTCCGATGAATGAATTAACCAATTTAAGCAGCGACTGAATACAACTCCTCAGCATTCTCGTCATTTTTTTATCGATCGGATCGACAGTCACCCCTCCAGAAGCACAGAACAACACAATTCTAACTGTTTAACAATTATTGTAACCAAAATCCCAAGCTAGGTTCGAATTAGGGATAATCCACAATAATTGGCTGATGGCAGCTATGCAGAGTTGAGTTGACCTGATTCAACCCGCCGATAAAAGGGTTCTTTGATTTTTGAGTTAGCCTGTCTACTCGCCAATTCAAATTTTAAATTTAGAAATTTTGTATTTTTCCTACTTAAATCTTTATTATTAATTTAGAAATTCATATTATCTCTTAGATTTAAAACTAATTTCATAGATAAAATTTTTTATATCTATATTATTAAATTATATTAACATGTAAGGGTTATATTTTAGGTAATCTACCATTAAAATATAGTTACACGTGACAAATCTTATGCATTGGATCAAAAATCTCTTAATCACCATCATCATCAAATCACATGCGATTCAATACGCAACCCCCAACGCCAGCCATCACCACCAACACTGGCCACTGACGCCGCCGACCACCGACCGCTGTAATCACATATGATTGGATACACAATCACGTGTGATTGAAAGCAGCCCCATTGTGACAAGGATTTGTCGGTGGTGGAGATGGTGGCTTGCAAATGTTGGTGGTGGTGGTGGTGGTTTAGGGGTTAATTATCAAATAACTAAGAATTATCATTCAATACTTTACAAAAATGATAGACTACATTGAACATTTTCATAACCTATAAATACAATCAATTTAGGTTTTTTTTTTTTTTTTTTGAAACGACAAATATAATCTACTTCTAATTACCACATATGTCCATGACGGAACTTGAACCCCCGACCATAAGGATGAGGGACAAACACCATACCGCTAAGATAAATGCCCCTTGGAAATCAATTTAGGCTACTATATGATATGTTGTTAAAAACAAAACATAATAATTAAAATCCATCACCATTCTATCTGTAATGGCGTAAAAGATATACTCATTTAGGGATATAAAAAATAAAAGGGAAATAAAAAGACTAATTTTTACATCTTCAATAGTTTTTAGCAATATTTTAAAATCTGAGTTTGACCGATCGGTTGGACTAGTTCGGCCGGAAAATGAAAATATGATGGGCCGAGTTGACAGTTCAGAAGTTGTATATGAACCGCTTCGAAACGGACGTGTTAACTACGAACCCTGTCGGACCAGTATAATTGAACCATGTTTTTTTTAATATTAATTTTCATTAATCTCACTTCATTTTAATTAAAGTGAACATTTTGTATAAGTTTTTTGTTATGTTTAGAGTTTTATTTAACGTACTACCTCCGTATCAAAATAAGTAATACATTTGAGGTTTCACGGTTTTTGAGGCAAAAGATTAAAACGTGGATTAGGGGTGGCAAAATCTGACCTGACCTGAAACCAACACGAAAATAAACACGTTTGGGTTGAGGTAAAAAATATTTGGGTCAGTCTCGGGTCGACTCTACTGACCCGTTTATTAAACGGGTTAGGTTCAGGTCAATGATAATTTAAATGGGTCGACCTGCCAACCCGTTTATACTTAATTTATAGTTTACAAATGCGCTCGTAACTAATAGTTAAATAAAACCTAAAAGTGTTACTTACTAATTTGACGTTTCGATATTTTCTTATGAAGTTGTCGAATAATAACAACATTTTGACTTGATAACCCGTTTAACCTGTTTGACCTACTAACCTGTTTAACCCGTTTAATTAAAATGGTTATATGGGTCAAGTTCGGGTTGAAGGTAAACATGTTAGGGTTGAGATGTCTGACCCGTTTATATAAACATGTCTGTTTTAGGTTGAACATTTCTGACCCGCTAACCTACGTACCCGAACCCGTCAATCCGAAACCGACCTGAATTGTCACCCCTAAGATTGTGGGTTATGATAAATTAAAATGGATAGTTAGTGAAGAATGAATCTCACTTCTTTTGAAAAAGTGATAGTAATGATGTTTAAAAGTAAACGTAAGGGTACACGTATAATTTCACTTTATTAAAGTATATATTTAGTGGACAAAGGCTTCCACTTTTTTGCCAAATAAGGTAAGATTTATAAGTGTATCACTTATTTTGATCCACCCCTTTTAGGAAAGTGTATCACTTATTTTGATGTGGAGGTAGTATATGCTTTAAATTTTGAAACACTACGTTTCTACTTGAATGTTAAGTGATTCGTATAATTTTTTTATAGATTACGAACTCAAATTTATTGAATTTTGTTAGAAAATAGTTTCTGTAATTTTTTGGATTTGTTATAATATTTGTTTTTTTTAGTTTTTTTCTTTTGCATTTATGGACTTTTTACATAACCAATATGATTTAATGCTTAATGGGATAAACTTGTTGATCAAACATAGTCGTAATACATATATAACAAGTAAGAGTGGTGCAGAGTGTACACTTAATTAACCCCCAAATCTTAACATTTGGATCAATCAACCACTAAATCACCACCACCACCTACAACACATGTGATTCAATACATCAACGCCATCATCATCCCATGTGTATTAAATCACATGTGAGTGCACACCGCCGACCACCACCACCACCTCATGTGTATTAAATCATTCAACACCGTCGACCATCACCACCACCAACCTCTGTCGGCCACTGTCTCCACCACCGGCAACCCCTCGCCACTGTTGGCTGCTTTCAATCACATGTGACTGCGGCGGCGGTGGTGGTGGCCGGCGGTGGTGGTTGTAAATTAAATCACATGTGATTTGAAGATAGTGATGGTTAAGGGATCTTTTAATCCAATTAATAATATTTATATCTCTTGGAACTACATATAAATCAAGAACTTCCATAAATACAACTCAACCTAACATTCACAGCCATTAAATTTATGAATACAACTTTCTTTTCTCGTAATCGTTCCTGAATGCTTTGTTATCCCTCCACTGCCTCATGAACTCCTCAACCTAACAATCACAGCCATTAAATCTTGTTCATTACCAATTTCATATTTCGCAAGGGCCGGCCAAAGGATATTTTAAATGTATATATAAACAAGGTCTATCAAAATAAGAGACTCAATTCTTTTTATGCATATGTATTAGTCAACGTTCATAATGGGTGAAGACTTGTTATGAATCAAATTTGTGCTTATGTAATGCAATTAAAAATGAACTATTAGAAATATTTTTATTTATAATTTTTAGTCGTTTAAATTTTAGGACCTATTTTTTTAGAATAATATACTGGGCCTCCAAACGTTACGACAAGCCCTGTATTTCGCGACAAACTATGTCACATAGAAGTAAATTTAGCCATAAACTATTGCAAACCTGTGTATCGCACACTTGTTTTAGCCCCGCAACATCCCCTTTTAGTGCAAGCTCTTTCGCATATGTCACGAGCGATTGATATTCAGCAAAACATGATTTCTGAGTCATCAAGAAATCAAAATTTACGTATCATCTTCGGGTTTATAACTATATATATTTTTGTTTGCGAAAATGGAAAGCATATGCTATATTATACCATTTCTTTGTTTTGTTCTCGAAGCTCGTTAGCACGTTTATATGCCTCGAGTTTCTTTGATTTAACATTCCTAAGCTCCTTCTTTAAAGAAGTTATGTTCTTTCTCACAAGTTCCATATCCGCTTTAAGTCGTGTAACTCTAGCTTTACGTCCGGTTTGATCCCTCTTAATGTTCTCAATTTCATCTAACCGAATCTAACAAGATTAATTTTTAATTGTATTAAACGGATAGTACCATGGATAAAGAACGAATAAATAGACAAAAAAGAAGTTACATTTATTTTATCTTGGGTGGATCGCTTCCGTCCATACCTCTCTTTGAATTACGTTCTCTTAAATACCAATACGTATGAGGGTTCGGGTCGGGTTCTGGTACAGTACTATATATTTCTTTTGTTTTCTTCAAGTTATTTATCTCGTGATAAGTTTGCCTTTCGCCTACCCGACTTTGTTCCCGTGTTCGAGCCATTGTGCTACACTCTCGATCTTTAAATGGTATACAAAAAAGTCCGTTATGTTTAATGATAACTATTTATAATTTCATTTAATATTGAGTAAATTACAGAAATTGACCATGTAGTAATTAAAAAGACCAAAATACCCTCACATGCTTGACATGTGAGGTTAGGTTAGTTAATAAAGGAAATTGGACGGAAGGTTAAAAAATCGGAAATTAAAAAAAGGAACAGGGACAAAAAAAAGTGGAAAAAAAATATAGGGACAAAAATCCAGAATCGGGTATACCACACGGACAATTTTAATAATTTACTCTTAATATTTTATCAACCATACCATATCGTTAAGTTCTTGCATACCACAATATGTCATTCCACTGCATTTCTTTGAGGACAAAAGCTCTTCCTCAAGTTGTTGAAAATACTCCATGTCCATCTTCCCTTTCTTAACCAACCTTTTTTGGCAACGTTTTCGATTTGGTCTTATAGGTGGCCGGTCATCTTTTTCAGGCAAATGTAAAAAACCAGTTGTTCTTGATACTGAATTAGTTGGCAAATTAGGCTCGAGGTTTCCTAGATCACAACGTTTAAAATTATCGATCTCCCACATTATCTGTTTGATACGCTCATCAAGGTCACAAAACCACCTTAGTTTTTGGTTTATTTGACATTCTTCCGCCTGTTAACCACAATAGTTGCAATGCAGATAGACACGACACATATTATATATATGAATGAGATATTGTTTTGAATAACATGCACACGGTATGCTTAATTATAGGGTTTTGATAATGACAGCCCGTAAGGACTGTATATATAAGAGCATTAAAATTTGTATGTTAATCAAACAACGATCCCCTGCATTTAAAGCATTCTTTATCTATTAATGAATATACAAGTTTCTACTGCATGTTATTGACAGTCTTAGGATTGTGATTATGAAAGCCCTTATCTATAAACAGTGAAATTTGAATTACCTTCTGCTGAGCTATTTCTTCGTAGATATGTAATCGAGCAAGATTCATCAACTGATATTGCTTGTCAGCCTCGTGTTTTTTGACTTCCTCAACAGAAGGCCGAAACTTGACAAAATAAAAACTATGAATGTTGTTTTCGATCGTGTTACATTCATTTGGTATTTCCATTTGGCTCAAGTAACACTTGCAAAAACTGGATTTTGGGAAGACATTCTTGGTGATGAGTGTCAGGATCGAATAACCAAAATAAGTTATTGCCAACCCAGATCTACTAATAACAAGAAGTTGCAGCGGATCAACACTTGTATTAATATATTAAGAACAATAGAATACTGTATATTGAATGAACAATGAACAATAATATTAAGAACACAGTGATTCACAAAAAGCTTCAATGTATATTATTGATTAACAATACACACGTACGTTTACAATTCGTAAGGAACTACTTATAGCAGTCCTTGAAGCCTAACTATTTACCCTAGTTATTCTAGGACTTGATTTACATCGAATTATAAAAGATATACATTGAATAACATTCTATAACTAACTCTGCGAAGATCTCGGACTTGATTTGCTCCAAATACGCGTATCAGTAATAACTGCAATCACCAGTAGTAAATATGCATTATCAGTAGTAAATGTGATGATCAGTAGTAACTCTGATAATCAGTAGTAAGTCCAAAACCAACGTCAGTAGTAACTACTAATGATCAGTAGTATCTTCTCTTTATGCATGACCAATAGTAAGTTAGTTATAGTCTTCACCAGCATCAACTCATCAGTATCAAGTGTTTCTGCCCCATCAGTAGTAACCATAGTCTTCATCAGTAGTAACCATGATCAGTACTAACTGAAGCATCAGTAATAAGTTGAACTGTGATTTGTTCTAACAATCTCCCCCTAAACTTATTGATTCTCTTTCAATCAATCAAGTTTCTTCTTACTTCTGCTTCTCCTTTTTCTTTTCTTCCAACAGTTTTGCTCTTCTTTGATCTCTTTCTAACGTCTGTTGGTTTCTTTTATTCCTTTGTGCAATAATATATTTGCTGATCTTTTTCACAAATTCATTTAACTTGTTTTGGAACATCACAGCATCATTAGGCTTAATAAAATTCATGCACCAAGGTTGATAAAGAGTTTTCTTAGAGTGAGGATACTCTTTTTCATATAGGAATAAATCACACTTCTTACTTGTATATTCAAAGAAGTACATGTTGACTGTTGGTAGCACATTCCAGGCTTGAATATTCTCTGGATTTATAAACTTCTCTGGATACTCATCTGGATAGAAAGCAGCATTAATCATTTCTGTAATGTAGCCTGCAGCTGAATTCTTCCAGGTCTTCTTGGTCATTCTTGGTTTACCAATAATCAACATCTTGATTATGTCACTTCTGGTTAGGGACATGACTAAAGGTTTCCAAGCTCTAAATCTTTGAGTGACCTTATCTTCTCTAACAATCTCAATCACATCATCTATACATCTCCAGTTGATGATTGGATTGCTTTCTAGGGGAGCAATAGGAAGATCATGAACTTGAACTATTTGTAGTTTCTTCTTTGGTTGTTCTAGTTCAGATTGAACAGCCTTCCTTTTTCTTGTAGTTAAAGAGAGTTCACCAGATGTTTCACCAGTTATAGTTTTTCTTTCTTTCATTTCTTTGGAATTTATCTGTTCAAGCTTTGTGGTGTCATTCTCTTTAATCTTTTGTTCAAGAAGGTCCTTCTTCTTCTCCACACAGTACTTCTCTATCAAGTTGATCAACTTCATTCTTCCAAAGGCCTTGGTATTGTGGCCTCTTGACTTCAAGAATGTGACCATTTCTTTCTTCTTGTCTGCAAATTCTTCTGGCATATCCGCCTTCTGCTCTTTGCATTCTTGTACTTGTGCTTCAAGAAGTTCTATTGTTTCAGATTCAAGTTGCCTTATTTTTTGTAGTTCTCTTCGTTGTAATTCTTTTCTGGTTTCTGCAACTTGTTTGGTTTTGACCTTGTGTTGAAATTGTGGCAGTTTTGATATGTCAGCTATATCTGCCAATTTTATTTCTGTGAAGGGTTGTCTTAGTATTCTAGCCCTTTCTGCTAATTTTCTGTTCTCAATGGCTAGAGATGCTTCAACCTTCTTCAAGTAATTTGCCCTCTTCATCTTCCATTTATCATTCTTTGCTGACCGATCATAAGTAATTTTGTTGACCATCTCATGACCTTGTGCTCTATTAGGTTGGTCTTCATCAGCAATTTCCTTTCCCTTTCCTATGTAATTGTCACTCTTTTTATCTGGTGCAGCTTCAATTCTAAATTTGTGACCATAGGTTTGTATTTGTGACATGGGAAGTATTTTGGGATGTGGAGGTAGAGTGCATTCATCAACTTCCAGCCAGTTGATATCATCATCAATATCTTTTATCACCATTTATGTTGACTTTGTTGCTGGTGATGGTGGGATTACTACTGCAGGCTCAAGTTGTGGTGGCAGCTCAATAATATCAACAGTAGTAGCCAAGGTAGTTACTACTGGTATGTCTTCAGGAATTACTACTGATAGGGCATCAGTAGTGTTTGCTGCCTCTTCTTGATTTACTACTGCTATGACATCAGTAGTAGTAGGAGTTACTACTGATGTTTCTTGTTCTGGTTGTTCTTCTATAGGAGCATCAGTAGTAGGCTCAACAGTAACATCCATGTCTTCTAGGCCTTCATCATTTACCTGGCCTTCATCATCTTTTGATTCTTTAAGGTTGAGGAGAGAAGTTGCTGCTGCTGCAATGGAAGTATCTATCATACTTTGAATGTTCTCCTTTTCCCCCTTAGTGAGCTCAACTGGTGGAGCATCACTATTATCAACCTTCTTTTTCAGCCTCCTTATAATCTTTGTTTGTTGAAGAAGCCTATGCTCATACATTTTCATTCTTTTGTTGATTGTGTTGATATGCTTCCTCATGTAGGTCATGGTTTTTCCTTGATTGGTGAGATATGTAAGGCAGTCATGTACAGTGGATTCAAGGTATTCCAACCTATCCGTCAATTGTTTGTGTTGAATAATGCCCTCACTCCATCTAGCAAGATCATCGGGCTCACTAATAGGTACATTGGCTTTAAGGTTTTCCATCCTTTCCGTCAAATCAATAGTTTCAGTTCTACCCTCATCACTTCTTGGTGATGAAATGGGTTGTTTGGACACTCTCTTCTTCCTAGAAGAAGCAGTAGTGCCCCCCCTTGTGGTTTCTTGGCACCGGGTCCTCTTAGTGCTTCCTCAAAAGAGTCATCACTAAGAGTTGCCGAGGTCTGGGTCCTATTGATGTTCTCACTATCCTGTGCACCCACCTCTGGGGCATCAGTAGTGAGAGCCCTTTCCTCATGCCCTCTCTCCTCCTTGGAGGACAACTCTTGGAGCCTGGGGTTTGATTCAATGGGTCCCCTGGTGTCCTTTAAGGAAGATTTCTTCCTTTTATAGCTTTTCTGGAGTGATTTGGCTAAAGGCTGGTCTTCTACAGAGTGAAGAGTAGCACTTTGCAGATTGAATTCATGTTCCTGGGACACATTCAGGACATCTAATTGGGTGGATGATTGAGTGACTGTTTGGGGTTGTGTTTGGGCTGCATTTGGGGGTGAAGGAGTGGGTTGAGGTTCAATTGGGGTTGTGTCTTTGTTTGAACCTTCTCCAAAAACTTGTTGATCTTTGATCATATTAGGAAACAGAGGGGTTTCCTTGACCGAAAATTTAAATTGTTTTCTCATATTTGAGAAAACTTTCTTGTTCAACTCAGGTGTTGTAAAAATATTTTTGGGAGTTGACAAGTTTTGCAATTCACAATTTATTAAATGTTGAAGAAATCTGGGATACATTAAAAATTTTGAAGTAGAAAGATTTCCCAACATTCCCTCAAAAATCATATTTGAAAAGTTAAATACTTGGTCTGTGCTTAAACAGACAACATCAGATGCTATTGACTTATTAAACTCATTCCATGTACTTCTTTTAGGAGAAATACAGTGTTGAATAGTATGTACAAGAAAATTTCCATTGTGGGCAGAGAAGACCTTTTTGGAAAGTGACAATGTCAAGTCTTCCCATCCACGATTGTTCAGTTGTAGATGGTGTCTGATGGATTGTTCAGTTATGGTGATAGACTTTCCATCCACGATTGATTTGATCATAGACACAGTTGCACCTTCGGTTCTTTCAGCATTGGTCCAGAAATCAACCAATTGTTGTTGATATGTAATGCAAACTTTATGTATGAGTTCTTCAAAAAGTTGACGATTGGACGAAAATCTTTTGTTCCGTCTGGATTGCGTAGAAACGCACACATGTTGTGGAACTCTGAGTATTTAAGATTTGTTTTAACATCAAGAGATTGTAGAGTTGGCATTGTCGTCGATTTTGTGTTTGATCGTTTGATTTGAGAGAACAAGTATGAATGTTGTTACTGGTTCAGGGTTTATGATCGCGATTTAGGGTTTATCGAGAGGATTTAGCAAATCGATGTGTGAATAATGCTAAACTAATCGACTTCAGCTATTTATATCTTACGATTTGATCTGCAAAAAGACTAAATTGCCCTTCGAATCATAACACAACGGTTATTTTCATGGGGGTTAGTTTGGTAACTTTGACAATCTAAAGACCAGTAGTAAATTAGATACCAGTAGAAAACGTCAGTAGTATCTATGAACATCAGTAGTAACTAAGGATTTTGACATCAGTAGTAACTGTAGACATCAGTAGTAACTAATGAATTTTAATACTGACCTAATTTACCAACCCTAGCAGTAGTAACCACCATTTTTTGAGACCAGTAGTATATGTGAGTACAATTGTTTACCAGCAGTATTTTGTGCATACTTAAAATACATCAGTAGTAATGACCTACCAGTAGTAAAACTGAAAAACCTTTTTACAACAGAAAAACTTTACACATGATTTTGAGTGAGAAATTAATTTATTAAAATCATTCCAATACTGCTAACTAAGAAGCTGAATCTTCCTACATCAAATGCTTTTGTAAAAAGATCTGCTAATTGATTGTCAGTATGAATTTTAACTACTTTGATTAACTTCTTTTCATTGCAATCTCTTATAAAATGAAATCTTATTTCAATGTGTTTAGTTTTAGAGTGTTTTACTGGATTGTTCACAATACTAATAGCACTTTGATTATCAATAAAAATAGGAGTTTTAAGTATAGAGATACGAAAGTTTAGAAGCTGGTTTTGAATCCAAAGTACTTGAGCACAACAAGCAGATGCAGCTACATACTCTACTTCAGTAGTTGATGTGGATACATTTGTTTGTTTCTTACATTGCCATGACACCAGTCTTGATCCAAAGAATTGACATCCACCAGTAGTGGACTTTCTATCTTGACATTCACCTCCATAGTCACTATCTGTGTAGGCTATGAGTTCAAATGGTGAGTCATGTGGATACCATAGACCAAGTGATGGTTTGCCTTTCAAGTATCTGATTATTCTTTTAACAGCCTACAAGTGTAGTTCTTTAGGTCTTGCTTGATATCTTGCACACACACAAACACTGTACATAATGTCAAGTCTTGATGCAGTTAAGTACATCAAAGAGCCTATCATGGATCTATATAAGTGTTCATCTACATCCTCCCCCTCAGCATCAGGATGTAGGTGTTTGTGTGTTTCCATTGGTGTACTTGCACTCTTGCAGTCTTTCATAGCAAACTTCTCCAAGATATCTTTGACATATTTTGATTGGTTTATCAAAATACCATCTGATCTTTGATTCACTTGGAGTCCAAGGAAGAAGTTCATTGGACCCATGGAGCTCATCTTGAATTTGGTTTGCATGAGATCCTCAAACTCTTTACACAATAAATAATTTGTTGATCCAAAAATGATATCATCTACATAGATTTGAACCAGTAGTATATCATCTTTGACCTTTCTTGTAAACAGAGTCTTGTCAATAGCTCCTCTTTTAAAATCATTCTTCAACAAGTATGATGATAATGTATCATACCATGCTCTTGGTGCCTGATGTAGGCCATACAGAGCTTTGTCTAGTTTGAATACATAGTCACCATTTTCTGGATCTTCAAAACCTGGAGGTTGACACACATATACTTCTTCTTCAATTTTCCCATAGAGGAATGCACTCTTCACATCCATTTGATAGACTTTAAACTTCTTGTATGAAGCATATGCTAGGAATATTCTTATTGCTTCAATTCTAGCAACAGGAGCATATACTTCATCATAGTCTATTCCTTCTTCTTGAGTGTATCCTTGGGCTACAAGTCTGGCTTTGTTTTTGATCACTATACCTCTTTCATATTTCTTGTTTCTAAAGATCCATCTTGTTCCAATGGCTCTTTTTCCTTTGGGTAAAGGTACAAGTGTCCAAACAGCTTGTAATTTGAATTGAAGGAGTTCTTCTTGCATTGCCTCAATCCAGTTTGAATCCTTCATTGCTTGTTGAATCTTCTTTGGTTCATCCGGAGACAGAAAACATTCAAACATACATTCATTAGCAATTAAACTTATGTTACACATGTTTGCAGTTAGACTTTTATTTAATTTGCTTCTTGTTTGTAGTTGTGAGTTAACATCACTTAGAACATTGTCTAATGGATGGTTCTTTTGAGTCCTTGAGTTTGTAGCTCTATCAACCACTAGTTGATTTTCAAGATTTGACTCATTTGTCTCAGGGATTTGTTCCCCTTGAGGTTCTTCATTGTCATTGATGTTTGGTTCATCATCATTAGCTAGATCTGAGTTACTACTGGGATCAGTAGTATTTATGTTATTACAGGGATCAGTAGTATTATGAGAATTGAGATTGTTGCTGGGACCAGTAGTATTTTGAGTACTATTACTGGTCTCAGTAGTATTTGAATTACTATTGTCCTCATTATCTGATTCACTACTGCTCCTAGAATCTGAGTTATTACTGTCCTCAGTATTAACTGTGGGAACAGTATCAACTACTATGTATCTCATCTCTTTTTGACCAGTATTGAGAGATGATATTCCTTCCTTTTGAGTATGACAATTTGAATCACCTGCATTTAAATCCAAGTTAGTGTTAAAGGATTTGGTTAGATTGTCTATGTTAAATAGCCAATCTGGACCATTTCCTTGTTCATTAGGTATATTCTCATTAAAGGATACATTGATGCTTTCTTCAATAATCCTTAATCTTTTGTTGAACACTCTGTATGATTTGCTTTGAGTAGAGTATCCCACAAAGATTCCATCATCAGCTTTGCAGTCAAACTTACCAATTTGTTCTCTTGTAATCAAAATAGTACAAGGACAACCAAATGATTTTAAGAAACTTATGGAAGGTTTTCTTTAGTTAAAAAGTTCATATGGTGTTTTATGATGTGGCTTGACTATTAATACTCTGTTTTGTACATAACAGGCAGTATTAAAAGCTTCAGCCCAAAAAGTAATTGGTAATTTTGAGTCTGCTAACATTGATCTTGCTGCTTCAATGATGGTTCTATTTCTTCTTTCAGCTACACCATTTTGTTGAGGAGTTCTAGGTGAGCTGTATTGCCTGTCAATACCTTTAAGATCACAAAAGTTAATTAGGTTAGCATTTTTAAATTCTATGCCATTATCACATCTTATGGCTTTAACTTTTTGATCAGATGCGTTCTCCATTTTAACAATTAAGTTCTTGATGAGTTCACTTGTTTCATCTTTTGTCCTGAGAAAGAAAACCCATGTATATATGGAAAAGTCATCAGTAATAACAAGACAATATTGTTTCTTTCCAATGCTCATTACATTTGTAGGTCCAAAAAGGTCCATATGTAAGAGTTGTAAAGGAACAGAAATAGAATTTACAATTTTGGACTTATGAGAAGACTTATGTTGTTTACCTTTTAGGCATGCAACACAGTGATGATCACACATGAACTGTTTTTGTGGTAATCCAATTACCAAATTCTTTCTTACTAAATTGTTCATATTTTTAAAGTTTGTGTGACACATCCTGCTATGTCATAGTTCTGATTCAGTAGTGTTTGTCTTGGATATAAAGCAGTTGACCTCATTTGAAGAAATGAGTTCTCCCCCTATATCCAGGCAATACACATTATTTCTCCTTGGAGTTCTCAAAACTACATATTTTTCATCTAAACTAAAGTCAGGAGAAAGAATGATGCACTCAATATCTGTGAAAAGAATCTTGTTCTTTTTATCACATACTTGAGACACACTGACAAGATTGTATTTTAGCTCAGCTACATAAAATACATCATCAAAAGTAATTTTACCATTAGTAACTGTACCTTTTCCTGTAATCTTACCTCCCTTTGGGTTCTCACCAAAGGCCACATACCCTCCATCAAATGTCTTGAAATCCTTAAGAATTTGCAGATTTCCAGTCATGTGCCTTGAGCATCCACTATCAATGTGTCATGTTCTACCTTCTTCAGGGATCTGAATGCTCTGCAGAAGTAAGTAAAAGATTAGTTAAGTTTGGGAACCCAAGCTTTATATGTCTTGGGTTCATCCTTTGAAAAGTAAGATTTAGAAGATTTAATTTTAAACAGTTTTGGTACCCATACCTGTTTAGTACTGGTGTTTTGTTTTACTACTGCCCTTTTGGATTTGTTACTGGTGTCTGAGTTTACTACTGACCTTGGTCTATACCCATTATATTTAGCTTTTGAATACTTTACTACGGATGGACCAGTAGTATTTGGGTAATTACCATGTTTAGGATAACCAGTAGTGTTTTTAACATTTGGTTTGGCAGCAGTAGTATTTTTAAAATCAGGCTTTTTACCAGTAGTGTTTTGGTACTGGTACCCAATAGCATTGTAATTAGGGTTAGGATCAGTAGTAAACCTGTTAAAGTTTCTACTGGTGTTGGAAAAATTAAAATATTGTTTATTTTGATTTGTTTTTCCACTATTTTTGAAATAATTGCTGTTCTTTGGACTTCCAACTCTTTTATTTTGCACAAACCTTGGTGCATTTCTTCCCAATTTTGGTGTTTCAGATTTTTGAGATTTTGTTTTATTTACTACTGATGGATCAGTAGTATCTTTTATTTTTTTTGTTTTTGCTTTTACTTTAGAATTTTTAAATTCTTTGAACTCTTTGCAACTAATTGGATTGAAGTAGCAATCTTTAGCTAAATGGTTTACTTTGTTGCAAATAACACATCTTAGTTTGTTATCCTTAGCACTTTTAGACTTTCTTTGTTCTAAGAGTTGATTCCTGTTTCTTTCATTTCCCTTCTTAAAATTTTTGGTATATTTTCTGCATCATATTTAGGAGAGTCATTTTGACTTTGTGCTGTGTGGAAACTTTTATCAATTGAGTCTGTAGTTAGATCATCATCAGATGTATCATTACTTGATTCAGTTTGATTTTCAGTTTTTAATTCATTTATGATTCTTTCTGAACTAGCTTTAAGTGGAGGAATGAATTTATATGGAGGTGGTACAGCATGATATCCCACTCCATGCACAACTTTTTCAGTGGTTTGATTACTTGTTAATTCATTAACAATTTGAGAACTTCTTTCAAACTTTTTAATGGTTAATTTATTTTGTTCTAGTTCCATTCGATATTCTTCTAGTTTGATCAAAGTTTCTTTTAATTTTAATTCAAGATGTTCTTTTTCATAAGTGGTTTGTAGCAATTCTTCTTTTATCTTTTGATCAGTTATTTTATAAATTTTAATTTGATTTTCAAGATCAGCTATACAACCATTATATTCAATTCTTCTATTTCTATTTAGAATCATCTCTTCAAGTGTTTCTTTATTAAGTTTTTCTAAGTCTTTATATGCTTTAATGCATTCAGGAGTGCAAGATTTAGAATGTACCTTAGTAGGAGAATTAGTGAAAGCCATGAGAGCTTGATTCTGTGCATGTTCCTCTGCTTGAAAGCTCCAATCATAACCTTGTCCTTGTTGTGAAACAAGAGCAGTTGAGTTTGATCTTTTGTCTGGCTGAGGACATTCTTTAGCAAAGTGCCCAAGGTTGTTACAGTTGTAACATTTGACTTTAGTCTTGTCAAATCCAGCCTTGTCACCTTTGTTGTAGTTAAGGTTTGTTCTACCATTCCTCTTCAAGAACC
The DNA here is from genome assembly GCA_963853835.1 of Calendula officinalis. Lineage (NCBI taxonomy): Eukaryota > Viridiplantae > Streptophyta > Magnoliopsida > Asterales > Asteraceae > Calendula > Calendula officinalis. The sequence continues at coordinate 3,875,658 of OY970823.1, read as the reverse complement.
TTTTGGTTCTCAGGCTCAGCATAGCCATCTGCCATTTTAGATCCATTTCTTCAAGATCACCAGGATTCAATTGTTCAAAATCATCACTAATTAGTGCAGTATGCACATGACTGGTGAAGAAGGATTCTCTTGCAGTATCTTCACAATCTGCAGCTTTTCCTGTAGTAGTTTCTTGAACTTGACATGTACTAGATACAAAAGCAGCGTTGTTTGAAGATAACTTAGGAGTTTTAGAGCTTACCTCAGATTCAAACACCCTAAGTTCATCGTACAATTCATCCAGCTCTTTTTCTTCCAGAGCATCACCTTGTCTATATATGACTGTGCACATAGACCATTCTTCTCCAAGAGATCTGAGAAACTTTCTGTTGACATCATCATTGTCTGGTTTCACACCAACTTGATTCAATTCACCAATGAGTTTGTTGAACCTATCAAAGATTTGAGATAGGGATTCATTCTTTTGGCCTTTGAAATTTTCAAAGTCCTGTTTTAGAACAGACTTCATGTTTCTTTTGGTGCTTTTGGTGCCAACAAATCTCTTTTCCAGTGCCTGCCACAACATCTTTGCATCATCATATTCAACGAAGAGATGTTGATAATCATTAGGAATGGCCAATAGAAGAGTGCTTAGAGCTTTGAGTTCAATTCCTCTGTCTTTCTTCTCCTTTTCACACTTGAGTTTATCTGCTTCAGTTGCAGAACTTGTTGCTTGATTGTGAACGGTTTTGTTTCCTTCAACAACAACTTCCCACATGGAATAATCAGTAATAAGCATGTATTGCTTAATACGATTCTTCCACATTCCAAAGTTATTGGGAGTGAGTATAGGGATTTTATTTGCTTGAGTACTTTCATTGTTATCAGTCATGATCAACAATCTGTGTGTTTAAAGATTAAAACTTTTTGTTGTTCTTAAAATTCGTAGATCTAGAACCAATCTGCTCTGATACCACTTGTCAGGATCGAATAACCAAAACAAGTTATTGCCAACCCAGATCTACTAATAACAAGAAGTTGCAGCGGATCAACACTTGTATTAATATATTAAGAACAATAGAATACTGTATATTGAATGAACAATAAACAATAATATTAAGAACACAGTGATTCACAAAAAGCTTCAATGTATATTATTGATTAACAATACACACGTTCGTTTACAATTCGTAAGGAACTACTTATAGCAGTCCTTGAAGCCTAACTATTTACCCTAGTTATTCTAGGACTTGATTTACATCGAATTATAAAAGATATACATTGAATAATATTCTATAACTAACTCTGCGAAGATCTCGGACTTGATTTGCTCCAAATACGCGTATCAGTAGTAACTGCAATCACCAGTAGTAAATATGCATCATCAGTAGTAAATGTGATGATCAGTAGTAACTCTTATAATCAGTAGTAAGTCCAAAACCAACGTCAGTAGTAACTACTAATGATCAGTAGTATCTTCTCTTTATGCATGACCAGTAGTAAGTTAGTTATAGTCTTCACCAGTATCAACTCATCAGTATCAAGTGTTTCTGCCCCATCAGTAGTAACCATAGTCTTCATCAGTAGTAACCATGATCAGTACTAACTGCAGCATCAGTAATAAGTTGAACTGTGATTTGTTCTAACAATGAGATTTATAGTTCATTTCATCCCTTAATTTTGACTTGTATATATAAATTGATTAATTAGTAGCACTTGCACCCCACGGCAAGAAAGTCAACTTTGCTTATTATATATATGGATTATGGTAATTGTTTTATTAAACAGGTTATTGAATTATTAGTATTGTACGTATAATCACTAAACCACCTGTATCTGCATTATTTTCTTGTCAAACCCAACTCTAATTATATTAATATAATAATTTTCTTTTTTTTTGAAAGAAAAAGACATTAAACAAACACATATTCTGTATATACTTTACATCTCTCGAATGACTCCCTAGACTGTAACACCGTAAAACTTGAGCCATTTTTTTAAAACAAAAAACAATACGGAAGCGTTATTTTATAAACATAAAACGATATACATATTTTATATTTACATAATGGTTCAAAAGATTATAATAACTAAAAGTACGATGTTAACTTTCATACGGCTCGACAACCAAAAATATCAGAGTTTGATCAATCCATTCCCAACAAGCCAAACACCACCAAAAGCTTCCATTTACAACCTGAAAATATTCAACGAGGTGGGGATTAGCACAAAGCTAAGTGAATAGAATTAACAACCATATTGTATGATAATATTAACCAATTAAGGAACAACACATTGCATTTACACTTGTTCGACTTCCACAAGAACGAACAAGTTCTAGTTCGACTTCCACAAGAACGAACTAGTAAGTTCCAGTTCGACTTCCACAAGAACGAACTGGCAAAACAGAGGACCGGCAACCTAAAATCATTGTCGGGCTAACAATGATAACCGATAGCTTGTTTACTAAACAGTACGGTAGAACCTCCTTTAAAATAACAAATAAGTTAAAGGTCAAACTATCGTAATTTGTTGGGATGTAAATCAGATATAACATTCTATTACTGATGCTGCAGTTAGTACTGATTCATGCATACTGAAGAATAGTACTGATGGGGCAGAACTACAATTACTACTGATGCTACTGATCTCAAGATTACTACTAACGATGGCAAATACTACTGACGTCTAATTTTGGTGCTGATTGTATTCGAGATTTTAGCATAGTTAGTTAAGGAATGTATATCTTTCTGTAATTCAATTGTAATCGAATCCTAGAATAACTAGGTTAATATTTTAGGCTTCAAGGACTATTATATATAGTTCCTTATGAATTGTAAACATACGTGTGTATTGATCGATAACATTAATATACATTGAAGCTTTTTGTGATTACTGTGTTCTTATTAGCATTCGTATTCATTAACAGTATTCATTGTTCTTAATCAATTAAACTATAGTGTTGATCCGCTGCAACTTCTCATAGTTTTGTAGATCTGTGATTAATTAATCCATCTGGGTTAATCGATCCTGACAAGTGGTATCAGAGCATTACGGTTCTAGATCTACGAATAAAGAACAGCAAAAAGTTTCATACTTTCGATCTCAAAAAATTGTTAATCATGTCTGATAACAATGAAAGTTCTCAGGCGAACAAGATTCCAATTCTCACTCCCAACAACTTTGGGATGTGGAAAAACAGAATCAAGCAATACATGCTGGTTACTGATTATTCCATGTGGGAAGTGGTTCTTGAAGGAAACAAGACTATTCAAACTCAAATAGCCACCATCTCAACTGAAGTTGACAAACTCAAGTGTGAGAAAGAAAAGAAGGACAAAGGGATCGAACTCAAAGCCTTAAGCACTCTTTTGCTTGCCATTCCCAATGATTATCAACATCTCTTTGTTGAATATGATGATCCAAAGAAGTTATGGCAGGCTCTGGAAAAGAGGTTTGTTGGTACAAAGAGCACAAAAAGAAACATGAAGTCTGTTCTGAAGCAAGACTTTGAAAACTTCAAAGGGCAGAAGAATGAATCATTTTCTCAAGTCTTTGATAGGTTCAACAAACTCATTGGTGAACTAAATCAAGTTGGTTACAAACCAGACAATGATGATGTCAACAGGAAGTTCCTCAGGTCTCTAGGTGAAGAATGGTCTATGTATACTGTGATATATAGACAAGGAGATGTACTGGAAGAGAAAGAGCTAGATGAACTCTACAATGAACTAAGAGTGTTTGAATCTGAGGTAAGTAATAAAAATCCTAATTTACCTTCAAACAATGCTGCTTTTGTGTCTAGTACAGGAGCAGGGCAGGACAATGCAAAGATTGCAGGCATTGAAGATCTAGCAAGAGAATCTTTCTTCACTAGTCATGTGCATACTGCATTGATTAGTGAGGATTTAGAACAACTCAATCCTGATGATTTGGAAGAGATGGACATCAAGTGGCAGATGGCTATGCCGAGCTTAAGAACCAAAAGGTTTCTTAAAAGAACTGGAAGGCGAAATCTATCTTACAACAAAGGTGATCGTGCTGGTTTTGACAAGACAAAAGTCAAATGCTACAACTGTAGCAATCTGGGTCACTTTGCCAGAGAATGTCCAAACAAAGACCAAAGATCAAACTACAACAAAAACAGCACTTCCAATTCAACTGCTTTAGTATCTCAAGAAGGCCAAGGATATGACTGGAGCTTTCAAGCAGAAGAACATGCACAGAACCAAGCTCTCATGGCCTTTACTACTGATCCTTCTACTACTGAGGTACATTCTAAATCTTGTACTCCTGAATGCATTAAGGCATATAAAGAATTAGAAAAACTTAATAAAGAAATACTTGAAGAGATGATACTAAACAAAAATAGAAGAATCGAATACAATGGTTGTATAGCTGATTTAGAAAATCAAATTAAAATCTATAAAATAACTGATCAACAAATAAAAGATGAATTGTTACAAACCACTTATTAAAAAGAACATATTGAATTAAAACTAAAAGAAACTTTGATCAAATTAGAAGAATGTCAAATGGAATTAGAACAGAATAAACTAACTATTAAGAAATTTGAAAGAAGTTCTAAAATTGTTAATGAATTAACTAGTAATCAAACCACAGAAAAGGTTGTTCATGGAGTGGGATATCAAACTGAAACTGAAACTGAAACCAGTAATGAATCAAATGAGTCTTCTGATGATGATCAAACAACTGAATCAAATGATACAAGTTTTCACACAACACAAAGTCAAACTGAATCCCCAAAATACAACTCAGAAAATATACCTACAATTCTAAGAAAGGGAAATCAAAGAAACTTAAATCAGTTAAAAGAACAAAGAAAACCTGAAAGTGCTAAATCAACAAAATTATCATGTTTAATTTGTAACAAGATTAACCACATAGCAAAAACTTGTCATTTCAATCCTATTAACAGTCAAGAATTTAAAGAATTCAAAATCAAAAAAGAAAAGGAAAAAGCCTTAAAATTAAAACAAATTAAAGAAACAAAAGAAAAGGAATTTAAAAAACCATATGTTGAAACTCCTAAATTTGGAAGAACTGCACAAAGATTTGTGCAAAATATCAGGTATAAAAGTCCAAACAGAAGTAATTATTTCAAAAACAATGGAAAACGAAATCAATTTCCTCAATATTCAAAGTTTTCAAACATCAGTAGAAACTATTCCAGGTTTACTACTGGTAAAAACCTTAATTACAATGTTGTCTGGTATAATTACAAAAACACTACTGATTATGCTCAAAACTCATATTACCCAAACACTACTGGTCCATCAGTAGTAAAATTTTCAAAAGCCAAAAACTACGGGTATAAACCTAGATCAGTAGTAACTAAGAACACCAGTACCAATCAAACAACAAAGCACAAAACTGCACACAAGGCTAATATAGTCAGAAAGACTTACTCTTCAAAGGATGAACCCAAGACAAAACAAGCTTGGGTTCCCAAAATTAACTAATCCTTTTACTTTATGTGCAGAGTATCCAGATCCCTGAAGAAAGTAGAACATGACATATTGATAGTGGATGCTCTAGACACATGACTGGAAATCTTCAAATACTTAGAGATTTCAAGTCTTTTGAAGGATGATATGTTGCTTTTGGAGAAAATCCAAGAGGTGGTAAGATTACAGGTAAAGGTACAGTATCAAATGGTAAGATTACTTTTGATGATGTATTTTATGTTGCTGAGCTTAAATATAATCTGGTTAGTGTCTCACAAGTCTGTGATAAGAAGAACAAAATTCTTTTTACAGATGTTGAGTGCATCATTCTTTCTCCTGATTTTATTTTAAATGAAAAATTTGTTGTTTTAAGAACACCAAGGAGAAACAATGTGTATTGCCTGGATATAGGGGGAGAACTCATTTCTTCAAATGAGATCAACTGTTTTATATCTAAGGCAAACACAAATGAATCAGAACTATGGCATAGAAGGATGTGTCACACAAATTTTAAAAATATGAACAATTTAGTTAAAAAGAATTTGGTAGTTGGTCTACCACAAAAAGAATTTATGTGTGATCATCATTGTGTTGCCTGCCTAAAAGGTAAACAACACAAGACTTCTCATAAGACCAAAGCAATCAACTCTATTTCTAATCCTTTGCAGCTCTTACATATTGACCTTTTTGGACCTACAAATGTAATGAGTATTGGAAAGAAACAATACTGCCTTGTTATTACTGATGATTTCTCCAGATATACTTGGGTCTTCTTTCTTAGGACCAAAGATGAAACAAGTGAAAAAAATCAAGAATCTGATTGTAAAGCTGGAAAATACAAGAGATCTCAAAGTGAAAGCAATTAGATGTGATAATGGAACTGAATTTAAAAATACTAACCTAATTGATTTCTGTGATCTTAAGGGCATTGACAGGCAATACAGCTCACCAAGAACTCCACAACAAAATGGTGTAGCTGAAAGAAGAAATAGAACCATCATTGAAGCAGCCAGATCTGTGCTTGCAGATTCAAAATTACCAATAACGTTTTGGGCTGAAGCTGTTAATACTGCTTGTTATGTTCAGAACAGAGTATTAATAGTTAAGCCTCACTTTAAAACACCTTATGAACTTTTTAATAAAAGAAAACCATCAATAAGTTTCTTAAAATCATTTGGTTGTCCTTGTACTATTTTAATTACAAGAGAGCAAATTGGTAAATTTGACTGCAAAGCAGATGATGGAATATTTGTAGGATACTCAACTCAAAGCAAATCTTACAGAGTGTTCAACAAAAGGCTAAGGATCATTGAAGAAAGTGTAAATGTATCCTTTAATGAAAATCTGATGAATGAACAAGGAAATGGTCCAGATTGGTTGTTTAATATTGATAATCTAACCAAATCCTTTGATATTAATTATGAGCTTAATACAGGAGATTCAAACAATCAAAGCCAACAAGCAGGACCATCATCAAGTGGAAGACAAGAAATCATGAAATATATCTTAGTTGATACTGATCCCACAGTTGATACTGAGGACAGTAGTAACTCTTATAACCCTAATTTCATTGATACCAGTAATAACACCAATTCTGAAGATACTACTGATCCCAGTAGTAACTCCGAACCTCAGAGTTGTGATGATGATCTACTCAATACTGATGTCAGTAACAACAATGACCCTCCTGAGGTCAATGAAGAAAATGTTACTACTGACACCAGTAGCAATGATGAAACTCCACAAAATGCAAACAATCAAGAAGAAACATGGACAGATGCACAAATTCCTGAATCCAATGAGTCAAATCTAGATTCTCAAATCACTGTTGACAAAGTTCCTGGAACCAGAACTGAAAAGAATCATCCTTTGGACTTAGTCCTAAGTGATGTCAATTCTAACATGCAGACAAGAAGAAAATTTAATTCTTCATTAAATTCAAATGTTTGTAACATAAGTTTAATATCTAATGAATGCATGTATGAATGTTTTCTGTCACAGGAAGAACCTAAGAAGATTCAACAAGCTATGAAAGACTCAAACAGGATCATAGCAATGCAAGAAGAACTTCTTCAATTCAAACTGCAAGTTGTATGGACTCTTGTACCTCTACCAAAAGGAAAAAGGCCCATTGGAACAAGATGGATCTTCAGAAATAAGAAAGATGAAAAGGGTATAGTGATAAAAAACAAAGCAAGACTTGTAGCCCAAGGATACACACAAGAAGAAGGCATTGATAATGATGAAGTATATGCTCCTGTTGCCAGAATTGAAGCAATAAGAATATTTCTGGCATATGCTTCATTCAAGAAATTCAAAGTCTATCAAATGGATGTGAAGAGTGCATTCCTTTATGGGAAAATTGAAGAAGAAGTGTATGTATGCCAACCTCCAGGTTTTGAAGATCCAGAACATGATGACTATGTGTACAAGCTAGACAAAGCTCTATATGGCCTTCATCAAGCACCAAGAGCTTGGTATGACACATTATCCTCATATTTACTGAAGAACAACTTCAAGAGAGGTGCCATTGACAAAAGACTGTTCACAAGAAAGGTCAAAGATGATATACTACTGGTCCAAATATATGTAGATGATATCATCTCTGGATCAATGAATGATGAACTATGCAAAGAATTTGAAGAGTTAATGCAGATCAAGTTCAAAATGAGCTCAATGGGTCCAATGAACTTCTTTCTTGGACTCCAAATCAGTCAAAGATCAGATGGTATCTTGATCAATCAATCTAAATATGTCAGAGATATTTTAGAGAAATTTGCAATGAAAGACAGCAAAAGTGCAAGCACTCCAATGGAAACTCACAAACACCTACATCCTGATGTTGAGGGGGAGGATGTAGATGAACACCTTTACAGATCTATGATAGGTTCATTAATGTACTTAACTGCATCAAGACCTGACATTATGTATAGTGTTTGTGTATGTGCCAGGTATCAAGCAAGACCTAAGGAATTACACTTGCAAGCTGTCAAAAGAATTTTTAGATACTTGAAGGGAAAACCCTCTCTTGGTCTTTGGTATCCACATGAATCACCATTCAAACTAGTAGCCTACACTGACAGTGACTATGGTGGTGAATGTCAAGATAGGAAATCTACTACTGGTGGATGTCAGTTCTTTGGATCAAGATTGGTGTCATGGCAATGCAAGAAACAAACCAATGTTTCAACATCAACTGCTGAAGCAGAATATGTAGCTGCATCTACTTGCTGTGCTCAAGTACTATGGATTCAAAATCAACTTCTAGACTTTGGTATCTCTATCCTTAAAACTCCAATTTTTATAGATAATCAAAGTGCTATCAGTATTGTGAATAATTCAGTAAAACATTCTAAAACAAAACACATTGAAATTAGATTTCATTTTATAAGAAATTGCAATGAAAAGAAATTAATTAAAGTAGAGAAAATTCATACTGACAATCAATTGGCAGATCTTTTTACAAAGCATTTGATGTAGGAAGATTCAGCTTCTTGGTTAGCAGTATTGGAATGATTTTAATAAGTTAAGTCTTAAACGAAAATCATGTGTAAAGTGTTTTGTACAATTCTCTTTATATTACTACTGATTATTTATTACTACTGATCGTATGTTTCTACTATAATTTAGTACTGATAGGGTTTCTCAGTAAGAATTAGGTTAAGTATAAAAACAATGGTTACTACTGATGTTTTTACTACTGACACTTAGTTACTACTGATAGACCGTTATCTGAAAAATACATAAATTACATTACTGACCCTCATGAAAATAGTCTTTGGGTTATTATTCGAAGGATACATTGGTCATTTTGCAGGTTAAATCGAAAAATATAAATAGCAGACTGAGATTAGTTTAGCATTATCTTCTCCTCGATTCGATAAACCCTACGCTAAACCCTAATCTCTGCAAAATCCGATCAAAACCATGCATCAGTAACAACTCAATTCCTTCCACAAATCTAAAATTCTTGCCAAAACGACCAAACTCTCTCTGAAAGTTTCATCACAAAAGATCAAAATCTATCTAATGGCAACCCTAAAATCCCTTACAGTCAAAACCGATCTTAAATTCTCTGAATTTCACAACATGTGTGCTTTCCTAAGAAATCCTGATGGCACAAAGGACTTTCGTCCTATAGTCATGTTTCTGAAAAACTCTCCTATCAAATTTGCATTAACCGTCAATCCTAGGGCTTATGAACAACATCTCATCGATTTCTGGACAAATGCTGAAAGAACTGAAGATTCAAACATGTCCAAGATCCAATCAATTGTAGATGGAAAGTCTATCACTATCACTGAACAATCAATCAGACATCATCTTCAACTCAATGATGAGTCAGGTATGTTTTCTTTACCAAAGGAGGATCTTGTTGATGTTTTACAAAAAATGGGGTATGAAGGAAGATTAGACAATGTCACATTTCAAAAGGGTCTTCTTTCACCCCAATGGAAATTTTTAGTGCATACTATTCAACACCACATCTCTCCAAAATGAAGCACTTGGAATGAGTTCAACAAGTCAATAGCTTCTGCTGTTGTTTGTCTGAGCACAGGACAAGTCTTCAATTTTTCAAATATGATTTTTGAAGGAATGCTTGGAAATTTGTCATCATCAAAATTTTTAATGTATCCAAGACTCCTCACTTACATAATAAACTGTGAAATTCAAAATCTTTCTATTCCTAAAAACATTTTTGTTACACCAGAGTTAAATAAAAAGGTGTATGCAAATATGAGGAAACAATTTAAATTTTCTGGAAAAAATACTCCATTATTTCAAAACATGATCTATGATCAACCCCCAACTGGAGAAGGTTCAAGTCACCCCATTGAACCCCAACCAACTCCACCACTAAATATAGCCCAAACACCACCCATTCAGTCCACTCAAACAAATGAACCAACAGCTGTCCTGAATGTGTCCCAGGTACATGATATTAATCCCCAGAGTGCTACTCTTCACTCTGAGGAAGACCAGACCATTGCCAAACAAATTTCTAAAACTTATAAAAGGAAGAAATCTTCCTTAAAGGACACCAGGGGACAAATTGAGTCAAACCCCAGACTCCAAGAGTTGTCCTCCAAGGAGGAGAGATGGCATGAGAAAAGGGCTCTCACTACTGATGCCCCAAAGGTGGGTACACAGGATAGTGAGAACATTAATAGGACCCAGACCTCGGCAACTCTAAGTGATGACTCAGAATTTGAGGAATTTCTATGAGGACCCCGGTGCCAAGAAACCACAAGGGGGGGGGGGACTACTGCTTCTTCTAGGAAGAAGAGAGTGTCCAAACAACCCAATTTATCACCAAGAAGTGATAAGGGTAGAACTGACTAAACTGAATTGACGGATAGGATGGAAAACCTTCAAACCAATGTACCAAACGAGCCCAATGATACACCCAAATGGGCTGAGGACAGTATTAAACAAACAAAATTGACAGATAGGAAGGAAAACCTTAAAACCACTGTACAAAATTGTCTGAATATAGTGAACAACCAAGGGAAAACCATGACCTATATGAAGCACTACATCAATACTTTGAACATAAGACAGAAGAGGTTCGAGTATAGGCTTCAAAAGCAATCTAATTTGATCAGAAAGTTACAGAGGAAGATTGCAGATAGTGAGGCTCAACAAGTTGAGATCACTAAGGGGGAGAAAGATCAAATCCAAGGGATGATTGATCAATCAATAGCAGCAGCAGCCCTTCTAAACTTAAAAGAGGTTCATGGTGAAACAGGTCAAAGTGTTGGTGAGAACCTGTATAAAGAAATGGAAAACCTGGATGAGGATGTATTTGTGTCTGCAAATCAGTCACAAACCGCAGAACAAATAAACTCACCAGTTGCTACTGAAGTTATTGAGACTACTGATCCAATGGAAATTGAAGAAAATAAGGACCAAGAGGTTGTTACTACTAACCCTATTGAAGAAAAAGAAACTCCAGTAGTAAATGCACCAGAAGAAGAATTTATGGATACTACTGATGCCCTAGCAGTAGTAACTCCAATAGCAACCTCACCAGTAGTAAATGAAAATCAACAAGTTGTGGTATATGAACCAGAAAGTACACCAGTAGGAACCACACCAGTAGCAACCACATTGGTTACTACTGAAGAAGAAGATGAAGAAATACGAGAGGTTCTTGAAAGAGAACAGATCATAATTGTTACAAAACCTAAAACACCAGAACAACCACTTGTCATACCTGACATTGATGACAATGTTAATTGGTATGAAGTTGATGAATGTGAACTTCCCCCACACCCCAAAATACTTCCAGAGAATAAAATTCATTTATTCTCTCCATCAATTGTGTTCATTCTTGTTCTTGATATGAAGTACACTCCACCTCCACTAGCAGCCTGTATTGGAAAAGGAAAAGAGAAGTTTGATGATGATTATCCAAACAGAGCCTTAGGTCACTACATGGTAAACAAAATGAACCATGTCAGACCTACTAAACAAGATAAATGGAAGGTGAACAGGATAAGGTATTTGAGAAAAGTGGCTAAGACTCAAGCTCTTGAAGACAAGAAAAAGGCTGAAAAAGAAAAATTAAACAACCCTGAAACTCAAGAAGCTGAAGTACAAATTCCACAGATAGAAGGATATCTGGTAGAAGGTCAAAAAGCAGAATTTGAAAGACAAAGAAAGATAGAAGAAGAACACTTAAATTGTCTTGAAGACCTTGTAGCTGAATGTAAAAGAGAAAAGGCTGATCTACCAGATGATGTATTTGAACAGAAAAATAAGATGATTGACTTTTTAAAGTCAAAAGGGCACAGTGCTAAATCTTTTGGCAGAATGAAAATGATGACAATAGTAGACAAATATTGTACTGCCAAAATGAAAAAAACTAGCAGAAATGGAAGTTGAAGCTGAAAAGGAAAAAGTATTAGTTGAAATAGATCCCACAATAATCCTCTCTAGAACACCAATAACTGGTGAACCGTCAATACGTCCTAAGAAAAGGAAAGGAGCTGAACCTGAAACTGAACAAAGAAAGAAAAGAAAACAAGAAATACAGGTCTTTGATACTCATGTTGTTCCTATTGAAGATAATTCAATCATAAATTGGAGGATGGTTGGTGATGCTATTGAAATCATAAGAAAAGACAAATCAGTTCAGAGATTCACTGGATGGAAACCATTAGTTATGTCTTGTAGTAGAGCTGATATCATTAAAGTCCTGATAATAGGCAAACCAAGAATGACAAAGAAGTCATGGAAGAATTCAGGAGCTGGATACTTAACCAAAATGATTGATGCTGCATTTTATCCAGACAAATATCCTGAAATATTCTCAAACAAAGAAAATGTGTATGCTTGGAATGTGCTTCCCACGGTGAACATGTACTTCTTTGAAAGATCAAGCTAAACTGTGAATTATACTTATATGAAAAAGAATATCCACATTCTGAAGAGACAATGTATCAGTTATACACAAACACAATGATAAAACCCTATGATGCGGTAATGTTTCATGAAAAACTGAATTATTTTATCAAAAGAAACAGCAAGTACATTATTGCTCAAAGAAAGCTGCAAAATCAAAGAACCATTGAAGGCAGACAAAGAAGAGCTAAAGAACAAGCTGAGAAGAATGAAGAACAGAAGAAACTTGATTAATTCAAAGAGAATTAATAAGTTTAGGGGTAGATTGTTGGGATGTAAATCAGATATAACATTCTATTACTGATGCTGCAGTTAGTACTGATTCATGCATACTGAAGAATAGTACTGATGGGGCAGAACTGCAATTACTACTGATGCTACTGATCTCAAGATTACTACTGACGATGGCAAATACTACTGACGTCTAATATTGGTGCTGATCGTATTCGAGATTTTAGCATAGTTAGTTAAGGAATGTATATCTTTCTGTAATTCAATTGTAATCGAATCCTAAAATAACTAGGTTAATATTTTAGGCTTCAAGGACTATTATATATAGTTCCTTATGAATTGTAAACATAGTGTGTATTGATCGATAACATTAATATATATTGAAGCTTTTTGTGATTACTGTGTTCTTATTAGCATTCGTATTCATTAATAGTATTCAATGTTCTTAATCAATTAAACTATAGTGTTGATCCGCTGCAACTTCTCATAGTTTTGTAGATATGTGATTAATTAATCCATCTGGGTTAATCGATCCTGACATAATCGAAAGTAACCGTAGCCCAGCTGAATTCACCATAGCTGACCTCTAAGTCTCCTATGTGCACAAACATCTATTTATCACCACTATTAGGCAACCGAACTATAAGTCATAACAGTAAAATTCCAACCTAAATGTATATTTCCAAAATTGATATTACAACACAAGTAAGATGGTTAAAACCACTCACCTTAGCACTTCTTCACACCACACTCAGTAGTCTATATTACCGAGTCTCATTCCCTTTATCTGTAATACACAACATAAACCAAATTAGAATCTAAAATTCACCAAATAACACAATTTACTATTACAAGTAATATTAACACTTTATATTGAAAATACCACGATTTAGTTACAACTCTTTAAAATTTGCAATTACCAATTTACTTTGACTCTTGCAAGTCTAAGTCAGCCCACAAAATACATTATAAGCCAATTTTGCACATTTTATACAAACGGGTCAAAATCTCAAATTCTATTAAAACACTTCTAACTAATTCAACTAACTATTAACTAAACACATAATTAACATTTTATGACTAACTTGACTATTAGGACAAAAGTCAACTGTCTAGATTTGACAAAAGTCCGCAAGTCATCAATTTTATGACCTAACTTCCCTTTTTAGCCAAACACTACTAACTTAAGGCAGATTCATCAACAAATCAACAAATCAACTAACCAATCATTTAACTATTAATTATCATTCAATATGATCATATAAACTTAATTTGACAAGAATTAACAACAACTTAATCATTCCAAAAATTTGGATAAAAAACTATCTTCTCCAACTTGACCAAAAATGGTGAAACCTTGTAACCTCACCAACTCAAAATTTCCTCTATCAAGAACACATACAAAATAACTAATAGATACAAAGAAATCATAGGGTTTAACAATTTTACATCTTTAATCAAAAACCCCAACTAATTTAAACCCTAGTTCAACTTTTCTGCAAGAATCAAAACCTTAGCTTTTAGAAAAGAAACTCTTACCTTGACTTGCTTCAGAAAACGTGATCACAGCAGAGAGGAAATGATGTACGTAAGAGATCTTCAAACATTTGATAACACTTTAAAAAAAAAAACTCAAATATTTATGTGTGTATCGAGTGAGAGCAGGCAACAAAAAGGCTGAGTCATTTTTCTTTTTAAACACTCACATACTCACACGTGCACATACAAGATAGGACCAATTTTTCATTTAAACATAATATCGGACTAAATATTTGGTTCACATTTAATTTATTTAAAATAATTAATTAGCTCAGATTTTAATAACAAAGATAATTCTGAAACTCTGGTCTAAAAGTGAACCCAAATATATAAAAATCATTTTGATATCTATCTATCTCAGTTTGCAATAATTTTTAACCCCGTGGTTAAAAATACAAATAATTTAATTAATTCAAATAAAATTATATAAAATAATAAATAATAGAATATAACTTACCGAAAGTAATAAATACTAGGCCGGGTCTCGGGGTGTTACATATACTATATGTGACAACCTAATAGTAAAGTCTTCCGAATAACTTGTTAGGTCACAACGCCCTGGTTAGATGGTTAATTGATTGGAATATTATAACTCAAGACAAATACTGTATAGGAACAAGATATGAGTCAAATGTATAATTCCACTAAGTGTGGCTTGTTGCGGAATAACAAGACCACTGATCAATTACAATATGTATGAACGTGTAAAGTGAATTGGTGAATACTCCTTTGTCAAATGATCTCTATTTATAATGTTATAGAGATCTTACAAGTTAGGCAAGGAGTAATGCAAGGACTAGAATAAGGAAAGTGGCCGAGATCAAAGGGATTTGATCTGGCAAGGTAAACACGGAAATGTTTACTCAGTCCTTCTACTCAGTCCTTGTACTCAGTATCACTATCTGATACTGAGCTCTGATACTGAGTTCCAATACTGACCACTCAGTATCAGACCTAAACTTAGCTATTTTATGCTACATATTAATCTAAGCTAGTCTAGGTTGTCTTGTTATCTTAAGATCCAAAGGGATAAGGCTTTTTGCCTTAACAATCTCCCCCTATCTAATGATAACAAAACAATTACAAAGAGATAAAAAGAAATAAAAATACAACAGCATAGGTAGCAAAATCTTCTTCTTCATCTGCTGTTGATGGCTTCATTCTCATAGAAGACTTCTTGTTTGATGTGGACAAACTCTTCTCTGCTCTTGAGTTCATCCTTTCTCCTGTTAAGAACTACAACAATCTTCTTTCTGAACCAAGAGTCTTCTTTCTTGGTGATCATCCATTTCAGTCCAACAAGGTGACTGATTTGAGCTCTTGGCAGATCTTCTTCAGAAATGAAGCACTCTCTATCCTCTGAGTTAGTATACATTTATCCAGAAGTTGGATATATGACACTCTTTTGATCCTGAAAAATAAGGTTAGGAGGAAGAGGATACTTATTGAGATACTTGTATGTATGAAGGCATTTTGGTTTGTTGTGTGAGTAAGCTTCAGTCATCACACTGAGTATTCTATACTCTATCTCATGAAGCAAGCCCTTCTCATAGCATACAACAGCTACTGCACAGATCTCATCCAAGACTATTTGATCATAAGTTGATTTCTTTGGAAGCTCTTTGATCAGTCTTGTGATCTTCACCCAGTCTTGAAGACCAATTCTTTGAATATCATGAAGAAATATCTTCATGTGAGGACTGGTTAAGCCAGTACAAGTGATAGTGATTCTTCCTTCTTTGAGCTTCACTTTTACTTTATTGACATCCAGATTCAACCAATGTATCCCCCTTACATTTGGAAATGTTTTGGTCTTCAAGAACTCCTTCCTTCCCTCCTTATACTGAGTCCTAGCAGCAACCATATTTCAATAATGTTGAATATGGTCTGGACCCTTTCTTGAGATTCTATGTGAAGGACCAGGAGTATCAGTATCTGGGTCAGATTCTGGTTCAGCTTTGATTCCAAACTCTTACTCATATAAAAATCTCTCTTGTTCTGCACAGAGTTGTTGAGAAGTCAGTCTTGGAGCCTGCTCGGTATCACTGTCCAATGTATGGACATGTCTTCTTTGTCTTGTTACCAAAGGAGCAGGTTCCTCACTTGATTCAGAAGAAGTGAGAACTGCATTGATGGGTCTTCTTGATAAGGAACTCCTTCTTCTAATCACCAGATTTTCTGGTTCTTCATCATCCGAGGATGATGATGAAGAACTTTCTTGTTCTACCAGATTTAGTGCATAGTTCACTAAATCTGGTTCTTCATCTTCATCATCAGCAATAGGCCAGATGAAAGGCCTATAGACCACAATTTGCAAATCATTATCCTCACGAGCAGGTGGCTCAGAATAAGTTTGTTGTGGTTGGTCAGTATGAGTCTCCCCCTGAGCAGATGGCTCAAGTGGGTCTTCAACTTGTAATGCTGACCTAGTTCTTTGTCTTCTTCTCTCATACTGAAACCGAAGTGGCTCAGTATGAGGGCTTTGCTGATGTTGTTGTTCTTGTTGTGGAGGTTGATCTTCATTCAATCTTCTTCTTTTCTCCCCCTGAGCAGATGGCTCAGTTTGATCAACCTCAGTATCTCTTTGTCTCTTCCCCCCCTTATTGTTATCATTGGATGGGGAGGGAAGAGGATCAGTATCACCACCCATGTCCCCTTCAAGAGTAGGGGAGGGCATGGGCTCAGTGGCAGCATCAGTATCACCCTCAGAATCTGCATTGGAGGGTGCTTTCATTTGCTCAGGATCATCATCTCCTTCTCCTTCTTCATTGTGTCCACCATGTGAAGATGGTGGAGTTGATGGAGGCTGATGTGGTTGTTGAAGTAGTGAGACTGACTGTTTTATTGAGTCAATATCACTACTCATAGTGTCCATTCTGGCCAGTATGATAGTCTGAGTATGTTGGATGGCCAGAATATGTTGCATGATTGCTTGCAGAGTCACTTGGTCTCCTGCAGCCTGTGATGCCTGAATGCCCTGCACAGATGGTGCTAAAGAAACAAAAATATAAAACTGGTTAAAAAGAAAGGTTTATCAAATAGAATTGTGGTGTTGTTTAACTCTATAATCATATAAACAGAGTTTGTGAAGTCTGTATTTCATCTGGTTTATGATGAAATATTGTGGACTTGTGCATAGCATGTGTAAGAAGGTTCTAGTAAAAGTGAGTGTGTAAATTTAAGTAGCTCAGTATAGGATAAGTCACATTTACTAAAAGGTTTGGGTTTGGGAATTCGAAGCCTGGGATGTGCTTCTTGTTATTTTCAATGTTTATCACTCGGTATTAGAGTGATAACAGAAATGTGGCTAAACCCCATGGAAAGTTTTTGGATTTTGTGGCTTAAGGGTTTGTGATCATTTCTTGAATTATGCTACCCAACTCAAAAATAAGTTGGACATTATTCAAGCAGCACCAGTGGGTGTTAGTATGACATCAACCACCATTGTCTCTTTAAATGTTGAGACAACTGTAGACTGACAATGATCAATTGGGTGCTCAGTATATGAATTTTGCATAGCAGCAGTGGGCTAGCTATGTTGGCCATAAACGGATATATATTTGAAAGATCGTGTGAGACTTTGGTCAGTATTGAGTTGGTACTGGCCAATACTTAGTCTCTATTTGGGAATGAAATATATATATATATATATATATATATATATATATAAGTTTAAGGGCTTTTTAGAAATTCATACCTGAGACTCTGTCAGATTCCCTTCTAGCATCGGCAGAGGTCGGTGCAGGATCATGTGATTGTTGATTCGCAGCACCAATATCTTCAATACCGACCTGTCTGTCTTGCTGAGCACCTTCCAGTCTAGTTTGCTCATATTGAATCTCCACATCAAGAGGAACATGAGGTTCCTCAATTGGTTGAGCATTTGGGACTAGTTCTGGACCTGGAAGGTCAGCGGTGGTTGCAACTAGGCTTTGGGCTTGAAGAGAGGCAGTTAATGATGGAACATTTGCAGGCTGCACCCCCTCAGATGATAACACGACCATAAGGACTGGTGATAGGTTTCTTCTTCTTCTTCTTAGGACAAGCGGTGTGGCTTCGGACGACTCAGTATGAGAGATATGTTGTTGAGTCGGTTCTTGAACTTGTGGAACATCCTGCATCTCAACATCTTGACCAGCATGTCCTCCATTACCACTATTATCATCATTATCATCATCATCATCATCATTTTCTGATTCAGTATCAGACATGTCTTCTTCCTCATTTATGTGTTCTTGAACAATGGCCCACATATAAGGACTCAGTAGAGGCTCTCCTTCTCTTGGCCTGTAAAAGAAGATCTTCTCACTAAGAGGAGGAAGATCAACCCTTGGACTGTGAAACTCATCATAAGTATGTGTGGGCATTGAGTGTTGAAAGATGAGTGATAAGAATCCGCAGAAAGGGACATTACATTCCCTTGTGTTAGCCCGAACCAAAGCAGCTAATTCATTGAAAATGAGCCTTGCATAATCAATGTTTCTTCCATAGTACAAAGCATGTACTATTTGCATCCCAAATTCATTTATTTGGTCCAAAGCACCCGTCTTGTGGGTCATACACCGAATAATCATTGTAATGAGAATACCCCACATAGGACCAAATTCGTTTCTTTTGATTATGCCCGTTGTTTCTCTTCGACCCAAAAATGGCAATACTGAGCGTGCCTCTGTTCTATCAACGAATGGGTCATACTGAGCTTGGGCGGGAAGCCTCAGTGTTTCACGAATGATGGCAGTAGAAACAAATGCCCTTCTTTGATCCCTAATTACCCACCCAGCAATCATATCTGGAGAATCGAGTGTGGCAGAGTACCAAAACTCGCATAGCATTTCTGGGTAAATTGCTCGAGGAGACAAAGTCAGTGCACGAGCAATTGGGCAAATCTTCATAAAAGTCACAATGTTTGTGAATTCTTAGGATACCCAGGCTTGAGGAATAGTGAAATTGGCTGTGATGTTGTTCCTCGCAAACCTGGGCAGTTCATCATTTCGGAATTTGATTTCCGATTCAACCTCTGGAGCGACGAAAGTGTGGTTCGCCATCTGTGATTTTGATTTAAGAGTTTTTTTGCTTGCTAAGAGAGAGTGAAATCGTTAATCGCAGAGAGAATTTACAGAGAAAGAATGAAATAACTGTTAAAAAAATATTTGAAGTAAAAAAAACGGTTATTTATAGGTGATTGAAAGATAATTAAGGTATTGGGAAGTTAAATCGGCTGATTTGACTGCCTTATCCTGTGCCAACGGTAACTTTCCTATTAAGAAAGGTTACCATTGGGCAGTATGAGGATTAAGCTCGGTGTGAGCGCCGTCATACCCCAATACTGAGTAAAAAAAAAATAATTTAAAAAAATTTTAAAAATATTAAAACAATTAATTTACTCTTGAAATTAATAAAAAAAATAAAAAGTTTAAATTTTGATGATAACAGACTAGTGATACTGAGTGGTCAGTATCAACAGGAGTGATACTGAGCGCTCAGTTTTAAAGAAAATTAAGAAAGATCAAGGATTCAGCATACCTAATTGCCGTAGTAAATACATAAACCTTTCCTCAGGGAGAGGTTTAGTAAACACATCGGCCAATTGTTCATCTGTTGGTACATAATCTACCTCAACCTTACCTTTTTCCACATTATCTCGAATAAAGTGGTGTCTGATATCAATGTGCTTAGTTTTGGAGTGATAAACTGGGTTCTCTGTGATAGCAATAGAACTCTTGTTATCACAATGAATTGGAGTCTTTTGAAAGTTGAACCCATAGTCCAATAGTTGATACTGCATCCATAATAATTGAGCACAGCAACTTCCTGCAGCAACATACTCTGCTTCTGCTGTGGAAGTTGCTACCGAATTTTGCTTCCTGGATGACCAACCTACTAGTCTTCCACTTAGGAATTGACATCCTCCACTTGTGTTTTTTCTATCCAATCTACAACCTGCAAAATCTGCATCTGTGTACCCTTCAAGGTCAAAGTTTGAATCTTTGGGATACCAAAGACCCAGGTTAGGAGTACCTGTAAGATATCTAAAGATGCGCTTAACTGCTTTCATGTGTGATTCTTTAGGATCAGCCTGATACCGAGCACACAAACATGTTGCAAACATGATATCAGGCCTGCTAGCAGTTAAGTAAAGTAAGGAACCAATCATACCTCGGTATGTGGATTGACTAACTGGTTTACCAGTTTCATCCTTACTTATCTTATCCTGAGTACCCATAGGAGTGTGCATGGAAGATAAATTTTCAAATTTGTATTTCTTTAACATGTCATGCACATACTTACTTTGATTTATAAAAGTGCCATCAGGCTTTTGTTCAACTTGTAAACCAAGAAAATAAGTAAGTTCTCCCATCATACTCATCTGATACTGAGTTGACATTATCTTAGCAAACCAGTCACACATTGACTTGTCAGTGGAGCCAAAGATTATATCATCTACATATATCTGAATGAGTAAGATGTCAGAACCTTTCCGTTTTGAAAATAATGTTTTATCAATTTTACCTCTTGTAAATTTATTTTCAATAAGGTACTCAGACAGGGTATCATACCAGGCTCTTGGAGCTTGTTTGAGCCCATATAGAGCTTTATCAAGCTTGAAAACGTAATTAGGAAATTTAGGATCAACAAAACCTGGTGGTTGTTTAACATAAACTTCCTCTTGTAGTTTTCCATTTAGAAAAGCACTCTTGACATCCATCTGATAAACTTTGAAGTTCTTAAAAGCTGCATATGCAAGATACAACCTAATAGCTTCAATTCTTGCAACTGGTTCAAAAGTTTCATCATAGTCAATGCCTTCTTCTTGCCTGTAACCTTGAGCAACCAACCTTGCTTTGTTTCTGATGACAACACCATCCTTGTCCATCTTGTTTCTGAATACCCACTTAGTACCAATAATAGTTTTGCCAGTAGGAGGTGGTACTAAGTTCCAAACTTTGTTTCTCTCAAACTCTGTGAGCTCTTCTTGCATAGCCTCTACCCAATCTTCATCTAATAAAGCTTCATCAGCTTTCTTTGGTTCAATGGTAGATAGAAAGCTTGAGAAGAAACAAAAATTTGCAGTTGCTTGGAGTTGAAACTCTAATTTTCTTCTTGTTTGGACACCTTCTTCAATAGGACCAATAATGTTTGAGTGCGGATGGTCTCTGTGTTCCCTTAAATTGTTTCCTAAGGGAGCATTTGAAGTAGGATCAACACTATCTTGTTGATTAGGTGTGTTGTGTGTCTGATACTGAGTGGAATTCTGGTCAGTATTAGACAGCGGAGGTTGCTGTTCATCTTCATTTTGCAGAGTTGATGTGGATTCTTGTGAAGTGTTGGATGTTTCACCTTCTTCATAGGTAGAGTGGTGCAGATCATTAGATGGAAACTCAGTGTGAGGGTTCTCTGTTATGGGAGCCGCAGTATTAGTCGCAGTTGAGTGAGGCTGAGTTCGAACTTGATCAGTTTCATTTAACTTATTAGGAATAAAGTGTGGATGAAACTTGGGCTGTTCAGCAATGGAGTTTTCTGGATTGCATAGAATATCTATGCCACTTATGTCTTCACTTGCTGAGGTAGAATGCTCATTCTGATCTTCATCAAAGGTAACATGAATGGATTCTACAATCATCTTGGTTGAGATGATATACACTCTGAAGGCTTTAGAGTGTGGAGAGTAGCCCATGAACACACCTTCATTTGCTTTGGGAGCAAATTTGTTGAGATTTTGTTTTGTACTGAGTGCAAAGCATTTACTTCCAAAGATGTGGAAGTATTCCACATTAGGAATCTTGCCATTGTATAACTCATATGGAGTCTTCAGATGTCTCTGGACTATAGTGGCTCTATTCTGAGTGAAGTTTGCACAATTTACAGCTTCAGCCCAGAAGCTCAGTGCCAGTCCAGCATGGCATAACAAAGCTCAGTGCCAGTGTGTAAGCTGCAGAGAAGTTTTGAATGATTCCTTTTTCTTAACACAAATCGGCTAATACTGAGTTCTTTAACTCAGTACCATGGTCACTTCTAAGTTGCTTGACCTTGTTGCCTTTTTGAAGTTCCTCTCTTTTATAAAGGCAATGATTTCTGTTGTTGCATCTGACTTAGTCTTGAGGAAGATGACCCAAGTATATCTTGAGAATTCATCAACCAAGACTAGGGTATAGATCTTTTTGGCCAAAGATGGTGTGCTGATGGGGCAAAAAAGATCCATATGTATCATAGTAAGAGGTTCATTAATGGAATGATTGACCTTTGATTTGAATGAACTCTTCTTCTGCTTGTCCATTTCACATGCTGAGCATAACTTATCTTTTGAATAAGTAATAGTGGGCAACCCTCTCACCAGTTTCTTCATACCGAGCTCGTTGATATTTCTGAAATTTATGTGAGAAAGTTTCTTGTGCCATAACCAGTGCAACTCTGGCTTGACTTTAGACAGCAGGCATACTCGAATAGTAGGGTCTATTTCAGATAAGTTGACCACATAGACATCTTTTTCTCTTCTAGCAATGAGTACAGGTTGCCCTTTATCATTGTAGATGATTCCTGCAACCTTTCTGAAACGAGCTTCATTGTCATCATCACACATCTGACTGATACTGAGCAGATTGTGTTTAAGACCCTCTACATAGGCAACTCTTTTAAAAGTTATGTTTCCTGCCTTGATTACACCATAACCTCTTGTTTTTCCAATAGAATCATCTCCAAATTTGACAGAATGACCCTTCTCTGGTGTATAATTAAGAAGGTACTCCATACTGCCAGTCATGTGTCTTGAGCAGCCACTATCTAAGTACCATTTCCTGTCACCCTGCACAAGACACAAAATAAAGATTAATTCCTTTTAGGAACCCATTTTTGAATGGGACCTTTGGTAGGAGAAACAGGGATAGACCTGATCTCTTTTATTGGAGAGGTCAGTATCACTTTAGGAGAAACCATGGAGGTTTTCTTGGGTGATACTGACTTTGTTTCTCTCCTTTTCTTTGGTACTGATTACCTAGGATTCCAGAGATCAGTCCAGCATTCATCTCCTTTATGACCAGTGTGATGACATCTATAACATTTTCTAGGTCTGTTTCTGAACATGTTTTCATAAGGAATTTTAGAAAACTGTTTAACTTTTGGTAGATCAGGATTAGTGAGTTTTGCAAACGTTTGACTTAAGACCTCTAATCTGATCACCAATAGATTTCAAAATGTTATTTTTGTCATGTTTTAATGGAGTATTAATTTTATGTTTAACTGATTTCGAAGGAGATGATACTGGGGTCTTATTTTTATTAGGCATGGAAGTCTTTTTATCATTTGACTTCTTGATTTTGCCACTTGAAGATCCTGTTGAAGTTGTTTTCTTTTTATCATGTTTTAGAATGACAACTTGAACAGGTTCTTTAGATTCTTGAGTAGTTGACTTTGCTGTTCCTGTAGATTTAGTATTAGTTAAAACATTTTGAGTAGTAGTGGTTTTCTTTTCTGTAGACTCAGGGTCTTTATATATCTCAAAAGTAGTTGTGTTAAATAAAACTTCAAATGGTGGAACAGCAGAAGTGTCATACTGTACAATTTCAAGGTCAGTATCAAAAATTTCTTTTTCAGGAAATTCAATACTGAGCTCTTGTAGTTCAGTATAGCACTTAGAACAGATGGAAGGACCAATTGATTTTTCAAAAATGATTTTATCCGCATCATCTGACTCAGTTTGACAACCTACTTCACAAAAAGTTTTTGCTTTTACAAACTGAATAGGGTTCATTTCAGAAAATTCTTCAAATAAATCAGCAAAATTATTTCTATTTTTTAACTGAGGATCAACACCAAGTGCAGCCCTTACATTTTCTGGAAATTGTTGATTTAGACATTTACTTAATTTAATAGATGCATTTCCCCAAGATTTACACTGATTTTCAAATTTTTCTTTTTCTAATTTGTGTAAATGAGCTTTATCAGCTAATCTTTGGTTAATGTCTTGTAAGTTTAAAAAATTTAGTTCTAACTCTTTAAATTTTGCTAATTTATCTAAGTGTTCATTATTTACCCTTTCAAGTTCAAGAATTGTTAATTTTAAAGCTTTTTCTCTCTGTACTAAAGTTTTAAGATCAACAATCATATACTCAAAAATCTTTTCCTTTTCATTCACTGAATAAGTTTGAAAGGAACTCACCTTGTACAACTGAGTGGAGTCCCAGTCAGTATGAAGACTCATCCTCTCAGCCTCTTTGATATCCTTTTCAAAGGAGCTCTTCAAATCATCTTTAGTGAAAGCCATAAAGGCTTTATTCTCAACCTCTTCCTCATCATCACTTATGTCCTCATCCATCCAAGCTTCAGAGTACAATGCTTGATGAGGTGCTCCATTCCCTTCTGCCCTCTTGCCCTTGCTCCAGTTCTTCAGTTTGACATACTTGTCTCTATACCTCTTTGCTCGGTATGCAATCTTGTCATTTTGATCAGTCTCAGAAGACTTGGTATGACAATTTGCAGCAATATGTCCAGGCTTTCCACGCCTATATCAAAGACCTGATCTTGGGTCAGTAGTAAAAGAGCTAACACCAAGCCTCTTCTTTTTCAACTGATCCAGCTTCATAGACATAAGAGCCATTTGAGTCTCAAGCTCTTCTGCCTCAGCATCAGCAAGATCAACTACTTGTTCTTCAGGCTCAGTCACAGTATATGCTTGTTTCACAATGAGAGCCATGCCAT
Organism: Calendula officinalis; assembly: GCA_963853835.1. Lineage (NCBI taxonomy): Eukaryota > Viridiplantae > Streptophyta > Magnoliopsida > Asterales > Asteraceae > Calendula > Calendula officinalis. The sequence continues at coordinate 3,850,342 of OY970823.1, read as the reverse complement.
TTGAAGATTGGTCAGTTTTCTTCCAGTTGACCAGTCTTGCAGCAGTGTTCTCTTCATGGTTCAACATTAGGCCATACAAAGTTTGAAGTGTGTATGACTCAATGTTGTTAGCAGCATTGGCAGAATTTGACATGTCAAGAAATTGTTGAGGAAGACTGTCCAGGAACTTTTGAACAAATTCCCCTTCCTCTTTTACAATGCCAACACTAATTAGACCATGAACAACAGTATTAAACCTGTTGTAAAGAGAGGTGATGTCTTCATTTGGATTTGAGAAGAAGTTTTCATACTTTCTTCTCATGTTGCTCTTTCTTTGAAACTTCACTTTTGGTGTGCCTTCATAAGTGACTGATAGGCTATCCCACATAGCCTTTGCTGTTGGCAATTCCATGATTGCATTGAGAATTTCTTTGGTAACAGCATTACCAATCACCCCTTTAGCCCTGGAGTCTAAAGCATACAACTGACGGTCAGTATCAGTCCTGTTGTGCCTTAGTTTAGGTACAGTTCTTGTGCTCTCAGGAGCATTATTAGTAGCAGCAACGGGTTCCACAGTTTGTGGGATGATAGGACCATCATTTAGCACAGTGAGCATTTCATGATGAATGGATTTAAGATACCACTGAGCTTTCAGCTTCCATTGATGGAAGTCTTTACCATCAAAGATGGGTACTCCCTTTCCAGATATAATTGGTGCAACAATGGTAGACATTTTTGATTTTGGAGTATGTGAAGGATAAGTATAAGGGATGGCTTCCACGGTTATAGATCGACTAAATAAGAGTTTATTTAGCCTACTCTGATACCAGTTGTTAGGTCACAACGCCCTGGTTAGATGGTTAATTGATTGGAATATTATAACTCAAGACAAATATTGTATAGGAACAAGATATGAGTCAAATGTATAATTCCACTAAGTGTGGCTTGTTGCGGAATAACAAGACCACTGATCAATTACAATATGTATGAACGTGTAAAGTGAATTGGTGATTACTCCTTTGCCAAATGATCTCTATTTATAATGTTATAGAGATCTTACAAGTTAGGCAAGGAGTAATGCAAGGACTAGAATAAGGAAAGTGGCCGAGATCAAAGGGATTTGATCTGGCAAGGTAAACACGGAAATGTTTACTCAGTCCTTCTACTCAGTCCGTGTACTCAGTATCACTATCTGATACTGAGCTCTGATACTGAGTTCCAATACTGACCACTCAGTATCAGACCTCAACTTAGCTATTTTATTCTACATATTAATCTAAGCTAGTCTAGGTTGTTTTGTTATCTTAAGATCCAAAGGGATAAGGCTTTTTGCCTTAACATAACTCTTTAGAGCTCAAAAATTTAATCCTTTCGTGGTCAATATTTATCAAATTATCACTGGAAAGTTCAAAAACAACCACAATAACAGTTAGGTTACGCACATCGGGATCCAAGATCCGCCACTTCGAGGGAGATCGAGCCCGTCAGACTATCCTCATTGATAACGTACAATGGGGTTGGGTCACCCTAATAAAAAAAATGAAAAAAATTAAAGAAGGGTCACCAAAAGGGACGATTTAGGTTGTTGGAGGAGTGCAAGGTCACATGAGGGTCACCATTTATCTTTTACTTTCTTATTTTTTATATTGTGATGTGGAATTTTGTGATTGGTTGATTTGATTTTAATAAGTAATAAAAATTTAGGTTAGGTTAGGTTGTTAATGTGTGTGCAAAATTAGGTTGGATTGAGTTGTATAGGCCGAAGAAGGATAAATTATTTTTAAATAAAAAGGTTGGGTTGAGTTGGGTAATTTTTTTTTTTGATCGGCAATCCTAATCTATACCTATATCCACATATGTTCACTATGAGAATTGAACTCTCAACCTTAAGATTGAGGGTAAACACCTTTATCGCTAGGCTATTCACCATTTGATAACGAGGATAGTCTCATACACATAAATAGCTCTTTTTAAGAGAAAAAAAAAGCATATTAAATGAGATTTGAACCAATAATCTCTTGGTTGGAGGGTCACCTACTGAAAAGCATAAGAACACTTAATCAATCCATACTTGGGTGATAATGATGATTTTAGTAAGAAACTTGGAGATGGAGGATTAGGGCTTTTAGAGAGAGAAAGGTAGAGAGAAGGAGGAGAACAATTGCAGAAATGTGTGTTTGATTAATGAGCAAAAGTTAGGGAATTAAGCCTTACACTTTGGTATATATACCATGGCTTAATTCCTTGATTAATTAAGACTAATCCTAATTAGCTTAATTCTAATACTAAACTAATATACAATGTTACCATATACCCCGTAGACTATCTTTTACAATATATTTAGTACCTAACAATCTCCCCCTTTGTAATAATAGTCTAGGTTGCATATCTTTGAATACTTCTGTGTTTGTAAGGCCGGAGCTGAGATTTGAACCGTTGAGCAGTTATGTTGATAAAACAGCATCAGCCTTTGATCATCGGTGACAGACATACTTTTAATTGGCTTTTCAACCAATATAAAGTATTCCAGAAGACTTCATGCAAATCGACTGAATGTAGACCCATAGATAGAGCGGTTAGCAGTGGAAGTCCTTTCTTGAAGTTGTGGCGTTTGTCGATTTGCTGTAGATCATTGGTTCCTAATGTTTGTTGAAGTTGAAGCAGTGCGGAATGTTGATATGTTATGGATTTTCATACCGTTGTTGATAATGTTGGAGTACGGTCATAGAATCCCTTATCTGATGTATTGACTGTTGTTGATAAGATTGAAGTACAGTCATCAGATTTTCTATCAGACATAGTGACCGTTGTTGATAAGAATGGAGTACGGTCGTATGATCTTCGCACGAGAAGGTATCAGGGTAACCCAGGATCACATAGATTGCCTGTTAGCACAACAGTTACTGAAACTGTGTGACCTACGTTCAGTGTTGGCATTGATGTTAGCACTGATAGGATTTCCATTCAATCATCGTGGAATACCAATTATTTTGGTATCACTATGAATGTTCCGACAATATCCCAAAGATATGCTTGGTAGAGTGCCTGTGTCCTAGAGAAATTTAATTCGGTTCTAGACTCTATACGTGGACAAACGAAGGCGAGGACTGGAGGTGGGTCCTCTTTTTCAATATCAACGATCTCCAAATGAGATGTCGATAGTGGATGTGGTTATCTCCGTGTTTTTGAAACAAGTACTTTTTGTACTTGAGTGGTCAGTGGGGGTTGTGCATTGTTCGGTTCAGGGAGGGTTTTCCGTTTTCTTTAACCCTTTCACACACGCTCCTCACTCAACTCACTTTTTCATTTTCAACCACACCCTCGTTTTTGTTTTTACCATGTGATAAGCTGATTTGCACCCCATACTTCATACCCCCTCTCAATGTTTACCTCAGCGCACCCCAATCAAGATCCCATGATACTTGATTCTGCTCACCTAGACCTAGGGACCCTCACTTTTTAGTTCCTATATTGTCGGTGGCTCCGGGGAAGATCATGCTGGGTTTAGCAGATCATAGGAGTAATTTGAGAGTGGACTATTACGCTCATGTGCATTTTAATCAGCTTTCAAGATGTTGTATTTTAGTTCACATGGATTTTTCATCGGAATTTTATGTGTTTCCGGTATAAGTTGTTGCCTGAATGATTTTGAAGTTTAAGGCACAGCAACTTGTTCTTTTAAGGTAACACCGGACTCACATAGAGTATCCGTTAGCACACGCTATGAATCCGTAGTCGTTTGCACAACCGTTGATTCAAATGTGTGACCTGCGTTTAGAGTTGGCGTGATTTTAGCTCTAGCAGGATTTCCACTCGATCCTCGTGAAACATCAGATTGTGATGCCACTACAAGTGTTCCGATGGATTCACTGAGATCCATTTTAGTAGTGCAAGTGTCCTATATTGGAAGGTTCTTGAGGGTGAGAACTAGACACACTGTGCATACAAATGAGAGGTAATCCGGGGCAGGAGGTTATATTTTCAATACCGACAAACTCCAAATGAGCAGTCAGTAGATTATGTGCTACGTCCCCTTATGAAATGAAACAAATTCCTGTTGGGAGGAATTTGAGTGGTTGGTGGTGGTGTGCATTTGCTTTACTGGGCAAGTAAAGTCTTGTGAAACATTCAACGCATGAATGATCACCTTTTTGTGTGGTTGCCCGGTTTATTTTGCGGTTCAGATGCACTCAAAGGTGTGTTTTCTTAGATTTATCATGTTTTCACATCACCTTGCACTCACCTAGTTCTATACCCTAGACGTATACCCTCACATTTACCAGTTGGCTGAAATATTTCCCTGGGATAGGTTAGGCCAGATCTGGCAAACCATGGGAAGGTATGTCTTTTGAGGTAGTAAGTGACGAGAATTAAAAGAATTTGTAATAAACATATGCTATCTTTACTAGGTAACTAGTAAAGAGATCGTTTACGGATATTACAACGACTTATAATTAACGTTACAAACATAAAACTTTTTGATTTGGGTATTTTGTTTTGTTTTTCTAACTTTTCTCCCCCTAGAAATAATAAGTCTCCCTCTAGAATTAATATTTCTCCCCCTCGACCAAACAAAAGTATTTACAAGTTTTGAGATTGGAGGACGTACCTTATATATCGTCGGAGGGTTGAAGGAGAGTATTTGCGGTGAAGCTTGATTGAGCTTTGTGCTTTCTTTTGAGTGCGGGTTCTGAATCCGTTTTGATCAGAAGCCGGTGTCCGTTGAATACCGGGATTCAAGCTGAAGTACTTGAAAGCCATCTCTTTGAAGCTCGGGTCATACACTGAAGTGTGTATAAACCATTTCTTTTGTGGCACGAGTTATACACTGAAGTGTGTATAAGTCATTCTGCAAAAACAAATCATACTACTTTTGGTACCCATTTTTGTTTGGGTCCGATGGTGTTAGTGTTAGAATGAAACCATCGATAAGTTGTATCAATTTGATGTAAAGATTTAGAATTCCAAGAGAAATTGAAACTCGATGTTTCACTTTCAAATAATTTCCGAGGAATTATTTGAGATTTTGGAGTTTTCGGAATCCATTTTTCTTTTATAACTGTGGGTGTTTTGTTGTCGCATTTTGAGGAACCTGAAGATTTTGGCTTAGGTGCGGAATTTCCTCGAGAAGACTTGCGACGAGAGAACGAGTGAGTATCAGAGGTTGGTGGGTTTTTGGAAAAGAATTTCGGTTGTTTGGAAACTGGGGCTGATGAAATCTTTTGATTTGATTTTGCCGCTTTAGTGACGTATGATTTGCATTGATATGGATAGCACGTTTAGCATGTGTTTATAAGTTTACCAGATTTATGATATACTATGTTCTTATGAATACTGCAAGGTGCATCAAGTCTTACAAAAAAAACGTTTATCAGTCTGAGTTATCTGTTTCTTTGTAATTTTATCAAAAAATCTTTTTGTTCCAGATTTGTCAGTTTTAACATACACATCACCAAAATCAGGAGAGTATCGGACAGGACGATAAACAGTAGAATCATAATTAGTTCTAAAAGCCGTTAAAAGAGTTTTCACACAATTAGAGTAATTACTTTTATTTTGAACCGAAAAAGAAGAAACTACAGACGTACGAGGACTAGACTTCTTAAGTAGGGTGGGCTTCTGAAGCATACTAGGTCCAGTCTGAATAGACTTGTCGGTCTTCTTAGCTCTTGTGACTCCATTGGGCTTCTTGACCTTCTCACTCTGAGACTCTAATTTACTATTGGAAGCATTTAAGACTGGTGAATTAGAGTTTCTCCTCAAGATGATTGGAACTAGATTAGCTGGTGCCGGTCCTAATACAGAGGATTTAGAATTTTGAGAAGCAGGTTTGTTCGTTTTAGGTTTTAATTCTAAAATGGTAACCTCTAAATTATGTATTTTGTTTTGAAGATTTGCCTTTTCTTTATCAAAGGCTTTTTGTGTTTCATCAATTTCAGATTCTAATTGAACAATTTTCTTTTCTAAAATTAGTGGAGGAACATAAAGATTTGGTTCAATTGTTTGTTTTAAAACTTCATTGTCAGAGATGGAAAATTCTTCTGGAGTGACAATCGGGAAGTACTCATTGTTTTCAAATTTTGCTTTATTCTTTTCATAGGTATAGTTCAATTCATAATAGTTAAAGCTAATTTGAGCGTGTTCCTTCTTTTCTCTGTTGAACTTCTCGATTTCTGCTTCTTCGTCCGGCATATGAAGAAAGCTTTTCCAGATTCCCAAGTTCATGTAATCATAGTTGTATAATGTTGGGAAAACATCAATAACTTTCTCCAGAACACGAGGATTATCTGCTCCAAGTCCAGCTTTTGATTTGTAGGATCTGAACTCTTTTGGTTCATTGAACTTGATTGTTTGTTATGTATGACCGGCTTTGACAATCGTCTGCTCCAGTTTTGAGATGTGTTCTTCAGCATTTTCTTTTCGGACAGTAAGACTGTGTATGGTTGCTGATTGTTCATCGATTTCCTTTTTAAAGCTGTTTGTTATGTTTTTGATTTGTTCATTTAGTTTTTGAATTTCGATGTCAGCCTTTTTCAACTGTTCTTGGTAGTCTTTCATCTTGATGTTTGCAGACTTCATCCATTTTTGCTCTCGACTGAGTTGAATAGCTAAGTCACTTATCAGCTGCTTGATGTCGTCTTTATCACTTGACACCGTCTTCATCGTTTTTAGGTTCGAAATTTCAAGATTTTTTGTATTAATAATGTGATTTAGACGATTTACTTCACTGGTGTGAGCAGCATGAAATGTTGACAATTGTTGTTGTAACTCTTGTGTTTTTTGATTTGAACGATTATTTTGATTTACTTGAGGAACAAGAGTTTCAAGTTGTCGACGAAAGGTTAAATTTTCTTCCTTTAATTTTAAGATTTGTGTATTTGATTCATTGGTTGTATTTACTTGTTTTTGTAGATTATTTTGTAATTCTGAAATTTGAAATTTATAAGCAGATTTTGACGTAGACAACTGATTTTGTAATTCCTTGTTTACGTGAGTTATTTGAAGAGAACATTGACTTAAATCACTTAAATCATTTAAAAGTTGTTCCTTTTCGGATTCTAAAGAAGTAATTTGTTTTGTCAGTTGTGATTTCTCATCAATTTTAAGAAAAAGTTTTTCATTAAACAAGGAATTCTCTGATTCATCAGTGTCTGAGTCAGATAGTAAAGAGTCAAAAGAAGAAGAGTGTACCTCATTTTCATCATTTTGTGGAACAACCAGATCATCCCTCAGTTCAGTGGGATTATCAGAGTTTGATGAAAAAGTACTGATTATATCAATTTCCTTGTTGGCTTCTTCATTGAATCTTTCAGAACCCTCAGTATTCTCTTTTGGCTTATAGCACAAGTTTGCTATTTGTTCTTCATCTTCAGCTAACACTTTTTTAGTCTCCATTTGTTTATAATATTTGCTATCTTTTATCGCATTTGCAAGGTCTTTATCCATATTTTTTACAATTAGGGGTAAAAGTCCTTGTGATTAAAAATGTAATTTGCTTTTAAGATTTAAAAAGTGTTTAAAAAGTGTTTAAAAAGATTTAAAAATTGATTTGCGTTTAAAAATTGTTTTGAGATTAAAGATTGTATTGAACTTTTACAGATTTTGAAATAAAAAGATGTGACAACACGATTTGGGTTAAAAAAATGTTCAAATAAATGTTTGTATAATACCCAAATATGTTTCAACCAAAACAAATGAGAAACTTAGACAATATAATAAAACAAATAATCTTGAGAAATCCACGTTCAAGTACAAAACTTTGAATTTATGTCACCGAGAAACTTTTAATATGAAAATAATATGTGAAACTTCTAATATGTGATATGGTTAAAAAAATTGTGATAAGGTTTGGGTTAAAATGTTTAACTGGAATTGTTTAAAAAAAATTTAAAAATGAAATTGTTTTTAAAAAAAATTTAAAGATTTAAAAATGAAATTTGTTCTGGGCCAAAATCATTTAAAGATTGGGCGAAATTTAAAGATGGAACTATGTGGGATAAAATAGTTTTAATCGATTAAAACGATTAAAGTTTTGTGTATCGGTTTAAAATTTGAAGAAATTTAAATTTCTTAGTTTTGATTTTGTTTGAGATCAAGTTTGTTTGAGATCAAGTTTGATGTCACAATTGTTGGCTGAAAATGATGGTGGGCTAAATATAAGCCGAGAACAAAGTTTGGACTTTTTAAATTTGGGCTAATACTAGAACTTTGAAATTTGGTTTTGGGCCTGTTTTTAATTTGATTGTGATTGAGCAGATGTTGCGCCACACGATTGTTATATCAAATGAGTATTGAACTGTTTAGAATATGGGCTTATCGAGTCGACGACGGAAACAGAAAAAAACTCAAAATCGGAAACAACAATATAAGGAGTCGGAATCAAAATCTGTTGAAAATCTAAATCGATTTCTGGACAGATTGTTAGATCTAAATCGATACTCAAATTCAATTTAGTATTCTGAGTTGATTTGGTCTTGATTAGATTCAAACTTGCTTTGAATCGACTTGAAACATTGTTCAATTTCAAACTGTTAAAAAGAGTTCGGCTATCAAAAACGATCGAAGATCACCAATTCAATTTCAATCTCACTTGAATTTGACAAACCCGAACTGTTTAATCAATTTTCTGTTTTTTTTATTTGACAAAATCAACTCAATACCTTGGATGTGCCGAACTTCTTTAATACTTTGGATTTTGAAATTGGTTTCAGAAATCAAGATCGGTTTATGAATACTTGATCAAACAAGATGAAGTAGCCGAACAAATTGTGATTTTGATTTTAATTTGATATTAAAAATCACGACATTGGCCGAACTTGTTGAAGACGAGAATCTTCTGCCGAAGATTGAAATTCCAATTTGGATCGAACTTAGGTATGGGCCGAACTTAGGTATGGGCCGAAGTTCTAAACAAGTTCGGTATGGGCCGAACTACTGATAGGGCCGAACTTCATAGTTCGGGCCGAGATTGTTCTTCAAGCCGAACTATACAGTGACGAACACAGACAGACACGTACGTATTTCTCTTCACTTTTTCAATTCGATTTTGCTCATTTATTCACCGAATTGAGTGATTCTTTTTGCTAGACGTTCGAAATTCAATTGCTAGCACTTTGATCCGATCATCTTCTTCAATCCATAACTACACAGCTTCGATTCTTCGATTTTCAGAGGATTTTGAACTTTTTCACTTTTTCTCTAAAATCATCAAATTGAAGATCGATTGTTGACGGAATTAATCTGAATTTGATTCTATTATGCTTAGAAACACTGGAGAAACACTAATCCATGATCAAATCTTCGATTTGGACACAAAATTTAAAACATTAAATTTTCAATGACGAACATCAACTTTTTTTCTTCAAAAATCAGATCTGGATGATTCTAGCTCGAAATTGGATCTTCTCAAAGAGAGATTTCGCTCTGATACCAATTGAAAAGCATAAGAACATTTAATCAATCCATACTTGGGTGATAATGATGATTTTAGTAAGAAACTTGGAGATGGAGGATTAGGGCTTTTAGAGAGAGAAAGGTAGAGAGAAGGAGGAGAACAATTGCAGAAATGTGTGTTTGATTAATGAGCAAAAGTTAGGGAATTAAGCCTTACATTTTGGTATATATATCATGGCTTAATTCCTTGATTAATTAAGACTAATCCTAATTAGCTTAATTCTAATACTAAACTAATATACAATGTTACCATATACCCCATAGACTATCTTTTACAATATATTTAGTACCTAACACCTACATATCGCATAGTAGGCCAAGAATCCTTTGGTTAGACTCACTCTTTTTGGTTAAAATCACATATTATGACAAAAGAAAAATGATTAAGAATCAAGATAACATTCTTCGTTTAAACAAAAAAGTGACGACTTTTATTTCTCACTTCATAATTTTATATTTAGCATAGTATGTTTGACATATAACGAAAATTGACATAGTATTTTAACAAATAACATACATTGTGACTTGGTGAGAGAATGAACATTATTACCACGTAAGAGCACCAAGTATGTTAAGGGTGTTAAGGCCAAGGTTTTGGGTGTACAGGATATCATGTATAGAATGAACATTATTACCCATAGTGCCTTTTTTCTTTAACGACAATTTTATAACTAGAATTTAGCAAATCGTTAAATAATCAAAACAAATGGTTTAAAAGTCAAATGGTTTAGCAAAAAAAAAAAAAAGAATACAAAATGATATTATCAACTAAAACATACGGAGTATTTACTAATGCTTCCAACATAAAAAATAAGAGAATTTCTATATCTTCAAAGCCACCAACACGAGGTAATTCCGATGACTTGGCGCTTTAATCTCTTCAAATTATAAAACGGAATCCCTTCGCAACCATTCCACCAAACATCAAAAGACGAAATGGACCCGAGCTTTTGATCACACCATCGCAGAATACAATCCCAAACCTGTTTGGCTAAAGGACACGAGAAGAGAATATGATCCAAGGATTCAATACGAAAGCTGCAACAAGGACACGATATAGACGCAATATCAACGCCTCTATTAGACAGATTTTGATGAGTAGGAAGTCTATTCAAACGCAATCGCCAACCGAATATATTAACTTTGATGGAAACAACCAAGCACCATAATGTTGGAAAATTTGAATCCGGATACAGCTTTAAGTCAATATGACTTCTGGCCTGAGCCACCATGAAATCTGCTTGGCTGCTAAGATTCCAAACAAGTTTATCTTGACCATCACTCAATTGAACTTGAGAAATTTCTTCTAGCAAACATTGGAATTGATACTGTTCAATACCACCACGTAAACTTCTTCTCCAGTTCCACAACCAATTCCCGTTGACCCATCTATCTTTTATCAAGCAAGAATTATTCAAATCAAGCTGGAAAAGACGATGGAACTTGTCACACAAAGGCTGCGAACCAAGCCAAGTGTCCAACAAAAACTTTACTGAATCACCACTGACTACCGAGTAACTAATATCATTATAATTAATGGTACCGTTTGTTGGATTTATGTGTACAGATAAGCACACGTGTCATCGTGTCCAATGTTATAAGACACTAAAGGGTCACACCACTATATACCCAATAATGGACAACCGAAAAAAGTAAGTTGTGTGGAATAATTAACTAGTTAAGTTACTTATAAAAGAAGAGAATAAATAATAATAGTCTAATTATTATTTGTGAGGAAGGTTAAATATTAAGTTAAATATTTAATGGACAGTTAATTAATTGTCTATTAATTAACTAGTAAAAGTCCAATGGTTTAAAGTGTTAATAAGAAGTTTAATTATGAGATTAATCATAATTAAACTTCAAGGACTTAACTGTAACTTAAGTCCTTATAAATAAGGACTTAAGGTTAAGGGTTACACATTCAACAAAAACTAAACCCTAATCTCTCCTCTCACTCTCCTTGTGTTCGACGACCGAAAACCCCGAGAGGGTTTCGGATTGCTTGTTCGACCGAAGCCACACACACACGCAATTCATTGTGATACTTTGTTGGTACAACGCGGTCTTGCAGCGTGTCCAGGTGGTGCGGTAGAGGTGGATCATTCTTTAGCAATCTAAAGGTAATGTTATTATTCATCTCATCTTTTCTAAGTGATCTCATTGTATAGTAGAGATCCGGTATGTGGAGTTCAAGTTCCACCATGTGAATCCTACAAGGTATTCCTACATCGTTATCATGTAGATGGTTGCTTGCTTCGATGATCTGAGGCCAAATACCTTTTTTCCGACTCCGAACAGATCTAGATTTTATCTCGCCACAATCACCATATATCGACATGGTTAATCTCTAAGTCAACAAAACCTTCACTCTCCAAATGCATATATAAGTTCATCATCAATGCTACTTCTCTAACCTTTTCCAGAACCACCGTACAAGCATCATCCATCTTCAAAGGTCATTATCCTGAAGGACAAGTTTCTTTAAAACGGGAACATTCAGATTAAGATTCTGCGAACTCAACATTACTGAAAGAGAAGGCTTCATAGCAGCTGTTGTAACCGATGCATAGGACCTAGCTTGCTTATGTGCTGAAACTGGATTAAGACTAGGCACTTGCGAATAATTTGATCTGTTAAATCTCGCTACCATGACATACACCTGATAGGAACCCATCCATTCCTGAGAAAGCTTTTTAGCAAACCCTACATCGTCCTCAATACCCAAGAATCTAATTAAAATCAAACATTTTCCAATATTTGGAGAATTTCTTAGCGATGTACACGTCTACAACTTTTCCATGCCGCATGCACCAATGCCACAAGGATTTTGTATTCACTTCTCCTGGAAAATTTGTAATGTAAAACGAAGATGCAAATCTTTTCCAACAATCTTTCATAAGGGTTTTGAATTGGATTACTCCGATAACGTGCATCACCTTGCTTCCCAATTCTCCAAACACAATCACCTGCTTTGTTCTTTGAGTTGAAAACCATACTGGAAAAAACACCACCGACGAGACGAACCCTAACGATCAAGAATTACACAAAAACGACCGAACCCTATGGGCTCAAGAGATCAAATCGTGTAACTACGCTCGTAAAACAAGAAATCTTAATAGATCTCTCGTAATAACAAGGAAGCTTGCAAGATTGATGATCAAGAACGGTAGTAGATCGGTACGTATGTGGAATTCTGCATGAAATCGCATAGGGTCGGCTCAAAAAAGAACGGCGAACAAGAATTACACACAAAACAACCAACCCCTATGGGTTCAAGAGATCAAATCCTGTAACTACGCTCGTAAAACAAGAAATCTTAATACATCTCTCGTAATAACAAGGAAGCTTGCAAGATTGATGATCAAAAACGGTAGTAGATCGGAAAGTATGTGGAATTCTCCATGAATCGCCTAGGGCCGGCAGAGCTTTTTAGTTCGTATAAGATTACGTATTTCGTCTTATTATAACCACATATATCATGTATAGGATGTTCTAATTCGGCAGCTTCGACATAAGTTAAAAAAGTTCAAAAGTAGAATAATACAAGTGAAATTCAATAACCTATACACAACACACGATGACGGCATTTGTTAGGCCCTTCACAACAATTGTATTTTTCTTAAAATGATCACAACACTTTTAAACTAATACACCAAATGCACCTACCGACAAGAACTCTTAACTTCCTTCATCATATTATGGGTGTAATCTGTTTATCTGGAAGTTGTTTCGGTGCTACCGTAGCTCCGTGTTATGCAAAATACCAAGGTTAACATGTAAAAATTGAGTTTTATTATTCGTTGGAGCTTGTATTAACTTTAGTTTATTTCTCTCTGATGGTTTTTCATAACAGAATAACCATTCTTGGTTTCTGATGTTTTTCAATCAATTGTTTCTTAGGCAGATACTTTAGTATGAAATTGATGCAAGGTTTCCGTTGACCCGGGTTGACCCGTTGATTGAACCGGTTTTTGATTTGGCTAACGTATCCGGTTGACTAAAACCCCGAGTTTTAAAACATATTGCTGATCATGGGTTGTTGGAGTGAGTGATGTTTATGCTAACCTGATTATATCTTTATTGTATATATTCTCCTTAACCTTTGTTCTAATTAACTTCCTACATTTTAACAGGGTTTTACAATTTGTGACCATTGAGATCTTCCGAGCAGAGGAAGATAATTAATGTGAGATCAAGGAGAGGTACAAAATATGCATACTTTTTGGGATCAAGAGCTGTTACCCATTTTTCATACAATGCATTTTAATTTCTATTGTGTTGGACATTTTTTCTACCTTTTTTGTTTATATTTATGTATAAGTTTGTGTTTGTTGGAGGCAACTTAAAAAATCTGTCTGGTTAAGCATATTCTTAACACATAAATAACTGTTATAATCGTTATATTTACACTAACGATGCTTGGTTAATGGAAAAACTAAAGAGGTCCGTTTAAAAAAAAAAGACTAAAGAAGTCAATGAGTTTTCTAAAGGGAATGATAATATAATGAAGTACTTATCTATATCTATATCTATATCAATATATCTATACTACTCTTAATGCATTTAGGCCTTCTAATATTAGAAGGTCTTAATCTTAAATTTCTACTTTGGGAAAGTTCTTAAACAACAAAAAATATAAAATGTAGATTAGGGGATTTGAATCCAAGACCACTTGGGAGTTAGGAGTGTGTGTTAACCACTTCATCAACTTGATACTTTGTTTTATCACAACAACTAATACATATAACCTTTAACTTTAACAGATCCCAGCACCATCAAATCTCCACTAATACGGCCCATATACAAAACCCAATTTCAGATCCTTCCAATTAAAACAAAAGGACCAATAAAGTCACAAAATATTATAAATAAAATATATTATATTTTCCATTATTGTTTTACCATCCGATTTTCAAAAGGTAAGTATATTATATTTCCATCATATTTTAATTTTATTGAATTAATCACAATTCAACTTATGACTTTATTTCCATTGCTAAAATAACGGAAAACATTGAATGTGTTTTGACCAACAACTATGGAAACCTATTAACAACGTTAGAGAAGAAAATTCCAACTTGCATTAAAACTTGACTTTCAATTTATATATGGTAAATCGGATATGGTCAATCGTAATATGGAAATTCGTGGTTTTTGATATGGAAATTCATAATTAATATTTGTTCATTGAAACGAAAATTATTTATTTTGCATTGAAACGTTTGCATTAACACGTTGAATGTGTTTTGACCCACAAATATGGAAAAATTTTAACACTTACACAAAATATGGCATAACTTCAAGCGTTTAAACGTTGAATGCGATACGAAACAACGTATTAATAAGGGATCCTTCCACTTAAAATAAAAGGCCCAATTTTAGTAGATGATTTCTTTTTTTTACTTTCCGTATTAAATTCCTCAACATAACGCATATTTTTTTTCTGCAACACGAAATGCCACCACCAAACCCCTAAAAGACACACACGTTTTGTAACTGTCGAAGAACACAATCGTCGCCTAAAAGACACACATGCTAGAAATCCAGCGACATTGACCCTTCACACCGTATACGTAGTTGAGTTTTAAAAGTGTGGCCTACCTCACGCTCATTTCCTCATTATCATGAAATCAGATCACAAAATGACAACTCCAGATCATTATGATAAAATAGTGTGTGCTGAAATCCCAGATGCAACAAGGCATTCGGTAATTCATGAGCTGGTAAAAAAACACATGATTCATGGTCCATGCGGAAACTTAAGGCCAAGCAGCCCCTGTATGCAGGGTGACCCTAATAAATGTCATTTCAAATATCCAAAGCAGTTCAACGAGTTAACAACACAAGGCCATGACTCATATCCATTATATCGAATGAGACACAACGGAATCAGTGTGGACGTGCGTGGAAAAACCCTAGACAATAGATGGGTCGTCCCTTACAACCCAAAGTTACTGATGATGTTCAATTGTCACATAAACGTCGAGGTTTGTTCCAGTATTACGTCAATGAAGTACGTATTTAAGTATGTCTACAAGGGTCATGACAAACAGGTTGTCCATGTCGACCCGGACAGGCAGTTTGGAGCATTTTTAGCTTCAATCTTTCACAAATCCACCCATATGTAATGGCGTTGCAAATTCATCTCCCAGATAAACAATTAATTAGGTTTCGAGATAACGATATAGTTACCGATGTTGTTGATAGGGAAATAGACAAAAGATCTATGTTGAGTGCTTTTTTTTATATGAATAGAAATCCTTGGAAGAGATGCATAATATCTGTACAAGGACTTTCCCAGGTACTTCACATGGAATAACACCTCGCAATGTTGGAATCACAGAAGAAGAGGATCAGTGAGGGGAAGATTGGCTTCCGCTAATCCCGCTGAAGGAGAACGATTCTACTTACGCATACTTTTGTGCCATGTTCCCGGCCCTACGGATTGGGAAGATCTATGCACATTCGGTGAAGTCGTGTACCCTACTTTTCGAAGTGCAGCTGTCGAGAGAGGATTAATTGAGGATGATAATAATCTCTCGACATGTCTTACAGAGGGTTCACTTTTTCAGTTTTCACCCGCTCTGAGGAGGTTATTTGCTACTATTTTGATATTCTAAAAGCCGGGGGATGTTCGGAAGTTGTGGGATGACCACTACGAATCCCTGTCTGAAGATTACATACGATAGTATGCAAATGTGGAGGTTGCCCACAATATGGTACTTAAAGACATAAAAGTTTTTCTACAATCTATGGGTAAAGATCTTGATGATTTTGATCTTCCTCAACTAAACATCGACATGAGTTTATCATGTGGGGTTGTTCGGGAATTACAAGAGGAGTACTCCATAGTTGTGGAAGGTGAAGACTTGCTTGCTTCCGACTCTCTGAATTCCGACCAAAGAGTCACGTGTGATGATATACTGAGGCATGTGGATAATGATATTTCCAGCGTATTCTTTATAGATCGCCCAGGAGGAACGGGAAAAACGTTTTGGTATAAAGCTCTCCTTGCAAAAGTCCGGTCTTGTGGTTTCATTGCGCTAGCGACAACTTCGTCAGGTGCGGCAGCTATTAACATGCCGGGTGGTAGAACAGCCCACTCCCGATTCAAGATTCCAATTAACCTTGAAAACAACTCACTCTGTAACATTAAAAAATAAAGTGGGACCGCAAAACTGCTCAGAGCCACAAAACTGATCATATGGGACGAGGCTACGATGGCCAGCAGAAAGGCTGGGGAGGCATTCGATCGATCAATGCAAGACATCACGGGGATCAGAGTCCAGTCTAAGAATGTCACCGCTATGGTCTTGATGTGTTGAAACTAGTTATAAATTAATCACCTAAAATACGCCTTTCCTAGATCACCACACTCTTAGGCAAGTATGACCTAATCGTGAGCAATATAGTTCAGGTAACTAAATTCGGGTATATTCGTCTCCACAGGGAACAATTAAGCTGACTATATAAAATGGAACTAATTAATTAAACTGAGCAAATAATAAAAAGGGGTTTTCATTTGGGACATTTTTATTTGCAAACTGAATAATAAAATGAAAAGAGGTTATTTAACTAGGTCAAAAAGTATGAAAAATCAGGGGAATTGCTAGATCAATTCAATGTTGTCAATATTTTATCAACCAAGCAATAAACAGATTCAATAATGCAAAAGTAAAGGTTTACCGAAAAGGTTCTTTATTAGAAACACAAGTGTTCAAGCAATCATCATAAAATCCTAAGAATATCCAAACCTAAAACCCTAACTTCATCTAATCATAGTGAATAAAAGATGATTAGCACATAGACATGCTAAAAATCATCAAACAAATGTATAGAATCGAATTCATAAACATAGAAATAATCAAAGATGATAGAAAATCAGTGTTTGATGCTTGAAATCTCGATCTTGAGTGCTCCAATGGTGTTTTTCGGCCGCCCTTCGAATTAGGTCCAAAAGTCTTTAATTCAGATTTGCAGATTTATTTAAATAGTCATCTGATCGCTAAAAATCGCGTCGCTATCTTTAAGCGCGTCGCTATTTTCGGTATTTCGTGTGAAAACAGAACGCCGAAATCACTAAGGGAATAAAAATCGCGTTTGGGAAATCGCTAAGGAGACCGCGTCGCGATCTTGGGACCGCGTCGCGATCTTGGGACCGCGTCGCTATTTCTTGATTTTCTGCTGTCTTTCGTTTTTTGTGTTGTTTTGACCCGTTTTTGTTACGTTTTCTTCTATAGCCTGCAAAACACAATGGAAACTACATTTTGAGTGATCATATCATATTCTAATCGATAAACACATATAAAATTAGGTATATTGGCAGATAAATATATGTATAAATCTGCCAATATCAACATGCCCACACTTGAACTTTGATTGTCCTCAAGCAAATCATCAGTAAAATAATTCAATCAGATATATAAAAATATAATGCAGTCGACACTTCATCTCAATTCGTTCATAGAAATACAACAATTTTCAGAACATAGTCCATTTAGCAGTTAAAATTTTCCACTATATTTTATGCCCAAGTTTGTGTAAGGAATTTAGCTAACTTTTCACAAATCTAATCAAATTTTTAACTATGCAAATTATACTACTTTTAACTTGGATCCTCATCCATTCTTGCATAACCTATAAACACCATCTTTATGAAAATTACCCAACTAGTTAGGTTAAAAGAAGAAAAATTAGTTTATTTATTCATTTCACAACTTATTTGCTTTATTTCTTCATGCTTTGCATGTTTATTCATTTTATTTGATTTTTTTCATTTCTTTTATTACATGCTTTGCACGTTTGCTAATTTATTTATTTATTTCGTTTGGAAGAGAGAACCACAACTTTCATTGAGAACCCGCATAAAAGACTTTCGACCAACTTGTCCAGATCAGTTGACCTTAGAATGCTAGGTTTAAAGGACCCCTCGGGCGTACTCGTCGGGAACCTAAGGTTGGTTAATTGTTCTCCCTAAGTATTTAATTAGGTAATTATTCAAGAATCGATTCGAACCTCATCTTACATTGTGAACCCGCATAAAAGACTTTCGACCAACATGTCCAGATCAGTTGACCTTAGAATGCTAGGTTTAAAGGACCCCTCGGGCGTACTCATCGAGAACACAAGGCCGGATGAATATTCTCACCGATTCTCAAATTTTTCATTTACATTATTATTTAGCAATTTTATTCACGTAAACTAAAAGCTCTTAATCCAACCTAATGTCATCGGGAGCTAGCTTTGCTAATCTTAATTTTTTAAAAGACAATTTTTATCGGTTTACAAGACATTTCAAATTTTCCAAATTAAGAAGTGGTTTAATTAACGAGTTAAAAAGATTATTAGATCGTCGAAAAGCCACAAAAATTGACACATAAAAGCTAGGAAATTTTTTTCCCTTTAAAGTGAACTCTATTGTCTAAAAATTGTTTTCTAAGGTTGAGATGTGTCTAAAAAAAATTTCTGATTAAACTGATTTGTTCGTGTTTTAGATGATTTACTAAGAAACACAACAAGTGATGGATACCACGCCCCATGCCCACACTTAAAACGTTGCATTGACCTTAATGCAACAAAAATAAAATAGAAAATTATAAACTAAAAAGTAAAAGGCAAAAGGGAACGGTACTCCCTGAATGTATTTTGAATATTTTTTCTGTGTTCCAAGTACTGTTATCATCCAAATGCATGATCCATTTTCGAGCAATTCCATCCAGTTCCAAGCTCATCACATTCTATCAAAACATAACTAAAACAAAAAGTAGAATAACACGGTAAAGTAGTTCAAACATAGCATAAACCAAAAGACAGGAGTACTAAGTTGTTGCTAAAAGAAAAAAAATGAAAATAAACAAAAAGTACAACCAAATCGAAAATAGTCTAAGATAACCAAACACATGGATCAGTAATCGGGCCCATCGCGAGGCGGTGTGGGATCATACTGCTGGAACCAGGCATCATATGACGGGAAGTTGGGCGGTGCTGGCAAACTCGGGCCCCAGTATGGAAGTTGGTGTTGGGCTTCGGCTGGTGCTGCGGAAGCTTGCCAATGGTGGTGTGCCTGACCCCTTTCGGACTGATAATAATTTCTTTGAAGTTGTAGGTTCATACCTACCATGTACTGCTGCATCCCACCAAGATCAGTCCTCAAACCTGCCATATCAACCTGCAAAACATGCACATCAGTATATAAACTCTGATACGGATCAGATGAGGATGGGCCCGCTTGGGAGCCAGATGCTCCGGGGTGCCCATAACCATGATCGAAAACTGGTTCCTCCATCTCCCGTATCTCCACATCTTCCTGCTCTTGCGGTTGCTCCGGTTCCCTGCGTCTAACCCGTCTCGCAATTTCGGTGGATGGGTTATCCACCCACACATATCTACCATCTTCCACCCCATGTGTTGCATTCCGGATCACCCCCATCCCGTTCATTTGATTGTAATCAATGAAATCCATCTCTATCTTTGTTAAGGTACCCCTCACTCATGGTGTAAGAGGCATCGCGGCATTTGCCAATCGAGTGATGTATTGGCCACCTACAAAGTAACTTTTTCCTTTATGTCCCCGAGCGGGACCATTCAAGAACAAAGCGATGACCATCGGGAGGTTTGTGAAACACTCTGGGTTAACCAACTGATGTAGAAACCAAATGCTCGCTATATTCATTTTTTCGCCACCATCCTATCGTTGGCGGATGGTGTTGGAGATCATACGGTATAGATAGCGGTGTTTACTATTTCCAAGTTGCTTGCTCTTTGAGTATCTTGAACTCCATACCCCTACACCAAGTGCGGTCCAAATCTTTCCTACATCACGGCTCGGTATAAATTGGCCCCGACGCAAGTAGGATATGAAATGCCGGTGATTTGTTTGGGCTTGGGTGTAGAGCCCCAGGTTGATAGCGAATTGAATTAGTGAACAGTGAACCCATTGATGGGCTACCCGGTAATGAATGGATATGGCTGCGGGATCGTAATAAGCGGTGGTGCGTTCCAAGTGGTATGTGGAAAGGAAGTCTAGCACAAGCTCGGCATAGATTGGTTCCCTTAGTGTAAGGGCGACCTCCCAAGCATTGCACGTGAATATCACGCGCCCATTATTGTCCCGAACTTTTCTCGTCAAATAGGCTCGGATAGCCCCCTCTTTCCCCAAGGCCGCAAGTTCGTCCCATTTAGGTGTTCGGCCCGCATGCACCTTTTTATGCATTATTCTATCCCTTCTTTGCTCATAAATGGCTCGAGTGGTTTTCCTTAAGAACCAAGGGGAATCCATCAGTATGAAGTGCTATTGGTAATTCGAATTCTTCCTCATATTCCACCGCAATTTCTTCTTCTGATTCGGATGATGAATGATATGGTGAAGGTTGGGGTTGAGGGACCCTAGATGAGGATGCCTTCTTTGAAGCTCTTGTAGGTTTCGGATAATAACAAAATAAAAGAATAATCATTAGAAGTGTTATTTAACAGGAAAGTTACAAAATGAATAAGGAATCTATAAGCTTTTTTTTCAAATTTAAACCCCAATTTCCCGTACCCACACTTAGTTGTTAAACTAAGTGTGAAACTATGTAAAAACTTACCAATTTTCCTTACCCACACTTAGTTGTTAAACTAAGTGTGACATTGTTTAACACTTATAATGATTATTTTTATAATTAAAATTTTAAATTTGTATAAGCTTGTAATGTAGTTGTCAAAAACTTGAACCCAATTTATTGAAATATGACCACATTGTGAAAAATTGACAAGTATTTATATCATTCATCCAAAAATGACTCATTAACACAATGTAGAAGATTTAACAAGCAAAATATATGAAATTTTCGGGTTTTTGACAAGAACAAACCCTAGGTCATAAGTTTTCTTCCTAAAAACCAAAATCAAGCCCTGAAATTCGGAATTGATACTAGGGGATTTGCTACAATTCGACTAACTAACAATCTATGGCATAAATCAACAACTAATCAAGCAAAGTTCGAAAGAAACTAGCAAGCATTCAAGATTTTCGGGCTTGGCAAGAACATCCACAAAAACCTAAGATTTCTACTCTAAAAGATGGATTAATGGAAGAAAAGAGGGGAAAACCAACCTTAGGCGCCATGGAGATGAAGATATATGGAGGAAATCGGAGGAGATCGGCCGGATTTTGGGGTTTTGGTGGTGGAATCGTTGAAAAATCGCGAAGGAGAAAAAAGGTTTGGCTGCGTTTGCTGTTCTGGACGAGGCAGAAGTATTTAAGTGCGACACATATCGCGTCGCGATCAGAAGATCGCTTAGCGATTTCGGGCGGACCCGGATACTGTCCTTAGCGATCTCAAAACGCGATTTACGGCCCCTTAGCGAATTCGGCATTCTGTTTGGTGACCATATGGACGAAAATTTTAACACCATTTTTTTTATTATTCTTATTTTTTTAAACGCAGAAAGGAAAGGGAAAAACAACTAAACACGGGTTGCCTCCCGAGAAGCGCTTCATGGATTTACGAGTCTAGAGCTTGACTCGGTGTTGCTCTTTTACTTCTTTTCGCCCATCATGGCGAAATGCACCTCCTCCGTCTCGGTCACGCCTTCATTCTCGTCTTCATGATAAAACTTCAAGCGATGCCCGTTAACACTGAAATGATCGTTTTCGGTAACAACGTCTACGTATCCCGATGGGTGTTGTTTTAAAACGGTGAAAACTTGTATCGAGATTGATAAATGAGGACCTTGTCACCCGGTTGGAAGCATTTATGAGTTTTCAGTTTCTTATCGTGCAAATACTTGCTTCTCTCTTTGTAGATTCGATAGTTTTCATATGCTTCAAATCTGTGCTCATCGAGAAGATTGAGTTGATGATTACGTTCGGTCCCGACGGGAACGATGCTCATGTCACACTCTTTGATAGCCCAATAGGCTTTGTGTTCGATCTCGAATGGAAGGTGACATGCTTTTCCGTAAATCATCCGATATGGAGTATGGCCGATAGGAGTTTTATAAGCGGTACGGAATGCCCAAAGAGCATCTTCAAGTCGTTGAGACCACAACTTGGGATTTTTCTCAATGGTTTTCTCGAAAATTCTTTTTAAGGCCCGATTAGTGTTCTCGACTTGACCACTAGTTTGTGGATGATATACGGTCGAGAAACGATGGTGGACACCGTATCGTTGGAGAGTTTTCTCCATAAGATGGTTAGCAAAATGCATGCCACGGTCACTAATCAGCGCCCTCGGGCAACCGAACCGGCAGAAAAGAGATTTAATAAAATTGATTACGACTCGGGCATCATTCGTTGGAAGAGCTTTTGCCTCGGCCCATTTAGAGACGTAATCAACACCAACAAGGATATACTTATTACCTTGGGAGCTCGGAAACGGACCCATGAAGTCAATGCCCCAAATATCGAAGACCTCACAAACTTGGATGCCATGTTGTGGCATTTCATCCCATTTGGATATGCTTCCGGTTCGTTGGCATGCATCACAAGTTTTGACCAATTCTTGTGCATCTTTGAAGATCGTTGGCCAATAGGAACCCGCATCAAGAACTTTCGGGCGGTGTAGTTTGGACCGAAATGTCCACCGGTGGGGCCTTTATGACATTTGTTGAGAATGTCATGAGCTTCATCACCGGAAACGCACCGCCTATGCATCAAATCAGGACCGACCCGGAAATGATGTGGAGCATCCCAATGGTAATATTTGATATCTGAAAAGAATTTCCCTTTTTGTTGATTGGTCATTCCTTTAACAAGAACACCCGCCGCTAAATAATTTGCAAAATCAGCGAACCACGGGTCGTTGGTGTCTTGTAAAGCGTTGACCGCCTCGATAAATTCATCGGGAAATGTATCATGAATCCCGTCTTCATTGCACTCCTCAAGGTGAGGGTTCTCTAATCGGGATAGATGATCCGCCGCAAGATTTTCCGCACCTTTTTTTATCTTTTATCTCAATGTCGAATTCTTGTTGGAGAAGAATCCAACGAATGAGACGCGGTTTTGCATCTTGCTTGGCGAAAAGATATTTCAATGCTGAGTGATCCGTATAGACAATCGTTTTGGATAAAACAAGATACGGGCGGAATTTGTCAAAGGCGAAAACCACTGCAAGGAGTTCCTTTTCAGTTGTGGTGTAATTCGCCTGAGCACCGGTGAGTGTTCGGCTCGCGCAATAAATGGGTTGGAAATGATTGTTTATACGCTGACCCAAAACTGCACCGAGTGCGAAATCACTAGCATCGCACATGAGTTCGAAAGGTAACTCCCAATTGGGAGATACCATGATAGGAGCTTCTGTGAGCCGATTCTTTAAAAGAGTGAAGGCTTCCACATATTCGGGAGAGAAAACGAAAGGTGTATCCTTTTCGAGAAGATGAGTCATGGGTCGGGTTATCTTGGAAAAATCCTTGATGAACCGACGATAGAATCCCGCATGACCTAAGAAACTTCTCACAGATTTAACATTTGAAAGGGGGGGGGGTAATTTAGAAATGATATCGATTTTTGATTTATCGACCTCGATCCCCTTCGCTGAAATTTTGTGACCTAACATGATGCCTTCGCGCACCATGAAATGACACTTTTCCCAATTAAGCACGAGATTTGATTCCTCGCACCTAATGAGAACCCGCTCTAAGCTAGAAAGACATGACTCGAAGGAGTCTCTGAATACTGAGAAATCGTCCATGAAGACTTCCATACAGTCCTCGACCATGTCTTGGAAAATCGCGGTCATGCATCGCTGAAATGTTGCAGAAGCGTTGCATAACCCGAAAGGCATCCTTCGATACGCGAATGTACCGAAGGGGCAAGTGAAGGTGGTCTTTTCCTGATCTTGGGGATCGATCGGGATTTGAAAGTAGCCGGAGAAACCGTCCAAGAAACAATAGAAGTTGTTTCCGGCCAACCTCTCCAACATCTGATCGATGAAGGATAAAGGAAAGTGATCCGTTCGAGTGGCTTCGTAGAGTCTGCGGTAATCAATGCAGACTCGCCATCCCGTGACAGTACGAGTAGGAACGAGTTCATCCTTATCGTTACGCACAACTGTCATTCCCCCTTTTTTCGGAACCACTTGGACCGGACTCACCCAAGGACTATCAGAAATGGGATAGATGAGCCCTGCATCAAGCAGTTTAAGAACTTCCTTCTTCACGACTTCTTTCATGTTGGGATTTAAACGCCTTTGTCTCTGCACACTAGGTTTAAAGTTTTCTTCCATTAAGATTTTATGTGTACAAAAAGAAGGGTTTATACCCAGAATATCTGCGGTTTTCCAAGCTAGAGCTTTTTTATGTGTTTTTAAAATTTTTATTAAACTTTCTTTTTCAGGAGGAGCTAGAGCAGATGAGATAATGACAGGCAAGTCAGATTCCCCTTGAAGGAAGGCATACTCTAAATGATCAGGTAATGGCTTAAGCTCGAGAGATGGAGGGTCCTCAAAAGATGTTTTAATTCGAAGTTTTTGGTTCGGGTCGAATTTTTCAAAAATTACTTCATTTTCTTCCGAATCCTCTTCATCAAGGTGAAGAAGTTCCTCGAGCTCTGAGAGATCTTGGATGGATTCAGGAGAGTCTAGAGTGACATCACCATAGGTAGTGATGTCATCGCAATCTAGGTTAAGAAATGAGGCAATTTCCTCCTCCATGCATACATCGATGATGTCGATGAAATTGCACGTGTCATCGGAGGCAGAGGTATGCTTCATCGCTTTCTCAATGGAGAAAGTGACTCGGTCATTCCCGACACCTAGACTAAGCTGTTGTTCAGCAACCAAGATTATGGCACTGGCAGTGTTCAGAAAGGGTTCCCTAAGATGAGAGGGACATTTGGTTCTTCCGGGATGTCTAGGATAACAAAATCAGCGGGAAATATGAACCTATCTACCTTAACCAGAACGTTTTCTGCTATGCCTACTGGGTATTTAAGCGATAGGTTTGCTAATCTAACACGCATCCTAGTCGGCCTAAGGTCTGTTATTCCTAATTTAAGAAACACGGACAAAGGCATTAAGCTGATGCTAGCTCCTAAATCAGCTAGTGCCTTA
Source organism: Calendula officinalis (assembly GCA_963853835.1). NCBI lineage: Eukaryota > Viridiplantae > Streptophyta > Magnoliopsida > Asterales > Asteraceae > Calendula > Calendula officinalis. The sequence goes on along the minus strand of OY970823.1, from coordinate 3,824,876 downwards.
CAGGGCGGTAAATTATCTATGAGACAAGGGATTATAAAACTCCCTGGATCACCCTTCTTTGGAGGTATGTTTGGCTGGAGGATAGCTGAGCATTCCTCGCTTAATATTGCTGACGACACCTCCTCCGTTTGCTCCTTGCTTGAGACCAAGTCCTTGATGAATTTCCCGTAGTTTGGCATACCTGCTAACATGTCAACCAAAGGAACGTTAATACGCACCTGTTTAATCATCTCAACAAACTTACCATATTTTTCCTTAAGTTTTTCTTTCCTCAAATGTTGAGGAAAGGGGACCTTCGGTGCGTAGGAGTTTGTTGCATCTATTTTGGTGGACTTGTGCGTCTCCTTTGGTTTTGCCTTTTCTGGCTCGGTTGGAATTTCAACCTTCTGCATAGCCCTCTCCTCCTCCTCAGCTGGAGTTTCCTCATTAACCTGTGTATCAAAAGAATTTTCATCAGTATTTAATACAGGTGAACTTACCGTTTTACCACTCCGAGTGGTGATAGGTTTAATATTCTCGAATTCCCGTTTAGGATTACCTTGTGTACGGGGTGGTAAACTTCCTTGAGGACGTTCTTGTAAAATTTCGGCCATCTTGCCCAGGTTTCCCTCTAAACTTTGAATTGCTGCCTGCTGATTTCTGATTATTTGATCTTGTTCTTCAGCTTTCTTGTCTTGTTTTTCCATATATTTTTCGAGCATAATTTCCATTGAAGACTTTTGCCCTTGACCCACGGCATTCTGAGCATTCTCTCGAGGTGGTTGATTCATCTAATTATCACGTTGGAAACCAGGGGGTTCGAGTTTCTCGGGGGATAATTATTATTTTGGTTATTATTGTTATAACCTCTGTTGTTATTGTACCCCAATTATTGTTGTTGTACCCCTGATTTCCGCCCAGATAATTTCCTCGGTACCCATTGTTGATGTAATTCAACTCTTCTTCCGCAGACATCATCGGTTGATGCTGCTGACATTCTTTTGTGAGATGTGGCCCTTTGCATGTATCACATCCAACATGTATAGCATGTAAACAACTGGTTATTTTATCTAATTTACGCTCAAATACTTGTTGGTTGTTCTTAATTGCAGCCACTTCATCATGTTGTCGATCATCAACTGCCTTTAGGGATGCATGATTCTGTCCGACTCGTCTGTCGGATGTCCATTCCAGACTGTGCATCGAGATGTCTTCAAGAAGTTGATACGCTTGAGTTGGGGTTTTGTACATGAATAGTCCGCCACTTGAGGAATCGAGGAGGGAACGAGATGCGTGATCCAATCCCCTGTAGAAAATATGTACTATGTTATTCTTCTCTAACCCGTGGTTGGGACATTTTCGTAGTAAACTTTTCAGTCTTTCCCAGGCCTCCGTTATCTTTTCACCTGACTCCTACATAAAAGCCAAAATATCAGTTTTAAGTTTATCAGCCTTAGCTGGTGAAAAATAACGAGTAATAAAACGGCTTCGGAGTTCATTCCAAGTCGTAATAGAGCCTGGCTCTAATGATTTAATCCATTCTTTTGCATCCCCAGCTAAGCTGAAGGGAAACAATCTCAATCTCATGGCATCAGTTATTACATCTCTTTGCTTGAACAGTTCACAAATATCTAGAAAGTTTTCTAGATGTCTATTGGGATCATTGCATAGTCTTCCGTCAAAATTCAGATCCCGCACCATACTGATGAGTTGCCCTTTAATCTCTAAATTGATATTATTCAATTCGGGCACTGTGATGGATGGATTAGGACCAGTTGGTGCTGTTTGCCTGGTGTTCCACATGGGCTGCTCTGGTGGCGGATCTGGTGGTGCTTGATCTCCCATATCGTAAATTGGGTTTTAGATAGATTGAAAGTTGATTGACTCGAGGTATTGCGCTGCTAAAACTGCTCTACGTCGCTGGCGAAGAAGTCTCTCTGGTTCAGAAAACGGTGATAACGGATCTGAATCAGAGCTACGGGTCATATACCTGCAAAACTTAAAGCAAATCGTAAAAACGTAACAGTTTAACAACTTCAATGAAAACCAAACAAATAATAAAAACGATTAAAATAACTTGTTTAGAAATAAATCTCTAGACAAGGATCGATTAACAAATTAGTTCTAAATTACTAATCTCGCAACTGTTCCCCGGCAGCGGCGCCAAAAACTTGATGTGTTGAAACTAGTTATAAATCAATCACCTAAAATACGCCTTTCCTAGATCACCACACTCTTAGGCAAGTATGACCTAATCGTGAGCAATATAGTTCATGTAAGTAAATTCGGGTATATTCTTCTCCACAGGGAACTATTAAGCTGACTATATAGAATGGAACTAATTAATTAAACTGAGCAAATAATAAAAAGGGGTTTTCATTTGGGACATTTGTATTTGCAAACTGAATAATAAAACGAAAAGAGGTTATTTAAAATGAACAACGTACTGAAAATGAAGAGAAGGTGTTTCAATATTAAGGAGTATATTCACTATGATCTGAATCCGTCTAGATATAGGTTTGGTTTTTAAGAACCGATTTAATTCATGTTCTAGGAGTTTAAGGGACTAGATTTCTCTCAAAACCTTACAATGAATCTAATATGATCTCTAGGAATTTCTTCTCAAGAAACCTATTTAAATTCACACTCATGCTTGCTATTTCTAACTAGGTCCGGCTTTCCGAGACCTTCTAACCCTAGGAATTTCTTCTCTAAAGATCAGACTCTAAGTTTCACCTAGGTTATCGGTATCAAATCTCGGACCCCTATTTCTAGTGAGTCGCTGACTAGGTCAAAAGGTATGAAAAATCAGGGGAATTGCTAGATCAATTCAATGTTGTCAATATTTTATCAACCAAGCAATAAACAGATTCAATAATGCAAATGTAAAGGTTTAACGAAAAGGTTCTTTATTAGAAACACAAGTGTTCAAGCAATCATCATAAAATCCTAAGAATATCCAAACCTAAAACCCTAACTTCATCTAATCATAGTGAATAAAAGATGATTAACACATAGACATGTTAAAAATCATCAAACAAATGTAAAGAATCGAATTCATAAACATAGAATTAATCAAAGATGATAGAAAACCAATGTTTGATGCTTGAAATCTCGATCTTGAGTGCTCCAATGGTGTTTTTCGGCTGCCCTTCAAATTAGGTCCAAAAGTCTTTAATTCAGATCTGCAGATTTATTTAAATAGTCATCTGATCGCTAGAAATCGCGTCGCTATCTTTAATCGCGTCGCTATTTTCGGTATTTCGTGTGAAAACAGAACGCCGAAATCACTAAGGGATTAAAAATCGCGTTTGGGAAATCGCTAAGGAGATCGCGTCGCAATCTCGGGATCGCGTCGCTATTTCTTGATTTTATGCGGTCTTTCGTTTCTTGTTCTGTTTTAACCCGTATTTGTTACGTTTTCTTCTATAGCCTGCAAAACACAATGGAAACTACATTTGGAGTGATAACATCATATTTTAATCGATAAACACATATAAATTAGGTATATTGGCAGATAAATATATGTATAAATCTGCCAATATCAACCGTGATTAAAAAGATTATGTTGACTCTGAATATGAGAGCGCGAACAGATCCATAGTTTTCCAATTTTCTATTTTCTTTTACGAGTGATGGTGTTAGGTGGTGAGTTTAGACAGGTTTTTCCGATAATTATACGTGGAACACGAGCTCAAATTGTAGACTCCAGTCTAAGAATGTCACCGCTATGGTCCGTGATTAAAAAGATTATGCTGACTCTGAATATGAGAGCGCGAACAGATCCATAGTTTTCCAATTTTCTTTTACAAGTGGGGATGGAGATGAAGAAGTTATTGATGAAAATTATATGCGCATCCCAGATTACATGACAATTCCATACATGAATACGGATGGGTCCTAGGAATACTTGATTAATGCGATATTTCCTTGTATGCATGTCAACGGAAATTCAGCAGATTATATCATTTCTCGGGCAATCTTGTCAACAAAAAATGACCATGTTGATGAGCTTAACGAGAAGTTGATAGGTAGATTTTGTGGAGTCGATAAAACATATTACAGTTTTGACGAAGCAGAAGTTGACAGAAACGAATTCTATCCTATGGAATTCTTAAACTCACTTAGTGTCAGTGGTTTGCCACCTCATGTTCTCCGTCTCAAAATTGGGTGCCCGATAATAATTTTACGAAATCTCGATCCCACCCATGGATTATGTAATGGCACGAGACTTATATGCAAAAAGTTTGAGCCAAACCTAATTGATATGGAAATAGCCGTTGGCCAGCATGCTGGAAAAAGGGTTTTCTTGCCAAAAATATCTCTATCTCCTTCTGAAGTCGACATGTTTCCTTTTAAGTTCAAATGAAAACAGTTTCCGATTAGGCTAAGCTTTGCGATGACAATCAACAAAGCCCAAGGGCAGACAATTCCAAACGTGGGCGATTATCTTCCGCAATCGGTGGTCTCTCATCGGCAAGTTTATGTTGCCCTGTCAAGAGGAATTTCACGTCACACAACAAAAGTATTAGTAGCTCCATCAAAAAAACTTTAATCTTGATGGAGTTTACACACCAAACGTGGTGTATCGAGAGGTTTTACATGATGAGTAAGACGCATTATATAGTAGTAACATTGGAGATGCATCATTTGTGTTATTATATATCAAAGAATGTAACTGAACAACATTTACACGCCGATCATCATTCTTGATTTATATCTCTAGTTTATACACAATTATCATGCTTTTGTACTATAATCGTTACAAAAAAATGGAACCAAACAACATTTGATCACCTGGAAATATAGTTCGCAGGGTACCCGCCCCGCATTGCGCGGGTACCCTACTAGTTCTTTTGTATGGTTGGCGGATGTTATTATTAATCGGATATTAGGAATGTCTATGCACTTATTACCCAAGGCTTTATAGCCTACTAGTATTAGTGTGAATGATAAGGTGTTGCACATGACCTATAGGTAATGAGTTCAAGTCTCGCTACGGGCAAATGAGTAGATTATGTGCCACTAAAAAAACTATATTCATTATAAGAGAAGGGGTATCAATTATCATGGCACGCCGCTCAATTTCATCTGATGTGGCCATGCCTCATCTCACCTCCACCATGGGGTGTGCGGCTCGATTGGCGTGAGATGGGAAGTCTTTTAGGGTGTTTTTTTTAAGTATTTTATGTGTGAGATATATTTTAGTAGTGAACGAAGAAGTATTTAGTGTTTTGAATGTGAAATGTGAAATGCTGATATGATACTGATGTGAAACAGTTTAGCTTAAGTCATGGTATCCAAAGAACAATACAAATATCTACTCTTTTATTTGGGTCAAATGGGTAAACAAACATTATTTCCATAACAAGAAAGTGTATTGGAGGATATATGTATTAGTTTAATCATGTATTAGTTTAATCATTTTCCGGCTCGTATTCAGTTCTTGATTTGTAAACCGAACTCAACAGTATTTGGTTCTCGACCCGCAATCTTTTCTCGGGCCATATTCCTTTCACGGGTCCAACAAGTTTTCAAAATTAACTTTTTCTGTTATATATACAATACCAAAATTTCAAATTTTGTTATTATTAAATATAAAATTAAATTTTCAAATCTCTTTCTGCATATATATCATTCATTTTTCAATCAACTGCTACTGTCTGCTAATTTTGGTTGCTTTCTGTGCACAATTGTTTTTATTGTGTATTTTACAGATGGCAGAACAAGCAATTATTTCAGAAAATGTTCTCGTTATACCTGCAGAAAGGAAAGCACATAAAAAGAGTAACTATTTTTGGGATCCTCAACAGGAATCAACTTTCAGTGAAAAATATCTAGTTCTGGCACATATTCTTCAACGTCATCCACTTTTCTATCTTATAAGTGCTCGTCCGGAGGTCCCAATGATATACGTTCATCAATTTTGGAACACATTGACATTAAACACGCAAATCTGCCCAAATCAATTTGAAGTTGTCATCAACACTACTCATGTCTCCTTCACTAAGGACGAACTGTTCGACATAATTAGACTAGCACGTGGTGAAGACCGACCACCCCTACCACAACATGTATAGAAAATTGCCACATCCACGATGATCAGTGAAATTGCTCACCTCGGCTATGAGGGTGAGTTTCACTAAGATTATTTATATAAGTTAAACTTATATATTCCTTTGTTCATCAGATTCACAAAGTAATAGGTTTGACCGGGTTTTCTACCCTAACAATCTCCCCCTATCTGATGATAACAAATGAATATGTTTAACCTAATAAATAATAACGATCTTGTCTTGTATGGTCTTCTTTTTGAGATCTTTTCATATTCTTTATTCACCGAGTACTTCAAGAAACTATATATCACACTAACTTTTCTCCCCCACAATCATTGACTCCTTTCTCAAACTGTCCGGTAGATTTGAATTGTAATGAAACATCACTAAGGAATCATTCAATTAGTAGATTTCCTCAGTTTGAAATGATTCAAATGATTGTAAAATAATGTGTGACATGTACCCCCTTGAATAACTTAGCATGAACATCTTAGCTTAAAAGAACTTTAGCTTCATATAAAGAAAACATATATCACATTGTGTTTTCTCCCCCTGAATCAGAGTCATCTCCTTAAACTGTTCGGTATATTTTATCTTTGACTTGAAGCATCACTAAGGAATCAATCAACTTATAGATTTCCTCAGTTTAAGATGATTTCTTATGACTAAAAGGAGAAAAATATGTGAAACATACTCACTTGTATAATTCAGCATGCAGAATTTCATTTCTCTAATTTTGCAGCAACTTCAAAAAATCATATCTCCATGTAGAATCTTCTGATCATTATGAATTTTTAACACAATATACATATACCTGTCTTCAACATCATATCCAAAAATCATAGTGATCCATCGGTTGAAACGATCACAGCAGTCTCATACTGACCACTCGGTATGAGACAGTCAGTATCAGAAAATCATCAACTTTGAAAATATGTATCTCTCAGTATACGATTATGATCAGTCTGAAATTTTGATACCGAGTACATGAATGTGTTATGGATATAATATCCACAATTTATGAAAATCCAAAGGTTACAAAAGATACAATAGCCGTTTTACCAGAGTTGCGCAGAATTAAAAACATACCATAAATATTCGTCAATAATCTTCAAAAATATATATCTCTCAATAAACGATTCCTTTTGAAGATCTGAATGGTGAAAACGTTAAACACATTATGGTGAACCTTCTGTCCAAATTTCACGCTTATTAGAAGTTTGAAGAAAGAGATTTGATTTTTCAACCATGGCTGCCCAAAAAGTAAGGAATAAAAAGCATAGAATCTGACGTTTTGCGCCATACATATCTCTCTACCAGAAACTCGAATTGCAATTCTGAACGGTCAGACTGTGTTTCTGTGTGTTGAGAACCTCCTGTTCAAATTTCACACAGATTCGACCATTAACGAAGGAGATCCGGCATTTCTTCTACCCGTGCGCAGAATATGACGAAAATTCTGCATTGTTCTTCTTTATGAAAAGACTTGATCTTCAACAATATATAGGGTTATATGATCATCAAAGTTGTAGATAACTTTGAACCGCTCTGATACCAATTGTAGGACCCAACCACCCATATATTGTTAATAAAATCGGTAAAGACAAGATCATATACGTCATACGATTATTCTTATTAAGCACAAACGTATAAAATGTGTTCTTGGTTGCGGAATAACAAAGAACACTCCACAAAGTGTTACATTTAGAATTGGGTTACCGGTGATCCACACAAGTGATCAACCGGGATCCAAAAGGATGCTTAACAACTAAAGACTAAACCTCTATTTATAATGTATAGAGGTTTTACAATTAACCCTATTCTATATGTAACTCCCAATTCTAATAAGTGCATCCCTTGGTTAAAGGGATTTGATTCATTACTCAAATAAGGAATGCACCATTCACGGACTGGTCAGTCCGTGTACTCAGTATGACTGAGCTATACCGACTAACTCGGTATGAGACTGAGCTATACCGACTAACTCGGTATGTGGAGCTCGGTCCGTGAACTCGGTATCACCTCATACTGACCAACTCAGTATGACCAGATACCGACCAACTCGGTATGAGACGAGTTTCACTAAGATTATTTATATAAGTTAAACTTATATATTCCTTTGTTCATCAGATTTACAAAGTAATAGGTTTGACCGGGTTTTCTACCCTAACAATGTCCAAAAGCTGGTCTTTTTTATTCTCAATCTTTAACAAATGCTTGACGGGCAAGCATTCTGGACACGACAGGGCCTCCCGAAATGTTTACCATGCATATCATGTCTTGTGCTACAACCGTCACTATGACTACACATCTTTATTTATGGACAAAATTTACAAATGTTGTAACCAACAAACCTAATTATCTGGTGTACCCTAGATTCTGGCAGATCCTTATCCACTACTTCATGGCCAGACATCAAGAAATTCCAAGACGGGATGTAGCTCTCAAAGTTGTCCCTACACCAGTTGTATATCTTCAAGGTGATTCAGGTTCAAATGTTCCACCAGGGCGGGTACCCATTGAACTGTTCAAGTTGGCTGATATTAGTGAGGACTTTATTCGAGCATATAGGGACGAACATCATCCTGAATATAGACCTGAGGATCAAGCTCAACAACCACATGCTCAACAATTACTAGCTCAACAACCACCTGATCAACAATTACCAGCTCAACAACCACCTGCTCAACAATTACCTATTCAACAACCACCTGGCTCATCAACCACATCCTCAACAACAACCTGCTCCATAACATCCAATTTGACAACCCCTGGCTTCTCAACCTCAGGTCTCCCAACCTAGAGTTTCTCAACCGCTGGTGGTTAGATCTCAACATACAAAGAAAATTCGATTCTTTCATGGGGAATCGTCAAGAAGTTGGGCTGTTGCAACTACATCTACCATATCTCATTCCATCCCGATCACCACAACCACCTCCTCTCCAGCCACCATGAGTCTCCATGACTCTGACACAGAATCAGATCGTCCAGAATCACCTCCAAAAACAACCTACCAACATGATTCTGACTTTCTTCTGGATTCACCATTCCGTCCAGAATCATCCCAACCAACAAGTACCACATTATCTCCCACCTCATCTCCAGAAATAATTGTGGTCACATCACCAATCATTTCATCGCCGTCACCGATCATCAATCAATGACCTACATCACTAAATATCATAGCCACCACATCCTCACCCATAATCGTAACACTACCACCAATCATCACCTCTTCCGCCATGACAACCCCAGGGTTCACAACCATCACGTCCACCCCCATCATCATCTCCCTTCCCGAAACAAAAATGGCATAGGCTACTGTCACCACCTCAATTCCTGTTCCAACCCCAGCAACAACTCAACCTGATCTTTAAATAATTACTCATTTTGAATCCAAACTAGACAGGGTGATTGCAAGGTTGGATACCATTGAAAGCGGGTTGGCCACCCCTCCTCCTCCTCCTCAAACTCATGTTTCCCACGATGCTAAGTGGAATCTTGAGGCATCTCGACGGTTCTCCCTGGATGAAATTGCTCAAATGTTTAGATTACGAATGAGAGAACTTCAGAAGAGTTGCTCTAAAACTGCCAAATTTCTGAAGGATTTATGTGCACAGTTAGTCAACCTATGATGATACATCCATGCCTATGAAACACTTAAGGGTCACACCGGTGAGTGCATATAATACGAGCAAGATATGCAATGATACTACGAAGAGGAATGATTCATAATAGTCATTATGAATCAGTTAAGTATTAAGTTAAGTTTAACTTATTACTAGATTAGTTTAACTAACTAATTAATACAAGTACTTGTACATTTACTAGTTGAGTAAATATACAATGTGTTAATTATAGATTATCCATGATATGATTTAAAGCCATTAAATCATATAGTAATTGGATAATATTGTTGTATAAATTATATAAAGGTTATTATATAATTAATTATTAAAAGTATAAATAAAAGTATATAATTCGTGTATATGGGTACCGAATTATTAGTGTATTAATACTAGACATTTAATAGTTAAGTGCAACAATAATAAACTAGTTAAACTATAAGGGATGGATGTGTAAAAAGGAAGTTTAATTAAGAAGTTAATCTTAATTAAACTAGAAGGGTTTTAAGTGTAAGATCTTCTATTATAAATAGAAGGCTTATGGCTTAAACCTAGATGTTGATTCCTTGCCTCTTTACACGAAATTCACCCATCTCCCTCCTCTCATTCGGCCGAAGCCTCAAACACAAGAGCACAAGTTTGTGTTCTTCGTGTTCTTCGTTCTTTCTTCGTGCTCTTCAAGTATTGAAGAACAAGATCGTTGCAAGTGATCAACTAGAATATCGCTCATCGTGTTCATCATCAGTGGTTCTATCTTAAGCATTAACCTAAGGTATGTTTCATGGAACACCCTTTCTTCCTCTCCTCTTGTTCGATCGAACGAGAACACCAAGAACCCTAGGGTTCTTGGTGAGTATTCGACGAACACACACAAGTATGTGTGTGTGTGTTCGAGTTTTTCGTACAAAGTTTCTTTCTTGTTAATATAATCTAGATTTCCAACATCCCATTCCTTTAGGGTTTAAGAATTAGGTTTAATCCCACTTCCGCTTTAGGGATTAAATCAGCTAGTTGGTTTTAACCGGTCAAGGACAAGTTCATGTTCTTGGTCAGCATGGTTAGAACCAAGTATACTAGGAGGTCGGTCCTATGGGTCGATCAGTTGCTAGATGCATATGAAACCCTACAGTGGTATCAGAGCGTTGGTTTAGAAATCTAAACTAGATTAATAAAGTTTGTTCGTTTACTTTAATTACAAGTTTTTTTTGTTCCAATTTTTCTTCTTCTTGTTCTTAGTTTTCGAAAAAGGGTAAGAACCCTAGACCAAGAATATTAAACTAGTTTAGTTTAATTGGTCAAAAGGTTTCTAATACCCTAGAATTTTCGAAAATAGTATAAGAACCCTAGGATCAAGAACATTAAACTAGTTTAATTTAATTGATCAAAAAGCTTCTTTTTCCTAACCCTAGATTTTTCGAAAATTGGAAGAACCCTAGGATCAAGAACATCAAAGTTTTTGATCAAGAGGATTATTTCCTTATTAGTTGATCTTCCAAATCTAGGACCAAGTATGTTAAACCAAGTTTTGGTTTAATTGGTCAAAAAGGATCCCTTCCCTTTTCTCTCAAAGATTTCGAAATCAAGGAGGATGCTTGGACACCAAGTTTGCTAAACTAGCCTAGTTTAATTGGTGGAAAAGTTTCCTAGGCTTAAGGCATTTTTCAAAACCCTAGATGTAATCTAGAATCAAGAAAATTAAACTAGTTTAGTTTTATTAAGTTTAAAAGAATTAATTAGGATAATAATCTAAAACCTAGATAATTAAACAAGTTTATGTTTAATAAGGTTTAATTATTATTTTAGTAGATTTATTAAAACTAGTTCTTTAAACCTAGAAATTTAGACAAAGTTTTATTGTCAGTTAAGGTTTAAATTAAAAAAGGTTTAAATAAATTTATTAAGGTTATAATCTATCTTAGAATTCAAACAAAGTTTATTGTTTAGATAGGATTGATTAAAATTAATCTTTTAATAAAATAATGTCTTTGATCAAGAAAGTCAAAACCCTAGTTTTGATTGATCAAGAACAAGATTAGAGTTTAACTAATTAATAAAGATTAAAGGAAGTGTTAATTTTTTAAGTTCTAAAATTAACAAAATGTATTTATTTATTTATATATATGTATTTCGAAATTTTAAATTTAAAATGAAAAATGAATTTTATTAGATATAATAAGTTTATACGTATTTTAATTAGATTAAGTTAATATGCATACGTATAAATTAGATATAATATTCTTATTAGAATGTTACAAGTTTATTATAAAAATATATATATATACGAATATATATTAAATACAAGATAAAATGGAACAATAAAAAAGATAATGTTATTTTGATCTTAAAGGATAATAACATAACTAGTTACTGTATAAAGTTATTATATAATTAAAACTAGAAGGTACAAAGTTATGATTTCATTATAACTAGAAATTGTACAAGTTGAAATTATATAATTAACTAAAAATATACAAAGTTATATATATATTATAAGGTGTATAAAGTTATAAGTTGTTATAACTAGATAATTATACAAGTATAATATAAGTATTTTACAAGTTATGTAATATACTAGATTAATGATCAAGTAATAAATAACAAGAAAACTTTATAACCTATATTTAACTAGATCAAGTTAAATGTAAGAAAGGTTTAAACAAACTAAGTATTATTATATATAGTATTTATATAATAAGTCTATTAGTTTCACCAAGTATAGATCGGTGATTGTGTTTGCTTAAGTTCCATCATGGTTGTTGGAGCTAGTGGGAGCTACGCAAGAAAATCACAAAGTTTATAAGTGTGTCGTTAAGACATAAGTTTTGGTCTAATCTAGTAAGTCAAAACGAATGTTTAATTTCATTATTAAACAAGTGGAAAACTAGGTGTGTTAAACTAGATCTATGATTCAAGTTTATGAATCATAATAGAATTAAAAGTTTAACATAAGTTTTTTAAAAGCTTTTCAAAAGTTTTTCAAGAAAGATAAAACAAGTAAGTTTTATTATAAATAAGGTTTCTCACAAAACCTAGTAAAAAGTTTTGTACACCTCGTTTTAGGTATACACATAAGATCGTGCAAATTCTTGAAACTATAAGTTTTTAAAGAATAGTTCTTAAGTTTTAAAAAGGTGTCTTGTAAAATTCCTAAATTCACAAGTCACACATTTTAAAAAAGGATTAAGATTGGAATAAAGGTTTAAGTTTAGTTTTAAGACTTAAACAAACCTAAGAAAATCTTAGATCTAAGTACTATCCACCTAATGGAACACCTCACTTGTTCAACGATATTCATATTGTAAGGATAAAGAACCTTAGATATGGATTCAAATCATTGCGAGTGTCAGGGTGCGTAAGGTTCTATGATAATCGGGAGTCCCGGCGCAGAGCATCGTACTGTCTTAGATGGTCTGATCTATTTTGGTGATAATCGGGAGTCCCGGCCCAAAAAGTACTTGAGTAGAATAAACATATTAGATTTTATTTATAACTTAGAAATGTACAATTAGATTGTACAAGCTTTTAATAAATTATAAAAAGATTCTACGACCCCTAGGAATCGTGTCAAGTCTTGATATGATAGGTAAGGATGTTACCTACCAGAAACAACATGTCTCGTCGGGAAGTGCCCAAACCTTGCGGCGAGAATGTGATATATGGATCCTAGGCCTAAAATATTAATTATGGGTTTATAATATATTTTAGAGAATGTTTATTGATGATTACTAATTAAACTGGGTTTGATTTGTAGATGGCAGCAACAAACACAATCGCGACAACAAGTACCAACAATCTCTCATTTCGCTCAATCCTCGAAAGGACAAGTTGACTGGGTCAAAATTTCTCAACGGGGAGCGCAATCTTCGTATTGTGCTCAGGCATGAGAGAAAGTGGTATGTCTTGGAGAGAGCAGTACCGCATGTCCCTGCTGTTAATGCCAGAGCTGAAACGAGGCAAGCTTATGATAAGCATGTCAGTGATGCACTCGATGTGGGCTGTCTAATGCTCACCACTATGAGTCCTGAGTTACAAGCGAGACTTATGGATGTGCTTGCATTTGAGATGATCCAGCAACTTAGGGATTCATTTCAAGAGCAAGCTCGCACGGAGAGGTTCGACATCAATCGAGCCTTCAACTCTTGCAAGATGGTCAAAGGAACGCCGGTGAGTGCCCACGTCATGAAAATGAAAGGGCACATGGATCACCTCGCTAGACTTGGTCACCCCATACCGTTCCAAATGGCAACAGACACTATACTTAACTCGTTGTCTGATGACTACAAGTCTTTTGTGGTCAACTACAACATGCATAATATGGAGAAATCCATTGCTGAGCTACATTCCATGCTCAAGACAGTTGAGTTGAGTTTGGGGACCAAATCTAAGGACGTTCTTATGATCGGTAATAGCGGTGGCGGTGGGAAGAAGAGAAAAGGGCATGGTGGTAAAGGAAAGGATAAAATCTATCCTAACCAAGGAATGCCAAATGGTAAAGGTGTCAAACAAAAGGTCAAGAAGGTTAAGCCTAACACAGCGAGGACCGAGAATCGGTGCTTCAAGTGTGGTGAGGCTGGGCATTGGAAAAGGAACTGTCCAAAGGGTGCTAGTGGTGGTGGAGGAAACGCAAGTTCCTCAGGTAACACAACCACACCTCTTAATCACTTTAAGATACTTGTAAAGTACATTACGAGTAATCTAACTTTTGCAATCGTTTATTGCAGGAGGAGATGGAAAATGATGACGACCGGCATGAGATGGTGATGATCCCACAGGCACCAAGTTTTTTATAATTCAGTATTTTTTGGATTCAGTAAAACAATTTCATTTTATTGTTTGGATAATTTTATTTTATGTTAAAACAAGTTTTTCTTTGGTTTTAATTATTTTAGAATCCATGGTTGAATTATATTGTGTGCATGTGTGATAATTACGCTAGTCAAGGTTTATGAATAGATTGTAAAATCAAGTTTTGATTTACTTTATATTTCATGTTATATACTTGTTTGATTGTTGTATGAATAATGTCTTGATAGCTCAAGGTATTTAGATACTAGTAAATTAGAAAGTTTTTCTAATGAAAGTATTTAAGAGTTTTATGGAAGCATAAGGTTCAAGAGTTATTGAACTTAGTTAAAACATCTTAAGTAATAGTCATTACTTATGATAGAAAGTTTTAAAGTATTAGTATTAATATAGTGTGATTATATTGGATATAATCAAGATAGACATTAAGAGTATTATTACAAGTCTCTTATACTTGTAGTAAAGGATTTAATGAAGTCATAATTCCCTAATAGGAAAATTGGATATTCGTATAATCCAAGTAAAATGACTTAGACATTAAATGACTCTGAAAAGGGACAAACTATATTAAAGCATTTAAGAATTAAAAGGTATTATTGCAAGTCTTTTATACTTGTAATAAATACAATATTTAATCAAGTCATAATTCCCTAATAGGAATAACGGATATTTGAGAAATCCAAGTAAAGACTTTGGCATTAAATAAGATTCTTAAAAGAATACTAATGTGTTTAAGAATTGATAGTATCGTTTCAAGTGTTTCATACTTGTTAGATACAGTAATCAATAAAGATCATAATTCCCTAAATTGGAATAGTGGATATTCGCAAATCCAAAGGATGATCTTAATTATTGATAGAATTCTTAAAAGATTAAACTACAAGTTATTGAATAGGTCAAAGTAGTAGTTTAGGTGATGCTTAAATTCCATAAAAGATAGTGGGAACTACGACTAACATAAGTCATTAAAGATATTAATGAATTTAGTGAGTTATTAAGACATTAACAACAAGGTTTTACCAAGTCGTTAGCCAAAGAGTTAAGAGAAATAATAAATGATCGTTAATTAGACTATTGCAAACTTAATAGCGTGATCACGAGTCTTGTGATTAAATATTGCATATCTAATAGGTTGTTCACACTCCAGTGAATAACATAATCGATTAAGGAAATTTCTTTAACTAGTAATGATATATCTACAAATCAAGTAACTAAAAGATGCTTTAGTTACAAAGAGAATTTTATGAATTCAAGAAACTAAGGAGTTAATTTCCAATCCTCCTATGTTTACCGAATTGCATAAAAGGAAAGACTAGAATATGTTCTAGAATGTTGCAAGAACAAAATATAGCAAAGACAAAAGTAATAGTGTTTTTCCAACACTTGTCTTATGTCTTTAGTTTAATAAAAATGACTGGTTTAGTGATAAAGTTACAATTAAGGTTGTAAAAGTCATTAAGTAATCAACACGAACAAAAGGAATAAGTAATGATCCAGTAATAATTTTGTATCTATGTCCAGTGATGAATAATACATGAGTTAGTATCATTGTTATTCAGACTTTGTATATTTTACAATATCCATGAATTAAAGTCTCTTTATTCAAAAAGATATAAATCCGTGACTACTCGTCTTCGTGGGAACCTCGATGGGACGTTAACGTCATCGCGGTATTTGGTGGTATATTCGAAGTTCTTCGAAGATAGCTACACAAGTTTTGTGTAAACCAAATATCGGTGATATTCTGTTGGAGCTCAACGAATATTGGATTGACCACCGTGACAATACTTCGTGGTTGAAAAATTCAAAAGTATTGTTCACTAGGATTGTCCTTAAGCCTGAGGTATTTGGTTTAGGATACAATGACTAATGTACTTTGGTTTGTCTTAGACAATTCTGAAATATGGTTGTCATACGAGGCTTTACTGGGTACAAAGGAAGTTGTATTTTGAATCGAAATATAACAAGATGGTAATTGCACCTCCTTTTTAGGAGAGATATTTATGGGTCCTTTGACATGATGAGATAACTGGAAAGTGCATGGCCATGCCCAAACGAACTGATTTGTTCTTTGTCGTTTATCACAACAGTTTGAATCAAGAAGTCATGAAATGATTTCGAATACAGGAGTTGATAATTTCTACCATGCTCGTATTCGTTATCACAAATATCGTGCTGCAAGGGATAAACCTAACAAAGTTCCCAAGCAGTAGAGACAGAGTGTTCTTTACTAGGATACGCTATTAAGAGTTTTTCACAAAACTATACGAGGGTTACATAAGCTGTTTTTATGGGGTTGGTTACCTACATGCCCATCTAGAAGGCCACTGTAGCACGTATCATTAAGACAAAGGTACGAACTTGCACAAGTGGGAGTCTGAAGGATTTATGTGCACAGTTAGTCAACCTATGATGATACATCAATGCCTACGAAACACTTAAGGGTCACACCGGTGAGTGCATATAATGCGAGCAAGATATGCAATGATACTACGATGAGGAATGATTCATAATACTCATTATGAATCAGTTAAGTATTAAGTTAAGTTTAACTTATTACTAGAATAGTTTAACTAACTAATTGATACAAGTACTTGTACATTTACTAGTTGAGTAAATATACAATGTGTTAATTATAGATTATCCATGATATGATTTAAAGCCATTAAATCATATAGTAATTGGATAATATTGTTGTATAAATTATATAAAGGTTATTATATAATTAATTATTAAAAGAATAAATAAATACAAGTATATAATTCGTGTATATGGGTACCGAATTATTAGTGTATTAATACTAGACATTTAATAGTTAAGTGCAACAATAATAAACTAGTTAAACTATAAGGGATGGATGTGTAAAAAGGAAGTTTAATTAAGAAGTTAATCTTAATTAAACTAGAAGGGTTTTAAGTGTTAGATCTTCTATTATAAATAGAAGGCTTATGGCTTAAACCTAGATGTTGATTCCTTTCCTCTTTACACGAAATTCACCCCTCTCTCTCCTCTCATTCGGCCAAAGCCTCAAACACAAGAACACAAGTTTGTATTCTTCGTGTTCTTCGTTCGTTCTGCGTGTTCTTCAACTATTGAAGAACAAGATCGTTGCAAGTGATCAACTAGAAGATCGATCGTCGTGTTCATCATCAGTGGATCTATCTTAAGCATTAACCTAAGGTATGTTTCATGGAACACCCTTTCTTCCTCTCCTCTTGTTCGATCGAAAGAGAACACCAAGAACCCTAGGGTTCTTGGTGAGTGTTCGACGAACACACACAAGTATGTGTGTGTGTGTTCGAGTTTTTCGTACAAGATTTCTTTCTTGTTAATCTAATCCAGATTTCCAACATCTCAATCCTTTAGGGTTTAAGGATTAGGTTTAATCCCACTTCCGCTTTAGGGATTAAATCAGCTAGTTGGTTTTAACCGGTTAAGGACAAGTTCATGTTCTTGGTCAGCATCGTTAGAACCAAGTATACTAGGAGGTCGGTCATATGGGTCGATCAGTTGCTAGATGCATATGAAACCCTACAATTTCAATGGAGACCCGAGGACCCGGAAGATGATCCTCAGGGAGGAGGCAAACGAAGAAGGGTTGAATACGGTGGATCCAGCTCCGGATACATGGTGGAGGGAGCTCAATAACAACAACAACAACATGTCTCCTCACATCAGCAATCAGGAGGGGGAACACAACATTCTGGTTGGCACTATGAGTGGCAGATTGTTGTGTTTGATCATACAAGGGTCCTTGATGTTGAACCGCTGAATCAGTGGCGTGTGGATGACAATGAAGACACACTGCCTGTAAACTTTATTCTCTTCGATAATATAAACGTTGAGGAAAGAATCTCATCCATGCGTCACGTGCATCAAATCAATGATCAAAAAGAACGATTCTCACACTATTCGAAATTTTCAAGTCAAAACTGCGGCTACAATAATTAATATATCCAGTGACTCGGAGGACAATGAAGTGGTAAATGAGGTATTCACTGCAAAAACCGAGTGAGGAGGAAGTAACAACTTCAACTGCTGATATGCCCCCCACAAACACTCAACCCTCATTTATAAGAACAAAATATTACAAATCTTTTCTTCCAGAATCCAGAGCGTCTTCATCAAGACCACATAAACCATCATCATCCCAGTCGAATTCTCGAACAACACGAGTTACATAAACTGCAACTCCAACTACTGCAATCCCAGATCCTCCACCCTCATTGTTCACTATTAAAATAGATAAACAAAAACGAGCTGCCATTCGAGCCAACAAGAGGCAATTAAAGATTTCAAAGAAACTTCTGTTCTGCCATATAATCATTCCATATCTTGAAGATCTGTTTACAGAAATGTTCTAAGAAACAGAGCTCCCAATTAAATATCAAGATCTGTACAAAGAGGTGATTTTTCCTCCACGGGAGAAATCAATGTATTATCTTACAATGTGATTGCTAAAAGCAAAAAAAATAAATAGAAACAGAAAATCACCAATTAGGCAACTCATGGACATAAAAGCCAAACATTACTCTGGCTTTTATTGGTACGTACACAATCTTCACTGTCCGTCGATATGATGATCAAGAGTCCACCTTTGATGAAGCTTCTTTTGCAATTCTCGAACCCCGAAATGTTGCATTTTTGTACAATGAGGTAAGAACGATTCCAGACAGCATGCATCCAGAAAAGAACTTCTCAAGAAATCTTACTCAAGCTGCTCTGAAACGGTTTATGTTTGTGAAAACTCTAGCAGCACGAAAGGAAGATGTCTAAATGGCCTTCGAGAGTGGAACAGAAAAAGTTCATATTGCTGCACTTGACAGATCATTTCTTACTGGTTCTCCAGTTCGGGAACATGTAATCTTCAGCGAACCTCACTTGAGGATGGATGTGCTACATGAACAGATTCAAAGAAAAACACTACTTTCATATCTCTGAAGTCTCCAAGTTCTGTGATGGTACACTCTTACTGCTTAGAAAGAAACTAAGTGTCAAGGGTAGAAATCTGAATCTTCTTCCCAGCCATCCAGATGTGAACATTGAACAACGAAACATCGACAAATTAATCACCGTCATTGATGAAAAATTAAATTGGTGAAATGTGGTTAGACACCTCGAAGTTCATCTGGGAGAGCGAGATCGCAGCAAGACACCCACCTTCATAACCCAAGTTTGCAACCCACTTCCCAAATTTGGTCAATACAAGGGTTTGAGATGGGAGCACGAACCGGTTGCATTAAAAAAAAGCGAAAGGAAGTTGCCAGGCTATAAAGATTGCAAGATGGGATGCAGTACATTCATCTAAGATGCTTCACGAGGATCGAGTGGAAATCCTACTAGAGCTAAAATCACGCCAACTCTAAACGCAGGCCACACATTTGAATCAACGGTTGTACAAACGACTACTGATTCATACGGTGTGTTAACGGTCACTCTATGTGAGTCCGGTGTTACACTAAAAGAATAAAGTTGCTTTGCTTTAAAATTAACAACCAAATATCAACAACTTATGCCTGAAACATAAAAAAATTTTGATGGATAAACAAGAAATGTTGATTAATTGCACATGAGTGTTATAGAACACTTTAAATAATTCCTATGATCTGCTATAACCAGCATGATCTTCCCCGGAGCCACCTACAATATAGGAACTAAAGTGAGGGTCCTTAAGTCTAGGTGAGCAGAATCAAGTATTACGGGATCTTGATTGGGGTGCGTTGAGATAAAAATTGAGAGGGGAATATAGTATGAGGATCAAATCAGCTAATTGCATCGTGAAATGAAACGAGGGAGTAGACGAAAATTGCAAAAGTGAGCTTGAGTGAGGAGGGCGTGACAGGGTTAAAGAAAACGAAAAACCCTTACCAAACAGATTAAAAAGCCGGGTAGCAACATTTCTATTAGATTGCATATGTTGCTCTCTGATATTGAAAGAGCTATCAGGGACCAGTGATGCAATGCCCAACCCCACCAGCCACTCAAGTACTTCTTAAAAAGTGCGTGTTTCATTTCCACGGAGATCAGCTCATCTACTATCGACATCTCATTTGGAGATTGTTAATATTAAAAAAAAGAACAATTTTCTCGAGTCCTCACCTTCATTTGTCTACTTGTCGAGTCTAGAACCGAATTAAACACTTTTAGGACACATGGGAATTCTACCAAGCATATCTTAGTGATATTGCCGGAACATTCATAGTGATACCAAAAATATTGGTATTCCACAATGATTGAATGGAAATCTTACCAGTGCTAACATCAAAGCCAACAATGAACGTAGGTCACACAGTTTCTGTAACTGTTGTGTTAACAGGAAATCTATGTGATCCTGGTTTTCCCTGATTGATCATAGTGCGTATATCTGATGACTGTATCCCAATATTATCAACAACAGTCAAGATATCAGATAATGGATTTAATGATCGTACTCCAACATCATCAACAACGGTCAAGAAGAATTAAAAACTAGGAAGATTAGACCGTACTCCATCACTATCAACAACGGTCAGGAGCCAATGATCACCAAGAACAACAAATCGACCAAGCCAAACCTTCAATAAAAGAATTCCGCATCAACTCTATTTATGGGTCTTAATTTCGTCGATTAACAAGAAGTCTTCTGAGATACTTTCTATTGGTTGAAAAGCCAATTAAAAGTGTCATTTACACAGAATATCAAAAGCTGAAGTTGATATTTTTTTGGGTCGCTGAAAAGCATCCCCCACTGAAGTGATTTAATGAAGACAAAAAAGCAAATAGTTAGAATACATTCTGAGGATTAGTTCCTCAGATTGTGGGTAACTGAATCTGATCAGTTCGGATTTCAGTTACCCAGCTACACTATTTGATCACTATCTGAAACAACGATCAGTTCCCCATGCGGAATCAGATACTGTTTAACATATCAGATAGTCGTAGCAGGTTCAGCGCACACTTGACAATAACGTTGAACCATTGAACAAATACCTCTCTAAGCAAAACTCTTAGTGAAGATCACTGAAGTTGAAGGCCATCTGAAGAAGCATGAGTATCCGAAGACTCATGGCCACCTGAAGAGCACAAAGGCCTGAAGTTTCATTGTCACAGAAAGACACAAGTAAAGCACAAGTTAGTGCATCGCTGATAAAGGGAATATCTTGCAAATCTTCTAGAAGATATCGGCGATCGACGACAGAAAGTACTAGCAGAATTCCGTTAGTAATGCTCGTCGCATGAACTATCCCTTGCACAAACGGAATTCTCACACGTGGATTCGATCGTTCATTCCTTTGTCACCACGTTTCTCAATGCTATAAATTGAGGACTTAACGATCGAATTTAGTGTGCACCCAACAAGGTTACACGCTGCTAAAATTACTCCAGACCTTTATTTCTTTGAGCATAGTGTAAACCACCAGTTAATCCTTAATTACTTGATTTGAGAATTGAATCCTTGTAACGAAGGTGTCTGGTCTTGTGCCTGATCATTTGTTGATCAGAACTTGTCTTAGATATTTTCTGTTATTGTCTATTTCATGCAAGTAGTTTAGTTAGGATTTGTTCTTAGCTATTCCGCAAACTACTTGCATCTTTATTGCATCATTATTGATTAATAAAGAAAAGTTTAAAAAGTGTTGAGTGTTGCCTTAAATTTTATTTGGTCAGTGAAAGCGTGTAAGTGCAGTAATTCACTTATCAGGGAACGAACAATTGGTATCAGAGCAGGACAATTAATTCATAATTGTTGATCTGCTTACTTATATATCAAAAATGGGTGAAAAGCTATCACAAATGAACCTT
Organism: Calendula officinalis; assembly: GCA_963853835.1. NCBI lineage: Eukaryota > Viridiplantae > Streptophyta > Magnoliopsida > Asterales > Asteraceae > Calendula > Calendula officinalis. Next base: position 3,802,630 of record OY970823.1, on the reverse strand, counting down.
GGTTCAAAGACAAATGCCCCTGTGTTTACCGATGATGATTTTGGTAATGACCATCTAATTAAGGATACTCCATGATCTCAGATACTATCTGACGGTAATGACCATCTAATTAAGGATCAGATACTAGAACCCATTAGATACTCATTAGGTGGGACAATCTCATTGGACCTATCTTCAAAACTGACACTCAAGTGCTATTGGACACGTCTGTCTCGCAGACATTAAATGGTGACTGCTCGATGTCTTTTCCCGCCACACTACCCTGCCAGTTGATTGACTTCTACCATCATTCCTAGCCTACCTATAAATAACTTCCCATCTCCTCCTAACGATCAATTTTAACGGTTCAAAGCGTCAATAGAAATCGTCTCCCACGATTTTTTCCCCAAATTACTCCACACTTCAACATTTCATTACTCTTCACTTAAAAATTTTTCTCTCAAAATTAAAAACCCTATCATCCTCTTCACGAAATCACTCACAATCTTCAATGGCGACCTCAAAGCGAATTCCTCTCAGCATCACTTTACCTGATTCCATTTGTCCATCTCCGAATGTGTCATACTCTTATAGAAATATATATTACACGAAGAATAACTCCAGAAGTTTTCTCAATTATCATCTCAGGAACTTAAGACCTGAATTCAAAGAACTCATCAAATTCTCCGACCAACATCCGATATGAGACACACTACATTTTGATATCCCATTATCAAAACCGATGTTGCTAGAATTTTGGTGTACCTGCACAACCTCAAATGAAACAGGAGAAGATGTAATCACTGGAACCATTCTGCAAGGTAAACACACAGTTTCCTTCAACCTTTCAACATTCAAAGCAGCAATCAAACTAGATTATATAAGACCTCCACAAATCGATGAACCAACTCCAACGTTAAAAGAAGCGAAGAAAATCATCTTGCCTCATATCCAATACCAGGGATCCTACTCAAGGGGAATACCTAGAACAAAGATGAGTCCACTATGGTCAACATTCTTCATGACCATCTCCCAATGCCTAAAAAGCAAGACGGGAGGTTTTGACTCTGTGTCTTGTCATGAACTGATCATGGGAGCTGCTCTATTTTCCGATATTAGGGCTGATTTTGGTTCTCTTATTTTCGACCAATTGGTGAGAAAGGTTGTTGCTGCCAACAAATAGGAATTGATTCCTTTTCCCCGATTCCTATGTATGATCTTTCTACACTCACTGGGGGAATAGGAATTCTTTGAGAATGTTGGATCGTCTTTCAAAGCTGGAACAGTGGGTCGTTCAAATTTCACAAGTATGGAGGTGGAACCTGCTCCTGAACTGCCTGAAGGTATGTTAACTTTCACTCAGTTTTCACAATCAGCTTCCTCTCACGCGGGTGATACGGGGTCTGAGAGCGAAGAAGACAACCACTCATCATCTGACCATTCACCACCACCACCACCTGAAAATCCAACAAGCCAGTCTCACCGTTACAGAACTAGGAGTTCAAGGTCCGGAGTTCTACCTAACCCGACCCCAATTCAAATTAGACATATTTCACCATCTCCTACTCCAGTTCCTCCAAGGACTGAGAATGTTGGTTCGGACCCTTCTCCGGTCCGTCAGGTATCCAGGTCAGGTTATGATGCCCCAAATGTTGAGTATGTGAATGTTGATGAACTTATTGATGAATCTGAAAATGAAGAGGGTGCTGGTGTAAATCAAACGGTGGAGCCTATGGGTAATCCCATTCCAGAAACCAATCAAGCTGATGAACCTGAAAGTGAGTATAAGCTACCAGTCAGCTGGACTGATAGTTCTGATGAAGACCCCATCCCCACAGCTGAACAAGTCCCACATCCACGGAGAGTTGATGCACCAGAGGGTTCGATGAATCGGGGTGTGCCAGATGCAAGAAATCTCCCTGGTCTTGAGGAAAATTTCAACAAAACCTTCAAAAAACATGCTCTCATCAGAAGCTTCTGTGGGGTGATCAACACCAATATCAAGAACCTATCCTACCACCAGAACATGTCAGACAGTGTGCAAGATTTCCTGGCAAACAATTAGAAAAATCTTCAGAGGAACGTGAATGCACAACATTGGCAGATTGATAATCTTATCTCTGCAATTCAAAATCTCACTTCAAGCAATGTTGATCTGTCCTCCAGGTTTAATCAATTAGAAAGAACAATTGGTGATAGGATTGATGATTTGGCAACTCTTATCTCGAACCACCTTGTTGAGCCACTGATAGATGAAGAAAATGCTTCAGGTGCCATACCCACTCCTCATTTTCAGGGGGAGAAATATGTGCCTCAACAAGGCACAGCGGAGAAGGTCGTAGGTAGAACGACCGGAGCGGGTAATGGTGGCAGGAGCAATGGTGGGAAGAGCTCAGCTAGAGATAACAGAGTTCGTGATGATGGCAGGGGTTCAGTGGGTTCAGTTCGTGATGGTGCTCGTGGTGGAAACGTGAGTCGGATGACCTTTGAGCTGTACTCAATGGTCGCTCACGAAACGAGGTCAAGTGTTAGGTTCGAATAATTCCCGAAAATCATTCCCACCCATCTTGGTGGTACAACCAGGATTCCAATTGCTCCTTCCTCAACTCCTCTGGTCATAGGAAGGGCTCCAACTCAAGCTCCCGAAGGAAAAATCCAAAATCTTCCCCTTGACAAGGGAAAAGGTCCTGCCACTCTTCCTCCCACGAAAATCAAAAAGCGCAAGAGCGCAATGAATCCTGAAGAAGATGAGGTGATGAGGACAGCCAGGAGGTTAGGGATGTCAGAAGAGGAGCTGGAGGCTGCCAAGGAGGAGGAATGTCAAAGGAGGGGCCTGGGAAGCCACAAGGGCAGGAAGGAGTGAGTTGATAGAAGATGGTAGCAATACCGGTGTTGATGTGCTGGTGCTTGGAAGTGTTTTTTGTGTTTATGGGTTTAAATACAATGGTATGTAACTTAACAATATTTTACTTTTCCTGCATGCACCAAATCTGAAGGAATTATGTGCACAGTTAGTCAACCTATGATGATATATCCATACCTACGAAACACTTAAGGGTCACACCGGTGAGTGCATGTAATACGAGCAAGATAAGCAATGATACTACGAAGAGGAATGATTCATAATAGTCATTATGAATCAGTTAAGTATTAAGTTAAGTTTAACTTATTAATATATTAGTTTAACTAACTAATTAATACAAGTAGTTGTACATTTACTAGTTGAGTAAATATACAATGTGTTAATTATAGATTATCCATGATATGATTTAAAGCTATTAAATCATATAGTAATTGGATAATATTGTTGTACAAATTATATAAAGTTTATTATATAATTAATTATTGAAAGTATAAATACAAGTATATAATTCGTGTATATGGGTACCGAATTATTAGTGTGTTAATACTAGACATTTAATAGTTAAACTATGAGGGATGGAAGTGTAAAAGGATAAGTTTAATTAAGAGATTAATCTTAATTAAACTAGGAGGACTTAATTGAAACTTATTCTATTATAAATAGAAGGCTAAGGTTTCATTTAAACCTAATCATTCCCTTAACACCTTGAAGCCGAAATCCCTCCCCCTCTCTCTCAATTTCTGCCGAACACCAAGTTTGGTGTTCTTCATTCTTCGTGTTCTTCAAGTCTTGAAGATCCAAGTTCATTGCTTAGATCAACTAGAAGATCGCTCGATTTGTTCATCATCAGTGGATCTATCTTAAGCAATCAACAAGGTATGTTTTGGGAAACACTTTTCTCCCTTCTCCCCTCTTGGACGAATTCGACTTTGGTTGATGGTCGAACGAACCACACAAGCAATGTGTGTGTTCGAGTTCTTCGTACAAGGTTTCTTTCTTGTTAACCTAATCTACATTTCCAACATCCCAATCCTTTAGGGTTTAAGGATTAGGTTTAATCCCAGTTCCGCATTTAGGGATTAAATCAGCTAGTTGGTTTTAACCGGTCAAGAACAAGTTCATGTTCTTGGTCAGTCATGGTTCGAACCAAGTACACTAGGAGGTCGACCCAAGTGGTTGATCAGTCGTATGGTGCGTAGTGAAACCCTACAGTGGTATCAGAGCGTTGGTTTAAAGATCTAGACTATATTAACAAAGATTGTTTGTTTACTTTAATTTTAAGTTTTTTTTTTTGTTTCAAGTATTCTTTCTTCTTCTTCATAATTTTCGAAAAAGGGAAGAACCTTAGGACCAAGAATATTAAACTAGTATAAGTATAATTGGTCAAGAAGGTTTCTAGAAAACCCTAGGAATTTTCGAAAACCCTAGGAAGAACCCTAGGATCAAGTATGTTAAACAAGATATGTTTAATTGATCAAAAGGATTCTTTCCTTAATCCCTTGATTTTTTCGTGACTTAGGAAAACCCTAGGATCAAGTATGTTAAACAAGATTTGTTTAAATGATCAAAAGGATTCTTTCCTAATCCCTTAGAGATTTCGAAAATCTAGAGGTTACTTGGACACCAAGTTTATTAAACTAGCCTAGTTTAATTGGTGGAAAAGTATCCTAGCCTTAAGAATTTCGAAACCCTAAAGGACCCTAGAACATTAAACTAGTTTAAGTTTAATAGTTTAAAAGTATTAATTAGGATAATAATCTAAAACCTAGTTAATTAGACAAGTTTATGTCTAAAAGGTTTAATTATTATTTTGATAGATTTATTAAAGCTAGTTCTTTAAACCTAGTAATTTAGATAAAGTTTTATTGTCTATAAGGTTTAATTTAAAAAGTTTAAATAAATCTATTAAAAGTTATAATCTATCTTAGAATTTAAACAAAGTTTATTGTTTAATAGGATTGATTAAAATTAGTCTTTTAATTAAAAATAATGTCTTTGATCAAGAAAGTCAAAACCCTATTTTTGATTGGTCAAAAACAAGATTAGGGTTCATCTAATTAATTTAGGGAATTGATAAAGAGGATGTTAATTTTTAAGTTCTAAAATTAACAAGGTGTATTTAATTATTTATATATATATGTATTAAAATTTTCGGATTTTTAATTATTATGTAAAATTGAATTTTAAAAGATATAATAAGTTTATACGTATTTTAATTAGACTAAGTTAAAATACATATGTATAAATTAGATGTAATATTCTTATTAGAATGTTACAAGTTTATTATAAAATGTACATATATACGAATACATTAAAATACAAGATAACATGGAACAATTAAAAAAAGGGTAATGTTATTTTGATCTTTAAGGATAATATTATAATTAGTTATTGTATAAGTTATAATATAATTAAAATTAGAAAGTACAAAGTTATGATTTTATTATAACTAGAAATTGTACAAGTTGAAATTATATGATTAACTAGAAATATACAAAGTTATACTCCCTCCGTCCCTTAATAAAGTTCCCATTTGTGTTGGGCACAACATTTTAGGAGATAGTTAGTGGTGGGGTATTTGGTATTACTTTTGATTAAAATATAAGGTTTGATTGGAGAGAGAAAGTGTTTTAAGAGATAGTTAGTGGTGAAAGTATTGGTAATAATATTATTATATTAAGTGGGCCCCTTATGTTTGAGAAATGGGAACTTTATTTAGGGACAAAATTTGAAGGCAAAATGGGAACTTTATTTAGGGACGGAGGGAGTATATATTAAGATGTATAAAGTTATAAGTTATTATAACTAGATAATTATACAAGTAAGTATTTTACAAATTATGTAATATACTAGATTAATGATCAAGTAATAAATAACAAGAAAAACTTTATAACCTATATTTAACTAGTTCAAGTTAAATATAAGAAAGGTTTAAACAAACTAAGAATTATTATATATAGTTTTTATATAATAAGTTTATTAGTTTTACCAAGTATAAACCGGTGATTGTGTTAGCTTAAGTTTCATCATGGTTGTTGAAGCTAGTGGGAGCTACACAAGAAAATCACAAAGTTTATAAGTGTGTCGTTAAGACATAAGTCTTGGTCGAGACTAGTAAGTCAAAACAAATGTTTAATTTCATTATTAGACATATGAAAAACTAGGTGTGTTAAACTAGATTTATGTTTCAAGTTTATGAACCATAAAGGAATAAAGGTTTAACATAAGTTTATAAGTTTTTCAAGTAAGATTAAACAAGTAAGTTTTATTCTAGATAAGATTTTTCACAAAATCTAGTAAAACGTTTTGTACACCTCGTTTTAGGTATACATGTAAAATCGTGTAAATTCTTGAAACTATAAGTTTTAAAGAATAGTTCTTATGTTTTAAAAAGGTGTCTTCTAGAATCCTTCAATTCACAAGTCACACATTTTAAACAAGGATTAAGATTGGAATAAAAGTTTAAGTTTAGTTTAAGACTTAAACAAACCCAAGAAAATCTTTGATCTAAGTACTATCCACCTAATGGAACACCTCACTTGTTAAACGATATTCATATTGTAAGGATAAAGAACCTTAGATATGGATTCAAATCATTGCGAGTGTTAGGGTGCGTAAGGTTCTGTGATAATCGGGAGTCCCAGCGTAGAACATCGCACTGTCTTAGATGGTCTGATCTACTTTGGTGATAATCGGGAGTCCCGGCCCAAAAAGTACTTGAGTAGAATAAACATACTAGACTTTATTACTAACTTAGAAATGTACAATTAGATTGTGCAAGGTTGTAATAAGTTATAAGTCTAAAGATTCTACGACCCCTAGGAATCATGTGAAGTCTTGATACGATCGGTAAGGATGTTACCTACCAGAAATAGCATGTCTCGTCGGGAAGTGCCCAAACCTTGCGGCGAGAATGTGATATATGGATCCTAGGCCTAAAATATTAATTATGGGTTTATAATATATTTTAGAGAATGTTTATTGATGATTACTAATTAAATTGGGTTTGATTTGTAGATGGCAGCAACAAACGCAATCGCGACAACAAGTACCAACAATCTCTCACTTCGCTCAATCCTCGAAAAGGACAAGTTGACTGGGTCAAACTTTCTCAACTGGGAGCGCAATCTTCGTATTGTGCTTAGGCAAGAGAGAAAGTGGTATGTCTTGCAGAGAGCAGTGACAAACACCCCTGTTGTTAATGCCAGAGCTGAAACGAGGCAAGCTTATGATAAGCATGTCAGTGATGCACTCGATGTGAGCTGTCTAATGCTCGCCACTATGAGTCCTGAGTTACAAGCGGGACTTATGGATGTGCCTGCATTTGATATGATCCAGCAACTTAGGGATTCATTTCAAGAGCAAGCTCGCACTGAGAGGTTTGACATCAATCGAGCCTTCAACTCTTGCAAGATGGTCAAAGGAACGTCGGTGAGTGCCCACGTCATGAAAATGAAAGGACACATGGATCACCTCGCTAGACTTGCTCACCCCATACCATTGCAAATGGAAACAGATACTGTTAGTCCCAAGACTAAGTAAATAAGATTTGATGATCGATAGCCAAGAAGAATAAATATCAGCTGAAGTATGTATCTCAGCTGAAGCAAGTATATACAATAAACCTTCAGCTGAGTACGTACTTAGCTTTAGGATACAAGTCAAATCAACAGCTATTAATGAGAGTTCATTCGAAGTCTATGACCAAAGGACAAAGACAAGAAGAAGACTATTCAGCTAATTGTGGAATCAGCTGATAGTACCTGCTGCAGATGAAGACTTAAAGAAAATGTTCATTGACACCTTGAACATTTCCCTTTCCCGCTCAAAGAAGAAGAAAATGATGAAGATCTTCTATTTTGGAATAGAAGATAATGTCAGTACATGATCATCGTTTGTCCCTCAAGCATGTAAAGAGAAAGTCAACTATTGATGTACTTATGTAGTATACCTTTCACTGTGCGTCAGAAAGGGTACCGGAAGTAGTTGACACAAAGTACACTTGGGACAATAACTTGTGCAAGAGCATTTAATGATCCATAGACAAGTCCACATCGACGAATAATATGTTTACACGTCGTCAAACTTGTGGACTAAGGAAATGGATCTTGGGCTACAAATACAGACGTAAATGCTTGCATTTAAACACACCTTTAGAAATCATAGCACAAGAACATTCTCTGAGAGTTAGTTATTTGTCTAAGTATTAACTCCTCCATAATTATTACTAAGGCATTAATATCAGCTGTTAGTATCAGCTGATATAAATCTCAGTGTATACTCTTCTAGTTTGAGCGGTCTAAAGTGTCATTTCAAGTATAGAGTTTTAGTTAGTTTTGTACTATCTATTTCCGCAAACTTTGTACTGTATTAAGTTGTTTTAATAAACTCTTAATCATTGAAAACCTGTTGTTCATTTATCTTATCTTCGTTACTCGGTCATAACGCAACACGTTTGTGTTGTTGGGAACCAACAACTGGTATCAGAGCAAGTGTCAAAATTGTTTTCCATCAATTTTGAGCATCTGTTATGGCTGAACCTACATCATCAGATCTTCCATCATCTGGAAAACCTCCCAAACTCACTCAAACCAACTACCCCATGTGGAAAACCCGTATGTTACACATGGTTACCTATCACCCAAAACTCCAAGATAACATCACGATAGGAAAATATGTTCCCAAAACCCTCATTCCTGGTACTTCTGAAATACCAGAACACTATGTGGTGAAGTCTGAGGCTCAGTGGACAGACGCTGAAAAACGTCTTGTTCATCTTGAGAACAAGGGTCGAGATAAGCTTTTTCAAGCAGTTGGTGATGAACTGTATCACAATATTCAGTTTTGTGACTCAGTTAAAGAGATGTGGGAACGGCTGGCTGAAGTTTATGAAGGCACATCTGTTGTGCGTGAACATAACAAAAACATGCTCATACATGATTATTGACTGTTTAAAGCCAAGCCAAGTGAGACTATAGCTCAAACTTTCAATCGTTATAACATTCTGTTAAACGAGCTGAAGTCTCATGGGGTTGATAAGGACGATATGTCCAAAATGTGTAAGTTTATGGCAGCCTTACCTTCTAAATGGGCTACCATCATAACTTGCATGAGTACATCTCCTACTCTGAAAGATTATACTCTTTCGTCTATCTATGGTATGTTTTTAAGCCATGAGAGAACTGTACTCAACAAATTTCAACCTCCAAAGGACTATAAAGTGAGTTCAGCTGGATCTTCGACTGCTCTTGTCTCCTTAAACAAGCCTAGCAAAATCGAATATCCACCATCAGATGATGAAGCTGACAACACTTCAGCTGTTGGTTTGTTCAACATGCCTGAAGTCAGCATTGAAGAAGTCGATGAAGATGAAGACAACGATGCCCTTATATCTGTGTTGGCCTTACTTGTTAAAAATAGAAAATTCTTCAAAAACAAGTCTGGCTCCTCAGCTAGAGGCTCGAGTAGCATATCTATCTCATCAGTTGTTTCTTCTAGACCTTCTGGAAGTACACCTGACATCTCTGAGATAACTTGCTACAACTGCAACAAGAAGGGACACTATGCTAACGGCTGCAAGCAGAAGAAAGCTAGTTCATCATCTTCAACTGGTGAGTCCATTGAAGATAAATACAAAAAGCTACAAGCCTTCACTAAAAAGATTCTAGAAGAAAAGAAGGCACTTGAAGGCAAAGCTGCTGACAAGGGTCTCGTAGCTGAAACTCATGATTGGGCTGACTCTGGTGACAGCTCATCTGAAGACGATGAACAAATGGCCACAATGTGTTTGATGGCTCGTGCTGATGATGATGAAAGTATTACAGCTGATGATGCTAGTTCCTACAAATGGGTCAACATTGTTCATAAAAAGGTAACCTCTCTAATCTCCGCTGAGGCTACTAAAGCCAAAGATATTGTTGATTCCATTATTTGTGACTTGCACTTCATTGATCAGCTGAAAGGTGAATGTTTGGATAAACATAGTGCTATTCTACGTGAAAATGCATTCTTAAAAGAACGTTTAATTGACCACAAAACTTTAAAAGAAGAACTTTCTGAAACAAAATTTATTAACTCAGTTCTTCAACATGATCTAAGTGAAAAAGTTAAAGAACTTGAAGCAATTAAAAAGATTTGTGAATCATGGTCTCGTTCATCCAAACGTGTGAGTGAATGTGTTAACTCACAAATCCCTAGTCAAGTACAAGCTGTACTAGGAGGAGATTTCCTTGCTGCAGCCGCTGTACCTGACAGCAGTACAGATAATCGGTACTACTCATCGGCTGATGCTTCTGTGCCAGCTGAAGAGTTGGTTTTTGGTTCCTTTGTAAGGTCTACCAAAACCTATGCTACCGAGATGTCCTCAGAAAATCCTTCTGAAGCTACTGGTGAAGAGTCATCGACTGACTCCTCTGCCATAATAGTCAGGACACCTACTGTAGTAATTGTTGAACCAAGGAAATCTATCTTGGGTTCAGCACCTGCTGCCTCTTCTGCTAAATCTCAGAAGAAGACTAGAAGGACAGCAGGAAAGAAAACTGTTCTTACACCCTCTAAGGGTGAGCCAGTTGGAGTTCGTACTCGAGCTGCAAAGAACAAAGGTAAGAGTATTCCTAAGAATACTCCAAGTCCTTCTTCAGCCGTGTCTGTCAGACGGCTGAAAGGAAAGGTCAGCAAGCTGACATCACTCGTTCAAACTCTGACTATCTCCGATAATCAGAAAATGAAAGGGATTTTGGGTCCAGTTCCCAATCCTATTGCCTCGCCCTCTACTCCACTGCAAAGAAACAGAAAATGCTATAAGTGTGGAGATCGTGGGCACATGGCAAGTGAGTGTGACAGCACATGCCTGAGACCTTCCCCGACTTCAGTATGTGAGCCTACTGAAAACCCAACTTCTGTGAGTCCCAGCGGGAAGTCACAAGGACCCACCAAAGTGTGGGTTCCCAAAAAGAACATTCTCTGAGAGTTAGTTATTTGTCTAAGTATTAACTCCTCCATAGTTATTACTAAGGCATTAATATCAGCTGTTAGTATCAGCTGATATAACTCTCAGTGTATACTCTTCTAGTTTGAGCGGTCTAAAGTGTCATTTCAAGTATAGAGTTTTAGTTAGTTTTATACTATCTATTTCCGCAAACTTTGTACTGTATTAAGTTGTTTTAATAAACTCTTAATCATTGAAATCCTGTTGTTCATTTATCTTATCTTCGTTACTCGGTCATAACGCAACACGTTTGTGTTGTTGGGAACCAACAGATACTATACTCAACTCGTTGTCTGATGACTACAAGTCTTTTGTGGTCAACTACAACATGCATAATATGGAGAAATCCATTGCTTAGCTACATTCCATGCTCAAGACAGTTGTGTTGAGTATGGGGACCAAATCTAAGGACGTTCTCTTGATTGGTAACGGCGGTGGGAAGAAGAGAAAAGGGCATGGTGGTAAACGAAAGGGTAAAACCTATCCTAACCAAGGAGTGCCAAATGGTAAAGGTGTCAAACAAAAGGTCAAGAAGGTTAAGCCTAACACTGCGAGGACCGAGAACCGGTGCTTCAAGTGTGGTGAGGCTGGGCATTGGAAAAGGAATTGTCCAAAGGGTGCAAGTGGTAGTGGAGGAAACGCAAGTTCCTCAGGTAACACAACCACGCTTCTTAATCACTTTAAGATACTTGTAAAGTACGTTACGAGTAATCTAACTTTTGCAATCGTTTATTGCAGGAGGAGATGGAAAGTGATGGTGACCGGCATGAGATGGTGATGATCCCACGAGCACCAAGTTTTTGTAATTCAGTATTTTTGTGGGTTCATTTTAAACAATTTTACTTTATTGTTTGGATAATTTTATTTTGTTAAAACAAGTTTTATTTTTGGTTTTAATTAATCTCGAATCCATGGTTGAATTATATTGTGTGCATGTGTGATAATTACACTAGTCAAGGTTTATGACTAGATTGTATGTCATGTTTTGATTTACTTATATTTCATGTTTATATATTTGTTTGATTGTTGTATAAATTATGTCTTGATAGCTCAAGGTATTTAGATACTAGTAATTAGAAATTTTTTCTAATGAAAGTATTTAAGAGTTTTATGGAAGCATAAGGTTCAAGAGTTATTGAACTTAGTAAAAACATCTTAAGTAATAGTCATTACTTATGATAGAAAGTTTTAAAGTATTAGTATTAATATAGTGTGATTATATTAGATATAATCAAGATAGAATTTAAGAGTATTATTACAAGTCTCTTATACTTGTAGTAAAGGATTTAATGAAGTCATAATTCCCTAATAGGAATAATTGGATATTCGTATAATCCAAGTAAAATGACTTAGACATTAAATGACTCTTAAAAGGGATAAACTATATTAAAGCATTTAAGAATTAAAAGGTATTATTGCAAGTCTTTTATACTTGTAATAAATACAATATTTAATCAAGTCATAATTCCCTAATAGGAATAATGGATATTTGAGAAATCCAAGTAAAGACTTTGGCATTAAATAAGATTCTTAAAAGAATACTAATGTGTTTAAGAATTGATAGTATCGTTTCAAGTGTTTCATACTTGTTAGATACATTAATCAATAAAGATCATAATTCCCTAAACAGGAATGTTGGATATTCGCAAATCCAAAGGATGATCTTAATTATAGAATTCTTAAAAGATTAAACTTCAAGTTATTGACTAGGTCAAAGTAGTTTAAGAGATGCTTAAGTTCCATAAAAGTAAGTGGGAGCTAAGACTAACGTAATTCATTAAAGATGTTACTGAATTCAGTAAGTTAGTAAGACATTAAACAACAAGGTTTTACCAAGTCGTTAGCCAAAGAGTTAAGAGAAATAATAAATGATCGTTAATTAGATTATTGCAAACCTAATAGCGTGATCACAAGTCTTGTGATTAATTATTGCATATCTAATAAGTTGTTAACCCTTCAGTGGATAACATAGTCATTTAAGGAAATTTCTTTAACTAGTAAGAATATCTACAAATCAAGTAACTAAAAGAGGCTTTAGTTACAAGGATAGTTTTATGAATTCAAGAAACTAAGGAGTTGATTTCCAATCCTCCCATGTTTACCGAATTACATAAAAGGCAAGACTAGGATATGTTCTAAATTGTTGCAAGAACAATATTTGACAAAGACAAAAGTAAAAGTATTCCTAAATACTCGTCTTATGTCTTTAGTTTAATAGAAATGATTGGTTTAGTGATAAAGTTACAATTAAGTTTGTAAGAATCATTAAGTAATCAACACGAACAAAAGGAATAAGTAATGATCCAGTAATAATTCAGTATCTATGTCCAGTGAGGAGTAATACATGAGTTAGTATCATTTTTATTCAGACTTTGTATGTTTTACAAGATCCATGAATAAAAGTCTATTTATTCAAGAAGACACAAAATCCGTGACTACTCGTCTTGGTGGGAACATTGATGGGACGTTAACGTCATCGCGGTATTTGGTGGTAAATTCGAAAGTTCTTCGAAGATAGCTACACAAATTTTGTGTAAACCAAATATCGGTGATATTCTGTTGGAGGCTCAACGAATATTGGATTGACCACCGTGACAATACTTCGTGGTTGAAAAATTCAAAAGTATTGTTCACTAGGATTGTCCTTAAGCCTGAGGTATTTGGTTTAGGATACAATGACTAATGTATTTTGGTTCGTCTTAGACAATTCTGAAATATGGTTGTTATACGAGGCTTTACTGGGTACAAAGGAAGTTGTATTTTAAATCGAAATATACAAGATGGTAATTGCACCTCCTCTTTAGGAGAGATATATAAAGGTCCTTTGACTTGATAAGAAACTGGCAAGTGCACGGCTGTGCCCAAACGAACTGATATGTTCTTTGTCGTTTATCACAGCAGTTTGAATCAAGAAGTCATAAAATGATTTCGAATACAGGAGTTGATAATTTCTACCATGCTCGTATTCGTTATCACAAATATCGTGCTGCAAGGGATAAGCCTAACATAGTTTGCCCAAGAAGTAGAGACAGAGTGTTCTTTACTAGGAGACGCTATTAAAGAGTTTTTCATAAACTATACCGGGGTTACGTAAGCTGTTTTTATGGGTTGGTTACCTACGTGCCCATCTAGAAGGCCACTGTAGCTCGTATCATTAAGACAAAGGTTACAAACTTGCACAAGTGGGAGTCTGAAGGAATTATGTGCACAGTTAGTCAACCTATGATGATACATCCATACCTACGAAACACTTAAGGGTCACACCGGTGAGTGCATGTAATACGAGCAAGATAAGCAATGATACTACGAAGAGGAATGATTCATAATAGTCATTATGAATAAGTTAAGTATTAAGTTAAGTTTAACTTATTACTAGATTAGTTTAACTAACTAATTAATACAAGTAGTTGTACATTTACTAGTTGAGTAAATATACAATGTGTTAATTATAGATTATCCATGATATGATTTAAAGCTATTAAATCATATAATAATTGGATAATATTGTTTATTATATAAAGTTTAATTATATAATAAAGTTTATTATATAATTAATTATTGAAAGTATAAATACAAGTATATAATTCGTGTATATGGGTACCGAATTATTAGTGTGTTAATACTAGACATTTAATAGTTAAGTGCAACAATAATAAACTAGTTAAACTATGAGGGATGGAAGTGTAAAAGGATAAGTTTAATTAAGAGATTAATCTTAATTAACTAGGAGGACTTAAATGAAACTTATTCTATTTTAAATAGAAGGCTTAAGGTTTCATTTAAACCTAATCATTCCCTTAACACCTTGAAGCCGAAATCCATCCCCCTCTCTCTCAATTTCGGCCGAACGCCAAGAACACCAAGTTTGGTGTTCTTCGTTCTTCGTGTTCTTCAAGTCTTGAAGATCCAAGTTCATTGCTTAGATCAACTAGAAGATCGCTCGATTTGTTCATCATCAGTGGATCTATCTTAAGCAATCAACAAGGTATGTTTTGGGAAACACTTTTCTCCCTTCTCCCCTCTTGGACGAATTCGACCAAAGAACCCTAGGGTTCTTTGGTTGATGGTCGAACGAACCACACAAGCAATGTGTGCGTTCGAGTTCTTCGTACAAGGTTTCTTTCTTGTTAACCTAATCTAGATTTCCAACATCCCAATCCTTTAGGGTTTAAGGATTAGGTTTAATCCCAGTTCCGCATTTAGGGGTTAAATCAGCTAGTTGGTTTTAACCGGTCAAGAACAAGTTCATGTTCTTGGTCAGTCATGGTTCGAACCAAGTACACTAGGAGGTCGACCCAAGTGGTTGATCAGTCGCATGGTGCGTAGTGAAACCCTACAAAAACAATTTACTTTTATTATTATCTTTTACTCGTTATGATAGAATCATATCAGTTACAATGATATAGTTTTGACATACCTGAGTTGATTGATTGCTAGATATTTAAAACAACTCAAAAAGAAAATATATGAGACATGAATTGTAGTATGATCCGATTTTATCAGATAATCATTTATTGTAATATTTTCTAGGTATGTTGAAGACCCTCTGAATTGTGAAAAATACTCAAGGTTAAATATAAAACCTTCACATATTCAGGGGGAGTTGCCTAACTATTTGTCTACATCAAATAGGGGGAGATAGTTGGGTCGCTGAAAAGCATCCCCCACCGAATGGATTTAATTAAGACAAAAAGGCAAATAGTTAGAAGACATTCTGAGGATCAGTTCCTCAGATTGTGGGTAACTAAATCTGAACAGCTCGGATTTCAGTTACCCAGCTACACTATCTGATCACTATCTGAAACAACGATCAGTTCCCCGTGCGGAATCAGATACTGGTTAACAGATCAGATAGTCGTAGCAGGTTCAACGCACACTTGACAATAACGCTGACCCATTGAACATATACCTCTCTAAGCAAAACTCTTAGTGAAGGTCACTAAAGCTGGAGGCCATCTAAAGAAGCATTAGTATCCGAAGACTCATGGCTACCTGAAGCGCACAAAGGCCTGAAGTTTCAGTGTCACAGAAAGACACAATAAAGCACAAGTTAGTGCATCACTGATAAAGGGAATATCTTGCAAATCTTCTAGAAGATATCGGCGATCACAAGACGACAGAAAGTACTTTCAGGATTCCGTTAGTAGCGCTCGCATGAAATGTCCTCTGCACCAACGGAATTCTCACACGTGGATTCGATCGTTCATTCCTTTGGCACCACCTTTCCCAATGCTATAAATTGAGGACTTAGCGATCGAATTCAGTGTGCACCCAACAAGGTTACACGCTGCTAAAATTACTCCAAACCTTTATTTCTTTGATCAGAGTGTAAGCCACCAGTTAATCCTTAGTTATTTGACTTGAGAATTGAATCCTTGTAACGAAGGTGTCTGGTCTCGTGCCTGATCATTTGTTGATCAGAACTTGTCTTAGATAGTATCTGCTATTGTCTATTTCATGCAGGTAGTTTAGTTATGATTTGTTCTTAGCTATTCCGCAAACTACTTGCATCTTTATTGTATCATTATTGAATAATAAAGAAAAGTGTTGAGTGTTTCCTTAAATTTTATTTGGTCAGTGAAAGCGTATAAGTGCAGTAATTCACTTATCACGGGACTAACATATTTCATCAACACTACTCAACGAACTATCATTTAGCTGCAACTTTTGCTAAAGATGAAGACTTCAAAGATTTGCTTCCTAGACTATTGTTACAAAGGGGGAGATTGTTAGGACATTTTATATTGTAAGTAATAGTCTAGGGACTAGTTTTGACATACTTAGAAAGTATTTCCTCGTATCAAAATAAGTGAATCACTTTGAAGTTCACGTTTTTTTAGGCAAAATAAAGTAATACTTCCTCTGATTCAAAATAAGTGCTACACTTTTACTTTCACGCTTTTTAATGTAAAATATTGTAATAGAGATTATGATAGATTAAAAGGGATAATTAGTGAGGAAGGGTCCCACAATATGGTTGGGAAGGACAAATTAATATGTTTAATAAAATTAAGTAAGGATAAAATGGTAATTTTATATATAAACATTTACCAAATAAGGAAAGTGTAACACTTATTTTGAATCACCTATATAAGGAAAGTGTATCACTTATTTTGAATCGGAGTAAGTAAGAGATTAGTGAAATTAAATTGGGTAATTAGAATGGATGGGGACCCACACTTTTTACTATTTTGTTGCTTTTATAGGAAAATAACAAAAATGGATGAGCCTCACACCTTTAATGATGTTTAAAAAGGTATAAAGTAAGGGTAAATGAGTAATTTTAAATATAAAACTTACCAAATAATATAAATTATTAAAGTGATTCACTTTTTTTAATACACTCCAAAAAGGAAAGTGATTCACGTATTTTGATACAGATGAAGTATTAAACTAGTAATTATGATTAACCATGGACAATTAATGCATTATAAATAGATCAATGTAATGTACTAATTGTAACTTTTCTACATTTAATCAAATTACCATTTAAAAAGTTCACTCTCACCTTCTGTCTACTTTCTCTCTCTAAAATACATATTATCTCATCTTCTTTATGGAATCAATGGATTATTGCTAAATAAATAAAGGAATATCAAATTGTGTAACTCAACATTTAATGGGTAGAAAATATAATTAACCCAGTGTCACATTATGTATCCTACCTATTAAGATTTATTAGTTGTCCAACAATTTTGACTAGTATTTTTAAAATAATCAACAATACTTGAACCCCACGGCAGGCTAGAAAGTCAACTTAGCGTGTGGTATATTGCATGTATTTTTTTAAATTGGTTCTAATTCGTTTTAATTAGCCGACTAATAGGGATTGAACCCGAGACCTTCTAAAAATTTACCCTTATGGATTAGCCGACTAACTTGGTACTGATTCGTTTTAATTAGCCGACTAATCTCAGGCGACCATCCGCTTTGCGGGTAGCTCAGAGTCGGCGCGAGTAAACCTCCGTGACCACAAGAAGATACATTTTGCTCCTAATAAGGATTATATCTGAGACTTCCTAAGAATTCACCCTTATGGAGATAAAATTCAACCATACAAGACCACACCCTTGTAGTTAAAAGAAAAATCGCCTTGTATATTAATAAATATGAACATAAAATTACAAAAACTACATAGGAAAATTTAATATCGATTTACGTAAACGTGAGAAGACAGAAGACAATACAACATATGAAGAACCCGTAAATTCGGGTAAGCGATCTATCGGTTTGTGTTGTTTGCCATCTTTCGCGTGGAGTACTATTCCCAACTATATTATACGAATTCGGAGAACCAAATAAAGGGGATTCTAATTCACCCAAAATTCTCCCACACGCCATTTCTCCAAGCATCCCAATTGTCGGACTATGAACCACCACACCATCCGTACTCATATTCTCATGACCAGGCATAGCTAGAGGCGGCGGTGCAAGTCGTTGATAGCCGCCACTAACTGGCGGGCCTTGGCGGCAATGTCTCGGGGTTGTAGGCCTCGGTGGGATCACTGGTGGAACCTTTTCCTTGGTACCATGGTTCGTGGTTTGGGTTGGTCCATATAACGGGACTATGGTGTTTTCTGACACTTCAGTTTTGCACACGGGACACTGTGTGATACACTTTTCTTGATGTTGGATCCACTTGTAGATGCAAGGCCAGCAGTAGAGGTGGCCACAAAGTGTCACTACCGGGTCGTGAACGGTGTCTAGACAAATGTTACATTCAAAGCTGCCGGAAGCAGATTCATCGACATTTGTAGCCATGGATTTATCAACACTTTTGAAGGCGTTTTGATGTTGTTCGGTTTGCTTAAAGTTTTTAACCGATTATGTGATGAAATTGTTAGAATATAGACTCGGAGCAGTGTACGTTCTTATAGATACATTCTTGTAACAAATGCGCTAAAACATATATAATAATTCCTTTTTTAAGCTTCCGAAAGAATTTCTTTTTGTATTCCAAATCACATCTTTACACGGTTATCATGAAATACATGAATAATATATTAAGTTTCAATTTTTTTCAAAAAAAGAAAACAAAATTAGAGTCAAATTAAGGTTGTTCGGAATTTAGTGTGGATTCTCAATGACCATTCTAATGCATGCCCAATCATAAAGAAGTGGTCCTTATACTTATATTTATGAAAGCTCAAGATCGTGTAAGAAAATTGGTTCAACTAAAAAATATAACTTTCGCCTCATTTCAGGTCCACACACTTTAAACTGAGCCCATATTTTTGCAAAAACATCAGCCGGTCATTCCACTGAAAAAACTTTAAATATGACCCATATTATTTGGGTAGTGATTTTGGGACCACACAAATTACTTCATCTACCACACTGTACAACATTTAAAGCATATTGTACAAGTACTGTAAAGCAGTGGTTGTGGTATTTGAAGTAATTTATGTGGTCCCAAAATCACTGCCCATATTATTTAATGGGCCAAATACATCAAACGGGTGGTGGGCCTAAAAAAGTTCAACAAAAGGTCTTGAGCGGACACACAAGATAAAAATTATGCTCTTTTCAGTTGTACCCATTTCTTAACACGGATATTAGTTTCCATAATTAAAAGAGTTCGCTCCTCTAAATGTGAGCTTCATCACTTTTTGTGATGCATGTACATATCGCTTTTTGTAGTGTACGTAAATTTCAATTCTACATTCCCCAGTTGGAACATTCTATTTTTTTAGGGAACCCATTTTATTACAATAAATGTAAGCCAACTAATCATTGGTCATCAATACCATTAATGGCAACTAATTACCAACAAACATATATTCAGTCAACCCCAAAATACGCGTCTATTTTTTCACCACATATTCGTACCGTTATATATGGTATCAGTAAAACTATGACCCAAATTCACTTATCGACACGTAAACTAATTATCGCATTAAGTGGTCACAAATTTCCTATTCCCTTGTCATGCTAAACAGAAAATCAACTTCCCGACAATGCATCCTATGTGACCATGTTTCATGCCATATATGCACCATCTCTCTCTCTCTAGAATATTCTCGCTCGAGCATAATTCGCAATCATCGTTAACAATCATTTAGAAATAATTTGTGTTTTAAGGATTAAATATGAGGGTGGTGGTAGAGATGTTGACGGGAAAACTGTTCTACATTCAAGTTGGTGATAATGCCACCTTATCCGACCTAAAGAAAGAGATAGGAACACAAGAAAAGCTCCCACATGATCGGATCATTCTCCTCTTGTGTCACAATTTGATGAACGAAAATGGGGCCTCTCTCGTTGATTATGGCGTTCAAGATGGTTCCCATTTGTATCTCTTTTTCCATTCCCTTAAGGATTGCTCTAATTTAACTACTTCTTAGTTCTTATCTTTGAATACCTTTGAATTATATATAGAGAGAGCATTGAGCTAGAGAAGTACGAGAATTAGTTAGTTTAGCATCCAACACATGTATCTCGACTTCCCTTGGTTATTTTGTATATCACATCTAGATTATATGTAAAGTATAAATGTATAGTGTTTTTGATTAGAAATTATAAATATTGTTACAATCTTTATACGCAGTATATGAAACTGGTTGAATCAGTATTTGTTTGTTTTCGGGAAAATCTTGTCAATTCCTTAGAATTAAAAGATTTGTTAACACGTAGATGTTGATCGTTTCGAACTTGTAATGATGCAACCCTAACAAGTTTTGAAATTTATATGAGTAATTCTAACTCATATATATGACCACAAATGCAATTTGAGATATGTTCTTCTTGTTGCCCCCATGGAGTAGTCAAGATGTAAAGTGCACTGGGTTATCTGGAAATTAAACATGATTTTCAGATCTTGTACCCATCAATGTTACCTTAGATATCTAAGTAGCTTGATTGACTTCTTAGGTGATGGGTATGGGTAGGGGTGTCCAAAGAACCTAACCCAAATTTAATTATATTATTCGGTCGGGTGTATTCATGTTTTATGTTAGGATATGTTTGGGAAAGCTTATTAACGAGCCTTATGAGCAGTGGCGGATCCAGAAAAAAGTTTGAGGGGTTGCACAAATTTTTTACTCATACTATATAAACAACATAATAACAAATTGCAAAGTACGATTTCATTATATATATAAAAAAAAATAGGTCTATTTATTACATTTTAAAGTTGACATTTTCGTCCTTTCATTTTCTGAAAACCTTTTAATTGTAATATCTAAAAGCGTTTTTTTTTCTATTGTACAAATCAACGCTTGATTCAAAAAATCATCACCCATTTTAGTGTACAAATCGGTCTTTAGAAGCTTCATTGCGGAAAAACATCTTTCAACTGTTGCAGTTGAATCCAACAAAACCAAAACCAACATTAATAGCCTATATAGCAAAGGGAAAGAACAATGTTTTTTTGTTTCATTAAATAATAGAAACTTAATAAATAAGGAGAAATGAGCTTTACTTACTTTTTATTGGGCTTTAATTATATTTTTCTTAAGCTGCATCTATAACACATATTTAAAAAGAACATATATTATTATTATTTTTCTTCTATATAAAAATGTTCGTTGCATTTTTTCTTAGGGTGTCATCTACATTAAAAAGAAAAAAAATTAACACTAATTCAAAAGGTCTGAGGGGTTGCACGGGCAACTCCGTGCACCATACTAGGTTCACCCCTGCTTATGAGCTTATTA
Source organism: Calendula officinalis (assembly GCA_963853835.1). Lineage (NCBI taxonomy): Eukaryota > Viridiplantae > Streptophyta > Magnoliopsida > Asterales > Asteraceae > Calendula > Calendula officinalis. The sequence goes on along the minus strand of OY970823.1, from coordinate 3,781,146 downwards.
GCTTATTAAGCTTTAAATTCAAGCTTATTTGGAGCTTAATAAGCTAATAAGCTCATAAGCCCCCGTTAATAAGTTTTCTCAAACACGTCCTTAATATGAGTGTTTTTTAAGTTGACCCGACCAACTCAATTCCTTATCGGGTCGGGTGTCGTGTCAAGATTACTTACCATTATCAAGTTTTTCGGATTTACTTGATTAGAACCATTTGAAGTTTAAAAGTTTTTTCATTTAAAATGTTTTTATCATAAAATTAATTAATTAACACGTTAGTTATAAATCATCCAATAAATAAGGATACGCCTAAATATCTATAAACTATAAACTTTCAAAATTAGAGATTATTCGTTTAATAAAAAAAGGGAGGGACAAAAGAAAGAAAGAAAGAAAATGGCTTAGATTAGTGTCAATAGTAACACAACTAACACCATCAATTTTTGATAAATCAATATCACGTGAGCTTAAACTTCAACTGACATACTCATGTAACCAATATCATTTCTCTTCAGTTTTTTAGGTCTTACAATTATAAAACATACACACAAATACCAAATACTAATTCCCCCGGTATTTTAGACTTTCAACTCTTCCCCTAAGAAAGAGTTACCCGACGAAGAAACCGACTTGTGCCGCCAATGGGTGATCGCAAAAAATTTCCCATGCGACACTAACAGAAGATAATCTCTTGCCCTTTTCCATTACAACTCATGACTATAAATATACACGAAATTCCTTAACACTAGCCTACAATTATGATAGCATTTAGAGTCTACCATATTTACATGATTTCCTAAATATATTATATTAATTACACATAATGACAATATATTCTAACACTCCCCCGCAGTCGCAACGGGAGGAGGACGAACGCTGAGACTGGCTCGAAAATCTTTAAATAACACTAGCGGTAAGCTTTTGGTGAAGATGTCAGCAATCTAATATCGAGACGGAACATGAAGAACTCGTACTAATCCGCGAGTCGCCTTTTCGCGAACAAAATGAATATCCATCTCAATGTGTTTGGTCTGCTGATGTTGGACCGGATTGCCTGATAAGTAAATAGCACTAACATTGTCACAATACACGAGAGTTGCTTTCTTTATTGGGCAATGAAGTTCGAGTAATAAATTTCGTAACCAACACGATTCGGCAACCACATTAGCAACCCCACGATATTCTGCCTCGGCACTCGATCGGGATAGTGTGGGTTGACATTTTGCGGACCAGGAGATTAAGTTATCACACAGTATCCTGAAGTAGATCGTCTAGTATCTGGACAACCACCCCAGTCGGCATCTGTATAAGATAAAAGTGTAGAAGTGGTGGATTTATATAAGTATAAACCATGAGTTAACATCCCCTGAATATATCTGAGGATACGTTTTAATGTAGCCATGTGAACTTCCCGTGGATCGTGCATAAACAGGCACACCTGTTGAACCGCATAAGAGATGTCTGGCCTGGTGAATGTGAGATACTGAAGAGCACCGGCGAGACTGCAGTATAAGGACGGATCAGAGAACTGGGGACTAGATGTGGCGCTGAGTTTCGGTTGTGTGTCAACCGGAGTGGCCGCTGGCTTGCACGTAGACATACCTGCACGAGCAATAATATCTGCAGCATAGTGGGATTGAGTTAAGAACAAGCCAGTCGAGTGTGGTGTAACCGAGATGCCTAAAAACTATCTTAAGGGACCCAAGTCTTTCATAGCAAACTCTGAGGCCAAAACTGAATGATGTGGTTGAGTAGTTGGTCATCGGAGGCTGTCAGAATGATATCATCAACATATAAAAGTAGATAAGCCATTTGATTTCCCTGTCTAAAAATAAACAATGAGTTATCGGATACACTATGAGTGAAACCAATATGGGAAACATAATCTGCAAAACGAGTATACCAAGCCCGAGGGGCTTGTTTGAGACCATATAATGCTTTCTTAAGTAAGCAAACATAGTCTGGATGGACCGGATCACGAAAGCCCATTGTTTGATGCATGTACACAGTTTCATTCAATTTGCCATGGAGAAACGCATTTTTAACATCCAGTTGGCGTATGGGCCATGAGTTGGAGACTGCCAGGCTGAGAACAGTGCGGATGGTAGCCGGTTTGACAACGGGACTAAAAGTTTCGCTGCAATCGATTCCGACACGTTGAGTCTTTCCATCACCTACAAGACGGGCTTTATGCCTCTCAAAAGAACCATCAGCACGTATTTTATGAGTTAAAATCCACATACAACGCATAACATTAACATTTTGTGGACGTGGTACCAACACCCATGTCTCATTTTTAATAAGAGCTTGGTACTCGTCGTCCATGGCTATTTTCCAATTCGGGTCACGAAGGGCGAGAATGGGATTTTTAGGAATGGGTGATGGAGTGTGTTGAGTGTGAAGGTTGAACAGTGTTTTGGGTTTAGCAATACCGTTCTGGCTACGAGTCACGGGTCTAGTCGAAAGGTGAGGTTGGGCCTGGGCTGCCGGAGGTGGGCTCGGCTGATAAGCGGGCGCAAGAGGAGAATTAGGATGGGATTGGGCTGACGCAGAAGAGCTGTTCGAAGGAGGCCCAGTAGGTTGGGCTGGACTCGTTGGAGATTGGGCCGGTTGAGGGGAATTAGGGACGGATGGTGACGGTGTAGTAGGTGGGATTGTGTCTGGGTGTGGGTTTTGGGTATTGTTTTGAAAATGATGGTTATAATAAGCATTTCTATCACTATCTAAAAGATTATATTGTGGTGGTGGGGGAAAACATGCAAATGGAAATTGGGTTTCATCGAATTTGACATGTCGACACACAATAATTTTCTTGGTTAGCATATCATAGCATCTATACCTACGGTGATTATCCGGAAAACCTAAAAACACACACGGTTTGGAGCGAGATTGAAGTTTGTGAAGTGTGGTTGATGGTAAAAGAGGATAATATAAAACCCCAAAAACGCGTAAGTGAGAAAGATCGGGTTTTTTATGATATAAAATAGATAAAGGAGATTTAAAATGAAGAGTTTTGCTTGGTAAGACATATTGAAAATATGTGGCCATGTTTAGAGCATACGGCCAAAAATTTGGTGGGACCGAGGCATGAGATAAAAGAGTGCGGATGACATTATTTAGGGATCGAATTTTACGTTCGGCCTTACCATTTTGAGATGACGTATAAGGACATGAAAAACGAAAACTGACACCATGTTTGGCGCAAAAAATCGCGCATGTTTTGATTATCAAATTCCTTGCCATTGTCACATTGCAAGTTTTTAATATCTCATTCAAATTGAGTGAGAATAAAAGCATGGAATTTTGCAAAAAAAGGAGAATACATCCGATTTCCTAGCCAGGGGAAAAGTCCAAACAAAGTTAGTAAAATCATCCAAAAACACAATATAATATCTAAAACCAGCATTGCTCAAAACCGGAGATGTCCACAAATCACAATGTATTATATCAAAAGGAAATAACGTATTATTGGGAGACATATGAAAAGGTAATTTTATATGTTTGCCAAAAACACATGATTGGCACACGGTGAGATTTTTATTTGAAGCACACTCAATACTTTTATTTTGTCTTAAAGACTCAAAAACCGGAAGACCCAGATGACCCAACCGAGCGTGCCAAAAAGAAGAATTTAAAATTGCAAAACTAGAATGTTGAATCGGTGTCTTGGAAGTAACCAGGTAAAGCTCGCCATGACTATCACATCTCATTAAACGTTTCCCCGTCCGAAAATCCTTCACAGAAAATCCAAAAGGGTCAAATTCCATAGAAACAAAATTATCTTTAGTGAATTTGCGGACACAAATTAAATTTTTAATAATGTGGAGTGCATATAAGACGTTTTTCAAGGCTAAAGGGGGGAGGGGTCGGGGCAATTTAGTGTGTCCGTAGCCACGAATTGGAATAAATTGGCCATTACCGACTAAAATACCATTAGTTTTGCTCGTATTAAAAATGGATGAGAGTTTACCCTTATCGGCGGTGACATGAGACGATGCTCCGGTGTCCATTACCCAAGGTGATGATGGCGGGTTGAGACCCATAGTATACATAGCAGCCTCGATGTCGGTGGGAGCATGCGACGAACCTGGACCAGCCGTGTATGCCTGTTGGGCCTGTTGCCTGTTGGGCCTGTGAGGGATGTCGGCCCAAAACACCATCCTGGCGGGCTTGAGGTGGAATCATTCCAGAACCACTTGGAGCCCATGGAGAGGTCGGATAGGGGCAGGGAGGAATAGCCCAAGATGGATTAAAAGCCCAACTGTTGGAATTAGGAAACCACGGGGCCCATGGACTGAAATTAGGAGGAACTTGACTGCCCCCATTCGTCCGCCGTTGTCCAGTACCATAGTTGCCGCCGTTGCTGCTGGATCGACCCCCAGAGGTATTCCGACCACCATTTATGCCCCACCTGCCGCCTTTCGATCCACCGTCACGTCCACGAGAATTGGTGGCGGAGCGAGCGCCATTTCCGCCGTCGGTAGTGGCGGTGAGCAGAGCCGAATTAGAGGAGGTAGCCGCCTTTTTGGCGAGTCCAGCCTCTTCTAAAGTAAGCATAGACCGAGCATTCTGAAACGGCAGTAAGGGATTGCTTTGTCGTAACAACGTACCAACACCATTATAGGCGTCGGTGACCCCGGAAACCATCTGCAACACCAACCGGTCATTCGACACCTCAGCGCCGACATTCTTCAGTTGATCGGACAGCTCCTTTAGGCGTTGGCAGTATGCCGAAACGCTCTCAAAGTCAGACGACATCGTATGAGAAAACTCTTGTTCAAGGGTAACAACACGCGAATGTTTGTTGTCTTCGAAAAGATCACGAAGACGATTCCAAGTATCCATTGCAGACGATTCCGAGACCGTTATTGTAGTGATAAGATCTGGAGAAATCGTAGCATAGATCCATCCGAGGACAGTAGCGTCCAGTGTGGTCCATTGGTCATCATCGGAGATGTCATTTGGACCGGGAACAGGGTGTTTTTCGGAGGGAATGATGTGGTGTAAGACTTTCATAGAACGGGCACAAATCTTGAACAGCTCGGCCCAAGTAGAGTATTGAACGTTTGTGGTGTTGAGTTGGATTGGTATGTGGTTCTTAATATTCGATACACCAAGGGCAGGGTGAAACCGAGATTGGGTGTTGTTGGGGACAACATTGTTGTTATTGGTGTTAGTATTGATGTCTCCCATGGAATATCAAGATAGGTGATGTAAAAAAAAAATGGGAATTTTGGTGAAGAAATTGGTAAAGACAATGAGATTGAGCGGAAGCAAGAGAGCAGAAGTCTTTTGGGAGAGAAATAATTATGCTCTTGACTCTGATACCATAATAGAAGATAATCTCTTGCCCTTTTCCATTACAACTCATGACTATAAATATACACGAAATTCCTTAATACTAGCCTACAATTATGATAGCATTTAGAGTCTACCATATTTACATGATTTCCTAAATATATTATATTAATTACACATAATGACAATATATTCTAACAGACACCATCGGCTCCCGCCATTAGCAGGATTTACATTAGGCGATATACATTGGCCAGTTTCATGTGATCCATAGCATTTATATGTTTTTTGTAACATAGTTTACATTCTTTCACTAGAATTATATTCAAACAAGTCCTTTATTTTTATCTAATCCGAAGGGATAAATCTTACCCATTGGTCTAAAGATCTCTTAACCATCATCATTATCAAATCACATGTGATTCAATATACAACCATCACCACCGCTCAATACCACCATCGCCGGCCACTGCCACCACCAACCACCTCCAGCCGTCGCCACTGCAATCACATGTAATTGGATACGCAATTACATGTGATTGAAACCAGTCGACGGTGGCGAGGGGTTGCCGGTGGTGGAGAAGGTGGCCGACAGAGGTTGGTGGTGGTGGTGGTAGTGGTGGTCGGCGGTGTTGAATCAGATGTGATTTAATACACATGGAGGAGTGGTGGTGGTGGTCGGCGGTGTGCAATCACATGTTATTTAATACACATGGGGTGGTGGTGATGGTGTTGATGTGTTGAATTACATGTGATATATGTTGGTGGTGATAGTGATTTGGGGGCTGATGATCCAAGAGCTAAGATTAATTCCTTGTGACTACATAAAAATCAAAGACTTCCTTGAACGATTCTCTCTTTCACTAAACAATTTACGATATTTTATGATCAGATTAAAAAAAACTATACTACCTCCGTATCAAAATAACTGATACACTTTCTACTTAGGGGTGGATCCAAATAAGTAATACACTTTTAAAATTTATCTTATTTGGTAAAATAGTGAGACTCACTCTCCACTAATTATCTACTTTAATAAAGTGAAATTATTTTTTACCGTTATATTTACTTTTAAATATCATTAACATTATTTTATTCAAAATGAGTGCATGAGACCTATTTTCCACTAACAATACACTTAAATTTATTTTAATCCAACTTTTAATCTTTTGCCTCAAAAACTGTAATTTCTCTAATGTATCAGTTATTTTGATTCGAATGTAGTATTAGATTTATTCACTTGCTCACACCATTATGGTGTAAGTACATGTACAAGTTGCCAAGTTAACTTATTATGTGTAACCCGACCAAGTCGATCGGGTCAATGCAACAAACATATTGTAACCCGACCAACTTGATTTATTATCGGGTGGGGGTTTGAGGTATGCTTTTTTTACCTCAAATCTATGTGCCCATCCCGATAAGATTCCTAACCCAATCTCACAACCCGATAGAGACTCCTAAATATGGGTTGTCTGGTGTGGGCTGAATGGGCTGCCGGCATCAAAGTTTTGCTTTTAAAATTTTCATAATACCGAGTGTTACATACATAATCATTTTATACTCCAAATGACGAAAACTAGTTGCGGCTGACCGTTCCTTTAAACACGTAGAGATACTCACCATTTTCCACACCATGCCAACGAAGGCTACAATTCTCTCGCATAATCCTTTGTTTGTGAATAAATATGTAGTCATCAATTGGTAGCAATTTCCTAGCCAACATGAATTCCCGTAATTCGTGCAAAGTGCTCGAGTCCTTCATCTCCAACGGGATGCACGCCGAGTCCAATAGAGCCGAGGAAGTTTGCACCACAAATCCAAGCTTACGCGAAGGTGGCTCGGCTACTAACCGACTCATTGTCTTTAAAAACACAATGATCTCCGAGAATTCACAAACACCATAATCGCTCAAATTACGGAAATCTTCATCCATCTCAACAGTGGAATAGTAAAGGGTCATTTGCTTAATAGGCGTCCCATCGATAATATGGATCTTTTCTTTTAGACTTCCTACGGTTTCGGTTCGGTCTACCTCTATATCATGCTTTCGGGATGAAAACTTAACGGTAATTTGGATTTGTCTACGGGTTTCTAGAAACGGGAAATGATTGATTGTGAGATCGATTTTTGTACCTTCGGTGACGATTGGATAATCGTCTAGGTCAAGCCCGTCGAGTAGTTCCCAATCGCATACGCTTAGAGTTTGGGAAGATATCGGAACACCGAGACAATGTTCAACTCTACGCTTGATTTCGAGAATCGTTTCTTGCGTACCAACTTCGATGGTTAATGCATATGCGCGTGTGAGTATTTGGATTTTCATAATTGGTGATTTAGATATAGCAACGAGATGGTTTTAATTTTCTATATTTTGGTAGAATGGAGGGGTGTAAATTTCATTTCAAGTGTTCACTATTTTAGTAGGCTCTTTTTCAAACCTACACTCATGTTAAATGAATGAAATATGGGTCATATCTATTTGATTTCAAAGCGCAATCCTCATGTTGATTCATAGAGAGAGAGAGAGAAAGTCATAGAGAAAGAATGTGTGTTAAGTTGGTATAAAAGGGAACTCTTGTAACCGTGAGATTTGGTCACTAATACCACATCAGCGTTACATCAACTCTCTCTTTAGACCAAACCTTTGTAGCAGTGAATAAACTCACGACCAGATCTAAAAATTGATTTTATTAACACATGTACCATTTACGATACATAATGTACAAGCGATTGTGGCATCTAAATACATTATCTCTTTAAAATTAAGGACCAATTACTCAATTAGACTATTTATTTTACTAGATCAATGATTCAAGACAACAGAACACCAACACTAAGATTTGTAATACGGATACATCCAGTAGACAAAATTATACAAAAATCTGAACTCAGCCCAATGGAAATCCTTGAACTTTCACACTATTGACAAAATTTCCCATCTTAATTTGTGGTTTACCATGTTAAAAAGAACAGAAATAAAAAGTCAACAAAAGTCATTGTGGTGTCTGGGTGTACGGGTAACGGAGCGACCCATACGAACCCTTCGATCCGTGAGTGATGTCAGCAGCACATCAACACTATTCTCAAGTGCTTCAGCCTGTTTATCAAACCCTAATTTATTAAATTGGGGAACAATATGCAATTCGTCTAGCAGCCCAATAGCAGCTGCTGCTGTGCATGTTCGGTCCCATGATGGTTGAGGCCTAATTCAAGCATTCAAAGCCCAAATTAGTAAACAAAAAGTCAAAGAAAATGTTTGACCGTCTTATTCTTACCGAAGTTTATGCATTGCAGATGCACCCGTGGTGAGTGATATGCAAGGAAGATCGTTTCCCCATTCTAAATCAGCTCGTTCCTGCAATCATAACTTCATAAATTATAAAAACTGTAACTGTTTGACCGGATATTGTAAGTGTTTGACTTTTTATTACTACCCTGTTTACAAAATAGTAATAGTTTTTACCTTCAAACGTCGAAACATTGCAGCCGAATTGCTCCATGTGCCATCGAGCAAGATGAAGTTTAATGTTTCACCACCATCTGTCTATTCATTTTTTAATCAACCAATTAACAGTTAAGAGTTATTTTGATGAAAAACTTAATAAGATTATTAATTATACCATGTTTGACTTAAATCCAGCAAAACTCTCCTCAACGGACTTTGTAGGTGCGTTCTTATTAGGATAAAGGCACCAAACATTCTTTCTTCCTGAAAATATCATGGAAAAAGATATTAAAATAATATATTTTATTGGGAAAAGAAAAGAAAAAAAAAAGAAAAAACCTGATTGCATAAATGCTTTCCACAAGATTTCTTCATGTTCGGCAATGCCGAACAATGATAATGTGGCTGAATTAATCCCGAATACTTGCCATAATAACTTCCCCGTGTTGTTTTGCCTTAGGAAATCCTAGCAGTCAAAACTGGTCAATGGGACAGGTGGCAGTTTGACACGTGTACATATTAATGGTGCAAACGGTACCTTTGGATGCATATATAACCAAAAACGTATGCGATGCCAAAGAGTAGACCGTACAATCCTTGAACACATGCAATCTTGAAGAGGAAGCCAACACTGTAACAATTTCATTAATTAGCATGTTCTAACCGCCATAACTGTCAACCAAAAGAAAATAAAATACCATTTGGCAAAGGTAACCTCTGCTTCCAAGTAACCGACATGCAATTTGTCTAGCTGAAAAGAAATGAAGCTTTTGTTCTGAATCATCTAATGCTCTGTATTTTTCTCTGTGTTTTTTGTCTTCTTGTGTCCTCATGTCCCCCTGAAAACTGACTTAATTAAACATATATATGTTTTCCCACACAACAAAGACATTTACAACAAACATATATGTTTATTAAAATTAATCCAATTAATAGACTCAAAAACAATAACAAAGATTGATCGCGTTGATTCTAAGAATACGCAGGTTAATTTAAACCAAAAACCACGTTGATTTAAGAATTCCGTAGATTTGGATCTTCAAAACCTATTTAACGTAAAGAACTAAGAATTTTGGGAGAAAAAACTCAAATTTCATAAAATCAAAACTAGTTATTCAAGAGTCTCACACAAACTATAAATAAGCCCAAGGTTTTTAAACGGGCCAAAAACACAACGGGCCGAAAAATAGGCCTAAAACCAAGTCCAACAATTAAACATAAAAAACTAAAAATGCAAATAAGTCAACAAAAACAGTGATTTTGGGCCCGAAAGTTCCGCACACCGCCAGTACGTAGCCTTCATCAACCGAGTGATAAATTACCTAAACCGAGCAACATATCGTACCTAAAAATCGGTTAAAACCGGTCAAGATCAGTCAAACAGTCAAAGTCTACTAAAGTCAAATTTGAATGTTTTTTAAATCCTCCTTAACCCTGATTAGACGGCTCATTATCCCTATTTTTTCTAAGTATACTAAAGTCAAAATTGCTGATTTTAAGCTTATGCTGAATTGCTGATTTAAGTTTATGCTCATGGTTATTAACTTATTTAGTTATTTTGTTAGGATATCGATAATATTTATTTCTTTTAAATAAATTCCTTTATACCTTAGGGTACCCTCCTAGAAAACAATTAATCACCGCCAATACCGATTATTCTCTTGAAGGTGGTTGACTACTGATTTTTACACCTTACTTGTTATAACTTAGAATATTGCAATTACATGTTGCATACTTGCATTAGTCTAATATGCTATATAATATCAACTGCAACACTAGAAAACATTGAAACACAACCCATATTCACAAAAATATGCAACCACTGGTTCTAAAAGGGTTGGTTTAAGTTGGAATCCAAATATGCAACCCATTATTAACCTCACAACTTACAACTTGCTCCATATTTTTACAATTAAAATACTCTGTTCCTGAATGTTAAAGCTTTCTCCATCACTTACCCACACCCCCTTAATGAATAAGAAATTGACAGCAGATGTAATTGCATTCCAACAAGTTGAAGCTAACAACTTGTCGTTTACCGACAAATTAGACCCATCCATCAAGATTTTGGATATTATACGGATAGGATTCAAAATAAAAAAACACCCATCAATCATATTTAAATTAAAACTTATAAAAATCTGAACTTTATTAAAAAATTCCTCAAAAATGGAACAGGTTTTGAATTCTTGATACCTTGAGTTTACCACCAAGCCCTCCAAATTTCATCTGGGAATCACTTTCTCTCTCTGAAATAATCATTTCGTCAACAATTTCAGAAACTTGTATCGGAATTGGGGAATCAGTACCCCACGCTTGCCATTCTTGTAGGCTAACAATGGTCGATTTTGGTTCATTGGTGTATCTTTCTTGATCTCTGGTTGTCGGAGAGGCGTCGGCGGGAGGATCAACGGAGATAGCGCCGGAGAATACGGTGGTTGTGGGTGGCGCAGCCATGTAGACGGCGCTGGTGGTGTGAAGAAAGGTGTGTGTTGAGCATTTGAATATGGTTAAGGCCCTAAAGCTTGTAGCAGAAGTGAACATGGTTTTTTGGTCGTTGATTTTGGGTTCAAAGATTTTGTTTCAGGATTAAGGAAGTTTTGAATTACAGGCCCAATAGGAGTGGGCTCCATCACACATACATCTATAATATGGACCATGGCCAGGAATGTAAATTAGCCGAGTCAACTCGTGTACTCGAGTCAATCTCGTAAACCACTCGAAATTGACTCAGTGTAAATCGAACTCGAGCTACTCGAGTAGACTTTCTATTCGAGCTCAAGTATCAAAATACTCGACTCGTGAAGTTCACAAGCCTTATTGAGCTTGTGTTGATCTACTATTTTACCCTTTGTAAATGTATTTACACATTTTAATCGAGTCGAATCAGTTCCAGATGAAAACAATCAAGCCGACTAATACCAACTTTGATTAATATAATTATTAATATTTTTAAATATTTATAATCAGGTCGAGACAAGACTGAATGTGTCGATTAGTCAAATGAGCCGATATCGAGTAAGAAAGTATAGGCTAGGTCGAGATCTAATTGCGTTTTGAGTTTCAAGTGTTTTGAGTTTCAAGTTTTATTGTCTAGTCGAGCTTTTGATGGTATGTCGTTTCAATTCATCTCGATTAGCCCCTAACCATAATAACACAATGATAACATCTCAAAACCTTTTGTATTTAAGTTGGTCTTTATGCATTAAAGTTGTTTTACAACATATCATTATGTAAAATAAGTAACACTTCCAATCATTCTTGTCTCAACTTTTAGATAAAGAATAATGTTATATAAACATAGGTGTAATCTGCTCAATAAATGAAATGTGATTTCTACTTATTTTCTCTCCTTATTTTTACATTTACTTTTTACTATGTATGTATATCTAACTTTAAACTCACTTTAATAGCCCTTCTTAACATTTTTCTTTTAGCTACACAAATGTTTTCCCAATAGGTTATAAGTATATTAGTTTATTTTCTCCTATATTTAAGATTCTAAAATACGCAAGGCGCAACATGGTGACATCATCAAGCCTTGAGCATGACGAGTCGTGGCGAGCCATGATGTTTTTTAAGGCGACCAATTTTTTAATATAATTATATATATATATATATATATATATATATATATATATATATATATATATATATATATATATATATATATATATATATATATATATATATATATATATATATATATATATCAAATTCAAAAACAATTATATCTCTATTGATTTACATGATTTTTATATGTGAAGTTTATAATAAAAAATGTTAAATCTAAATTTTTAATTACATCCCATCATTTTTTTCAAAAAAACATCATTTTTTCAAAAAAAAATTCAAATTTTACAAGACTTTTAAAAATAACTCGCAATAAGGCGCACCTTATGCCGTCTTATCGCGTTTTTTTTCTGCCACAACTTACACTGCCGCCATGGACTGTTTCGTAACGGCGGAGTTGCGTCTTACGCCTTGGCGCCGCCATGACGTGTTTTTTAGAACCTTGCCTATATTATACTGGCAACCGAAATAAACATTTAAACATTTAGACGCGCTTTTTATTGATTTCTTTCAAAAAAATATCCCTTTTTAATGTTTTCTTATGAAAATATATAGTACGAGTATTTTTTAATCATACAATAAATATATTCTTTTCCAATAATTGAAATAGTTCATTAAATTTAGGAAGAATTGGTTATAGATGATATACCAGTTCCAATTCCACATATCATTATTTCTAATATTTGCTACCAATGCAATCTTTGTAGAATCTATAAATATAATAAAACAAGCTTTTAGGATGCCACATGGTGTTTTTTTAGAGCCCTATTTGCCACATGGCAGCCTTCAATTGGCTAGCATATTCATTTTCCGGCCCATTTGTTAGGTCTAAAACAATAGAATACGTTTTCTAATTTGAATTAATAAGATTAAGTGCATTGATTTTATTCCAAAATTATAGCTAATTTACAAAGGAAGTTTAACAAATTTGCCTTAATTTATGGATTATCTCAGCCGACCCTCATTTCTCAAACTTTATTTTGCCCTCCACACCCCATTAGCATCCCATGGACCTTCAATCGTCATGGGAGTCTCTTCCATTTCCGGCTGCTTTGGCGCCGGTGACTGTTCTCTTAAATCCCTATAAGAAAACCATCGGACAGCCTTATCTTCTCTTTTTCTTTTTCTCCTTGGCAAAGTTGAACAACATTATGGGAATTACTGGATTCTCATCAATTTTGCTTACTTAGTTCGCTTAATTGTTTGATTATAGTTTCTATTGTGTTGATGATGAATTTGGTTGCAGGTAAAAAAATTGAAGAGCTTTGGCTATTGACTGGAATTAGCGAGTGATTTCTTTAGTATTGATTTAAATCTTTTTGTCAGTTGTATTATATTTGATGCTTAATGGTTATGTTTTAAAACTAATCATACGATCAATGAGTTGATTATGTTTGTGTATGCAAGGCGAATTGTCAGGTTGATTTTCGACCTATTTCTGTCTTGCTTATCACCTCCAGTATTTTGTTATTGTTATAATTGAACTTTTGTTTAACTATCGCTACTTTTATTAAGAGTTTGTGATGAACTATTTAATGTGTCAATATGTAATAACAGGGTTGTACATTGACTATTGACAATTTTAATGATAGAGACGCATTTGTGATTCTTACCAACGCCACCATGTTTGACGCTCACTTTTATTTTTCTATTTAAATCATTGCATTACTACCTGTAGTATGTTTATTAACTAGAAGTTTATTACCCGCGCGCGGGGTTTTCATATAATACCCAAAAGAGTGTTTATTATATTCATATAACATCCAAAAAATTATTTTGTATTAAGAAAAAAATATGTATTCTAAGATATTGTAAAGCATAGCTCTCAAATAAATATACTAATTTTATATTTAATGTTATTTTATATTAAAAAAGCGAAACATAAGGTTAAAGATATTACATATGGGAATTGAAAAACCATTGAGGTCACGAAGGTTCATCTGCTTCGACTTTATGTTAACTGCAAAGTGTGTGGTCGTAGTGAGATTAGTCAGCTTGTAAAATGAGTCATAACCCAAGTTACCAACGAAAGAAAATAAAATGCATATCAAGTTAAAACTTATGACGTTAATTTAAAAAATATTAAATATAATAATGTGTTGTAAGTTTTATATAATTTTAAAGATCATTGAAACTTGTAAATAGAAGTAGAACATTCAAAGTGAAGGGACTATTTAGAAACTTTTGGAAAAGAACATATACTCATTCAAATAGAAGTAGAACATTCAAAGTGAAGGGGGCTATTTAGAAACTTTTGGAAGAGATCATATTCGGATGAGCTGAAAGAAGACTAAGAAAAGACAAAATTGATGACGTACTTAGGATCTACTGTTCATGAAGTTGTGAATTGTATATATACTAATAATTGCTTAATGATTCAAATAGTAGGCTTATGGTTAATATTGTTTGGTTATAACTTGAACTTCTTTATATCTTCTTAAATTCTTAAGATTCTCCTTACTTGGTTTTTTTTAGAAACGACAAATGATATCAACGGAAGCATGCTCGTAATTTTCCACCGATCACCCCGGGTTCGAGCTCATTTACACGGTAAACCCAGCCCCCATAGGGATTTCTAGAGAAAAATCTCTCATATTTTGACACCACAAGAGGTGTTTACAGGATTCGAACTCTTACAAGGTAAAATTCACCAATTTCATAATTTATTATTCTATGTCATTAAATTTACTGTCCTTTAAATATTTAATGAATTTAGAATTAACTTTAAATACTAAAGGTGTTCTGTTCCTTTTCTAAATGTGCATGATTTATAATTATTTATGATTTTTAGTTTTTTTTTATATTTTTGATTAGTTTTCCAGAATTAAATGTATTATTGTATTGTGTATGTATGTATTTAATATTTATGTGTTAATTTTCTTGATATTTAATGAACGCTAGAACTGCATTATATTTTCTTGATTTTCTTATAAATTTTCCTTTATTATGTTTCTAGAGAAACGTTCAAAGAGTTCCATCATTTTTGCGTAGTCCCGAGGAATAAATCTTAACCATTGATCAATAAGATCTAATGGTCAAAATTAATCACATATTTTATACATAGAGGGGTATTTTGGTCATTTGGCACTTAACAAAATTTTTGATTTTTTTTATTATTTTAGTATTTTTAGTATTTTTGATTTTTTTTATTATTTTTTATTATTTTTTTTTTGTTAAAAAATAATATTTATTTGATAATTACGTGAGTACTTAATCACATTATGTGTTATTAATAAATAAAAAAAATTAAAAAATAATAATAATAAAATAAAAATAATAATAATTCTAAAATAAAAAAATATTAATTTTTTTTAAATGACCAAAATACCCCTCCATGTATAAAATATGTGATTAATGTTGACCATTACTTATAATTATTCAATGGTTGAGATTTGTTCCTTGGGACTTCATAAAAATCAAGGACTTCCTTGAACACAATCTTATTGTTTCTATACAAAAACACAATCCTATGTTTCTATACAAATATTATAACTGATTTAAAATATAGGGTTTTTCTTTATTATGTTTCTATACAAATATTATAACTGAATTAAAATATAAGTTTTTCTAACGTATGTCCTATGGGCATATGTTACTTTCTGATATTAGAATTTATATCTATTAATATGGTTCCATAATTTTAAAATATTGAATCATTCAGATTACTAACATGGAGTTTGAAGACGATAAAGAGAGAAGAAAATCTAAAGAAGTAGATGTTGATAACAAGAAATTCTTATTGTTTTTCTAACAAACATAAAATTATTATTAATATTTATATTCTATAAAAGTTAAGTTCAATAAAATTGACATTCCGTGATTTTTCACGGGTTATAACCTAGTTCTAAACTATATAGTCAGGGTAAAAAAGATCAAACGAAATGTTTGATGCCACCCAATGCTTCAATTCTAGTGGTATTGGAGAAAAAAAATAAGGTGTTGCTCATTATCTATTGGTCATGGGTAAATCTAGTGGTATTGGAGAAAAAAATAAGGTGTTGCCCATGACCTATTGGTCATGGGTTCAAGTCACGTCGTGGATAAGGTGGAGGGTTCGAGGGAAGACATACTGCCCTTGTGGATGTCACTGTCTAGGCTCGAACCACTAACTTACTAACTTGCCGTTAAAAAAAGAGTAAATTACACGGATGGTCCTTTAGGTTTATTGCAAATTTCACCAGCGGTCCTTTAGTTTAAAAAATACACTGATGGTCCTTATTTCTGAAAAGTTTTTCACCGATGGTCTTTTACACTAACGGACGTTAGATTTTTCTGTTAAGTCACCCATGTGCATTGCACATAAGGGCATTATGGTCTTTTCCCATTATGGGCATTATGGTCTTTTCCCATTATGGGCATTATGGTCCTTCCCCTCGTCGTCGTAGATAAAGGAGAGATAGATGTCGTCGCTGATAAAGAAGAGAGAGATAAGGGATGAAAAATTAAAAATAAGAAGAATTTATTAAACATTTAAAGCATTAAAAATAAACAAAATAAAAAAGGGAAAACACCATAATACCCTCATGTGCATTGCACTTGGGGTGGGTTAACATAAATTTTTAACCTAAATTAGTGTAAATGACAATCGGTGAAAAACCTTTAAGATTTAAGGATTATCAATATAATTTTTGAAATTAAAGAACTATTGGTGAAATTTGCTATAAACCTAAGAACTATCCTTACAATTTACTCAAGAAAAATGTTTGATGCCCATCGGTCGTTCCAAAAACGAGTATTTGAACCGTTGCCTATGTTCTGATCAATTTGCCACAAATGTCAACTCCTTTCTCCGCTAAGCGATATTGGTGTGTTTAGAATAAGCCAAGGATTTTTGACTTGTGCTTCTTTTTACAATGTCATCAAAACCATCATGACTTCAATAAATATGTTTCACCAGTTATTTCCATAAAAAAGGTTAGCATTAGAAACAAACCTCCAGCTAGGGATGGCTATAGGGCGGGTTCGGGCGGATTTTGACATACCCGAACCCGAAATTAAAAATTGTCCCCAACTCCGCCCTGAACACGATCAGGTTTATTTTGGGTTTTCCCCGACAGGGATTTTATAAACCCCGAACCCGCCCTCTCCCCGAATTCTACCCCAAAACCCGAAAAAATATCGTATATCTTTTATAAATTATATATATATATATATATATATATATATATATATATATATATATATATATATATATATATATATATATATATATATATACTATAAATTAAATATAAAATAATTAATAGAAATACTTTTTATATATATTGGGGCAGGGCGGGGATACCTTTCCCCGAACCCGAGAAAATCCCTGAAAAAAGCCTTGAATCCAACATCGACCCGAAATACCTTTCCCAATCTGTCCCGTCCCGAAAATAGTCGGTTTCGGTTTTCCCTGTCAAGTTCAGAGGTTTTTGCCATCCCTACCTCCAACACCATTTAATTAAAAGTGCAATATTAGAAAATTGCTTGGAATGATTTATATTTATAGTGTTAGAAATGGTATTTATAAAAACAAACAAACTTATTACCATTATTTGCAAATAATTCACTCTTTTTAGAAAATTGATTGTTTGGATTTAAAAAATAAAATAAAATCTTGTGTCTTCTACGTCACCAGTATCATGCGCGTCACGACGATGGATGATGACGAGAGGTTCTCGGTAGTGTTTGGGTAAGTCGTTCAGCATAACAAGACCCGTTAATAAGCGATGCAAGTACTTCTATGTTTTATGGATGAGAAATGATATTTACTCAGAGCACCCCAATGGTTAACCTCACAAAAACTTATTATTTTTGCCACATCAACATTTCATTAACCAAAAATTATTCCTAAATAACATCTTCAATGGTTAATCTTTTACAAAAGTTTTTTCTTTTACAATATTTCTAATTTACCTTTATCTATCTCAGATCTTTCATAATATCCCTTATAAATAAATTGACAAAAACAATTTACATCTTATAAAGCTTAATATTTTTAAAAATATTTTATACAAAAATATTATAATAATTGACATTAATATTTAAATAGATAAAAACATTACATTGCAAAGTGTGTTAAAAGGTTTAAAATGAAAACTTATTAAAAATAAAGGACCAAAAAAGACAAACATTGAAAGTGTGTTAAAATGTTAGTGGAAAAAAGTCATTGCAAAAAGCTCCCATTGGAGATGCTCTCATATCATTTGGTCTACCCATAATCCTACCAATTTGATAAGATGACATGTGTACTTCACTAATTATCTCTCTTAATATTATCCCTTGATTTTAACATATGTCTTCATCTAGTGAATATAACTATAATTAAGACCAAATGATAGAACTAAATACCATTACTCTTTATGAATATGCCACTTGAAGGGTCATTAAGATTATTGTTGTATTGAATGTCTTAAAAGACATACAAACCCTATATGCCACGGCTCAAGTACATCATCCGAAGTCTATATATATAAAAAAGAAATTAGACGAATATTTAATGCAATCTGAGATTATATTTCCACAGTAAGTATTTAAACTATTAAAATATTTTTTCGTCATAACTCATAAATGCAAAAATACCAAGATATTAGAATTCAATACAATCTTGGCCCACCAAAATGTAATGACATGTTTTATAGGATCCAAAGAGTTAAATATGTTGAACGTTTTGATGGGCTTTTAAGTTTTAAAGTTTAGAGGAACCCAATTTTAACATGTCAATAATATTATCAACATGACAATTAAACATTCGTTATTGGTTTGTTTTATATGAATACTCATAATAATTTAAAATTAATCGGTTATGAAATATTTAATTGTTTGCCTAATCAAAGTGGAAATATTTAAAATAATTGTAGTTGAATTGTAAGTGTAAGAGATCTGAAATATGAATAAAGTTATGTAAAGATTTATTAGGCGTGTTATATCGTGATATCATTTTATATTTTTTGTAAAACACCATGACACAAATTCTAGTTTCTTAGCTCAAACACGACATAACACGTTGTTGTTGTATTTATTTTTGTTAAACACAAACACAACCAATTAAAAAATGACAAATATAACAACACAAGATAAATAGAAAATATTTTATTAAAATAATTTATTATGAAAAATAAAATATTTTATTAATATATGAAACTTAATTAATCATTTTAAATTTAACTTGATCCAACTCAATTAAATAGTCCAATTAAATTTACAGCAAAACTCCAATGTTAGCAGTGAAGAACATTATATTGTCATCATCCGTTTGCTGGACCCATTAACAGACTCTTGATTCTCAATACGTCCCTACCCTCTTAACCCTAACACCTACTTCGCCTCTCGTTATAAAAACCTGACGTTGACGTCATTCCGTTTGCCACCGTTAACTTCATAGGGTCCCATAGGTCCTACGTGGACACTAGCCACGTTCCCTATGCCCCTTGGTAACCACCACCTATTTATCACGCGCGGACCCCACACACTCTTGACTACATTTTATACATACTTTGGCGTCCACTATATAAAAACAAAAGATTCCACCGTTTTGGTTTATTCCAAGATTTGCATATAAGATAACTAGCTACAAAACCCGCCTGATGGGCGGGTATGCTGTAAATTTTAGTATGTAGAAAAATGTCCAAAAACTTTATATATTTCTAAATGACATAATAATCGATAGATGTGATGATGATTTTGTACAAAAAAACGGTAAATGAAGAAATGTTACACGGGCATTTTATTAAATGAAGAATCCAGCTTTTTATGCCGTAATCCGTAATATATGAAGTCTGGTTCCGTTGCACAATCCAGCTTTTTATGCCGTAATCATAGAATGCCGGTTTTATGAAAATTATATTGAGTCGTGTATCACTTCTGAATAGTTATTTATTTGTTTCCTTGTATGTAGGAAGTCGTATTTAAATATTTATTTGTTTCCTTGTATGTAGGATCTTTTAAATAGTTATTTATTTGTTTCCTTGTATGTAGGAAGCCGTATATGGAGCATATGAATGTAGACCGTAAGCCGTACCAGATTCGTTTGCCGTATATGGAGTGTATGAATGTAGACCGTAAGCCGTACCAGATTCGTTTGCCGTATATGGAGCGTATGAATGTAGGCCGTAAGCTGTACCAGATTCGTTTGTATTAGTGCAAATGACGTGGACCAATCAGGGAATTCCAAGTGGCATTATGGACGAATAGGAATGCTTGGAATTGCCATGGTGTCAAACCCTCTTCAAATTTAGGCCTCATATATAGGGTAGGATATGTACCCTATGCAAAAGTATATGTACAAAGCTCTGGATTTGGTTACTTAATATTTGCAAAAGAATGAAAATTTTCATTTGGCGCGTAAAGCTTTTGTTTACTGACAGATTACCAAAAAATACGCTTCATTTCCCGCTTTTTACTTAATTAAGGTTTTTATACCACTTTTAGTTATTTAATTGATTTAAAAAGATTGAAAATGCTTTCTTTTTAGCAACCTTTTCAAAAGATATCCCAAAAATCATTTCCCCTTAAAATAAATAGAACATTTCATTAAGGTAAAGCTATTACTCGATTACAACTATTATTTTATCAGAATATTTTATCATTTATATGCATTACTTAGAGAGATGATGTATATATTAATAAAAATATTTCATGATTATACTGGACACAAAATTAACATACTAAAGATAGATTATAATATATGAATTAGTTTTTAATGAAAAAATCACTTATCATTAGTTATAGGTTGAATCAGATAAAATACATTAATAATTTACATACACATGTATTTATCATGTATTTTAATCACATGATTAGTTTTATTTGTTAAAAAATAATCGATTTAATATATTAAGAAAAGTAATTATACTTGAATAATGTCCTATTATTAGAAATATCGAAGTAATTAATTACTCCCTCCGTCCCTAAATAAAGTTCCCATTTCACCTTGAATTTTTGCCCCTAAATAAAGTTCCCATTTCACAAGTTGATGGGGTCCACTTAATAAAATAATATAATTACTATGGACCCCACTACTAACTATCCACTTACTATCTTTCTCTCTCCAAACCAACTTTATATTTTAATCAAATTTAATACCAACAACCCCACCACTAACTTTTTCCTTAAATATTGTGCCCAAGATAAATGAGAACTTTATTTAGGGACGGAGGGAGTATTTTGTAAATAAAAATATTACACTGTTCTTACAAAGACATTAATTAATTGTCCCAAAAAACATTAAATATAATAGGAAAAGCATATAAAGAATTCTTTATCCCAAAAGAATGAATGAAAAAAGAGGAAAGTAAAAGAAGCACCAGCCAATTTAACTCAAAAATTCCAACCTTAAATCACTCACACACACACACACACACACACTCTCTCACCAACACACACTCACCGCCTCCGCACACGCTTGCTCCGCAGCCGCACCTCCGCCGTGCCACCGCCGTACACATCACCGTTCAAACTGTCTCAGCAACTATCAATGCACCAAATCTCCACTCTCACATTTTTCCCAGCTGAAATCTTGTATTTCAAGTGAGAAAAACGAGGGTTTTCGAACAGTGTTGTACATACTGCTCAACCACTGGTACGGTAACAAAAAACCCACAACCATTTGTTCTGCATTGCTTCCATTTCATCTCTTACGTCAACTTTCTGTTGGTTTGTAGATCTTGATGTAAACCCTTTTGTGAAGTTTTCATTTTTTAGATATATTCATCTAAAATCAGTGAAATTAGGGCTTCAAAGTTGAAACCCATTTCGTGTTGTGCTTCTGAATGCTGTTAATTTAACTTACTTTACAAAAAGCTCAAACTTTATTGAGTAAAAATGATATTTAGGGTTTTATTAGCAGTAATGTTCATTATTCCTGCTATGAGTCAGCTCCCTTCACAAGATATTTTAGCATTACTTGAATTTAAAAAAGGAATTAAACATGACCCAACTGGGTTTGTTCTAAGTTCTTGGAATGAAGAATCAATTGATTTCAATGGATGTCCATCTTCTTGGAATGGAATCATGTGTAATGGCGGTAATGTTGCTGGTGTTGTTCTTGATCATTTGTCATTATCAGCTGATGTTGATTTGAATGTGTTCGCAAATTTGACTAAATTAGTCAAACTTTCGATATCCAACAATTCGATTTCTGGGAGATTTCCAACAAAAATTGGGGAAATGCTCGAATTTCTTGATATTTCAGACAATTTGTTCAATTCGTCTTTACCTCCTGAAATGGGTAAACTTTCGAGCTTAAAGAATGTATCTTTATCTGGGAACAATTTTTCGGGTCCAATTCCTGATTGGATTTCAGGGCTTAGTTCAATACAATCTCTAGATTTGAGCCGAAACTCGTTTTCTGGCCCGATTCCACCATCTTTCACAATGCTAAACAATTTGGTTTATGTAAATTTATCGGTTAACGGGTTCACGAAACGAATTCCAAAAGGTTTTCTGGATCTGGGTGTTCTTGATGTTCTTGATTTACATGGGAATATGTTTGATGGTGATCTTGATGCTCAGTTTTTACTTTTAACAACTGCAACTCATGTTGATTTTAGTGGGAATTTGCTCACAAGTACTTCAAATCAAAACGAGAAATTTCTACCCGGGATTTCCGAGAATATTAAATATTTAAATCTTAGTCGGAATCAGTTAACGGGATCTTTAGTTAGTGGTGGTGCTGCGGAAATGTTCGGGAATTTAGTTGTTCTTGATTTGAGCTACAATCTGTTTTCTGGTGATCTCCCGAGTTTTAATTTTGCTTATGATCTTCAGATTCTGAAGCTATCGAATAACAGATTTTTAGGGTTTATTCCAAACGATCTTTTGAAAGGCGATTCTCTGGTTTTAACCGAATTGGATTTGAGCGGTAATAACCTCACAGGTCTGTTTCCTCTCTCTAAAGTCTGTGTTTTCTCTCTCTAAATTCTGGGTTTTCTCTCTCTAATTACGTGTAATATTTTGCAGGATCGATCAGTATGATAATGTCGACAACACTTCAGCTTCTTAATTTATCGAATAACGGTCTCACTGGCGAGCTTCCATTAGTGACAGGTGGATGTGTGGTTCTTGATTTATCAAAAAACAACTTTGAAGGAAATTTGTCAAAATTGGTCAAATGGGGAAACCTGGAATTTCTTGATCTTAGTCAAAATCGGTTAATTGGGTCATTCCCTGAAATCACTGGTCAATTTTTGCGGCTTAACCACTTGAATTTGTCTCATAATTCTCTCGATTCATCAATCCCTAAAGTAATCACTCAGTTTCCTAGACTATCGGTTCTTGATTTAGGGTTTAACCGGTTTGATGGCCCGTTTCCAAACGGGTTAATTTCTATGCCCACTTTACAACAACTTCATCTTCAAAGTAACAAACTTTCGGGCCCGATTGATCTGTTTCCATCTCCTTTTGTATCAAACATATCCATCATTCGTGTTCTTGATATATCCGATAATCAACTTGATGGCGACTTCCCCGATGAATTCGGTTCATTTTCGGGACTTCAATTTCTCGATATCTCGGGAAACGGGTTTTCAGGTTCGTTGCCGTTGACTTTGACCGGGCTCACGGGTCTTGTTTCTCTAGATATATCTCAAAATCATTTCACTGGCCCGTTGCTAAAGAATTTGAGCAACAATTTAACAACTTTTAATGCATCATATAACGATCTATCCGGCGTTGTTCCCGAAAATTTGAGAAAATTTCCCGAATCGTCATTTTTTCCCGGGAATTCCAACTTGCAATTTCCCAACCTGCCCGCGGGCCCCGATACCCGTACCCCATCTAAAAAGAAACCAATTAAAACAATCTTTAAAATTTTAATAATTGTTGCTTGTGTTATTGCGGTGGTGATTCTAATCCTTTTAGTGGTTTTCATACACTACATGCGGAAATCACGGCGACCTCTTCCGCAAGCCGCCGGAGCAAAAGACACCGGCCGCCGGACCGCCACCTCCGGCGGAACCGCCGGAGTTTCCGCCGGAGATATTTTAGCTTCGAAAAAAGGCTCATCATCCGAAATAATCACGCCCGAAAAGATAGTTGGCGGGACCGTACCCGTAACGTCTTTCTCACCGTCTAAAAACAGCGGTTTTTCATACTCGCCGGATTCCGGCGACTCCTACACGGTTGAAAACCTTTCAAGACTGGATGTCCGGTCGCCGGACCGGTTGGCCGGAGAACTTTACTTTCTTGATGACACGGTTTCGTTCTCGCCGGAGGAATTGTCACGGGCTCCGGCGGAGGTTTTGGGCCGGAGCAGTCACGGGACTTCGTATCGGGCCACACTTGATAACGGGCTTCTGTTGACTGTTAAATGGTTAAGAGAAGGTGTTGCAAAACAGAGGAAAGATTTTGCAAAAGAAGCTAAAAAGTTTGCTAATATTCGACACCCGAATGTTGTCGGGTTACGCGGGTATTATTGGGGGCCCACACAACATGAGAAACTGATTCTTTCCGATTATATATCTCCTGGAAGTCTTGCAAGTTTCCTCTACGGTACTCATATTAATTATTTACCAAAATGTTTTTAAAAAAGAGTAAATTATTCAAACAGTCCTTTAGGTTTGTACCATATTAAATATCTGGTCCTTTAGTTTCAAAATTACACTGGTAGTCCTTATTCCTGAAACTATTGACACCCGTAAAAACCCATTTGTTTGACGGGGAAAAGTTAACGTCTGTTTAGGACCAAACGTGTCAATAGTTTCAGAAATAAGGACTATCATGGTAATTTGTGAAACTAAATGACCAAATATGTAATTTGGTATAAACCTAAAGGACCATTTGTGTAATTTACTTCTAAAAAATGTACAAAAAGGTGTTAGTGGGTCAAAACAACCTGACCCACTAACACTAGAGGTGATAGTTTTGGCTCATTTACTTGTGAAACAGGTCAAATGGGCTGATTTTTATTATCTTAAAAGGGTCACATTTTATTTAATTTTAGCTAAATGTGAACGGGCTGATGAGGCTGTGAATCGCCTAAATTATATTTCTAAATGTTTACATTAGTTGTATATAATAAAAATGGACAAGAAGTTGGTAGTGGGTCACAAAACCTGAAACTTGCCCCTTTTGACCCGTACTAAAAAATGACCTGTTTCGAGCAGTTATTCAACCGTCTTTCCACCTTAATTTAAATTGTTGATCAAAATTCGAGCTTTTTGAAAAAGTGTTGATAAAAAAGATTCAAGCTTTTACAATCTTGATCAAGATTTGATATTTGACATTTAATTGGTCTGATCAAATTTTCTCCATGCACACAGATCGACCTGGAAGAAAAGGCCCGCCGCTAACATGGGCCCAAAGACTCAAAATATCAGTGGACATAGCCCGCGGCCTAAACTACCTCCATTTCGACCGAGCAATCCCGCACGGAAACCTAAAGTCTACCAACATCTTACTCGACGGTCAAGATCTAAACGCACGTGTAGCGGATTACTGCCTCCACCGGCTCATGACACAAGCGGGCACCGTGGAACAGATCCTGGACGCAGGTGTACTGGGATACCGTGCACCGGAGCTCGCGGGATCAAAACGGCCGGTACCGTCTTTCAAATCGGACATTTACGCGTTTGGAGTGATTTTGTTGGAGCTTTTGACGGGGCGGTGCGCGGGTGATGTGGTCTCGGGTGAGGATGGGGGCGGGATGGAGTTGAATGATTGGGTGTGGGGGAAAGTGGGCGAGGGGCGCGGGCCTGATTGTTTTGATTCGGTTTTAGTAACCGAAATGGGAACGCCGGCGGCCGATAAAGGCATGAAAGAGGTTTTGGGGATTGCTTTGAGGTGTATTAGGCCGCTTTCCGAAAGACCCGGGATTAAGACGGTTTATGAAGATCTTTCGTCTATATAATTAGTTAGTTTTTTTCTTTTTTTTTTTTTTTTTTTTTTTTTTTTTTTTTTTTTTTTGAGATAGGGTTTTAGATTGGGGTGGTGGAATCAATAGTTCGTTGTTAGTCCACTTCATGTTTTGTTTGAAGAAGATTAGGGTTTGGTTTGGTTTGGTTGTATGTCATGTTTTGGGGGATTTGAAATGGTATGATGGTATGAATTGGATGGTGTTGTGTTGTTTCTTAAACTTTTAGCATGATAATTAAATTATGTATTGTTTCAATATATATAAAATAAAATAAAAGGTTTAAGTGTAAAAATGATATACTTCCTTCGATTCAAAATAAGTGCTACATTTTGGGTTTCACAGTTTTTTAAGCAAAATATTATAATTATTGTTAAATTAGATTAATTAAATGGTTAGTGGATAATGAGTTTCATACCTTTTGAATAAAGTGGGATTAATGATGTTTAAAAGTAAAAAGTAAGGGTAAATGAGTCATTTCACTTTGTTAAAGTATTTAGTTAGTGAGTGTGGGTCCTACTATTATTTTTGCCAAATAAGGTAATTTTTCAAAGTGTAACACTTATTTTGAATCAGCCATTTATGGAAATTGTAGCACTTATTTTGAATCGGAGGAAGTATAATATTCACTTTAATAAATAAAATTTGAAACTAAAAGAAATAAAAATTAGAAATCTTGCTTCACATCTGGCTTAACCACTCTAGTCTGACTTTACATTCGGCTTAACCACTTTGGTCTAACTTCACAATTAACAGGGCTGATTCGAAACCTGACTTTACATTCGGCTTAACCACTTTGGTCTGACTTCAGGGCACGTTTGGTAGGGAAAAATAAGTGAAATGAAATGGAGTAGAGAAATGAAATGTAGGGAAATGAAATAGGTTGAGAAATAAAATAAATTCCACTGTTTGGTATCGTGTGAGAATTGATGTGAGGAGTTACCAGAGAAATCATTTCCGTTGTTTGGTAGCAAAAACTAGAGAAATGAAATGGATTTTTAACTTTTTTTTTTCCATATGATGTAAACCAACAAATTTCATAGCACATGAAGAAACAACTATAATCAAATCTCATATATTACAAATCTCATATATTACAGGTTATACAAATAAGAAGCAACATAATTGTTTTTTACATAAACTCATGGACCCAAAAAAAGTTGTTTTCCATTTAAATCACCATCATAAACCATGCCACTTCTCAACAAAAGTTAAATCATCATCAATTTAGCAGTCCTTCCATTCAATTTGGCTTTGACTTTTCAAATTATTTCCAGTCACCAAGAAGTATGCAATATGCCTGTAAAAACATTATCAAAAATAACACAAATGAAAGTGTTCTTAGTTCTGACCATTGTATGCATTTTAGGCCTATGATCAAATCACTACATCCCTAACTCATTAAAAACAAAACAAGAAAACAATTAGCAGTAAACTAATAGCACAAAAGTGAGATCCTTCATGGGTTTTGTTTCAAGCAATAGACCAACAGAATGCTTCTTAAATTGAAGTAACTGCTACGGAGCAGAATTCATTAACTAGAAAAACTTTAAAGTTTCAAGTGTAAAGAAACAAATCAACTAATATGATGTAAAGAAACAAATCCATCTTGATGAAAAGGGAACAGCAGATGATGGCCTGAGTTTTTGGTGTAACATTTTTAGATTATAAAAATAGAATGTTCATATTTTTCTTGTGTGTATTTTGAATTTTGGTTACTTTTGTTCTACTTCGATTAGACTCCAATTAACATCTCTCATCAGTTGCCATTTCCTCAAATTCTATTCAATGTCTCGTAGCAACAAAAATGGGTGCAACACGACTACCAGTAGCTAATATTGGCCGCTCTTTTTTTGAATAAGGGAAGGAGACAAAAAATGTTACCTGATCGGAGAGATTTGCCGGAGATAGCGCGCCGGAGAGACGGAGATCTGTGGTGGAGGAGCTGCTCGTAAAAAGCTAGGGCTTGAAAGGAGTCTATAATTTGGTGAGGAATGTGTATCTCACGTGATGTTTTAATTTATACCCCTTTTCAGTTAAAAGGATGTCCATTTCTCAGGGAACAAAACACGGAGATCTGTATTAACATTTTATAATTGATCTTGGATTTTATTATTTATGAATATTGATAGATAATTCGCTTGAATCATATAGAGGAACTAGCGGGTATTTACCCGCGCGTTGCTGCGGGGATTTTCATATGATTGTTTCATACTACATCTAAAAGATTGTTCATAGATTGTGAGCTTTTGAGTACAGATTGAGCGTAAAATAACAGCGGGGAAATATTTGTTTATTCAAAAAAAAATTGAAAGGGAAAACCTTAAGGTACAGATTACTAAGATAAGTCAGTCAAACAAAAAATTAAAAACAATAAGCTAATCAAACAATTACTAAGATAAGCTAATTAAAAAAAACTAAATAGTATAAGTTTATGTGACCAGAACAAAAAATGATAATAAACGATAAATGTATGCACCTGATTGTTATCTTAGTAATATGTACTAAAATAACAAAACTTTAGTAATCAGATTGAAGCCTTTGATGATCTCATCCTATTTCCTATATATGGGCAGGCTTACCACCTCCCGTGCTCTGTTCATCCACCCCAGCCGATGTCTACAGGAACCTCGCCATAAAATCTCTAACCATCGTCGGTTGTGTTGTGCTGATTGCAGCCACCGATCATAACTTCCTTCCAGCACATGACATCAATCTAAATAAGTTAGATGGCTACCTTAAATAATTCAATTACCTTATTCAAGCAAGAAGGATTAATGCTTGCTAGAACAGAGTACTCTATGTTATTAAAACAGTTGGATGAATTAAATAACTTATTTAAACTTAATCATAACAAACAAACATCATCTACATCAACAATTGTCATAATCCATTCATATATAAAATTAGTTGTCATAATCCATTCATATATAAAATTGTTGGCTTAAATAAAAAACTGATCCATCAATTTGGAATATGAACCGAGAAATAGTACCTTGAAATAGCAACATCCAATCACAGCACAAAGTCTTTTATTTAGTAGTGGATAAGATGAATTTGAAGAAACAACGTCAATGAACTTGGGTTACTGGTGATTTGACAAATTATAAATATGAAATGACAAATATTTATAAATTCATAACTTAGGCTAAACTGGGACTAAATTTAATGTATTAAATAGGATAACAAAAACTATAATCTAAAACTATTAGTATACATATCATATCATCCACAAAAGGAAAAATACCTTCTCCGCACACCCCATTTCAAGAAAACAACTGAAGTTATGATAGCGATAATAGAAATGTGACAGCACCATTTTATACTATTTTATGTTTGAGATTGCAAGGAATCAGAATCAGCTTCACTCACTCTTCTTTCATTAGATATAACCAATCTCACATGTTGGATCATTATTTGCTTGGGATGACATCATCATTTCGAATAAACCTGAAATCTATGAAATGAAACATATACCCAATTAGCATATTATGATGAAAACCCATATATAAACGAATGCATTTTCAGTTAGATTGAAAAAATTAAAGCAATAACGAATGATACATATTAGAGGGCTAATGCGTATAAACATTTACAATGTATAAACTTATACCCAAAAGTAAGCTGAAGAAAACTCAAATTTGAAAGTGAAAAAACTCAGCCTCTGCAAACCCTAATTTATAAGTAAAAAACCCCAAAATTGAAAAGGGGATTTTCAAAACCAGAACCTGAAGATGCAGATGCATGCGAGCCCTAATTTAAAAGTAAGAAACCCCAATAAGAGGGAAATCAGCTTTGCAAGTAGAAATATGTGCGTCATTGGTAGAGGCAGATGGGAAGTGATCCACGGAGGCAGCAGGAGGTGGACGTAAGTGAAGAGAGATGGCAAAGTATACCAGCAGGACGTGGCCGCAGTACGGCAAAGCAGGTGGTGGCGTTACTGTTCATGATGTTTGTAAATGTAGTATAGTTAATAGCGCGTAATCTTCTTCAACAAAGACAATGTAACTTCTTTTATTTCTCGATTTCTATTAAAATTGCAATAGAGTCTGGGCCGGCCAAATTTGTGTTTATACAAACCATTATAAGATTAAATATAAATTAGAATTTTTTTGCTTATAATTATAGAATTTACAAGTTTAGGGTATATTTTGGTAAATGCATTATCGATTGGAGGGACTTTATTTAAGATTTTAATGGAAAATCTTGTATTTTGTAGCTTGTCCGGTTAACTTTGAGAGGTTTTTTTTTCAAAAATAGGCTCCATCAGAGCCGTTTTTTCACAAATAGGCTCGAATCTTTATCCCTTTCAAAAATAGGCTTTCATGACTCGTAGAGGCCGGCTTCCACTTGAAACCATGACTCCCCGAGGCCGGCTTCTTCTAGGTTGATGTGACTGCCCCAATGCCGGTCTCCTCGAGGCCGGCTTCCCCTTTACGGCCTCCCCGAGGCCGGCTTTAAGCTGCCTATATATTTTGCACACTCCGGCTTAAACAACAACCTCCAAACAAAAAAAAAAACTTTTCCCCTTACATCTCAAAAAACAAAAAACATCTTTCACAACTAAAAAAAACACATTTCTAATACCATGTGGCAAAGTCAAAAAGTCTTAATCATGGAACTTCGCCTACAGGTTGAGATGTTAGAAGATAGTATTGACCAAATGAGTCAAGGAGCTCGAGCCCTTGAACTTCAAATTATCATTGACGAAATGCAACGTACAATATGTGAAATTGATAACTTGGCTTATGAAGGGGCATTGGAGGAGGCGGTTGTGGAGCAGCAAACTCAAAACTCGTCAATACGTAATCAACAACCAGAAACAATCGACTTGGTTGAGGAGTATGGTTGGGCCAGGAGTGTGGAGGAATTTTACTTGAACGGGGATAAGCGCGGGAATGAAACTTTTTGCTATATTGTATTCTTAGGTCGTACCCAGGTACCTAGGGAGTTTTGGGGTACCCTGTTAGATGAAAATTCCAGCCCTGTTTTGTTCCGTGCGGTACGTAATTTAATTATGTTATTATCCATATTTTTAATCGAATCTCAAATGTAAATAATTGTATATTCATTACAGCATATAGATTGTTGGGTTAGAAGATGGATGCGTTATCGGTTGTATCTTGGCTATAATACTGGAGAATATAAGCGATGGACAATAATGCCTACCAAGTTTGAGTCTCTACTCTTACCACCTCACGGGTCAGATGCTGTAAAATATGCAGACGGCAGTTTGACACCTTACCCCGCTTGGGGGGACGTGGATGTCTTATACATCCCGTTACGTTTAAATGATAACGTTTGGTTGCTTGTGCAGATGGATCTTGTTAGCAACGATACATCTTTAATTTGCAGTTGTCGTCGTTCCATAAACCATGACGTGCTTAAGGCAACCCTAAAACGTTGGCGAGATGTTTTGCCCAGTTTTAAAAGGAGTTTCTCATATGAAGAAAGAAACCCCCAAGTTAAGGCGAATCTTGGTTTCGCCAAAGGAATACCTCAAGGAAGGGAAGAAGACTCTGCTGTGTTTGTTTGTAAATTTATGCATTATCTGGTAACAGGGAAATCAATCAAGCAAGATGGAGTCGTCGATAATAATCAGATCGCTACGGGTTATCGACAAGTTATGGCTCGTGATTTGTATAGCTATCGTATTTTAGAATCACAACCCGAAATTTATCCTTTTAGATCCGAGGTTTTGTTTGATGATTTGGAATAAAATTTCAATTGTATTTGGTATTAATTTATAAAATCGTGATGTTAGTGTTTATTTGTCAATTAAAAATAAAGTATTAAAAAAAATTCAAAAAAAATTAAATGTCTAACTTTGGAGCTTGATACAGTACACTTTTAAGTTATTCAGATATAACTTTATAAATGATAGTTGCAGTATTGATGATAGTGTAAACATATGAAAAAGAATTATAGCAAAAAGATAAGTAATGAAAGAGTTATGACAATCTGAAAATGCAAAGAAATAGTTTTTTGTAATACAAAAACATATATATAAAGTTAATTTCATAATACAACTTTGGCCAAAAATATAAGCTAATGATTGTGGCCCCTTCTTCCACCTGTCCCACAATTCGGTGGTCTTCTGTTTCTTGTCGGCCTTTGTTGATTATCTTGTTGAGCTGGGTCTATATTCATGTCTAACTGATGGATCGGACTCACGTTTCTATTAGGTGGCTGATCAGAAGATTGGCCCGCGAAATAATTATGAGGGGAATGTGTGAAACCGAATTCGTTTGTCATTTGCTGGGGAGCATACGCGGAGGGGGTACTAAACAAATCCGAGATAAAATCATTTTGAGATATCCCATCCATATTAAGTGGATTTTGGTTTTGAAATTGCGTACTAGACCCCCCCTGTTGAAAGTTCCAATTGGCACCAGCAGCATATTCGGTTTGTGTTTGTTGGGCACTAGATTCCCCCCGGTTTGATGGGCCCTCATCTTCTGTCTGCGTTTGTTGGGCCCTACGAGCCCCCCGCATCCATCTCGGTACCGGCATTAGTTCCTCTTGTGTCAGCTGTGGCCCTTGTTGCTGAATAGGTGCCACACGAGGAGCCCAATAACTTGGACGTTCTTCTTCATGTGCCTGGTACAAGTAATCCTGGGACAGTTGATACATGTCACCTATAACAGGTTGATACTCCTGTTGTCCCAGGTACAGTTGCATCATCGATTGAAGATGTGCTAACCCATCAGCCTACATACATGTTATATCAA
Organism: Calendula officinalis; assembly: GCA_963853835.1. Lineage (NCBI taxonomy): Eukaryota > Viridiplantae > Streptophyta > Magnoliopsida > Asterales > Asteraceae > Calendula > Calendula officinalis. Next base: position 3,748,277 of record OY970823.1, on the reverse strand, counting down.
ATATTAATATATTATGACTAACTGTACATTTAAACTTAAAATGAAATATTACCGCAACATTTAAAGCTCCTCCCAGATTATGGCCACGTGATAAGTTGTCTCCAACAGGCCTTGGATTTCTAATAAAGTCTACGGTACGTTGAAAGTACCAAGGCATATAATCATTTGAAGCTGTTGGCATGTCCATCCATTGGTGTGGAGTAATGGAATTATCAAGACGGTTGTTCCAATGTGTCACATAAACGGCACGCTTCACACGCCAATCTAGACCTGTGTTTCCTCTACGGCTCTCTTTACGTAAAAGCCTATGATCTGCTATAGTAAAGAGGGGCGCCATTGGAATACCTTGACAAACGTTGAATTGTCTTAATACCCTGTTGGGTAAGTACTGCTCCACTACTTCCCAATGAATAACATATGTTACACATAACCAGGTAGTCGGGTTGTATGTACACACTGGTGATAGAACTTGGGCAAATTGTTCATAGGGAGTCCACAAGAACTGCAAAATTTTGTTATAGCTCAATATTTTGTATAACATTTGTAGATTAGATTTAACTAGTAAAATACCTCTCCCCTTGTCAATTGTTGTAACGATGTCCGATACCCTGTCACACAGTTCTTGGATAGGTGCACGAACGATAGCGGTTGATTCCACCTGAATGTTAATATATTGAAAATTAGTTATGCTATTATCATTTTAATATAAGGATACCGGATTACGTACCTAGCACCAAATGTTTTTCCGTTTAATGATATATTTCTATCGGCAAGAATCGGTGAACAATTGGGCAACCTAGTCCATGCCCACAGTTGAAGCAAACTCATAGGCCCGCAAATGTGAAAACGCCTATGATCAGTTCCTTTGCAGAGGTTTCGGTAGAGACTGGCCAGAACAGCACTACCCCAACTATATCGACCGCAGTCTTCTAGATCTTCAAGTAAGTGTAACAAATACAAATGGCAGTAATTGTCTGTGTTATGCGTAAATATAGTACCGTTCAGTAGAAGCAGTACGTATAGCCTTGCCCTTTGTAGCCACTCAAAATCATTCTGCGGGGTATACTCCGCCATAAATTTAGTAAGACATGTTACTTTCACCTGACTGCCTCTGAAATCACCACTTGCCGGCCTGAAACCAAGCAACCGCTGAAAGTTGTCAATTATGTGCTCATAATCGGTTTGCGGTTCAACACCTGTAACAGCGTCGCCATCAGTCCGCAACCCCCATATCGCTTGAACATCTTGGAGGGTCACTGATGACACGAGGGACGAATTTTATGACAACGGTGAGGCGGATGAAGGCGGCCCGCACGTTGACCAACCTTCTCAATTGGCTTTGTATGACTACAGCCAATTTCAAACAAATGCACAAACTGAGGTTGATGAGCAGGGCCCGATATCTGATGAACACGATGAAATAATATTTTGGAACTCAAACAGGCCTTACCACTTACAAATATGTATGTTCTTCTCTAACAAGCAAGAGATGATTGATGCGGTTAGGTCTTGGAATATAGACCAAAATAAAGAGCTTTGGGTTGTTGATAGTTCAACTACAAGGTGGGTTGCTAGGTGCTCTACTCTTAAACCAGAAAAAATACGAAACACATCCACCAGCAACCCCTCTAACCGAAACACATCCACCACCAACCCCTCTAACCAAAACCCATCAACCAGCAACCCCTCGAACTCGGACGCCCCATGTGAATGGTATGTTCGTGCAACTAAGAAGCGGAAGGAAGGGTTGTGGCAACTACGAAAATGGGTAGGCAGACACAATTGTCATCAGGGTACGGTTTCTGGAAACAACAACAGATGTTTGACGTCCGAGTTCATAGCCACCAAAATCCTCCACCACGTAAGGATCAATATCGCATTCCCGGTTAAACACATTATAGCAGATGTCAAAGAAAATATTCACGTTGACATATCTTACATCAAGGCTTGGCGTGCTAGGCATATTGCTATAGAGAGGCTATTCGGGACTTGGGAAAGCAACTTTGCAGAATTTCCCAAGTACATTGAGGCTTTATTGGCGGCAAACCCTTCCACAATCGTTCAGTGGTCAATTAGGGAGAGGGAGAGTGCTGATGACACCCGGCAAATTTTTAAATCTATTTTTTGGGCTTTTGGACCTGCTATCGCAGCCTTTCCGTATTGCATGCCTGTTATTTGTGTAGACGGGACATTTTTAAAAGGCTCGTACAGAGCGAAACTGTTGACTGCCGTCACAAAAGACGCGAATAATCAGATTCTACCTCTCGCGTATGCCATTGTTGACGAGTAGTCAAACGAAAATTGGGCATGGTTCTTCAATAACCTACGGCAGTACGTTTGCAATCAACGTAATCAACAATCTGGCAGGCTACGTCGGTTATGTGTCATTTCTGACAGACACCAAGGGCTTCTATATGCAATGAACAATCTTGAAGAGTGGCGGGAGCCAAATGCGTTTCATAGATATTGTCTGAGGCACGTCAGAAGCAACCTCCACAAGAGTTTCAAAAACCACCGAATGAAACAACTATGTTGGGTGATGGGTGCCACTACTGAATTGCGTAAGTTTCAGGTAGCCAGAGACGAACTCATATCTATCAACGAGTCCGCGGGGGCGTATCTGGAGGAGATCGGGGTTGATAAGTGTACTCTTTTGGGAGACACAGACCATAGACGTTGGGGGAACACGACATCAAACATCGCCGAGAGTTACAACAATGTACTGCGTGGGGCTAGGCTTCTCCCAATTAAGGCAATGGTTGACTTCACATTCACAAAAACTGTCAACCTCTTCAGAGAGCGTGCTGAGAAAGCGTCTAAATGTAACACGCCACTAACCCCGCGTATGTGGGATCTTTTCACCAGGCGCGACAGATATGGACGGCAGCACGATATTCTTAACTTTGACTACGCGGAAGGCGTGTACAGGGTGAGGCCAAGGGTTCAACCGGGCCAAAGTGGTGGGAACGATCAAACGGTGACTTACAACGGTGGAAACGGTTCTTGTACATGCGGGAAGTGGCAAATGATGCGATTTCCGTGTTCACATGCTATTGCCGTTTGTCGTCATAGAGGTGATGACCCGAACCTTCTCGCGAATCGGGTGTACACAACACACTATTGGCAACGTCAACATAGAAAAGCCTTTACCCCGCTAGCCCATGTCTTTTACTGGAACGACCCGAATTGGGAATTGAGAGCCGCAAGTGGAAGAATTTCCACAAGAAGAGGGAGGAGACAGGTGAATAGGTTCCCTATGGAGATGGACCAGGCAGATCCAACGCAATCTGGCAGAAACCGTTGTGGAATTTGCGACCGGGAAGGGCATAACAGAACCAGATGCCCAAATCTTAGTGGAGAAAGAAGAGTGTAGAAGCATTTTGTGCTTTTCAGTTATTTTTTTGGTACTTAAGTTAATGTATTATTAAATATGTAATAGTTTTTTAATGCACGTTTTAATAAGATAAGACCAGTTTTATTTCACATGATATATCAAACTATATTACATATCATTCATTCTCACGTTTAACAGTAAAAATCACATTTCTACCATTAGTCTGATAGTCATCATTTATGATAAAAGTACAAAGTTCATCAGGTAGAATTCCGTTTTCATGCATGAAATGCTTGAAATCACCACTCATTTTAACTTCCCCAAATTGAGTAGCATGGAGGTCCATGACTTCAACAGAATCACCTCTTCGTATCACGCAATGTCTTTTCTGAAGTAGGTGGTTATGCTGCCTCACAAACTGAGGCGGTAAAAGCTGAAAATACCAAAAAATTATAATTTTAGTTAATTGAACAAATATTATCTTGTAATTTTAAACGTACCATCTTTTGCTTTCTCTTGTCAAAATTCTTAAACCTCCCTTTTAACTGCCAGAGATGAACAACCGGTGGTCCTATTTCACGCAACACTTCAATATGTCGCTCATATCGAGCTTGCTCTTGATCAAGCCAAAGAAGTTGCTCCTCGTCTGCAATTTCTTCCGCATGCACCTCATTATAATCCATAGCTATCAAACATTCTAACTCAGCCTCATCTAAAGGAGGCGAATCATACACGGGGTGATATGGAGGTGACTCGTTATTCGACGAACTCATTCTTAATTTTATGATTTGTGAAGTGTGTTTTTTTGGTGAAGTCGTTTTTTTGTTGTGTTGGTTTGTGAAGTCTGAAGTGTTATGATTCCAGGTGAAGATGTTTTTTGTTTTTTGAGATGTAAGGGGAAAAGGTTTTTTTTTGTTTGGAGGTTGTTGTTTAAGCCGGAGTGTGCAAAATATATAGGCAGCTTAAAGCCGGCCTCGGGGAGGCCGTAAAGGGGAAGCCGGCCTCGAGGAGACCGGCATTGGGGCAGTCACATCAACCTAGAAGAAGCCGGCCTCGGGGAGTCATGGTTTCAAGTGGAAGCCGGCCTCTACGAGTCATGAAAGCCTATTTTTGAAAGGGATAAAGATTCGAGCCTATTTGTGAAAAAACGGCTCCGATGGAGCCTATTTTTGAAAAAAATTCACTTTGAGAACGAGAACTACACGATCATAACGAGCCAATGCAAAGGACCGGTGTACCCTCGGACTCTTTGCTAGCATGTGTAAAGGAGGAAAAGATGGTCTTAGTTGTGAAAAGGTCGAGAAGTCAGTTAGCCACAACTCCAACAATAGTCGGGCTGCACCCACGTCGGTTCAGTCACCGTTGCTAATGATCACGTTAGGAGTCGTGGTTTTTGTGCTAGACTTGTTTTAGTGGATTAGAAGAAAGTTATACTAACTTTGATTTTAAGACAGATCTAACAATTCAATTGTGATACGGATTTGTATATCGAGTGGAAGCTATAAACCTAGCTTAGGGTTTGTTCGGCCAACCGAACTCCAAGAACACGAGTTCTCGTGTTTCAACGGAAACGTTTTTATTAATCTCAAATAACTTGCCATCCAACTTTACAATACGATAGTTTAAATACTAGAATACTAAAACAAATCCTAAACCAACTCGAAAAGAAACAAACTAAAAGATAAGAGCTAAAACAAACTTTAAAAGATAAATCCTAAAAAAATGGTTGGATGGTTGGATAGAACCGGAAGCTTCTAGATCCGTATCAGTAAGGTTGGATGGCAAGTATTGATTAATAGAAAACGTTTAAAAAGAACTCTTGTTCTTGTGATTCGGTTGGCCGAACACCCCTCAAGCTAGGGTTTAGCTTCCATACGATACAACCGTATCAAGTGGTATCTGAGCAAGGTTTTTTTTTCTCAATCATGTCGGGACGTGAGGAAGATCGTCGTCACCACCGTAGATTCGCCGCCGGAGGCAATGGTTTTGCACAACGTGACCCACAAGATGTTGCTGAGGTCGAACGCCTTCAACAAGGGATTCGCGAGCTTGAACTAAATCAGTTTGATCACGAAGATTCCACCACCGAGTCTGTCGCCTGGAATAATGGTGACGACCACAATGTTTTTGGTCGGCAGCCCCGTCGCCGTCCATCTCCGCCACCCACTGACCTGTTACGAGCTCTTGGTATTCGACCACAAATCCCGGTTGTCGAAGGAAGAATGCAACCGAATGACTTTATCGATTGGGTTAAGACTGTCGAACACATCTTCGACCTACAACGAATCCCGGAAGACCTAAAGGTAAAAATTGTTGCAATACATTTACGTAAATATGCTTCTTTGTGGTGGGAACATGTACAACACCAACGTTATCAACAAGGGAAACATAAGGTCGAAACGTGGGACAAGATGAAAAGATTAGTGCAGTCCAAATTTCTTCCGGTAAACCACAAACAAGACTCGTTTTTAGATTACCACAATCTAAAACAAAATCAACTATCGGTTGAAGATTTCATCGTAGAATTTGAACGTTTACGTATGCGATGTGACATAGAAGAAGACGACGAACATGTTATAGTACGATTTTTGGGGGCAGTCCGATCCGAGATATCAGACATAGTAATGTTACAAAAATATTGGTCGTATTCTGATGTGTGCAGGTTAGCTCAACGAGTTGAAAAACAACTGCCAAACAAGCGAAAACCTACACCTCCATGTTTTGCAAACCAGCCAACGACAGTCACCAACAATCCCGTCCAGAAGGAGCCAAACAAAGCCGATCCAACAACCCGAAATGTTCTCGTGGGACTCCGTCCAAACACACTCCGTTGTTATAAATGCCAAGGCCTCGGGCATTTAAAACGCGACTGCCCGAATAAACAAGTTGTAACTTTTGTGGACGAACCGATACCCACATATGACACCGAAGACGAAAACGAAAACGACACCACATAAATTATTTACCTGGAACGCGGTGAAGCATTGGTAATACAACGAGTTCTAAACACCACCGTCCACAACCCCACCGATGACACGTAGTGGCTTCGTAATAGCATTTTTCGTACCTAGTGCATGTCAAAAGGTAAAATTTGTAATGTCGTTATTGACGGAGGCAGTTGTGAAAACATAGTTGCAAGATCCATGGTAGAAAAACTCAACTTACCGCTAAAACCTCATCCCGAACCCTACCAACTTACGTGGCTTAAAAAGGGCAACCTCATCAAAGTGACACATCGATGCTTAGTTCAATTTTCTATCAGAAATAAGTACGCAGATGAATTATGGTGTGAAGTACTTCCCATGGATGCCTATCATCTTTTATTAGGGCGTCCATGGCAATATGACAGACGTACCAAACACGATGGTTTCCGGAACACATATTCCTTTAAAAAGGATGGCATTAACATCACCCTCGCCCCACGCAACCCTCGGGACACGGGAGCCGAATCTATGTTGGTCTCCAGACCTGTTTTTGCCAACCTTTACAAAACCACCTTTAACGTCGTTGATTTAGCCCTGTATGAACCTGGTGGAGATGATGACTCGAGGACGAGTCCTTTTTTAGAGGGGGAGGATGATACATATATAAACCCGCTAGAAGATTCCGATCAGTTCTCATCCACCATCCAACCAATTTCAAAGTTATCTTTTATTTAAGTCTTGTTCTTAGCGTTAGTTAATTGTTTTCCTTATCCTTAAGGTTTTCTTTTAAATCTTTATTTAAAACAAATGTAGTCTTTGGTTGGAGCAGACAAGTATTTTGAGGTTAATAAACATGTTTCTTTTGAAACCAGTTTCTTTGTCGTTGTTGATTCGGTTGGCCGAAGAACGTATCACTCGATCACGAATCCGTATCAAGTGCTTGATACGGTTGTATAGTATGGAAGCTAAACCCTAGCTTGAGGGGTGTTCGGCCAACCGAATCACAAGAACAAGAGTTCTTTGTTTCAAAAGAAACGTTTTCTATTAATCAATACTTCCCATCTAACCTTAAAATACGATAGTTTAAATACTAGAAAACTAAAACAAATCCTAAACCAACTTGAAAAAGAAAAAAACTAAAAGATAAGATCTAAAACAAACTTTAAAAGATAAATCCTAAATTCGGTTGGATGGTGGAGATAAATCGGAAGCTTCTAGATCCGTATCATCCTCCCCCTCTAAAAAAGTGACTCGTCCTCGAGTCATCATCTTCATCGGGCTCGTACGGGGACATATCAGCAACCTTAAAGGTGGCAGAGACTTTGTAAACGGGTTGATTAAGCTCAAGATCCTGGATCCTTTGCCGCAATCGTTTGATTTCGACGTCACGTGGGTCACGTTGTTCAAACTCGTTGCCTCCGGCGGAGAATCTACGGTTTTGACGGCGATCTTCCCCACGGCCGGACATCTCGATGAACTTGTTGGCCGAATCGTCTTGATCAAAATGATTTAGTTCGAGCTCGCGAATCCGTTGTTGTAGCCGTTCGATCTCATCGACGTCTCATGGGTCACGTTGTTCATGGCCGTTGCCTCTGGCGGCGAATCTACGGTGTTGACGACAAAAAAAAACTTTAAAAGATAAATCCTAAATTCGGTTGGATGATGGAGATAAATCGGAAGCTTCTGGATCCGTATCACTTACAATACAATAGTTTAAATACCAGAAAACTAAAACAAATCTAAACCAACTCGAAAAAGAAACAAACTAAAAGATAAGAGTTAAAACAAACTTTAAAAGATAAATCCTAATTTCGGTTGGATGGTGGAGATAAATCGGAAGCTTCTAGATCCATATCACTTACAATATAATAGTTTAAATACTAGAAAACTAAAACAAATCTAAACCAACTCGAAAAAGAAACAAACTAAAAGATAAGAGTTAAAACAAACTTTAAAAGATAAATCCTAATTTCGGTTAGATGGTGGAGATAAATCGGAAACTTTTAGATCCGTATCAAATTGTATGTTGAAAATGTATATGTCATACTAGTTTGTTTTCTTCTTGATTGGGTGTAAGTTATTTCTTGTGTTAGCTAGCAATGGTTATGTTTTATTATCATTATTTATAATCCTAAAAGTGTATGCTAGTTATGTTAACCCAAAATTTTTATAAGAAAAATAAGATCATATAATTTATTATTTTTAATTTTAGGCTTCATTAAAACCAATTTTTGTATATAAAATTAATTATTAATAACAATGCTAATAGTATAAATAAATAAATAATATTAATAACATTTATCGTATTCAAAACAAAAGTTACTATATATTTAAGGTAGTAAATTACTATTTTATAAATTTAAGGTACAAAAATAGATAGTTATATATGAATTGATTAGTTATATAGGAACATATAAGTTGAGTGTAAACCATCATTTAAGGTAGTAAGTTGCTATTTTATAAATTTAAATTTCATATATATAAAATGTAATTTCAACAAAATTGATCGGACGGAAAGAACATAAAAAGGAAAAGAAATGGGCCACCCAGTATTTGAAGATGGGATCCATTAATCGCATACGACTTTGCCTTGTCACTCGGAAAAAACTAAATCTCAAGACTAGCCGTAAGGGCATACTCGCCCCCAAAGGTCGCTTTTTGGTCACCCCTAAGGCGCGTTTCTCCCCTTACGCCTCTCTTCCTCGACACGTCGCCCATCACAATTTGGCAGTTGGAGCGACCTTGTAGGTCGCTTCATTTTCAAAGGGTAAAAGTTAATTTCAAAGGGAAAAGGAGTTTGGTCGTCTGTTGTGGGTTTGATAGAGATTTATTATGAATTTAGTCGGAAGAGAAAAATCAATATAACGTTAATGTGAGAGAGTTTACCAACACCCCTTAAATTCCAATCTTATATTGCATATTCAATTAAATAAAATTTCATTTGTTTAATGTACGTCATCCATATTGTATATTTGCCTATAAACAAAGATATATGTTAACGACAGCCGATGGTTTGCTTTTGTTTTGTGGTGTACGATTCTAGTATCAAGAGAAGCGGTTGACATAAATAGTTGGTGGGACACGTGTAAGGTGATGTGTGGTTGTTTGTCACCTTCCAATATTGCGTAGCCAATATCGTTTGTTAGTTTGATTTTGGGAAAAACAAAAAATAGAGTGTTATAATTTAGAAAAAAACATCACCTTCTTTCGTTTTGAAATTACATAGATTGTTTTTTTTCGCAAATTATTTCATCGATGCACTTTTTCCATAAACGGACATTTAATTTTGGAACATTAAATACTCTCACGTGCAAAGCACATGAGGGTATAAGTGTCATTTTGTGTATGTTTATAGTTGGATCTTTGTTAACTTGTTAAAGTACAAAGTAAACTACCTAGATGGTCATTATAGTTTGAGCAAAATAATTGATTCCATTCCATTTCGAAATTACATTGATCATTTTTTGTCATTAAACCACTCTATAAGTTAAAAACAAGAGTGTAGATGTAAGGTTGTTTTTAGACCTCAGCAAGCCTAAAATTATCTATATTGAACGTTTGCACAATAACCACCCTATAAATCTACATTTTAAGCCATGAAAAAAGAAGATGAACCATTATTAGGGCAAATCAAAGATAAACAAAATTACGTGTTAAGGGATTGAGTAGATTTGTAGGGTTTATTTGATCAGGTAATGTGCCAACATACAATGGAGATAAGTCGAGGCTTGGTGAGGTCAAAAAACAATCTTGAATAAATATTTTTGTGTTTAATTAATGGGAAATGATTTGTTCAAGGCAATTTATAATTTATATAAGGCAAATTAGAAATTTTGAAGGCAATTAAATAACTTAATTTGCCTGGTTTCATAACAAACGATGATCCATGTAATTTAGGAATGCGAAATTTTCCCCAAATCACAAGGACTATATGTGTACTTCACTTTATATCAAATGAGAAACTAGACACATACAAAAAAAAAATGATATTTTGCACTCTCATATGTTTGAAAACAGGCTAACGGACGACCCGAGGGATGCCATCCATGTAAAGTAATGTAAATTGGAAGTTTGACCATGCGTTAAAAAGATAACTTTTGGGTAGAAAGTTCGAGAGGAACTGAGGGACCCCGACCCTATCGGATGTCGTGTGTTTAAGCCAAAGTAGGGTTTTCAGACCTCATTTCTCAACCTACACCTTGTGCACCCAACCTTAAGAGCTAGGGGGATTTATGATCGATTTGGGCTTTTCAATCGTGAATTCAGCCATTCGATCGTGTGGATTCATCGTAGTCCTTTATCCAGTTGACCCCTAATTTGCGTTTTGATTCCTATTTCCACCTCTAGTTGTGTGTCTATGTGTTTAGGGCTCATTTGTGTGACTTTGATCTTGTGGTGACATTGATTGGGTATTGTTAAGGTGAGTAGAATCTTATTCAAAACCGAGCGTATTGACAAATGAGATTTTCAGGTTTATCTCTCGTAATAATGGTTAAACTAATCGAGTAATTTGGTTGGTTGTGTAGCTAAAATTATGTGTCATATGAATGGGGGAGGATGCATATAAAAGAGGGCGGTTGATGCCCAATCTAAGATAACTCTTAAACCCGACTTTAATTTAAAGGAAATACTGTACGACATAGAGATGAAAAACCATCTTTTAATTAAAGTAAAATATAAGTTGGAGATAAAAAAAAACGTCGTTCTTGAGAACGTGCGAGATGGGAAAAAGCAGAAAACTTCAAATAATATAATAAAAAGCATTTTTTAAGAATTATGAGCTCAACTTTTAATAACATATTTTAAAGCAAAATGTATATAATTATATTTTAATATAAGTTTTTGAGTAAATTACTGTTTTTATCCCTGTGGTTTACCCAATTCTGCGTTTTTGTCCTTGTGGTTTTTTTTCTATTTTTTTGTCCCTGAACTATGCCAAATTCCTTTTTTTTGTCCTTCCGTCCATTTTCTGCCGTTAACAAACGAGAAATGCTAAAAAAGTGAGGGTATTTTCATCCTTTCTTCATGTTCTTCATATGTGTTCTTCAAATTGATGAACCCTAATCCCCAAATCCCAATTTCTTGAACAAATTGATGAACCCTAATCCCCAAATCCCAGTTTCTTGAACCCAAATCCGGTATTTCGCCGGTATATCGTTTCGACCTTTGACATGATTTCGATTTGATTTTAATTTTTCCCCAATTATGTCATCAATCCAACCTACAACATGAAGAAAACCTAACAGATCTTCAAACCTCATAACACATAAAGAAACCTAATGATTCAACTGACGGTTTGGAGCATGCGGCGGCAATCTCGCCGTGACAGGAGCTGACGGCGCCGGTGAAGAAGGATAACAAGGTGAAGAACCAGGAGAAGGAGCAGATGCTGCCGCCATCGCCATCAAACAACCTTCGCTCCACGATAGCCTGATCGGATATTTGACTTTCGGAGAAGAAGAAGAAGCGTGAGGGCAAAGGTTATCGTCGGATTTATGAAGAGCGCAGCTGCAGTTGCGGTGGTACAGCCTCCACCCACCACCCACCACCGATGTCGTCGCTCGAAATGCATCCTCCGAATACGTTTCCGAACATTCCATCTCCGACAGTTCCAGACGCCATTGTTGAACTTGCAGTTTTGATTTCTATTTGCTTCTAAAAAACAGCTCGAAACGATTGTCAGGCGAAATTGGGATTTGGGTTCAAGAAATTGGGATTTGGGGATTAGGGTTCATCAATTTGTTCAAGGAATTGGGATTTAGGGATTAGGGTTCATCAATTTGAAGAACACATATGAAGAACATGAAGAAAAGACGAAAATACCCTCACTTTTTTAGCATTTCTCGTTTGTTAACAGTAGAAAATGGACGGAAGGATAAAAAAACAGAATTTGACATAGTTCAGGGACAAAAAAACTAGAAAAAAAACTACAGGGACAAAAACGCAGAATCAGATAAACCACATGGACAAAAACAGTAATTTACTTTTAAGTTTTTATACGTGAATAAAGTTTTGTGTAATATAATAATATTTTTGTTAAAAGAAGCTTTATGTGAACGACTGTAAAAGAATATGGTGACTATTTGTCCACTCCCTGACATATTATTGGTTGTGGGATACATAGAAATAATGGACGGACGTTAATTGGATTGTGACGCATGAATTCATATTTAATAGTATTTAATATTCAATAATAATGAGTTGATAACAAAAGCCTTTGGCATGATGAAACCAAATCCAAATCCAATACCAACACCAAATGGATCCAAATCAGACACAAACAGGAAACAAAATCTAATCTTTTCTCCTCAAATTACGTAGATCTCAAACATCATTATCATCGATGAGCAGTTATAAGCGTTTCTATGAACCGTAATCCGTCAAACCTTGGGGCAAATTTCTCCGAGCAACAACTCATCTTCTCCGGCGAAGAATCCGCTCGGTGTTGAATCGATACTCCATGGTCCTACACAACAATCAAATAACAAGATCCAATTAATTACTCGAATTTCTAGATCTGCCTAAATAAAAAACTAGAAGAAAGCACAATTTAAATCAAATTTTCTTATGAAAAATTATGTCCTTTTACGACAATTGTACCCGGTGAGAAGTTTCGCTGCTGGAATTAGTGACAGTTATGGCGGTTGTAGCTGAAGCGGCGGCCATGGAAGCTGCTAAAAATGCGGGTTTCTTCATGCTGTTTATTCTGTTGTGGAGTTTGTTTATGGGGTGAACTCGAATTTATATACGGGGAAGAAGTGAGAAGGAAGGGGGCTCTGTTTTTCGTTTTAAGCGGCAACCATTTTCCCGTGATGAGCTTCCATTTTTTTAATTTGATTTTACCGATTTACCCTTGTGTTGCTTGCTTACATTTCCATTTTTTTAATTTGGGAGTGGTAGGGTGTTTATTTATGTAAAAAGGATGTCGTACATATTTGTATTTAATTATGCAATTATGACTAAGCTTTGTTGTCCAACATGTGTTTATATATAGCGATGAAGTCGGAAAAAAAAGATCAATAGATGTAATCGTCCACAAATTAAATTACAACTCGAGTACAGTGTAATCAAAAGGTAACGAAATAGCTGACCTCACAATTCCTTTCAAACAGATTTTTTTCGAATGGCAAACGAGCTTCGGCATAATCATCATCTCGAGTAGGAGTGTAATTGAGCCAAGTTCGACTGGATTTAAGCTCAGCTCGTTTAATTTTTTGGGAGCTCGAGCTCAGCTCATTTAAATTTCGAGCCTTATATTTTATAAAATAAAAAGAAAATGTTTGAAATTTGGTAATAAAGGCCACATTTGCTTTCATGTCTCGAAATAATCACTAAAAAGAAATGGGTTATAAACAATTTTCAGAAACTACCCCTTTCTAGGGCTGATTTTGTAAATTTTATATTGTGATGCTACCCCTTTTTTAGGGCTGATTTAGTAAATTTCTTTTTTAGAAATGCAATTAACGTGTGTTTTTTTAGTAGTGTTTATTTACGGGGGATTTGAAGACCATTATCCTTAATTGTGTCCATTTTATAATATTATCTATTATCTATTTACCTTTATATACATTTATGATAACATATTTACTGTTAATTAAGATCTTAAAACTGAGTTTTGGATACCCCGTATTCCGTTATGCATTTATTCTCATATAAAAATCGTTGGGTTCCATCTAGGGATGCAAATTTAACCCGCGGGTTTGGGTACCCGCGGATACCCGAGTTTTACGGGACGGGTATTACCCGTCTAAACGGGTAACGGGTCGGGGATGGGTTTAAATTTCATACCCGAGAGCGGGTACGGGTCGGGTACGGGTTTTATAATACCCGCACCGTTTATACCCGACCCGGATATATATTAATGTGTATTTTCTTTTAATACAGGTTTAGCCCACTAGTCACTACTCAAACTTAGCCCAACTATTAATCTCTCATTAGCCCAATTTAATAATGGTTAAAATATGGCCCGTCTCCCGTTAGTCCATTACGTATTGAACGAAATAAGTCTGAACGAACTAAGAGTATTAAATGTTTTAACTATTTTGTTTAATTTTTTTATTGAACGGGTACCCATCGGGTTACCCGTACCCGGCGGGGATTTTTCTACCCGAACCCGATGGGTATTTGACCGGGTACGGGTATGTGAATTGCGGGTCGGATACGGGTACGAATTTTACAGTACCCGCTATTACCCGTACCCGTTTGCCCATTCCAAGTGTTGTTTCCTTTTCCATCCCATTTTGGAATATTTATTATTGCTTTAATTGATTGAATTTAATCATTTTCAAGTTCATTTATTCTTATTGGCAGTTTATTTTTAATTTTCATTATTATTATTTAGTTTTAGTTGTTATTTTTATTTTTATTATTGTAATACTGTATTCTTTTGTTATTATCATTCTATTTTTAGTAGAGCAGTCAAATTTTCATTTGGGTTAAAGCATATTAAATAACCAAAATTAGTGTAAACAAAAACTTATTTTACGTAAACAAATGATTAACTTAACCAAAATTGTGTTAAAATTGTTGTAACGCGGGTACTTCGTCATTAGAGGGTAAGGTATGGTGGCTTAAGCCATTGGCCACCTCTGCGCTATCTATGTGTCAAATCACCATTTCACATTTCATATTCCAAACCCCAAATACCCCCTCTACCATAATTTTACCTAAAATACTTTTTTAGGACCCATTAAAATACCATTTACCCAATAAAAACACGCCAAAAACACTCTCTCTCTTCGCCGGCCTCGCCAAACGTTCGGCGCATACCCTCACTCACCCAACGGGCGGTGTGGTGGCGGGGGGTCAAGCCGGCTTGAGGTGCCATGTAGGCAAATGGAGATGGTTAGCTTGGGGTGTTCGTTATTATACCTGATACTCTTATATAAACACAATTATTATAAAAAATACTATTGAAACTAAAAACTATAATATATACTTCCTCCGTATCAAAATAAGTGACACACTTTCCATTTTGAGGTGTATCAAAATAAGTGACACACTTTAAAAACTTTCATTATTTGGTAAAAATAGTGAGACCCATACCCACTAACTATCCACTTTAATAAAGTGAAATTACCCTTATACCCTTACTTTTACTTTTAAAACTCATTAATATCACTTTATTCAAGAAAAATGGGACCAATTCTCCACTAACTATGTACTTTAATATATTTTAACCTCTACTTTAATCTTTTACCTCAAAAAAACGTGTAAGCTCATTTGTGTCACTTATTTTGATACGGAGGAAGTATTAAATATGTGGAAATCTTTTATTAAAATTTAACTTGGTATTTGTGGCTACAATATTGGTTATATAATTGAATTAAAAAATCACATACTATCCTCTTAATGTATTTGTATTGTATTTCTTATTGGTAAATTTTAAAAACTCAAACTTATATAAATAAACTAGCTAAATTATTCTTAAATTTATATGAAATATCAACAGAGTCTCCCTGCCATTTATAGCAATAGTAATTGTTATTATTATGCTTATTAGACCATTCCACATTTGTTTTAATCCGAATCACTAAACTACATCTGAACATAGAAATCAAAACCGATTGAAATGATAATTTACACTTTACGTTAAAAAGATTAGATCTAAAATCCCGCCGTAACGCGCGGGTATACCATACCTTGTATAATACAATCCTCATTTAATCAATACTGTTCATTACAAAAATTTAGACGGAGTTTTGTTTTAAAACGGGGTTACCACAAAACCAATGATCATGGATATCACGTGGATCTAGTAGATTATGAGTTTATTTCATTATATAAATCTTAAATTGAATGGTTGTCTTTGGAAATTTGAAATGCGAAGAATATGCAAGGCAAACTTGAAATCTAATTTTATAATCTTTTATAAATTAAAATAATAGATAACAACATAAATTAAAATTTTATCTTATACAAACTATAATAATTATGTAATAAGTAAATAAATTTATATTAAAAATACTGTTGTTTTTTATAATTTATGGAATCTAAAACCCCGCAAACAATACCGTAGCGAAGCCTGGGTTGATAATGCTCGTTAGTTCTATTTTTGAACTAGATAATTTAATATGAGAAATTATATTGGGTTGTTCTAACGTATGCTGCTGTGGCATACGATAACGTGTATTTAATAAGCCAATAATTTCCATTTAAACAGAAAATCGAATTTAATGCATCTTCTTTTTTTTTTTAACAGCAAAAAAAGAAGGCAACGAGATGAGCTTCGGAATTGCCCTCCACCCCGGAAGACTTCCAAAACTATATTAAAAACGAGAGTCTAGCAAAAAACTAGACTAAAAAAGGTTACATTACAAGGGATTTTTCAACCACTAATCCCATAGGATCTTAACTTTTTTAGACCTTTGAGCTAACCACGAATACGAAAACAAACGGATATTATCAAATAAATCCGATTTTTTAGACTACCATTATTAAACACGACCGAGTTCCGAAATCTCCACAACATCCAACAAGTTGTAAACCCAATAGTGAATATCTTCAATTTACGATAATTTGAGCTCGGTAAGCCATCACATTTTGAGCCCCATTGATCAATCGAATCACAAGTCCATTCCTTCATGTCACACCATCTATAAATCATTTTCCAAAGATCTTGA
Source organism: Calendula officinalis (assembly GCA_963853835.1). NCBI lineage: Eukaryota > Viridiplantae > Streptophyta > Magnoliopsida > Asterales > Asteraceae > Calendula > Calendula officinalis. The sequence goes on along the minus strand of OY970823.1, from coordinate 3,731,397 downwards.
GCTAAAACACAACCAAACATAATATGAGATGAAGATTCCATCTTATAATTACAAATTGGACACATAATGGATTCTATTCCCATCCCTCTCCTCGATAAGTTTTGTCTCGTTGGAATCCGGTCTAAATAAAGACGCCACGTAAAAATATTTACTTTCAAAGGAATAGCTTTACACCAACAAAAATTAATATTCGAGCCTGGGAACAACGTATCATTAATAATTTTCCGAGCTCCTCTAACCGTAAACTCACCTGAATCACCCAATTCCCAATACACTTTGTCTCTTCCTTCGGAAATTTGCGAATCCCGAATAAGGTTCAAAAGATTATCATATTGTTCTTTCTCTACCCCGTCCCGAATTCTTCTTCTCCAATTAAAAACTCATTCACCATTCCTCCATCTATCTTTAACCTGAGCTCCTCTAACCATAAACTCAACTGAATCACCCAATTCCCAATACACTTTGTCTCTTCCTTCGGAAATTTGCGAATCCCGAATAAGGTTCAAAAGATTATCATATTGTTCTTTCTCTACCCCGTCCCGAATTCTTCTTCTCCAATTAAAAACTCATTCACCATTCCTCCATCTATCTTTAACCTTGCAAAAAGAGTTTGATTCTAATCGAAAAAATCGATTAAATAATTGTGAAAGATGAATATCACTTATCCAAGCATCCATCCAAAATTTGATCGTTTCACCATTAACCAATTTAAATTGAAACTCATTAAAATCAACAACACTATTTTCATGCAAATAATTAACTGTCCCTATACCATGTACCTTTTTTCAAACGAGGATTATTGGACAAATTGAAACCCCCATCTTCACCATGGATCGCCTGAATATCCGACACTAAAGGGCCTCTTTTTCATTTAAAATCCGCCATCTCCATTGTAAAAGAAGAGCCAAATTAAGCGCATCTAGAAATGCCTAGACCCCCCAATTCTTTGGCGGTAATACAAGAACTCCATTTAACCCATCTCATTTCCTCTCATTTTCATTGCCACCCCAAAAGAATTTAGCACGTAACTGTTCCATTCTTTTTAAAGAGGAAGCCGGAGCTCGAAATAAAGATAACCAATAAATACCGAGACTACCCAACACTGACTTAATAAGAGTAAGACGTCCCCCAATCGATAACATATTAGCCTTCCAAGAAGACAACCTTGTACACATTCGGTCATAAATAATGTCCCAGTTACGAACCGAACATTTTGAACCACCCAACCGAAAACCGAGATACTCGAACGGAAAAATCACCTTGACTGCAACCGTGATCTCTGCAAAAAGAATCAATTTCGACGCTCGGAACCCCAAGCCCGTACACATGCGATTTACCCAGGTTGATTTTTAAGCCGGATTGTTCATAAAAATCAGTCAAGACATCCACAATTCCTTGAATATTATCATTATTTCAATCAGAAATAAACATAACATCATCTGCATAAATAAGGTGAGAGATATGAAAATTATCAATACCAATGGAAGCCCCCGATATACGTTTATCAAACACCGCTGGTTCAATCATAGCATGTAAACCCTTCATTGCAATAATAAATAAAAAAGGAGAAAGCACGTTAATGTTAATCAATACATATTTAGGAAATGATTGGGTTATTAAAGCACGTTATCGTATGCCCAGGGGCATACATTAGAAAAACCCAATTATATTAGTTCCTAATATACGTCTATCCGAGAGCCTATCAGTTTGATCTGACAAGTGTCGAAATCAAGGGATTATATGATGGAAGAGAATTAATAATTTACGCATCTTAAATTGAAAAGTGGGTAGGAATATCGGTATGAAGAAAATATAGGAAGAAATATTATTTCTCATTTAATATATATTTATAAAAGATCAAATATGAAAACTTTATATTTTGATAGTGATACTAGTAAACGTTTTTTTTAACAAAATATATAATTGTCGTATAGATAATTGTGACGCCATAAATTGTTTTATATCTACCTCTATATATGAGACCTAATCTTGAATTAAATTTGACAACTTGTCCATTTCGCCCTCTCCCATTGGCTGCCAATGCTGACGTGTAATGGACATTTAATGCGACCTGTCATGGACGTTCTATACATGCAAGAATTCAAGTCAAGTAAAAAACTCAACCATTTTAGCCACAAAATTTGGAAACTCAACCATTCTCCCTCTGTATTTTGTTAACACATTTCATATATCTTAACCCTATTTTCAGGCCGTGATTTCAAGCCACTCCTTCTGCAACTCCGATTTGTTCATCCTCTTCGCCCATGATTTCATGCCATCATCTCCCCGATTTAGGGTTTTTTTTTTAAAATTGCGATTCAACAATCTGCTATGTAGAATGTAACCGTCATGTGGTGATACTTGATGGCGTGATTTCAGGCAACTCCTTCCGCAACTCCGATTTGTTCATCCTCTTCGCCCATGATTTCATGTCATCATCTCCCGATTTAGGGTTTTTTAAAATCACGATTCAACAATCTGCTCTGCAGAATGTAGCCGTCATGTGGTGATACTTGCTGGTGCACCTGGATGTGGAAAATTGACCATCTATGGTTCACAATTAGAAAAGAAAAAACCCTAAAGTTCATTCTCGATTATGGAAGGTATTGGTTCAATTTAGTATTTAGTATAAGTATAAATTACTAAAGTTCATTCTCATTTAGTATTTTATCATCTTCTTTGTTGTTCGTAATTATGTTTTGTTGTTATTCTGCTACTTTTTTGTATTACATTTTTTTACAAAGAGTTTGGAAACTTTAGATAAATCAAAATCAATCCTTAGTTCTTTTGGATACACTCCATCGGTTACAATAAAAAGCACACGTTTATTAACCGTACAAATTAGTAGGTCCTATAGATGACATATTTCAACCCGTATTCTAAAACCAACCAAATCATTTTATCTTTATTTTTAATTATTTATGTGATAGAAGTAAGTCAACTCTTGCGTTCCCTTGGGTTCGAATATAAATTCGGTACTACCATAAAGCATAGACTATACGGTGGGTTCACTTACCTCGTGTGAGTAAAAGCTAGATTGTTAATACCATTAAAACTCAAAATTAAGTGTGAGTGAATTGACGTCTCGTTCATCCATTATAAATATAATAAAAACGCACACCAGAGGATAATAATAATCGAGCCAAGAATGTGTTATTATGGGTAAAAGATCGGCTATGACTTGCGTTATTTGGAAACGGGTCAAAAATTGGTAATTGGCAAGTTGGAAAAGTAAAGGTGCAGCCTACAACATAGTTCGCGACGCAAGCATGGGCACTCGCGGGTGAAGGTGGTACCAGAAATGTGATTCAGGCAGAAATTCCTTTTAGCGACCGCGAGGTTAGTCGCGGGGTGCGAAGTTATGGTTCGCAGCGCGAGCAATCATCTTCACGGAGCGAAGATTGGCGGGTCTTGTGGATCGCGACTCGAAGTATTGGACATGAAGGGAGAATGCGCATTTTGTCGCGGCGCAAATCCTGTTTTGTAGACAAAATCGGGTTGAGTCTAGGGTTTCTCATTCTTCATCCAAATCACTTGGCATCCGATTTTTAGAGAAGAATGCGGCGATTTTTGGTCTTCTTGAGCATAGAACATCACCATTCTCATAGATCTTCAAGCCTTGTCAAAGATTTAAGGTATTTCTTATCCCCTAGCTAGTTGCGGGTTGCGATTTGAGGAAATGTGATTATGGAGTTGATATGTCAAGGATCTTGTAAAGATTGTTAATGGAGGGCGTAAAACACCCGTATAAAGTATGTGAACCTTGTGTTCAAGTAGATTTATGATTTTTTGGTGAAATATTTGAGCTAGGGTTTTGAGATTTCACCAAGTTTGATGAACTAGAAATGTGCTAAATATGTTGGTAGGTCGCAAAGATCTATAGGTTGGAGATATTCCAAAAGTGAGAGGTAAGGATTCGTGTTGATAAACACGATTCGGAAAGCCTAGCTAAGGTGATTCATGTGAACTATTAATTGAGTACACAGTTGTAAATATTTATTTTTATTAATTTGATTGTCAAGTCTTTGAATGGACTACTTGTTTTGTGATTACATTGATATGACTAGACAGTATGCATAATGGTGGGGAATAGTATATGTACGAATATGTGAAGGCCTTGTGGCAAGAATAAAGTTAGCTAGTATAATTGACGCGTTCATCGTGAAACTAACCGAGTCTATAACTGTTAGTACTAAAGAATAGTTAATCTAACCCTTGGAGAAATGGTGGAATAGAAACCTAAATATTTTAGCACATATATAATGACATAAAAGTGTGTGCAGTAAGTGTATTGGCTATGTGATTAAAAATAGGGCTACTTTTAAATAGTTGAGCGTGGGCATTGAGACTGAGGCTCTTGTTTACGAACAAGAGGTTAGACACATTAAATTTCCTAAGTAACGATAATCCAGAATGGGGAAATTTATAATCTTGGTATGGGAGCATTCTAACTACCTTAACAGAGTTACCTAGGGAAACCATATCGAGGGAGACCTTAGAGAGGTCCGTAACTTATGAGCAATTTATGTGTGAATTATGAAAATACTGATGATTTCTGATAAGAGGCTTTGATAGAATTGCTTGAACTAATATACATAAATTAAACGAATCAAAAGTGTACATGTTAATATGAACTGTGCTAAAATGACTGGATTTATGACTCATGTTTGTGAGAGCAAAATTATATGTTTCAGGTTGATTGACCAAACGATGTTGGCGTAGATACGTGATGGATCGGAGTCAATCTGATTATCACAATATCATATAGCAAGTAAGATGTCTTATTTATTACATGTCGAATTGTATGATTGAAATTTATGATATCTGATTTGTTATGTGATACGTTTATGAGCATACAAAATGATATTATGCAATTTGGTATGGTGCTAAGGCTCATGACATGGATGAAAATGATGGATAAATAATGAAATGACCTTATGATGATGTCCCGGGGCCATGATAGATTGGATGCATTTCAGTATTCACGGTACCTTATGGGTCGTGGTAGATTGGAGGCTTTCCAGTTACCCGACAAGGGGTCTTGGTAGATTGGAGGTATTCCAGTTACCTTGACCAATGACTGACTTGATAGATCGGAGGCATTCCGATTATCAGGATGATACGTAGGTCACTTTGGGTTGGAGGGATTCCAATCATCGTGAGAGAATAGACCTTGATATATTGGACGCGTTCCAATTATCTTAGTACATTGTTATCCTTGTAGATTGGAGGCATCCAGTTACCCGGTACTATAACATCCTGACAGATTGGAGACATTCAGTTATTTTAATGACTCAACCGAGATGTGATTAGCATAAAGGACTCGTTACGAAACGGATAAATTTTAATTTTATTGTTTAATAATAGTTTATAATTATTTCTGCCATTTAATGGCTATGTACTCATGTATGAGAGCTGAAGATTAAAAGTTATTCTAGTAAAGACCTTGAGAGGATTAGCATAAGGTTGCCGGTAAAGATTCCCTTCAAACTTTGGTTATGATATGATCTTGTAACACCAACACTTTATAAACTCTGATAATCTTTTCAAGTTCTTGTAAATCCGTATTTCTAGTAATATGAATAATTTATTAAATTTGTAAAATTATGGTTTTAATCGATGTTTTAAAATTACGGGTGTTACTACTTGGTTTCAAACCAGTTTTAATAACCGAAACCAAAATACGACCGTTGGAACCGGTTTCCAAACCGGTTATAATTGGATTTTTATAACTAGAAATGGTTATATGGTTAATAGAGTTTAGAGAATAATTGCTTGCATTCTCATTAGGGATCACCTCAATATATAATACATGTGTCCTATATATATGGAAATGACTGTTACAATATATTCAAATTAATATAATTCAAATCCTTAATCTTCAAATCCTTGATCCTCAAATCCTTGATCTTCTCCATTACAAATATCTACAAGATATATACCTATCTAATATACCCCCGCAGTCGATGCGGGAGGAGACCGAATTCTGAGACTGGATCTGAAGTCTTCAAATAATATTCTGGGAAGCCCTTTTGTGAAGATATCCACGACTTGATAGCGAGACAAAACACGAAGAACACGGACTTGACCTCGTTGAACCTTTTCGCGAACAAAATGTATGTCTAATTCAATGTGTTTAGTTCGTTGATGTTGAACGGGGTTCCCATACAAATATACTGCACTTACATTATCACAATAAACCATGGTGGCATGACTCATGAGTGACCGGTTGATGAATCTCTAAAAGTAGGCTACGTAGCCAACAAGTTTCGGATACAACGTTTGCGACGCCTCAATATTCGTCTTTGGCACTAGAACGGGACAGTGTGGATTGCCGTTTGGCCAACCATGAGATAAGTGTATATCCGAGGTATACGCAGTATCCGGAGGTAGAACGCTGGGTGTCAGGGCAACCACCCAGTCTGCATCGGTATAGGACACGAGATGTAAGTCCCGTAATAAGTGAATTTGTGCACTTATACGCTTTCACTGACCAAATAAAAGTTAATGGCAACACTCAACACTTTTCAAACTTTTATTTATTAATCAATAATGATACAATAAAGTTGCAATTAGTTTGCGGAATAGCTAAGAACAAATCCAAACTAAACTACTTGCATGTGATAGACAATAACAGATACTATCTGAGACAAGTTCTAATCAACAAATGATCATGCACAAGACCAGACACCTTCGTTACAAAGATTTAATTCTCAAATCAAGTAACTAAGGATTAACTGGTGGTCTACATTCTGCTCAAAGAAATAAAGGTCTAGAGTAATTTTAGCAGCGTGTAACCTTGTTGGGTGCACACAGAATTCGATTGCTAAGTCCTCAATTTATAGCATTGGGAAATGTGGGGCCAAAGTAATGATCGATCGAATCCATGTGTGAGAATTCCATTAGTGCAGAGGATATTTCATGCGACGAGCACTACTTACGGAATTCTGACAGTACTTTTTGGTCGTCTTGTGATCGCCGATATCTGCTAGAAGATTTGCAAGATATTCCCTTTATCAACGATGCACTAACTTGTGCTTTACTTGTGTCTTTTTGTGACACTGAAACTTCAGACCTTTGTTCGCTTTAGGTAGCCATGAGTCTTCAGATACTAATGCTTCTTTAGTTACCTTAAAATACATCCGTTGTTTTGTTATATATACAGTGAAACGTTCAAGAAGTTCTATGATTTTATAAAGTTCCGAGGAACAAATCTCAGCCTTTGGATCAATCAATCCCCAAATCACCACCAGCACCGGAAACACATTAGATTCAACATATCAACACCATCACCACAACATGTGTATTAAATCATATGTGATTGCACATTGCCGACCACCACTACCACCCCATCTGTACTAAATCACATGTGATTCAACACGCCCGACCACTACCACCACCACCACCACCACCAACCTTTGTAAGACACCATCTCCACCACCAAAATCCGAACTGATCAAATTCAGTTACCCACAATCTGAGGAACTGATCCTCAGATTGCCTTCTAGCTATTTGCCTTTTTGTCTTCATTAAATCCCTTCAGTGTGGGATGCTTTTCAGCGACCCAACAATCTCCCCCTATTTGATGTAGACAAATCGTTAGGCAACTCCTCCTGAATATGTGAAGGTTTTATATTTAACCTCGAGTATTTTTCACAATTCAGAGGGTCTTCAACATACTTAAAAAAATATTACAATATATGATGATATGATAAGATCGGATCATACTTTAGTTCTTGACTCATATATTTTCTTTTTTGAGTTCTTCTAAGTTTCTAGCAATCAATTAACTCAGGTATGTCAAAATTATTATCATTAACTGATAATATTCATTCATGCAGAGTAAAAGATAATAATAAAAGTAAATTGTTTTGGTGCATACATGGAAGTAAAATATTGTTAAGTTACAGACCATTGTTTATAAAATTATAAACACAAAAAAATTCCAAACACCAGCACATCAACGCCGGTACTTCCATCATCTTCCATCATCAGATCATTTCTCCTTGCCGTTATGGCTGGACCTTTTCCCTTGTCAAGGGAAATATTTTGGATTCTTCCTTCCGGAGCTTGAGTTGGAGCCTTTCTTATGACCAGAGGAGCTGAGGAAGGAGCAATTGGAATCCTAGTTGTACCATAAAGATTGGTGAGAATGATTTCCGGGAACTCTTCAAACCTAACACTTGACCTCCTTTCGTGAGCGGCCATTGAATACCGCTCAGAGGTCATCTGGCTTACACGAGCACCATCACGAACTGAACCCACTGAACCCCTGCCAACATCAGAACTCTGTTATCTCTAGATGAGCTCTTTCCATCACCGCTCCTGCCACCACTACTCGTTCCGGCCCATGCCTTGTTGAGGCACAGATTTCTCCCCCTGAAAATGAAGAGTGGGTATGGCACCTGAAGTATTTTCTTCATCTATCAGTGGCTCAACAAGGTGGTTTGAGATAAGGGTTGCCAGTTCATCATGTTGGAATTATGTGCACAATTAGTCAACCCATGATGATACATCCATGCCTACAAAATACTTAAGGGTCACACCGGTGAGTGTATGTCATACGAGAAAGATATGTAATCATACTGCGAAGAGGAATGATTCATATTAGTCATTATGAATCAGTTAAGTAACAAGTTAAGTTTAACTTATTACTGGATTAGTTTAACTAACTAATTAATACAAGTATTTGTACATTTACTAGTTGAATAAATATACAATGTGTTAATTAAAGATTATCCATAATATGATTTAAAGCTATTAAATCATATAGTGTTTGGATAATATTATTGTATAAGTTATATAAAGGTTATTATATAATTAATTATTTGAAGTATTTATACAAGGCATATATTTCGTGTATATGCATTATACCGAAATATTTATTAAAGTGTATTAATACTAGATATTTAATAGTTAATTGCAATAATAAAAGAATAGTAAAACTATAAGGGAAAGAAACGTAAAAGGGAAAGTTTAATTAAGAAGTTAATTTTAATTAAACTAGAGGGTTCTAAGCGTAATTTGTTTAACTATAAATAAGAGGCTCAGGGTAACCCTAAAACCCCTTGTAGCACCCCACAAATTCTTCCCCCTCCTCCCCTTTGGCTTCGGCCGAATACACCCCAAGGACACAAGCATTGTGTTCTTCGTTCTTCGTGTTCTTCAGGCCTTGAAGAACAAGTTTCGTTACAAGTGATCAACTAGAGGATCGCTCGTCGTGTTCATCATCAGTGTACTTACTTAATCAAGTTAATGTATGTTCTTGGTGGTAGTCGACGAACACACACATACATTGTGTGTGTTCGAGTTTTTCGTACACGACTTCTTTCTTGTTAATCTAGTTTTTCCAAGTTCCTATAATCCTTTAGGGTTTAAGGATTAAGTTTAATCTCAGTTCCGCTTTAAGAGATTAAACTAGCTAGTTGGTTTAACCAGAAAGAACAACCTCATGTTCTTGACAGTATGGTTCTAACCAAGTAAACTAGGTGGTCGACCCAACGGGTTGATCAGTGTTATGAAACCCTTCACATTAATCCTATCACCAATTGATCTTTCTAACTGATTAAACCTGGAGGACAGATCAGCATTGCTGGAAGTGAGGTTTTGAATTGCAGAGATAAGATTATCAATCTGCCCATGTTGTACATTCACGTTCCTCTGAAGATTTCCTGATTGTTTGCCAGGAAATCTTGCACACTGTCTGACATGTTCTAGTGGTTAGATATGTTCTTGATATTGGTGTTGATCACCCCATAGAAGCTCCCAATGAGAGCAAGTTGTCTGAAGGTTTCATTAAAATTCTCCACAAGACCAGAGAGATTTTTTGCAGCTGGCACACCCCGGTTCAACGAACCATCTGGTGCATCAGATCTCCTTGGTTGTGGGACTTGATCAGCTGTGGGAATCGGGTCTTCATCAGAACTATCAGTCCAGCTGATTGGTAGCTTATACTCACTTTCAGACTCAACACCTTGGTTTTCTTGAATGGCATCACCCATGGGCTCCACCGTTTGATTCACACTAGCACCCTCTTCATTTTCAGACTCATTAATAAGCTCATCAACATTCACATACTCAACATTTGGGGCTTCACGGCCTGACCTGGATACCTGATGGACCGGAGAGGGGTCCAAACCAACATTCTCAGTCCTTGGAGGGACTGAAGTAGGAGATTGAGAAATTTCTCTAATTTAAATTTGGGTCGGGTTAGGTATGACACCGGACCTTGAACTCCTAGTTCTGTAACGGTGAGATTGGCTTGTTGGATATTCAGGTGGTGGTGGTGGTGAATGGTCAGATGATGAGTGGTTGTCTTCTTCACTTTCAAACCCCGTATCATCCTCGTGAGAGGAAGCTGATTGTGAAAATTGAGTGAAAGTTAACATACCTCCAGACTTGTGAAATTAGATCGACTCACCATTCCAGCTTTGAAAGACGGTCCAACATTATCATAAAAATCCCGTTCCCAGAGAGTGTAGAAATATTATACATAAGAATCGGGGAAAAGGAATCAATTCCTCTTTGTTGGCAGCAACAACCTTCCTCATAAGTTGATAAAAAATGAGGGAACCAAAATCAGCCCTAACGTCAGAAAATAGAGCAACTCTCATGATTAACTCGTGACCCGATACAGAGCCGAACCCTCCCGTCTTACTTGTCAGGCATTGGGAGATGGTCATGAAGAATGCTGACCATAGTGGACCCATCTTTGTTCTTGAGATACCTCTTGAATAGTCTCCCTGATATTTGATGTGTGGCAGGATGATTCTCTTCGCTTCCTCTAACATTGGAGTTGGTTCATGGACTTGTGGAGTAATGGTGATTTTCGGTTAAAACAAGTAACAAAACGCAGCGGAAAGATTAATTCACCATGAACGAATCTTGATATCAATCATTCAATTAAACTATAGATAAATCAAATAGATAGGAAGAACAATTCATACCCTTGAAGCCTTTGATTATAGTGATTCGGATGGTATGTTGAAACCAATCATTCCAAAGGGGAATTCCTCCAAAGCTAGTCCACACAACACTTGTGCAAGAACACCAAGGATGCTAGTCCTAGAATGCAAGCAAGAAGGCAAGAACTCTTGAGAGAGATTGGGAGAGGGGAGGAGCCAAAACAAGGGAGGAAGGAAGTGTTTATGGAGCCATTATCACCCTTTAGTGGTGCCATTAATCACCCTTTAATGATTTCCATTGACCATTGTTTTATTTGCACTCTAGTCCCTTATCTTTTGTTCCTTCTATTTGCTTACAATTAAGTTTCAATATTAACAATTAATATTAAACTATAATACATACAAGCTAGTAGCTTATATTATTAAATAATGTAATTACCCTAATTACACTATGTATTTAATGGTGTTAAATGTTTAAATGTGTGACCCTTTAGGCTCACATACAACTAGCCATATAACTATATGTTATAGGCGTGAAGCATATTCCAACACTTGTAACAATCCAGAACCCCGTAGCACAATATTTTCCGCTTTGCCCACCGGCGCACAGTTTTGTTCTTGGTATGGACCACTTCCACCCAAAAGGCCTCATTCTAAGAGAGGTATCCACACTCTTATAAGGAGTGTTTCGTTCCCCTCGTCATCCTATGTGGGACGAATCTTACAATTCTCCTCCTTGGGACACAACGCCCTCATTGTGCACATCGGCCCGGGTCTGGCTCTGATACCACTTGTAACATCCTAGAACGTCGTAGCACAATATTGTCCGCTTTACCCACCGGCGCACGGTTTTGTTCTTGAGATACCTATTGAATAGTCTCCCTGATATTTGATGTGTGGCAGGATGATTCTCTTCGCTTCCTCTAACGTTGGAGTTTGTTCATGGACTTGTGGAGGTCTTACATAATCGAGTTTGGTTGCTGCTTTGAATGTTGATAGGTTGAATGAAACTGTGTGTCTGCTTTGGGAGATGGTCATGAAGAATGTTAACCATAGTGGACCCATCTTTGTTCTTGAGATACCTCTTGAATAGTCTCCCTAATATTTGATGTGTGGCAGGATGATTCTCTTCGCTTCCTCTAACGTTGGAGTTGGTTCATGGACTTGTGGAGGTCTTACATAATCGAGTTTGGTTGCTGCTTTGAATGTTGATAGTTTGAATGAAACTGTGTGTTTACCTTGCAAGATAGTTCTAGTGATTACGTCTTCTCCTGATTCATTTGAGGTTGTGCAGGTGTACCAAAATTCTAGTAACATCGGTTTTGATAATGGAATATCAAAATTTAGTGTGTGTCGTATCGGATGTTGGTCAGAGAATTTTATGAGTTCTTTGAATTCAGGTCTCAAGTTCCTGAGACGATAGTTGAGAAAACTTTTGGAGTTATTCTTTGTGTAGTGTATATTTCTCTATGAGTATGACACATTCGGAGATGGACGAATGATAGCAGGTAAGGTGATCCTGAGAGGAATTCGCTTTGACGTAGCCATTGAAGATTGTGAGTGATTTCGTGGAGAAGATGATAGGGTTTTCAATTTTGAGAGAAAGAATTGTAAGTGAGGAGTGATGAAATGTTGAAGTGTGGAGTAATTTGGGGAAAATCGTGGGAGACGTTTTTGATCGACGGTTAGAATTTGAACCGTTAAAGTTGATCGTGTAGTGGAGATGGGAAGTTATTTATAGATAGACTAGGAATGATGGTGTCAATCAAATGGCAGGGTAGTGTGGCGGGAAATGACATCGTGCAGTCAATATTAAATGTCAGCGAGATAAACGTGTATAATAGTACTTGAGTGTCAGTTCTGAAGATAGGTTCAATGAGAATGCTCCACCTAATGAGTATCTGATGAAGTCTAGTATCCGATCTCTCTTCAGATGGTTATTACCATCAGATAACATGTGATATCATGGACTATCTGAAAAATAGCATTATTCAAAAAAAAAAAAAAATTTGAGGCAATAAAGATACTTGTTCGGTGACACTGGATATGTTTAGTTAAGATAAATTGATTTCGTAAACTGATAAAATGCCTTGTTTCTGATCATAATGAGATACTAAGATATGGTGATAAATCGAATAACATGTTGGTATTTCAAGAGATCAGACAAATATAAACTAATACAAGGATTTTAAACATATCATCTAGAATAAAATTCTTGCATGATGATGAGTAGTTGAAAATGAAAGAAATTGAAATAACACATACCAAACCAAAAATAGTCCTCAGACTTAGTAAAGGAAGAAAAGAAACAACATCATAAGCTGAAAATAGCTACAACAATGGTTGACAATGAGCAAGGTTTGATGAGACGAACTTCACTTTGCCTTATTGATGATTTGGGAGAGTCGTAGGGGCTTACAACTGATCATAAATAAGGTGTCTTCATGATGTTTTCCCTGCACTATCCTTCAGCTAATTCATGGATTTTTGTGTATCCATTGAGAAATGGATACTTGTTGTCGTCGAAGACGGCTACCTTCTGTGATACATATTTCTCAGTATCTGATGATCATTTTGAGCCTGATGCCATTCTTCTTTCATAAGAGAGATTATGAAATTCTTTGTTTTTTACATATATATCCGTTCTCAGCATTGTTGATTTGAATGATTTGTTTTTTGTGTGTCATCGATCTCCATTTCTTCAGTTACTTCCAAGATAATGTTCTGTTTTACGTATTCTTCCATTGTAGACCCTGAATATTTTGATCAACTCGATTGTCATCAATCTCCATTTCCTCAACTTCTTCTAAGATGACGTTTTGCTTGATATAGTTTTCTCTTGAGAGATGTTGGGATTGTTTAGGGTCATCCATATGATCAAAGATCGTTATCAAATCGTCATCGGAGATCGGTTCTTCTTGTATTTTATTTTTTCTTTGACGATCTGAGAAAGGTTGAGCGAAATGAGATGCGAGATCGTTTTGAGCAGCTGGTGGAGTAGCAATGTTTTCTACTTGCTTGAGAACAGTTTGCAACTGATTGTTTAATATTGTGAACCCTTCCTTCATCTCAACCCGGATCTCGGATGTGATCTTTGTAAGATCAGCTTTTGTATTACCCATTGATGAGGTCAGATCGCTGATGTGAGCTGTGAGATTTGCTATAGTTTGATTATTTGAGCAATCAGCTAATGGGATTTTTATTCCATTCTGATGATAGGAGAGTTTCATCTTTTCAGTTCGAGGAGTAGCGTGAGTCATCTCTTCACCCCGGATCTTGGATCCCTCTAATGAGCAATCATGGTTAGTGAGACCAGATTTTGTGATGATCAGGTTTCCGCTATCAGTCTGAAATACTTCTCTATCAGAACGAACTTCTTGAGATTTGGACATTTTGGATTTATGAGTGAGGTCATTTGATATTCCAAATGTGGGAGTTCTGTAGTTTGGATTTAATTTATCTTCTTTACAGAGAACTGGGTAGAATTTTGCTCTTCCAGGACCTGCTTGATGAGATCAGATGACTTAGACCATGAGTTGCATGATTTCTGAAGGGCTTCGTATTTATGAAATATCGTCAGGTTGTCTTCCTTCTGAATGTTATTGATGTACTGAAGTCCGATTACTTTGAGTCTCGAGTCCTCAGCTTTTGAAGATTCTTGAGTAAGCTTCTCTAATTCTTTAGTCACTTTATTTAGAGCAGTTTCTAACTTAGCATTTCTACTATGTGTAGTCATTAAATCTTTTGCAAGTTACTTGACCAGAGGTGGATAATTTTCAGGAGAAACTTTGTCAGACATGTTTACCTTGTTTGGAATTTCGCCTTCCCAGTTCCTTGAGAAAGTGAACTCTGGAGAATCGAATTCACGACATTCGCCTTCTACCTGATACTCTTCAGTTTCTTCAAATTTGGCCATCAGACATTTTCAATCTGTTAGATTTTCGTAGTCGGAAGCGTATTCTTCTTCTATTTTTGCAAATAGACCTTTTGTATTACTTATAATCACTTCTTCATCAGTTGTCTCTGAGTCACATAACCAAGTTTCAGCCGTTGGTTTCAATGCTTTTGCATCTTTCTCAGCCTTGGCGATCTGAGCTTTCAGCTCCTGGTACTTCTTCTCAGTGTCTTCATATTTATTTTTATTGTTTGATGAAGAGCTTGAACTTGATCTTTCATAACCTGAGTTTTCTTTGACTATGCAGTCGGCTTTGATATGGCCCGTTCTTACACATTTGAACCATAGCATTTCTCCTCTATCATTTTGGCCTCCTACTGTGTTTCGATTTAAGAATTTTTTGTATCTTGTAGCTAATAACGCCATACATTCAGATAATTCTTTATATCTTCATTCTCACACCCTTTTGAGTTAGACTCACTCTTTTCGAGGTCACTATCCTCAACATCTTCAAATTTTTCATCATTGGCATGATTTGGATCGACAATACTTTCTACTTTTGCTTTTAGAGCTCTTCGAAAGGGTTTGGAAGAGCTTGTGATAAGAGCAGAGGAAGTGAGAGCCTCATTCAGATCATCGTATATTTTGTTTTCATTTTCAAAGTTCATTAATGTGCTGTAAAGACTGCTCATGTTCATATCTATCATCCGACCAGAGGTTCTTAGCTCATTTATAAGGATGGTGAACCTTCTGTATGACATGTTGAGTGTTTCTCCTATGATAACCTTAAAAGCTTCATACTTACGATTCAACATAGCTTTCTTGCTAGATTTGACTTCATCGGTTCCTTCATAGGATGTTATCAAGATATCCCATATCTCTTTGGTAGTTTTACATTCTTTCACTGTAATAAGAATGTGATTTGGGAGGGATGTTTGAAGGAGAAATCGTATTTCAGCATCCAAACCGGCTAACTTTTTATCAGCATCTGTCCATTGATCTTTGGGGTTGGGTTTTTCAACATCAGACATATCTTCTTCTTCTTCGTCTTTATCAACTCCTTCTTTCTTCTTTCTTCTTCTTCTTCTTCTTCTTCTTCTTCTTCTTCTTCTTCTTCTTCTTCTTCTTCCTCCTCCTCTTCTTCCTCTTCTTCCTCTTCTTCCTCTTCTTCCTCTTCTTCCTCTTCTTCCTCTTCTTCCTCTTCTTCCTCTTCTTCCTCTTCTTCCTCTTCTTCCTCTTCTTCCTCTTCTTCTTCTTCTTCTTCTTCTTCTTCTTCTTCTTCTTCTTCTTCTTCTTCTTCTTCTTCTTCTTCTTCTTCTTCTTCTTCTTCTTCTTCTTCTTCTTCTTCTTCTTCTTCTTCTTCTTCTTCTTCTTCTTCTTCTTCTTCTTCTTCTTCTTCTTCTTCTTCTTCTTCTTCTTCTTCTTCTTCTTCTTCTTCTTCTTCTTCTTCTTCTTCTTCTTCTTCTTCTTCTTCTTCTTCTTCTTCTTCTTCTTCTTCTTCTTCTTCTTCTTCTTCTTCTTCTTCTTCTTCTTCTTCTTCTTCTTCTTCTTCTTCTTCTTCTTCTTCTTCTTCTTCTTCTTCTTCTTCTTCTTCTTCTTCTTCTTCTTCTTCTTCTTCTTCTTCTTCTTCTTCTTCTTCTTCTTCTTCTTCTTCTTCTTCTTCTTCTTCCTCCTCCTCCTCTTCTTCCTCTTCTTTAAAATAGTTGTTTTTAGTACGAACATTTTGGGAATATATGGACCATTTATAAGAATATCTGGTCCCATATCATTATGATGTTCAACAAATCCCAGAAAACAGATTCTCCACATGCCAAAATCATCATCGGTAAACACAGGGGCATTTGTCTTTGAACCAAGGTTCGTTTGTGATAGCTTTTCACCCATTTGACCAGTAAGTAAACAGATCAACAATTATGAATTAATTGTCATGCTCTGATACCAATTGTAAGTCCCGTAATAAGTGAATTACTGCACTTATATGCTTCCACTAACCAAATAAAAATTAATGGCAACACTCAACACTTTTCAAACTTTTCTTTATTAATCATTAATGATACAATAAAGTTGCAAGTAGTTTGCGGAATAGCTAAGAACAAAAATCCTAACTAGACTACTTGCATGTGATAGACAATAACAGATACTATCTAAGACAACTTCTGATCAACAAATTATCACGCACAAGACCAGACCCCTTCATTACAAAGATTTAATTCTCAAATCGAGTAACTAAGGATTAACTGGTGGTTTACACTCTGCTCAAAAAATTAAGGTCTGGAGTAATTTTAGCAGCGTGTAACCTTGTTGGGTGCACACAGAATTCGATCGCTATGTCCTCAATTTATATTATTCGGAAACGTGTGGCCAAAGGAATGATCGATCGAATCCACGTGTGAGAATTCCATTGGTGCAGAGGATATTTCATGCGATGAGCACTACTAACGGAATTCTGACAGTACTTTCTGTTGTCTTGTGATCGCCGATATCTTCTAGAAGATTTGCAAGAAATTCCCTTTATCAGTGATGCACTAACTTGTACTTTAATTGTGTCTTTCTATAACTACTGTGGGTGTCCTAATGGCTATGGCTGAGAAGTCAGCTAATGACTCTTCACCAATAGTTTCAGAAGGTTCTTCTTTGGACTTCTCAGTAGCATAGGTTTTGGTGGACTTAACAAAGCAACCAAACACCAACTCTTCAGCTGGCACAGAAGCATCAGCTGATGAGTAGTACGGATCATCCGTACAACTGTTAGGTACAGCGGCTGCAGCAAGGAAATCTCCTCCTAATACAGCTTGTACTTTACTAGGAATCTGTGAGTTGACACACTCACTCACACGTTTGGAAGAACGAGACCATGATTCACAAATCTTTTTAATTGCTTCAAGTTCTTTAACTTTCTCATTAAGATCATGTTGAAGAACTGAGTTTATAAATTTTGTTTCAGAAAGTTCTTCTTTTAAAGTTTTGTGATCAGTTAATCTTTCTTTAAGAAAGGCATTTTCATGAAGAACAACACTGTGTTTATCCAAACATTCACCTTTCAGCTGATCAATAAAGTGCAAGTCACAGACAATAGAATCAACAATATCTTTGGCTTTTGAGGCCTCAGCAGAGATTAGAGAGGTTACCTTTTTGTGAACTATGTTGACCCATTGATACGAACCAGCATCATCAGTTGTAATGCTTTCATCAGCACGCGCCATCAAACACATTGTGGCCATTGGTTCATCATCATCAGATGAGCTGTCACCAGAGTCAGCCCAATCATGAGTTTCAGCTACAAGACCCTTGTCAGCAACCTTGCCTTCAAGTGCCTTCTTTTCTTCTAGGATATTTTTGGTGAAGGCTTGTAGCTTTATGTATTTCTCTTCAATGGACTCACCAGCTGAAGATGATGAACTTGCTTTCTTTTGCTTGCAGTCGTTAGCATAGTGTCCCTTTTTGTTGCAGTTGTAGCAGGTTATCTCAGAGATGTCAGGTGTACTTCCTGAGGGTTTGGAAGATGCAACTGACGAGATAGGTCTGTTACTAGAGCTTCTAGCTGAAGAGCCAGAGTTGCATTTGAAGAATTTTCTGTTTTTGTCAAGTAAGGCAAGCTCAGTTATAAGGGCTTCATTGTCTTCGTAATCATCGATCTCTTCAATGCTGACCTCAGGCATGTTGAACAAATCAACAGCTGAAGTTGTATCAGGTTCATCATCTGAGGGAGGATATTCAATCTTGCTTGGATTGTTTAAAGAAACAAGAGCATCTGAAGACCCTGAGGAACTCACTTTTTAGTCCTTTGGAGGTTGAAATTTGTTGATTACTTTTCTCTCATGGCTGAGAAACATGCCATAGAGAGAAGAAAGAGTATAGTCTTTTAACGTAGCAGACGTACGCATGCAAGTTATAATGGTAGCCCATTTTGAAGGAAGAGCTGCCATGAACTTACACATTTTGGACATATCGGCCTTTTCAACCCCATGAGACTTCAGCTCGTTTAACAGAATGTTATAACGATTGAATGTTTGAGCTATAGTCTCACTAGGTTTGGCTTTAAACAGCTCGTAGTCATGAATGAGCATGTTTTTGTTATGTTCACGCACAACGGATGTGCCTTCATAAACTTCAGCCAACCTTTCCCACATTTCTTTGACTGAGTCACAGAATTAAATGTTGTGATACAGTTCATCACCAACTGCTTGAAAAAGCATATCCCTTCCTTTATTTTCAAGATGGACAAGACGTCTCTCGGCGTCTGTCCATTGTGCTTCTGATTTCACAACATAGTGTTCTGGTACTTCAGGGGTACCAGGAATAAGCGTTTTAAGGATATGTTTTCCTTGTCTTGAAGTTTTGGATGATAGGCAACCATGTGAGACAACATGCGTGCCTTCCACATGGGAGGGATAGTTGGTTTGAGTGAGTTTGGGAGGTTTCCCTGATGATGGAAGATCAGATGTTGTAGGTTCAGCCATAACAGATGCTCAAAGTTGATGGAAAACAACTTTGACACTTGCTCTGGTACCAGTTGTTGGATCCCAACAACACAAACGTGTTGCGTTATTTGACAACTCGACATTTTGGGTATGTTACTATTTTTCATTTCTTACTTTCTATATTTAGAAAGTTTCTATTTTTAGAAACTTTCTCATTTCGTATCATTTCTAATTTTAGAAAGTTTCTAATTTTAGAAACTTTCCCCAGTTCCGATCATTTCTAATTTTAGAAAGTTTCTATTTTTAGAAACTCTCCTCATTTCATATCATTTTTGTATTTAGAAAGTTTCTATTTTTAGAAAACATTCCTCATTTAGTTTCATTTCTACTTTTGGCATCCAAACACATAACTAGTTCGCCGAACATTTAACATTTTCACCACACATCAGTGTTTTACTATTTTAGTCAACACAACATCTTATATTACTTGTGGTGACTTTTTTACTCCAAAACATTTCTAATAATGATATTTAAGTAATATTTAATCAATACATCAAAATAATTAACGAAATATGACTCGTAACGAATTTTATTCCAAATCGACACATCAATCATTTTCCCGACCACCTAGTGGCCGAACCCTCTACTTGGCCTCCTAAATTTAGTCCAAGCTTCTTTCTAGGGAGATATCACACTTTTAAATTCATAAATGTTATCGTTATCTCGAAATTTAAATATGAGTCTTATCTTTTATGAACCCTTATCCGATACCAGTTCGAAAACCCTAATTTCTACCCTATAAATAACAACACACCCCAACCATATTGTTCCATTTCATAAATTTCGTCCAAGCACCTCCCCAACCACTGATCCCAAGTTCGAGTTCGTTCCAAGCAGTCACAAACCCTTGTTCGTTCGAAGTTACGTTCGTTAAATCGCAAAGGTATACCGAAAATCCCTACTTGTTACTCATAATTTCGGTTTTATGCTTACAAAACCGAGACCGTGGATGAAGGCCAAGTGGTCTCGGTATCACCACTGATTCGAACCATGGATGTATGGTTAACCATGCATGCATTCGTGTGTTTAATCGTTTCCGTTTTTGGTATCGTTCGTATTGATTTATTACTTGTTTTGATAGTAAACGAAACCCTTTTAATCCCAAATTTTGACACGTTAATCACAATGAAAAACCACACACAACCCTCAAATTTCATAATTTTTGAAATTCGTTTGCCATGTTTTTGACCTAAAAACCGGTCAAAACCCTAAACCGAAAACCCTAGCCCAAAAACCCTAACATTGAACCGGATCTTGAACCCTAAGTCTCTGAGTTGACTCGGTGACCCACTGAGTTTACTGAGTGGACTGAGTTGACCCATGTTGACCCGAAATATTGATCGGGCCAAGGCTCGAACTTGACCCAACCTGATTTAGCCCATTCGGCCCATATGATCCTTAAACCCTAATTGGGCCAAGCACATTTACTTGAGCCCAATCTGACCCAAAAGCCCTTTGGGCCGAGCCCATATTCGGTCATCAGGCCCAAACCTGAGGCCCAATATCCTTTGGGCCGTAGCCCATTAAGAGGCCTATATGGCCCATATCGTGGCCCATTAGCCCGTTTCATTTCATTTCGGCCCATTTCATTTCGGCCCATTTCATTTCATTGCATTTCGGCCCATTTAGTTCATCCAAGCCCAATAAGGCGGGCCTTGGCCCAAGTGCCGGCCCGCTAGCCCAAATCTAGGCCCAATAGGCCCATAACCCAACATCGTTACAAAGTTGCGTAAACATAAAACGTTTTCAATAAACCAAAACTCTTTTTATAAACAAACAATCAATACAAACAATATCAATACACAAACAATACCATTATAGATCACCTATGCGTTATAGCTAGGGGTGTCAATCGGGTTGTCGGGTCGGGTTTTGGCTCTTATCGGGTCGGTTCCGTCGGGTTTTCAGTAAAAATATATCTAACCCGAAACCCGACCCTATAAGGAATCGGGTTGGTCGGGTTCGGGTGTGTCGGTTTTGTCGGGTTAACGCGATCGGGTTAGTCGGGTTACATATTTGTCATCTTCTATAACATGTCTATACGATGAATACATAATAATATATGTTTTTTCTAATATTGTGGGTATAATTAAATCAACCTACATTTTCATCCTACAAGTTCATACATATGTTAGCAAACTGTTATCATATCCTGAATATGATACCTGCGTTATAAAGCACAATACCACAAACATTATTTTATTGTTTTAACAAAAATTAAACCCACACAGTGACTATGATCTTTCAAGCAAGTAACCAAAAAAAACATCATAATAGCTAAATAACTGGTATCATAATAGTACAATACAGTGACTATGATCATTCTTCAATCTTCGTTCTTCAATATCAATTGAAATTAGTATTTTGTTGCTCCATCAACTCTACATAAATTAAGATTTAAATGGCCAGTGATAGATAATGTCTATAATTTACAAATATATAATATAAAATAATATACCTTATTCTATTTTTTGTATTGTATCCAAATCTTCATCTTTTTCCGGATTCAAACCTATATGAAGCCAATCTTGAGTACAAATAAGGCATTCAATCGTTTTGTCACCTAACGAACTTCTATAAGTATCCAACACTCGACCACTAGTGCTAAATACCGACTCAGAAGCCACCGTTGAGATTGGAATGGCTAACAAATCTCTAGCCATTAAAGAAAGTATAAGAAATCTAGGGCAATTTACCTTCCACCATAGCAAAATATCAAAATGCACATTTTTATCAAACGGTTCACAAGATTCACCAATATACTTATCCAATTCACTAGTTATTGAATTGGATGATTGGCCCGTTTTTACCCTACTTCTCAACATATCTCCATGATCGGGTTCATCGCTAGTATTAGTGGTCCTTGATCTTTTTCCTAAAGTTGAAGAAGATCTAGAAGTTGTAGCATGAATTCGCACATAATCTAGATACAATTTTTTAATGCTTCTTTAATGTAATCCAATTTCATATCCACGACTAGGAAACCTTCCCTACCATAATGGTCATCCACAACAACTTCCAAAAAAGCATATTTGTTCCTTGGATCAAGTATGAAAGCAAAATAAGCCAACATATTCATGTTTCCAACATCACCATAATATTTCTCAAATTTCGGTTTCATCACCTTAGCAATTTCGTAAAGATGTTTATCATTAGGTGGTTTTTTATGAATATCGCAATCAAGTTGTTTTCTTAGTAAATCACGAATAGTTGCTAATTCATTGACAAGTGTATGCGATGTCACATATTTTGTTCCGGAAATTCTCAAAGTTATATCATAAAAAGTTTTTAGAAAATGACACAACTTTTTAGCTTTCGTCCAATCTTCCTCATTTGGAACCGTGTGACCATTGTCCCTAATATGACTCCCAAAACTTTCATCCTCTAGATTATACCTAACAAAAGCATCCGAATACGCATGCGCCACTTCCAACATTTTGTAGGTGGAGTTCCACCTAGTTGGAACGTCAAGTACCAAACTCTTAGTTGTATTACAATTAACACTTCGGGCACATTTATTAAAATTTTCAATTCTAGAATCCAAAATTTTTTATCCACTTCACCGCACACCTAATAGATTGAATTAATTTATCAACTTGTTTCATACCATCTTGAACTATGAGATTCACAACATGAGCCGCACATCTAATATGAAGCCAATCCCCTTTCAACAAACAATTATTCTTTTTTTTCAAGTATCGTTTTCATAAAAAGAATAGCGGAATCATTTGCAGTTGCATTATCAACCGAAATAGTCATAATATTATCAAATCCCCACTCATTTAAACAACTTTCTATCCCCTTTCCTATGTCAACCCCTCGATGACCATCAACAACACTAAAATTCAACACTTCTTTTACTAGTTTCCATTCATTATCTATAAAGTGAGCCGTAAGAGCCATGTAACTCTTTCTTTTTATTGATGTCCAAGTATCTGTAGTCAGAAAAAGTCTACCAATATTTTTTCTATCTGTTTCATGAAGCTTGATTTTTTTCTTCTAGATACATTTTTAAACACTGATGTTATTGTATTTCTACATGGAACATTGAGCGAGGGTTGATTAATTTTAGGATAATGCCTAAACCCTAAACCCTCAACAAAACTAAATGGGAGCTCATCAACAACAATCATGTGGGCTAAAGCTCTTTTACTCTTTTTTTTTGATCAAATTTCCAAGCCATCATTTTATTCACATCACCACCCTCAAAAGTAATATTGGTTTGGGAGTTACTTACTTTTTCTCTTTTGCACTTTTCTAAATGATTCTTGAGATTGGTATTACCATACTTTTTGGAGTGACATAAGTATTTTTTACCACAATGTAAACACACAGCTTTAACGTCTTCGGCTTTCTCCCCCTTTTTAGCTCTTCTTCTACGAACTCAATCCATACCTTTGATTTTTTTTACGAGTCTTTGCTGCAGTGACTTTCGCCTTTTTACCATTGTTATTACTTTCAAGTTCTACTGTTGTTTCTTCTTCAATATCCAATGACTTTGATTCTAACGACATCTACAACAATCAAATAATAATAATAATAATAATAATAATAATAATAATAATAATAATAATAATAATAATAATAATAATAATAATAATAATAATAATAATAATAATAAGGCACACTAAAATACAACTATACAACTTGACCAGAATGAGAATTGCTTGGTGATTGGGTTTAATTATAATAATCTTAAACAAGCAAACAAAAAATAATTAATATAATAAAGTAAAATAATTATCTTTAATAAGCAAACTAAAAGCAATGAACATAATAATAAAGTAACCGCATGCTTCGCTACATGCTTCGTTACTACAGTGTACAAATACGATACAAGTCTAACTATAAATTTTAAGCTTCAATAATAATACCTTAATGGAATTTGCTTAATGTGTATGGAAGAAGAATGAAGGCACCGATTTAATGAATTGCAATGGCTGCCGTCTAAGCTTTGACTTGTGAATTGAAACCCTACATTGTACATACCATTTAGATAAATGGATAGATTTTCATTTAGGCCCCTTCATTATTTAATATAATTAGTAACTAAGTAAAAACTATTAAACTTACCTATTAATCAAATATTTTAAATTTAAATGAAGAATTTTTGAAATTTAGTCGGGTCTTATCTGGTCAACTCGAAACCCGACATATGTAAGTAATACAAACCCAATACCCGACCCGATGATAGTGTCGGGTTTGTCGAGCCGTGTTAAACTAACCCGACATCAAAAAATGACCCGAAAAAACCCGACCCGATTAGCATAATCGGGTTCGGGGTTGGGTCGGGTCGGGTTGACCCTTTTGACACCCCTAGTTATAGCTTAGACTAATTAGGAACCTTGCGTTTAGGAACTAGGAGTCTTTGAAGAGATTCTTTGAGGTTTATCGAGAGCTAAGATTTGACCAGGTGAGTCCACAGACCCCTTTTACTACTTTTACTATTTTATAAACTTTGGGGTGGAAAACGTAAACAAATGCTACTGTTTTACTATGACTGTACAACAACATCTATACATTTTCATTATCGCGTTGGCATGACAAACAATTATTATACCGGACTAAGGTGCCAGCAATCATTAACTAGTGGATCTAGAACATGGATATGCGGATAGTACTATTGGCTGACACTCATCCTCCCAACATTATTTGATCACTACTTGGTTTACCCAAGACATCTTTCAGGTGTGTATATCCATAAAAGAACGATAACATACTGGAGTTGAAGTGTTGATTGTGGACTTAGGGGTTGGTATATTAACTCAATAGACTAGCTACCTGTTAGGGATAACGGTCATGCGATGTCAAACATAACAACTTGCTCAACACATTTTCATAAACAAAACTAGTAATTGTAGATCTTTTACAATTACACTTCACTTTTCATACTTACTTCTCATATCATATGGGTGTTGAACCTTATACTTTTTCAGTCATAAACTTATTTTCATAACAAACATTTTGGGTAGCAACACTTTACTTTTACTACAACATTGACCCTGTGGATTCACTCAACATTATTTGTTGACCCCCTTTTACTTATGTTTTCCAGGTGATTTAGGAGCTCAGTGAGACTGGATTATATGAGCAGTAGATTGTCGTGAGCCATGAATGAACATTTAAGTTTATGAAACAATCACTTCATTTTCAAAACTTACTATTTTTAGTAACTACTATTTTTGGAAACTTTCCATTTTTAGAAGGTAAACCATTTTCATTATGTTATTTACGTGGTTGTTTGTTTACTTAATTTTTGCTATGTAATCATGAATGTTACACCTCCGTTCTTCCGCAAAACATTTTAAATGAAGTAAAACTCATTTTTGGCGGGGTGTGACAGATTGGTATCAGAACTTAAGTTATATTGAATTAACAAGCCTAGTCTATAACTACAAAAGATTTTTGGACAAAACAAAACTTTTGCAAAACAAATGTTCATGGCACGCCGAGTCTCATATCCCGAAGTTTCATTGTTCTTAGATTAGAACATTGCCTTATTAGTATTGCCTTAGAGTAATATTTAGCATATCATCTGAATGCCCAATTTTATGTTCTATCAGTAGTGCGACTTATTTATTAGAACGTCGTCAGTGAGTGTTATCGATATCTCATCCGACTCCGAATATGATATTGATCAGAGTACTACTACGCCTAGAAGTATTCCTCCGTCTCCAGTCGTTCCATGGCATCGACGACCAAGAAGACATCCTATCCCCATTATCCCAAATGGTCCTCTGACGCCGGCTATTGGCCAACATCCAATTTTGTTTTGTAAGTTTGAGGGCGGTATTTTATTTGTGTCTACGCCTACGAAGCCGCATCGTAATTTAACTCCAAGAACGCCTCGATGACAAGAACTAGTGCAAGAACCGGAACCAGTATCAGAATCATAACCAGAAGAAGAGTCAGAGCCTTAAGAAGACTCTGAAGCAGAAGAGGAACCAGAAGAAGACACTGAATCGTCGCCGCGCGTCTAAATTTCGACTTTTCATTATTTAAATATTTTAAATTTCTTAACTATTTTAAAAATTAGTTTTACTTTGTTATTTTCTTGTTACCTTGTTTGGTTGGATGAGTCATTCTTTTCAAAACTTAATCATTAGGAAACGTTTTTAATAAAAGTCTTATTTTATTAATTGAAAAAGATCATCTTATTTTGATTATTTAAAAATTTCTTTCATACTATAATGAGTAATTTCCTTATTTTGCGTCTACTACTTCGACTATTGCATCTATTTTTCCCTATTTCTTTTAAATGTTTCTATTATGTCTACTCTATAAAAATTTCTTTCTTTAAATT
This sequence comes from Calendula officinalis, assembly GCA_963853835.1. Classification (NCBI taxonomy): domain Eukaryota; kingdom Viridiplantae; phylum Streptophyta; class Magnoliopsida; order Asterales; family Asteraceae; genus Calendula; species Calendula officinalis. The sequence continues at coordinate 3,704,814 of OY970823.1, read as the reverse complement.
CTCTTTATCGTCTTGTCCCTCATATGTGTTCTCCTAAGTTTAAGCGAATTGAGAGATATATCTACGCTCTACACGATCTCGTTCGTACCCACGCCACTGCCGCTCAACCTACGACTTTTGAAGATGATGTGAATCTAGCAACAAGACTGATAGATGATGCTTTTAGAAGTGGATCGTTTAAAGACCAATTGGTTGTGTCTAGCAAATCGTCTGAACCCTCTAGCAACGACAATGGGAAGCGTTACTACAACAACAATCAGCAAACTACAAAGGGGACAAGTATCAGAAAATCCAGATCTATGCTGCATCCAACCATAAGAACAACGATCTGTCGAACCCTGATGAAAAACCATGTGCTTGAAGCAATCCAAAGTGTAACAAGTGCAATTGACATCATGATGATCAGTGTGAGAAGTGTTATATATGTGACCGTTGGGGTCACAATTTCAGAAAGTGTACGTCTAATACTCCTCCCAAAATTCTCGTTTTTTACGAGTGTGGTGACTCAAAACACTATCGTAACCATTTCCCGAAGCTCAAGAACAACAAAAACAACGCCAATCGTAACAACAACCGCAATGCCAACAACAACAATGATCATCAGAATATTCGTGGTCAAGCGTTCGTCATTGGTGCTTAAGAAGCTCGCGAAGATCCCAATACTGTTACCAGTACGTTTATTATCGACAATTATTTTTCTTCTATTTTATTCCATTCGAGAGCCGATCTGAGTTTTGTATCGACCGACTTTAAAAGATTCTTAGATATCGAATCATCGCCTATAGCGGTCAGTTATGAGATTGAATTAGCAGATGGCAAGTTATTATGTCTAGTGAGATTTTATTAAGAGTTGCAAGCTTTATCTAGACAATCATATATTCGAGATTGACCTTGTGACTGTAGAGCTAGGTAGTTTTGATATCGTCATAGGGATTAATTGGTAATTTAAAAACCATACTGATATATTATGCCACAACAAACATATTCGAATCCCTTTAACAAAAACATAAACGTTAATAATTCAAGGTGAACAAAGAAACAAAAATATCAAAATCATAAATGCTATGAAAGCACAAAATATCTTCGTAAAGGATGCCAAGCCTTTCTTGCTCATGTCATTGGCAAGCACTCCAAAGATCGTACGATTGAGGACATTCCTATCGTTCGTGATTTTCCTATAGTTTTCCTGGCGAATTGCCTGGACTGCCACCTCAGAGACAAGTTGAATTCCGCATCGTTTTAATTCCAAAAATTCACTCCTATCGCACGTTCTCCTTATCGTCTTGCACCGTCTGAAATGCAAGGACTTTCTCCTCTATTACAAGAACATCTTGATCTTGGTTTCATTCGACCGAGTTTCTCATCCTGGGAGCTCCGGTCCCTTTACGTTAAAAGAAATATGGTTCAATGAGGATGTGTATTGACTATCGAGAACTGAATAAAACAACCATTAAAACTCGTTATCCTTTTCTCCGTATTGATGATCTATTCGACCTACTCTAAGGATCTAGTTTCTACTCCAAGACCGATCTTCGTTCAAGCTATCACCAATCGAACGTTCGTGTTGAAGATATACCCAAGACAACATTCAGAACTCGCTATGGTCATTACGAATTCTTGGTTATGCTATGTGGTTTGACCAATGCGACTAATGTGTTTAAGGATCTCTTAAATAGAGTGTGTAAGCAATATGTCGACAAATTCGTCTTCGTCTTCATAGATGATATTCTCATCTATTCACGAGCAAGTGAAGAACATGAAGAGCACTTAAGAATCATTCTTGAGTGGTTGGAGAAAGAGAAGTTGTATGCCAAGATGTCCAAGTGTAAATTCTGGTTGCGTGAAGTACGATTTCTAGGGCATGTCATCAACAAAGAAGGAATCCACGTTGATCCTACAAAGATCGAGGCTATTAAGAAATGGGAAGCTCGAAAGACCCCAACAGAAATTAGACAATTTCTTGGTCTTACTGGCTATTATAGAAGATTCATCAAGAATTACGCGAAGATAACTAAACATTTAGAGGCGTTGACGCAAAAAGATGAGAAATTTGTCTCGGGCGAAAAATAAGAATCGGCCCTCCAAACCCTAAAATCCATAATATTTTCCGCGCAAATTCAATCTCTTCCCGAAGGAACCGACAATTTCGTAGTTTTCTGTAATGCTTCGCACTAAGGTGATCGCCTACGCCTCTCGACAATTGAAGATTCACGAGAAGAACTACACAACTCATGATCTCGAGTTAGGTGTCGTGGTGTTCGCATTGAATATTTGGAGATATTACCTCTACGGTACCAAGTGCATGATATTCACCGACCACAAGACTCTGCAACACATATTCAATCAGAAAGATCTCAACATGAGACAACGCAGATGGGTAGAGTTGATGAATGATTACGACTGCGAGATCAAGTATTATCCTGGTAAAGCTAACGTCTTAGCTGATGCCTTAAGTCGGAAAGAGCAACCCAAACCTCGTCGTATTCGAGCCCTGCCAATTTCCATTCTTTCTAATCTATCCTCCCAAATTCAAAAATTCCAAATTGAAGCCTTGAAGATAGAAAACATGAAGACGGAAGCCGTACGTGTTTTGGCGAAGTAACTAGAAGCAAAAGGGGATGGAACCCTACACTATAGGGATCGTATATGGGTCCCTAATCATGGAAGTGTTCGCGATATCATCCTAAATGAAGCTCACAAGTCCAACTATTCGATTCATTCCGGTGTTGACAAGATGTACAGAGATAACAAGGAACTTTATTGGTGGCCTAATATGGAGAAAGAGATTGGAGTCTACGTCAACAAATGTCTAACATGCTCACAAGTGAAAGCTGAAAAATCAAAAACCATCTAGTCTTCTACAACAACCAGAGATCCCTGAATGGAAGTGGGAACAAATCTCAATGGATTTCATAACCAAGTTACCTCGAAAGTCTTGTGGTCATGTTACAATTCGCGTAATTGTCGATCGTGTAACCAAATTAGTTCACTTTATCGCGATCAAGGGAACTGATCAAATGGAGAATCTGACAAAAATCTACTTGAAGGAAATTGTATCTCGGCATTGAGTGCCAATATCGATCACATCTAATCGCGTCAGTCGTTTCACTTCTCGTTTTTGGAAACCGTTGCAAAACTCTCTCGGTACTCACCTCGGTGTGATTACTGTCTATCATCCAATTTTTTTTTTCTCGTTGTCTCTCCTGTTTGTTCTTTGTTTTAAATTTCGGGACGAAATTTCTTCAACCAGGGGAGAATGTGACAACTCGACATTTTGGGTATGTTACTATTTTTCATTTCTTAGTTTCTATATTTAGAAAGTTTCTATTTTTAGAAACTTTCTCATTTCATATCATTTCTAATGTTAGAAAGTTTCTATTTTTAGAAACTTCCCTCATTTCCTATCATTTCAAATTTTAGAAAGTTTCTATTTTTAGAAACTTTCCTCATTTCATATCATTTTTGTATTTAGGAAGTTTCTATTTTTAGAAACTTTCCTCATTTAGTTTCATTTCTACTTTTGGCATCCAAACACATAACTAGTTCGCCGAACATTTAACATTTTCACCACACATTAGTGTTTGACTATTTTAGTCAACACAACATCTTATATTACTTGTGGTGACATTTTTATTCCAAGACATTTCTAATAATGATATTTAAGTAATATTTAATCAATATATTAAAATAATTAACGAAATGTGACTCGTAACGAATTTTATTCCAAACCGACACATCAATCGTTGTCCCGACCACCTATTGGCCGAACCCTCTTCTTGGCCTCCTAAATTTCATCCAAGCTTCTTTCTAGGGATATATCACACTTTTAAATTCATAAATGTTATCGTCATCTCGAAATTTAAATATGAGCCTTATCTTTTGTGAACCCTTATCCGATACCAATTCGAAAACCCTAATTTCTACCCAATAAATTACACCACACCCCAACCCTATTGTTCATTTTCATGAATTTCGTCCAATCACCTCCCCAACCACTGATCCCGAGTTTGAGTTCATTCCAAGCAGTCACAAACCCTTGTTCGTTCGAAGTTACGTTCGTTAAATCGCAAAGGTATACCGAAAATCCCTACTTGTTACTCTTAATTTCGGTTTTATGCTTACAAAACTGAGACCGTGGCCGAAGGCCAAGTGGTCTCGGTATCACCACTGATTCGAACCATGGATGTATGGTTAACCATGCATGCATTCGTGTGTTTAATCGTTTCCGTTTTCGGTATCGTTCGTATTGATTTATTACTTGTTTTGATAGTAAACAAAACCCTTATAATCCCAAATTTTGACACGTTAATCACAATGAAAAACCACACAAAACCCTCAAATTTCATAATTTTTGAAATTCGTTTGCCTCGTTTTTGACCTAAAAACCGGTCAAAACCCTAAACCGAAAACCCTAGCCGAAAACCCTAACATTGAACCGGATTTTGAACCCTAACACACTGAGTTGACTCGGCGACCCACTGAGTTGACCGAGTAGACTGAGTTGACCCATGGTGACCCGAAATATTGATCGGGCCAAGGCTCGAACTTGGCCCAACCCGATTTAGCCCATTCGGCCCATTTGATCCTTAAACCCTAATTGGGCCAACCTCATTTACTTGAGCCCAATCTGACCCAAAAGCCCTTTGGGCCAAGCCCATATTCGGTCCAAATCAGGCCCTAACCTGAGGCCCAATATCCTTTGGGCCGTAGCCCATTAAGAGGCCCATATGGCCTATATCGTGGCCCATTAGCCCATTTCATTTCATTTCGGTCCATTTCATTTCATGTCGGCCCATTTAGTTCATCCAAGCCCAATAAGGTGGGCCTTGGCCCAAGTGCCGGCCTGTTAACCCAAATCTAGGCCCAATAGGCCCATAACCCAACATCGTTACAAAATTGCGTAAACATAAAACGTTTTCAATAAACCAAAACTCTTTTTATAAACAAACAATCAATACAAACAATATCAATACACAAACAATACCATTATAGATCACCTATGCGTTATATCTTAGACTATTTAGGAACCTTGCTTTTAGGTGCTAGGAGTCTTTGAAGAGATTCTTTGAGGTTTATCGAGAGCTAAGCTTTGCCCAGGTGATTCCACAGACCCCTTTTACTACTTTTACTATTTTATAAACTTTGGGGTGGAAAACATAAACAAATGCTACTATTTTACTATGATTGTACAACAACATCTATACATTTTCATTATCGCGTTGGCATGACAAACAATTATTATACCGGACTAAGGTGCCAGCAATCATTTACTAGTGGATCTATACCATGGATATGCACATAGTACTATTGGCTGACACTCATCCTCCCAACATTATTTGATCACTACTTGGTTTACCAAAGACTTCTTTCGGGAGTGTATATCCATAAAAGAACGATAACATACTGGAGTTGAAGTGTTGATTGTGGACTTAGGGGTTGGTATATTAACTCAATAGACTAGCTACCTGTTGGGGATAACGGTCATGCGATGTCAAACATAACAACGTGTTCAACACATTTTCATAAACAAACATTTTGGGTAGCAACACTTTACTTTTACTACAACATTAACCCTGTGGATTCACTCAGTGAGACTGGAGGATATGAGCACTGGATTGTCGTAAGCCATGAATGAACATTTAAGTTTACGAAATAATCACTTCATTTTCAAAACTTACTCTTTTTAGTAACTACTATTTTTGGAAACTTTCCATTTTTAGAAGGTAAACCATTTTCATTATGTTATTTACGTGGTTCTTTGTTCACTTAATTTTTACTATATAATCAGAACGTTACACCTCCGTTCTTCAGCAAAACATTTTAAATGAAGTAAAACTCTTTTTTGGCGGGGTGTGACACGTTATGGCTAAGGAAAGACGCTAAAGTATAGAACACACAATTTCAATGATTAAGAGTTTATTAAAACAACTAAATACAGTAAAAAAAAGTTTGCGGAAATAGATAGTACACACTAACTAAAACTTTATACTTGAAGGGCTCGCTCAAACTAGAAAACTATGCAAGGAGAGTTATATCAGCTGATACTAACAGCTGATATTAAATGCCAGAGTATTAATGCTAAAAGGTGTGTGTAAATGCAAGCATTTACGTCTCTATATATATAGCCCAAGATCCATGTTCCTTTGTCCACAAGTTAATCTACGTGTAAACATATCATTCGTAGATGTAGACTTGTCCACGGAAACATTAAATGCACTTGCATAGGTTATAGTCCCAATTGTACTTTGTGTCAACTCCTTTTGCTACCTTTTCTGACGCACAGTGAAAAACTGTACTATGATAGTACAAAAGAGGTTGACTTTCCCTTAACATGTTTGGAGGGACAAACGATGAAGTACTGACAAGTGATCTTCTATTCCAAAATAGAAGATCTTCATCGTTTTCTTCTTCTTTGAGCGGTAAAGGAAAATGTTCAAAGTGTCAAGAACATTTTTCACCAAGTCATTATCTGCAGCAGGTACCATCAGCTAATTCCACTATCAGCTGATTGGTCTTCTTCGGGTTTCTGTCCTTCGGCCATAAACTTCGAATGATCACTCTTGTATAGCTGCTGATTTAACTTGATTCCTTGAGCTAAGTACGTACTCAGCTGAAGGTTTAAATATACTGGTGCTTCAGCTGAGATACATACTTCAGCTGATTTTATTCTTCTTAGCTATCGATCATCAAATCTTATTTACTTAGTCTGAGGACTAACATCTTTATTTAGCTGCTTAATCATAGGAGTCTTCTATGTAATCAATTCAATTGAATGTAATCTCTATATAAATGAATATATCTCCCCTATACCAAATTAAGGGGTTTTGTCCATTTCCTTACATGGTATCAGAGCCTAAGAATCCTTCATTTTCTCTCTTTTTTTCCGGCAGCCTCTTTTTGCTTTCTTCTCCAAAATTGCAGCCTCCTTCTGCTAACCCTAATCATGTCTGCCGAAAAATCAAACCACAATAAATCACTTTTCTCTATGAATACTCTATTACATATGATTACTATTAAACTCACCTCCAAAAATTACCTTCTCTAGCGAAATAACATGATTCCCATCTTCACTTATCAACAACTTCTTGGTCATGTTGATGGTTCTATCGCGGCCCCACTCCAACAATTACCATCGATGGCAAAATCAGCCCCAATCCAGACGCCATCTCCTGGTCGGCTACTGACCAATGAGCAGTAATTTTATTGCAATCTTCATTAACGGAAGAATCTGCCGCCGAGGTGCTCAGCCTCTCTACCGCAAATCAGTTTTGGAGTGCTCTTTAAGGCGCCTATAGCAACACGTCGGTCAAACGTATCCATTCATTTCGTGATTCCCTTCGCAATTTATCCAAGGGCACTTCTACCATAACAGAGTTTCATCGGAAATTCAAAACGTTTTGCGACCAGTTATCCGGAATTGGGCATCCAATTGATGAGATAGACAAGGTCCATTGGTTCCTTTGTGGGTTAGGCCCATCATATTAAACATTTTCTACTGCTATACGGGCCACCAAATCGGCGCCTCTGTTTCGGGATATAGTCACTCAAGCCGAAAGTTACGAACTTTTTTTATTGTCTCTTCATGGTTCGTCTACTCCACCCGTTGCATTTCAAGCCCAAAATACCTCCAATCAAGGCAGATCCTTTTCTTCTCGCAAGAGGCCACAACCAAACTAAACGACCACCACATTGTCAATTATGTCGTACAAATGGTCCCTATGCATCAAATTGCCCAAATCTCGCCACTTATGCCTCTCGTGTAACATCTCAAGATGAATCCATTGCACAAGCATTTCATGCTCAATGTCATATAACCAACAACAACCCGGATTGGCACGTTGATTTTGGGGCTACGGGTCACATGGCTCCTTCATGTGACTCTCTCCAAAACACGACTCCTTAAAAAGGTATTTCAAATGTCATATTTGGAAATGGTAAGACTCTTCCTATTACATATACGGGTCAATCTATTATTTCAAATCGTATTCCACTACGATACATACTTGTTATTCCAAATCTTGCCAAAAAATTACTTTACGTAAGCAAGCTAACCACCGATCATCTTGTTGATGTATTATTTTCTCAACCGCTTTTTCATATTCAGGATCGGATCACCAAAAAGGTTCTTGCTAGTGGTAAATGTGAAAATGTGCTCTATATAATTAAAGATGATCGCCAAGCCCTTGTTGTTGCCATTCACAACCCACCAAAAGTATCTTTTGAATTATGGCATGCCCGTTTGGGTCATGCATCTTTTGATGTAATTTCTTATTTACGAACAATTGGTGTGTTATACCAACCACATCTTTATTGCCTAAACCTCTCATTTGCACTCCGTACCAACTTGCTAAAAGTAAACGTTTGCCATTTCATACTAATGATTCTCGTTCTTTACATGCATTAGATTTGATTCATTATGTTTTATGGGGACCTTCTCCCATTAGTTCTAAAGATGGTTATCGTTACTATGTTATTTTTGTGGATGATTTTTCTAGGTTTACATGGCTCTACCCGCTCAAAACAAAAACAGGTTTTATCAACTTTTATTAACTTTGTTCAAACTCAACTTTCAAGAAAAATCAAAATATTTCAAAGTGATGGCGGCATGGAATTTGTCAATCATACGGTTCGTAAAATTTTTGAAGAAAATGGCACATTACTTCATTTTTCGTGTCCTCACACTCCACAACAAAACGGTCGTGTAGAACGAAAACATCATCATATTGTGGAAACTGGTTTGGCTATTCTCTTTAATGCTCACATATCGGCATCATATTGGGTCTATGCATTCTCATCGGCTACTTATATTATCAATCGATTGCCAACTAAATTGTAGGATAATAGATATCCATTTCAATTGCGCTTTAACGAAACACCAAATTATACCAACTTTCGAGCATATGGATGTCAAGTTTTTCCATACTTACGAGATTATTCTCCACATAAACTTGCACACCTAAGTATTTCACGTATTTTCATTGGCTATAGCATTCAACACAAAGGATATCGTTGTCTTGATCCGACAACATCTCATGTCTACATCACTCGACACGCTCGTCTCAATGAAACGCTTTTTCCTTTTAGTGGCACTTCAAGTGACAAAAACCTTAGAAACTTAGACTTTGTTACCTTTACCAATAACATTCCTACACCACCTACCTTAAATCCTATTACCAACTCCACGCCAACTCCCCACCCTTTGATATTACCAACCCACCTTGCATCCTATGTACTCAAACACCTACCCTCACACCTACTGATACATCTCCACCCACCTCAAAAATTAATTTAAATCACCCTTTTAATCTACCTAATACTACATCTCCTACAGTTCACCACCAAATCAATACCCACCAAACCGATACCCACCAAGACTCGGCCCAAACTCAATCTTCAAACCAAACCACCACCAGCCCAACTTCTCCTATCAACCATAACATACCCAATACCTCCAAAGATTTACCAAGCCCAAATCTCACCTAACACATAACAAACTTTGCCTCACTAACCACCCATCCTATTCACATTTCCTTATCCTTCGTCACTGGACCACGTGGATTTAAAAGTACCTCTAAAGATCCTAAATGGATGAATGTTATGCATGATGAACTTAATGCTCTTCACCAAAACCACACGTGGACATTAGTTCCAAGTCCACATTCTACAAATGTTGTTGGTTCAAAGTGGGTATATCGTATCAAATATATATCCGATGGAATCATTGAACGATCCAAAAGTAAGATCAATGGTCCATATACAACTTTAGTTAAAATTTATTCTAACTCTATTCTTAGAAAAAACCTCTTTTAAGTGTTTTACTCGCTGTATATATAACTTTGAGTTTGTGGATGGAATCCCCCGATAAGGGTTAAAATGGCAGTTCCTGCTCCTTGGGAGGTACCAAATAAATGACTACTTGAATCGGGATTTTTAGCATAAAGATTCCACTGACCTGTATAAAGTGGTCCTAACCCTTGGGGATGTGATAATACATCTAAGAAATTATTCCATCGAACGTACTCCCCTCTGGATGCAGGAATAGCGACATGGACTAAATGCCCTGTCCAAGCCAAGGAACTTACGCCGAAGAGTCCTGATAAATGATGATTCAGATGAGATTCTGCATTTTTGAACCACGAAACACTCAGTTTCCATTTCGGTTGTAGGTGTAACCAACCCGCTATTAAAGATATGGCATAAATAAATAATAGAAAAAGAGCTCCAGTATAAAGATCTTCATTAGTTCGTAAACCGATTGTATACCACCACTGATAAACACCGGAATAGGCGATATTCACTGGCCCAAGAGCACCCACCCCCCCCCCCCCCGAGTAAAAGCTTCTACAGCCGGTTGACCAAAATGAGGATCCCAAATTGCATGAGCAATAGGTCTTACATGTAAAGGGTCCTGTACCCATGACTCAAAATTTCCTTGCCAAGCTACATGAAAGAGATTTCAGGAAGTCCACAGAAAAATTATTGCTAATTGGCCGAAGTGAAAAGAAAAAATATTCTGATAAATACGTTCCTTAGTAATATCATCATGACTCTCGAAGTCATGCGCGATAGCAATACCAAACCAAATACGACGAGTAGTGGGGTCCTGAGCTAAGCCTTGGCTAAACCTTGGAAATCTTAATGCCATAATGCCTTTCAAATCCTCCTAGCCATTATCCTACCGCAATAATTCTTGCTAAGAAGAACGCCCATGTTGTGGCAATTCCACCCAGAAGGTAATGGGTTACTCCTACAGCACGTCCTAGTACAATGCTTAAGGCTCTTGGCTGGGTAGCAGGAGCAACTTTTAATTTATTATAAGCCCAAACGATGGATTCAATAAGTTCTTGCCAATAACCACGTCCACTGAATAAAAACATTAAACTAAAAGCCCATACAAAATGAGCACCTAGGAAAAAAAGGCCATATCCGGATAATGAAGAACCATAAGATTGAATTACCTGGGATGCCTGTGCCCATAAGAAATCGCGGAGCCACACGTTAATAGTAATAGAACTCTGCGCAAAGAATGTCTGAGTCCCTCTTCCTTTCCTGAACCTGTGAGAACACTCTAAGAATATGCCAGCAAAGACCTTATTCAATACTTGATAAATTGCATCCATCACTGTCGTTTTTATGTGGTTGAGTAAGACGGCGTAGCTTCCCAGGTTTATTGGGTTTTGGAATAAACGATCTATCTATACATGAAAAGGATAAAACCTCAAGAAAGAATACCTTAATGCCTTATCAATGGAAAGGTCTTCGAAACTATGAATCTTTCATCTATTCTCCTCCCGCGATAAGGACGTGTCTAAGGATGCTACTTCGGGCGGGTGTGCTTCTTTCTATGGGGGCGCGCATCACTTTGGACGTGCTTTACTTGACCGGCAGATGCATGAGTCGGAACGTAATAGCTAGGCACGTCGTGGGAGGAGAATAAGCAAAATCTATTGCATAATCCAAGTAAAAGTGAACATCTCGCTAATAAAAATCATCATCACGAGCAGTAGCTGAAACTGCTAGTCAATCTACCGGATCAACTTCTGCCTACCCCGCCCGGTCAAAGATCGCCGGGAGTCTTTTGTTTTTTTTATCTTAATAACTGGCGGGAAAAATGAATGAAAATAAAAGCGGAGGCCCGTCGTCTGCTAGCATTGTGGTTTGGAATCGATTCTTTATCAATAGCTCACCCTTTCTTTGAACCTTATCAATGATCGAACTTAAATTAAAGATATGAACTGAGTGCCATTTGATGAGTAACTGAGAACAAAGGAGAGGGATATGGAAAGAATGAAGTAATGAAAGAGGAAGTCATTGCTAGTAGCAACGACTTGTCATGATCCATTGGTTCATATAGAATCCATGTCCTAGGTGTATCAAAAAACATTCTTTTCACTAAGCGTATATAATAAAATAGAGTGAAAGGGTCCACCCCGAAACCAAGGGCGTACTAACTAACAGCTGAGTCCTCTCCGAACCGCAGGAGATAGTTTCCCATCATACGCCTCACCAACTTCACTTGCCTCTATGGGGGGCTCGCTCCGGGAAGGTTCGGATCACTTACAATACATGGCTCTACGAAGGAAGGGCTTGGGTTAGGAGCGTTTTCAATATGATTCTTTTCCCGTATTTGTTCGATGAGAAATGCGAGTCTGTTTTGTCCACTTTCTCCATCCCCCTCTAGAATAAAAAAAGGTAATGGAATTACTTCTTATTACCGTGTTTGATCTCTTCCATCGTGGCCTCGCTCCTTGTCATCTATGTTGAAGAAAGGTTTGGAACCCTGTAGAGAATGAAGAGGGGCCAAAGATCTTCCTCTCAATAGTGCTTCTCGAGGCTCCACTCTCCCCCCTGAATAAGTAAGGCCCCGTTAGCCTGGGCGAAGATGAGGATAAAGAGTAAGGATTGAAGCCCCCTTAGCTCTGCCAGGCACTGGACATGGGTTAGCTCTGTAAATGTGTGGAGCCAAGTGTAGTGTGGTGTAGTAGTAGGCACTTCTAGGCCCCTTCCCGGCTACTGGATCACTCCAGTGCTTCGAGTACTACGGACCCTCTGCCATCCATTGCAGCAGAGCCCTTTCATGAGCGGGGGAGGGCTAAACACAGTTCTTTGAATCAAACGTTGAATGAATAGATTCCTTTTTCGATATCAAAGTCTAAATCGGATAGGATAGATGGATCTTTCTTTCTATTTATATATATGAAAGAGAAAAAGTATTTTTATAGTGAAGTAGCGTAGCAAGAAGCCCCAAATCCTTGATTTGGCCAGGAAAGACTGCACTGCTTTGGGCCCAGGAAGTGGAGGGAATGAGCTCGGCTGCTTCTCCTCCAAACTTCCTTTTTCCGTGCCCGTTCCGCATGCGCTTCTCGCGCCATTGGCGCTTTGCTCTCCTCTTATTCTTCATTGGACGGTTCGGATGGACTTCGCCGTTCTTTCCCAACTAAAATAGAAAAGGATGTATCACATCGAGATGTCGGTTCGTTTTCCGCCCCAATGAGATGGGGAATTTATAACTCCCTATTTAGACTTTTGGGCCCTTCATCTTTCTGAATCGAGACCCGGCCCGGCTCGCGTCGTTCCAACAACCGGCGGGGAGCACCTCAGTATACGATCGCGTACAGTAACTGGGAGTCCTATTTAGTATTTTCATCATAAAAAATGGAGAAGTTGTTAGGCCCAAATAACAATAATAAATCAATTTTACACTGAAACTTATTATAGCAACACGAAAAAGGAAATAAACGTTAAATCATAATGAAAATTTCTGTCAGGATCGATTAACCCAGAAAGATTAATTAATCACAGATCTACAAACTATGAGAAGTTGCAGCGGATCAACACTCTAGTTTAATTGATTAAGAACTTAAGAATACTGTAAACAAATATGATTGAACAATAAGAACACAGTAATCACAAAAAGCTTCAATGTATATTAATTTGATCGATCAATACACACGTACGTTTACAATTCGAAAGGAACTATATATACTAGTCCTTGAAGCCTAAACATTAACCTAGTTATTCTAGGAATCGATTACAATTGAATTACATAAAGATATACATTCTATAACAAACTATACTAGAATCTCGGACTTGATCAGCACCATAAATAGCATCAGTAGTAACGTTGATCATCAGTAGTAAGTCATGTGTTCATCATCGTCACTATTAACTAGTGTTTCTGCCCCATCAGTACTAACTTCAATACTTCATTGATCAGTACTAACTGCAGCATCAGTAATAGAATGTTATATCTGATTTATATCCCAACAATCTCCCCCTAAACTTATTAATTCTCTTTGAATTAATCAAGTTTCTTCTGTTCTTCATTCTTCTTAGTTTGTTCTTCTAACAATTTAGCTCTTCTTTGTCTGCCTTCAATAGTTCTCTGATTTTGCAGCTTTCTTTGAGTTATAATGTATATGCTGTTTCTTTTTGTAAAATAATTAAGTTTTTCTTGAAACATAACAGCATCATAAGGCTTCATGAATGTGTTTGTGAATATCTGATACATTGTTTCTTCAGAATGTGGATATTCTTTTTCATATAAGTATAATTCACAGTTTTTGCTTGATCTTTCAAAGAAGTACATGTTTATTGTGGGAAGTACATTCCAAGCATAAACATTTTCTTTACTTGTGAATATTTCAGGATATTTGTCTGGATAAAATGCAGCATCAATCATTTTGGTTAAGTATACAGGTCCTGAATTCTTCCATGACTTCTTGGTCATTCTTGGTTTGCCTATGATCAGGACTTTAATAATATCAGCTCTACTACAAGACATAACCATTGGTTTCCATCCAGTGAATCTCTGGATTGATTTGTCCTGTCTTATAATTTCAATGGCATCACCAACAAGCCTCCAATTTATGATTGGATTATCTTCAATACGAGCAACAGGAGTATCAAAGACCTGTATTTCTTGTTTTCTTTTCTTTCTTATTTCAGTTTCAGGTTCAGCTCCTTTCCTTTTCTTAGGAGGTATTGAAGGTTCACCAGTTGTTGGTGTTCTGGAGAGTATTATTGTGGGATCTATTTCAACTAGCACTTTTTCTTCATCTGCTTCAACTTCCATTTCTGCTAGTTCTTTCTTTTTAGCAGTACAATATTTGTCTACTATTCTCATCATTTTCATCCTGCCAAAAGATTTAGCACTGTGCCCTTTTGACTTTAAGAAGTCAATCATCTTCTTCTTCTGTTCAAATACATCATCTGGTAGATCTGCCTTTTCTCTTTTACATTCGGCTACTAGGCCTTCAAGACAATTTAAATGTTCTTCTTCTATCTTTCTTTGTCTTTCAAATTCTGCCTTTTGACCTTCTACCAGGACTCCTTCTATTTGTGGAATTGGTACCTCAGCTTCTTGACTTTCTGGATTTTTTAATCTTTCTTCTTCAGCCTTTTTCTTGTCTTCAAGAGCTTGAGTCTTAGCCACTTTTCTTAAGTACCTTATCGTGTTCACCTTCCATTTGTCTTGTTTAGCAGGTCTGACATGGTTCATTTTGTTTACCATGTAGTGACCTAGAGCTCTGTTTGGATAATCATCATCAAACTTCTCTTTTCCTTTTCCAATACAGACTGAAAGTGGAGGTGGAGTGTACTTCATATCAAGAACAGGAGTGAATACAATTGATGGAGAGAATAGATGAATTTTATTCTCTGGAAGTATTTTGGGGTGTGGAGGAAGTTCACACTCATCAACTTCATACCAATTAACATTGTCATCAATGTCAGGTATGACAAGCGGTTGTTCTGGTGTTTTAGGTTTTGTTACAATTATAACCTGTTCTCGTTCAAGAACCTCTTGTATTTCTTCGTCTTCATCTTCAGTAGTAACCAAGGTGGTTGCTACTGGTATACTTTCTAGTTCAAATACCACAATTTCTTGATTTTTATTTACTACTGGTGAGGTTGCTATTGGATTTACTACTACTAGGGCATCAGTAGTATCCATAATTTCTTCTTCTGGTGCATTTACTACTGGTGTATCTGCTTCTTCAATACGATCAGTAGTAACAACCTCTTGATCCTTTGCTTCAGTAATATCCATAGGATCAGTAGTCTCTATTACCTCAGTAGTAACTGGAGAGTTTATTTGTTCTGCTGTTTGTGACTGATTTGCAGACACAAATATATCCTCATCCATGCTTTTCATTACTTTATTCAGGTCTTCATCAAAACTTTGACCTGTTTCACCATGGACCTCTTTCAGATTCAGGAGAGCTGCTGCTGCTATGGATTGATCAATCATCCCTTGAATTTGATCTTTCTCCCCCTTAGTGATCTCAACCTGTTGAGCCTCACTATCTGCAATCTTCCTTTGTAGTTTTCTGATCAAATTTGATTGCTTTTGAAGCTTATACTCGAACCTCTTCTGTCTTCTTTTCAAAGTATTAATGTAGTGCTTCACGTAGGTCATGGTTTTCCCTTGGTTGTTCAGTAGATTCAGACAATTTTGTACAGTGGTTTTAAGGTTTTCCTTCTTATCCGTCAATTTTGTTTGTTTAATACTGCCCTCAGCCCATTTGGGTGGATCATTGGGCTCATTTGGTACATTGGTTTGAAGGTTTTCCATCCTATCCGTCAATTCAGGTTGGTCAATTCTACCCTTATCACTTCTTGGTGATAAATTGGGTTGTTTGGACACTCTCTTCTTCCTAGAAGAAGCAATAGTGCCCCCCCCTTGTGGTTTCTTGGCACCGGGGTCCTCTTAGTAATTCCTCAAATTCTGAGTCATCACTTAGAGTTGCCGAGGTCTGGGTCCTATTGATGTTCTCACTATCATGTGCACCCACCTTTGGGGCATCAGTAGTGAGAGCCCTTTCCTCATGCCCTCTCTCCTCCTTGGAGGACAACTCTTGGAGTCTGGGGTTTGACTCAATTTGTCCCCTGGTGTCCTTTAAGGAAGATTTCTTCCTTTTATAAGTTTTAGAAATTTGTTTGGCAATGGTCTGGTCTTCCTCAGAGTGAAGAGTAGCACTCTGGGGATTGATTTCATGTACCTGGAACACATTCAGGACATTTGTTGGTTCATTTGTTTGAGTGGACTGAATGGGTGGTGTTTGGGCTGTGTTTAGTGGTGGAGTTGGTTGGGGTTCAATTGGGTGACTTGAACCTTCTTCAGTAGGAGATTGATCATAGATCATGTTTTGGAATAGTGGAGTATCTTTTCCAGAAAATTTAAATTGTTTCCTCATATTTACATACACCTTTTTATTTAACTCTGGTGTAACAAACATGTTTTTAGGAATAGACAGATTTTGTACTTCACAGTTTATTATATAAGTGAGGAATCTTGGATACATTAAAAATTTTGAGGATGATAAATTTCCAAGCATTCCTTCAAAAATCATATTTGAAAAATTGAATACTTGTCCTGTGCTCAGACAAATAACAGCAGAGGCTATTGACTTGTTGAACTCATTCCAAGTACTCCTTTTTGGAGAGATGCAGTGTTGAATGGTATGAACTAAATATTTCCATTCGGGTGAAAGAAGACCCTTTTGAAATGTGGCAATGTCTAGTCTTCCTTCATATCCCATTTTTTTGTAAAACATCAACAAGATCCTCCATGGGTAAAGAAAACATACCTGACTCATCATTGAGTTGAAGATGATGTCTGATAGATTGTGATAGTGATAGTGATAGACTTTCCATCTACAACAGATTTGATCTTGGACATGTTGGAATCTTCAGATCTTTCAACATTTTTCCAGAAATCAATGGGATGGTGTTCATATGCCCTGGGATTGATGGTTAAAGCAAACTTGATAGGAGAGTTTTTCAGAAACATGACTATATGACGAAAGTCCTTTGTGCCATCAGGGTTCCTTAGGAATGCACACATGTTGTGGAATTCAGAATATTTAAGATCGGTTTTGACTGTAAGAGATTTTAGGGTTGCCATTTTGATTGATTTTGATCTTTGGAGATGAAACTTTCAAAGAGAGTTGAGTCGTTTTTGTAAGAATTCCAGATTTGTGGAAGGAATTGAGTTGTTACTGATGCTGGATTTTGATCGGAGTTTGCAGAGATTAGGGTTTAGCGTAGGGTTTATCGAATCGAGGAGAAGATAATGCTAAACTAATCTCAATCTGCTATTTATATTTTTCGATTTTACCTGCAAAATGACCGAAATATCCTTCGAATAATAACCCAACGGCTATTTTCATGAGGGTCAGTATTGTAATTTATGTATATTCTAGATAACAGTCTATCAGTAGTAACTAAGTCTCAGTAGTAGAAACATCAGTAGTAACCATTGTTTCTATACTTAACCTAATTCTACTGAGAAACCCTATCAGTACTAAATTATAGTAGTAACATACGATCAATGGTAATAAATAACCAGTAGTAAAATAAATAAAAATTTGTACAAAACACTTTACAAATGATTTTCTTTTGAGAATTAACTTATTAAAATCATTTCAATAGTGCTAACCAAGAAACTGAATCTTCCTATATCAAATGCTTTTGTAAAAAGATCTGCCAATTGATTGTCATTATGAATTTTCTCTACTTTAATTAATTTCTTTTCATTGCAATCCCTTATAAAATGAAATCTTATTTCAATGTGTTTTATTTCAGAATGTTTTACTGGATTATTTACAATACTGATAGCACTTTGATTATCTATAAAAATTGGAGTTTTAAGGATAGAGATACCAAAGTCTAGAAGTTGATTTTGAATCCATAGAACTTGAGCACAGCAAGCAGATGCAGCTACATATTCTGCTTCAGCAATTGATGTTGAAACATTGGTTTGTTTCTTGCATTGCCATGACACTAATCTTGATCCAAAAAACTGACATCCACCAGTAGTAGATTTCCTATCTTGACATTCACCACCATAGTCACTATCAGTGTAGGCTACGAGTTCAAATGGTGATGCATGTGGATAACAAAGACCAAGAGAAGGTTTTCCCTTCAAGTATCTAAAGATTCTTTTGACAGCTTGCAAGTGTAATTCCTTAGGTCTTGCTTGATAATTGGCACATACACAAATATTATACATAATGTCAGGTCTTGATGCAGTTAGATACATTAAAGACCCTATCATAGATCTGTAAAGGTGTTCATCTACATCCTCCCCCTCAACATCAGGATGTAGGTGTTTGTGAGTTTCCATTGGAGTACTTGCACTTTTGTTGTCTTTCATTGTAAATTTCTCTAAAATGTCTCTGACATATTTAGATTGATTGATCAAGATACCATCTGATATTTGATTAATTTGGAGTCCAAGAAAGAAGTTCATTGGACCCATTGAGCTCATTCTGAATTTGATCGGCATTAATTCTTCAAATTCTTTGCACAGTTGGTCATTTGTTGATCCAAAGATGATATCATCTACATATATTTAGACCAGTAGAATATCATCTTTGACCCTTCTTGTGAACAATGTTTTGTCAATGGCACCTCTTTTGAAATTGTTCTTCAGTAAGTATGAGGACAATGTGTCATACCAAGCTCTTGGTGCTTGATGAAGCCCATATAGAGCTTTGTCTAGCTTGTACACATAGTCATCATGTTCTGGATCTTCAAAGCCTGGAGGTTGAAATACATACACTTCTTCTTCAATTTTCCCATAAAGGAAGGCACTTTTCACATCCATTTGGTAGACTTTAAATTTCTTGTATGAAGCATATGCCAGAAACATTCTTATTGCTTCAATTCTAGCAACAGGTGCATATACTTCATCATAATCAATGCCTTCTTCTTGTGTGTATCCTTGGGCTACAAGTCTTGCTTTGTTTTTTATTACAATACCTCTTTCATCTCTCTTATTTCTGAAGATCCATCTTGTGCCAATGGCTCTTTTTCCTTTTGGTAGAGGTACAAGAGTCCATACAGCTTGCAGTTTGAATTGAAGAAGTTCTTCTTGCATTGCTATGATCCAGTTTGAATCTTTCATAGCTTGTTGAATCTTCTTAGGTTCTTCCTGTTACAGAAAACATTCATACATGCATTCATTAGATATTAAACTTATGTTACAAACATTTGAATTTAATGAAGAATTAAATTTGCTTCTTGTCTGCATGTTTGAATTGACATCACTTAGGACTAGGTCCAAAGGATGATTCTTTTCAGTTCTGGTTCCAGGAACTTTGTCAATAGTGATTTGAGAATCTAGATTTAACTCATTGGGTTCAGGAGATTGTGCATCTGTCCATGTTTCTTCTTGATTGTTTGTATTGTGTGGAGTTTCGTCATTGCTACTGGTGTCAGTAGTAACATTTTCTTCATTGACCTCAGGAGGGTCATTGTTGTTACTGACATCAGTGTTGTGTAAATCATCATCAAAACTCTGAGGTTCAGAGTTACTACTGGGATCAGTAGTATCTTCAGAGTTGGTGTTGTTACTGGTGTCAATGAAACTAAGGTTATCAGAGTTACTACTGTCCTCAGTATCAACTATGGGATCAGTATCAACTAAGATATATTTCATGATTTCTTGCCTTCCACTTGATGATGGTCCTGCTTGTTGTCTTTGATTGTTTGAATCTCCTGTATTAAACACATAATTAACATCAAAAGATTTGGTTAGATTATCAATGTTAAACAACCAATCTGGACCATTTCCTTGTTCATTCATCAGACTTTCATTAAAGGATACATTTACACTTTCTTCAATGATCCTTAGCCTTTTGTTGAATACTCTGTAAGATTTGCTTTGAGTTGAGTATCCTACAAATATTCCATCATCTGCTTTGCAGTCAAACTTACCAATTTGTTCTCTTGTAATTAAAATAGTACAAGGACAACCAAATGATTTTAAGAAACTTATTGATGGTTTTCTTTTATTGAAAAGTTCATAAGGTGTTTTAAATTGAGGCTTAACTATTAATACTCTGTTCTGAACATAACAGGCAGTATTAACAGCTTCAGCCCAAAAAGTTATTGGTAATTTTGAATCTGCAAGCATGGTTCTGGCTGCTTCAATTATGGTTCTATTTCTTCTTTCAGCTACACCGTTTTGTTGTGCAGTTCTTGGTGAGCTGTAGTGCCTGTCAATGCCCTTAAGATCACAAAAGTCAATTAGGTTAGTATTTTTAAATTCTGTTCCATTGTCACATCTAATTGCTTTAACTTTGAGATCTCTTGTATTTTCCAGCTTTACAATCAGATTCTTGATAATTTCACTTGTTTCATATTTGGTCCTAAGAAAGAAGACCTAAGTATATCTGGAAAAATCATCAGTAATAACAAGGCAGTATTGTTTCTTTCCAATGCTGATTACATTCGTAGGTCCAAATAGGTCCATATGTAAGAGCTGCAAAGGATTAGAAATAGAATTGATTGCTTTGGTCTTATGAGAAGTCTTGTGTTGTTTACCTTTTAGTCAGGCAACACAATGATGATCACACAGAAATTCTTTTTGTGGTAGACCAACTACCAAATTCTTTTTAACTAAATTGTTCATATTTTTAAAATTTGTGTGACACATCCTTCTATGCCAAAGTTCTGATTCATTTGTGTTTGCCTTAGATATAAAACAGTTGATCTCATTTGAAGAAATGAGTTCTCCCCCTATATCCAGGCAATACACATTGTTTCTCCTTGGAGTTCTTAAAACGACAAATTTTTCATCTAAAATAAAATCAGGAGAAAGAATGATGCACTCAAAATCTGTAAAAAGAATTTTGTTCTTCTCATCACAGACTTGTGAGACACTAACCAGATTATATTTAAGCTCAGCAACATAAAATACATCATCAAAAGTGATCTTACCATTTGATACTGTACCTTTACCTGTAATCTTACCATTTGATACTGTACCTTTACCTGTAATCTTACCACCTCTTGGATTTTCTCTAAACGCAACATATCCTCCTTCAAAAGACTTGAAATCTCTAAGTATTTGAAGATTTCCAGTCATGTGTCTAGAGCATCCACTATCAATATGTCATGTTCTACCTTCTTCAGGGATCTGGATACTCTACACATAAAGTAAGAGGATTAGTTAATTTTGGGAACCCAAGCTTTTTTTGTCTTGGGTTCATCCTTTGAAGAGTAAGTGTTTCTAATTGAATGAGCCTTGTATGCAGGTTTGTTCTTAGTTGTTTGATTAGTACTGGTGTTCTTGTTTGCTACTGATCTAGGTTTATACCCGTAGTGTTTAGCTTTTGAATATTTTACTACTGATGGACCAGTAGTGTTTGGGTAATATGAGTTTTGAGCATGGTCAGTAGTGTTTTTGTAAATATACCAGACATCATTGTAATTAGGGTTTTTACCGGTAGTAATCCTGGAATGGTTTCTACTGACGTTTGAAAACTTTGAATATTGAGGAAAGTGATTTTGTTTTCCATTATTTTTGAAATAATTGCTTCTGTTTGGACTTTTATATCTGATATTTTGCACAAATCTTTGTGCAGTTATTCCAAATTTGGGGGTTTCAATCTGTGGTTTTTTAAATTCTTTTGCTTTTGTTTCTTCAATTTGTTTTAATTTTAAAGCTTTTTCCTTTTCTTTGTTGATTTTAAATTCTTTAAATTCTTGACTGTTAATAGGATTGAAGTGACAATTTTTAGCTATGTGGTTAACCTTGTTGCAAATTAAATATGATAATTTTGTTGACTTAGCACTTTCAGGTTTTCTTTGTTCTTTTAACTGATTCAAGTTTCCTTGATTTCCCCTTCTTAAAATTGTAGGTATATTTTCTGAGTTGTATTGTGGGGATTCAGTTTGACTTTGTGTTGTGTGAAAACTTATATCAGTTGACTCAGTTGTTTGATCATCATCAGGAGACTCATTTGATTCATTTGTTTCATTACTGGTTTCAGTTTCAGTTTGACTTTCAATTTTTAAATCATTTAAAATTCTTTTTGTGCTTGATTTAAGAGGAGAGATAAAATTTGTTGGAGGTGGGACTGCATGATATCCCACTTCATGAACAACTTTTTCAGTGGTTTGATTACTTGTTAATTCATTGACAATTTTAGAACTTCTTTCAAATTTTTTAATAGTTAATGTTAGGTCACAACACCCCTGGTTTGTTAGTTAATTGATTAGAATGATTATACAAGAGACAATTAAAGTGTAAAACACAGTATTAGAGTCGGTGTACAAATCCACTAAGTGTGGTATGCTGCGGAAAAGCAATACCACTGATCAATTACAAGATATGAAAGTGTAGAGTGAATTGGTGAGTACTCATTTGCAAGATGATCTCTATTTATAATGTTATAGAGATCTTACATAATGAGCAAAGGAGTAACCGAAGGACTAAGCAAGGAAAATGACTAAGATCAAGATTTGATCTTAGTCCGTTACTATACTGAGTATCACTCAGTCCTTCTACTCAGTCCTTGTACTCAGTATCACTATCTGATACTGAGTACTGATACTGAGTTCCAATACTGATCACTCAGTATCAGACCTAAACTTAGCTATATTATTCTACATATAAATCAAAGCTAGTCTAGGTTGTTTTGTTATCTTAAGATCTAAAGGGGCAAGGCTTTTTGCCTTAACAATCTCCCCCTATCTAATGATAACAAAACAATTACAAAGAGATAAACAAAAATTACAACAGCATAGGTAACAATATCTTCTTCTTCATTTGCTGTTGATGGCTTCATTCTCATAGAAGACTTCTTGTTTGATGTGGACAAACTCTTCTCTGCTTTTGAGTTCATCCCTTCTGCTATTCAGTACTGCAACAATCTTCTTTCTGAACCAAGAGTCTTCTTTCTTGGTGATCATCCATTTCAGTCCAACAAGGTGACTGATTTGAGCTCTTGGAAGATCTTCATCAGAAATGAAGCATTCTCTATCCTCTGAGTCAGTATACATATATCCAGAAGTTGGATATATGACACTCTTTTGATCCTGAAAGACAAGGTTAGGAGGAAGAGGATACTTTCTAAGATACTTGTATGTATGAAGGCACTCTGGTCTGTTGTTTGAGTAAGCCTCAGTCATCACACTGAGTGTTCTGTACTCTATTTCATGAAGTAAGTCCTTCTCATAACATACTGCAGCTACTGCACAGATCTCATCCAAGACTATTTGATCATAGGTTGATTTCTTTGGAAGCTCTTTGATCAGTCTTGTGATCTTCACCCAGTCTTGAAGACCAATTCTTTGAATATCATGAATAAATATCTTCATGGGGGGACTGGTTAAGCCAGTACAAGTGATAGTAATTCTTCCTTCTTTGAGCTTCACGTTTACTTTATTGACATCCAGATTTAACCAATGTATCCCCCTTACATTTTGAAATGTTTTGGTCCTCAAGAACTCCTTTCTTTGTTCCTTATACTGAGTCCTAGCAGCAACCATATTCCAATAATGTTGAATATGGTCTGGACCCTTTCTTGAGATTCTATGTGAAGGACCAGGAGTATCAGTATCTGGGTCAGATTCTGGTTCAGTTTTGACTCCCAACTCTTGCTCATATAAAAATCTTTCTTGTTCTGCCCAGAGTTGTTGAGGAGTCAGTCTTGGAGCCTGCTCGGTATCACTGTCCCTTGTAAGAACAGGTCTTCTTTGTCTTGTTACCAGAGGAGCAGATTCCTCACTTGATTCAGAAGAAGTGAGAACAGCATTGATAGGTCTTCTTGATAAGGAACTCCTTCTTCTAATTACCAGATTTTCTGGTTCTTCATCATCCGAGGATGATGATGAAGAACTTTCTTGTTCTACCAGATTTAGTGCATAGTTTACTAAATCTGGTTCTTCATCTTCATCATCAGCAATAGGCCAGATGAAAGGCCTATAGACCACAATTTGTAAATTATTCTCTTCAAGAGCAGGTGGCTCAGAATAAGTTTGCTGTGGTTGGTCAGTATGAGTCTGCCCCTGAGCAGATGGCTCAAGTGGGTCTTGAACTTGTAATGCTGACCTTGTTCTTTGTCTTCTTCTCTCATACTGAATGCGAAATGGCTCAGTATGAGGGCTTTGCTGATGTTGTTGTTGTGGAGGTTGATCTTCATTCAATCTTCTTCTTTTCTCCCCCTGAGCAGAAGGCTCAGTTTGATCAACCTCAGTATCTCTTTGTCTCTTCTCCCCCCTTTTGTTATCATTTGATGAGGAGGGAAGAGGATCAGTATCACCACCCATGTCCCCTTCAGGTTGTTCAAGAGTAGGGGAGGGCATGGGCTCAGTTGCAGCATCAGTATCACCAGCACCTCCTTCTCCTTCTCCTTCTTCATTGTGGTCACCATGTGAACCTGGTGGAGTTTGTGGAGTCTGCTGTGGTTGTTGAAGGAGTGATACTGACTGTTTTATTAAGTCAATATCACCACTCATCTTGTCCATTCTGGCTAGTATTACATTTTGAGTTTGTTGGATGGCCAGAATGTGCTGCATGATTGCTTGCAGAGTCACTTGGTCTGCTGCAGCCTGAGATGCCTGAATGCCCTGCACAGATGGTGCTAAAGAAACAAAAATATAAAACTGGTTAGAAAGAAAGGTTTATCAAATAGAATTATGGTGTTGTTTAATTCTACAATCATATAAACAGAGTTTGTGAAGTCTGTATTTCATCTGGTATAGGATGAAATATTGTGGACTTGTGCATAGCATGTGTAAGAAGATTTTAGTAAAGGTCAGTGTGAAAATTTAAGTAGCTCAGTATAGGATAAGTCACATTTACTAAAAGGTTTGGGTGTGGGAATTCGAAGCCTGGGATGTGCTTCTTGTTATTTTCAATGTTTATCACTCGGTATGAGAGTGATAACAGAAATGTGGCTAAACCCCATGGGATATTTTTGGATTTTGTGGCTTAAGGGTTTGGGATCATTTCTTGAATGATGCTACCCAACTCAAAAATAAGTTGGACATTATTCAAGCAGCACCAGTGGGTGTCAGTATGACATCAACCACCATTGTCTCTTTAAATGTTGAGACAACTGTAGACTGACAATGATCAATTTAGTGTGCTCAGTATATGAATTTTGCATAGCAGCAGTGGGCTAGCTATGTTGGCCATAAAGGGATATATATTTGAAAGATCGTTTGAGACTTTGGTCAGTATTGAGTTGGTACTGGCCAATACTTAGTCTCTATTTGGGAATGAAATATATATATATAAGTTTAAGGGCTTTTTAGAAATTCATACCTGAGACTCTGTCAGATTCTCTTCTAGCATCTGCAGAGGTCGGTGCAGGATCATGTGTTTGTTGATGTGCAGCACCAACATCTTCAATACCGACCTCTATGTTATGCTGAGCACCTTCCATTGTAGTTTGTGCATATTGAATTTCCACATCAAGAGGAACATGAGGTTCCTCAATTGGTTGAGCAGATGGAGGTAGTTCTGGACTTGGAAGGTCAGCGGTGGCTGCAACTAGGCTTTGGGCTTGAAGAGAGGCAGTTAATGATGGAACATTTGCAGGCTGCACCTCCTCAGATGATAAGTTTCCCATAATGATAGGAGAGAGATTCCTTCTTCGTCTATGAAGAACCAATGGTGTGTCTTCTGAGGACTCAGTTTCAAGAACGGTTTCAATATGAGGAGCAGCAAGATCTTGTGCAGGTGGAGAGATAGTTGGTTCTTGAACTTGTGGGACATCCTGCATCTCAATATCTTGACCAGCCTGGGCTCCATTGCCACTATTATCATCATTATCATCATCACCATCATTGTCTGACTCAGTATCAGACATATCTTCTTCATCATTTATATGTTCTTGAACAATGGCCCACATAGGAGGACTTAGAAGAGGCTCTCCTTCTCTTGGCCTATAAAAGAAAATCTTCTCACTAAGCGGAGGAAGATCAACTCTTGGACTATGAAAATCATCATAAATGTGTGTGGGCATTGAGTGTTGAAAGATGAGTGATAGAAATCTGCAGAAAGGGACATTGCATTCCCTTGTGTTTGCTCGGACCAGAGTAGCTAATTCATTGAAAATTAGGCGAGCAAAATCAATATTTCTTCCATAGTACAGAGCATGTACTATTTGCATCCCAAATTCGTTTATTTGGTCCAAAGCTCCCGTCTTGTGGGTCATACATCGAATTATTGTTGTGATGAGAATACCCCACATAGGACCAAATTCATTTCTTTTGATTGTGCCCGTTGTTCCTCTTCGACCCAGAAATGGCAGTACAGAGCGTGCCTCTGATCTATCAACAAATGGGTCATACTGAGCTTGGGCGGGAAGTCTCAGTGCTTCACGAATGATTGCAGTAGAAACAAAAGCTCTTCTTTGATCCCTAATTACCCATCCTGCAATCATATCTGGAGAATCGAGTGTGGCAGAGTACCAAAACCCGCATAACATTTCTGGGTAAATTGCTCGAGGAGATAATGTCAGTGCACGAGCAATTGGGCAATGCTTCATAAAAGTCACGATGTTCGTGAATTCTTGGCATACCCAGGCTTGAGGAATATTGAAATTTGCTGTGATGTTGTTCCTCGCAAACCTGGGTACTTCATTATTTCGGAATTGGATTTCCGATTCAACGTTTGGAGCAACAAAAGTGTAATTCGCCATCTGTGATTGTGATTTGAAAAAGAATTTGCTTGCTAAGAGAAAGTGAAATCGTTAATCGCAGAGAGAATTGAAAATGAAAGAAAGAAATAACAGTTAAAAAATTTGAAGTAAAAATAAACGGTTATTTATAGGAGATTTGAAAGATAATTAAGGTATTGGGAAGTAAAAACGGCTGATTTGACTGCCTTATCCTCTGCCAACGGTAACTTTCTTATTAAGAAAGGTTACCGTTTGAGAAGTATGAGGATTAAGCTCGGTGTAAGAGCCGTCATACCCCAATACCGAGTTAAAAAAAATTTAATTTAAAAAAAAATTTAAAAAATATAAAAACAATTAATTTACTCTTGAAATTAATAAAAAATAAAAAATTTTAAATTTTGATGATAACAGACTAGTGATACTGAGTGGTCAGTATCAACAGGAGTGATACTGAGCGCTCAGTTTTAAAGAAATTTAATAAAGATTAAGGATTCAACATACCTAATTGCCCTAGTAAATACATAAACCTTTCCTCAGGAAGAGGTTTAGTAAACACATCAGCCAATTGTTCATTTGTTGGTACATAATCTATTCACCATGAGATGCTCACTGTGCTAAATGATGGTCCCATCATTCCACAAACTGTGGAACCTGTTGCTGCTACTGATGATGCTCCTGAGGGCATAAGATCTGTACCTAAACTAAAGCACAACTGGACTGATACTGACCGTCAGTTGTATGCTTTAGACTCCAGAGCTAAAGGGGTGATTGGTAATGCTGTTACCAAAGAGATACTTAATGCAATTATGAAATTGCCAACAGCAAAGGCTATGTGGGATAGCCTATCAGTCACCTATGAAGGTACAGCAAAGGTGAAGTTGCAAAGAAAAAGCAACATGAGAAGGAAATATGAAAATTTCTTTTCAACTCCAAATGAAGACATCACCACTCTCTATAACAGGTTCAATACTGTTATTCATGATTTAATCAGTGTAGGCATTGTGAAAGAGGAAGGAGAGCTTGTTCAAAAGTTCCTGGATAGTCTTCCTCAACAATTTCTTGACATGACAAACTCTGTCAATGCTGCTAACAACATTGAGTCATACACTCTTCAAACTTTGTATGGTCTAATGCTGAATCATGAGGAGAATAATGATGCAAGACTGATCAACTGGAAGAAATCTGACAAGTCTTCCACTGGTTGTTGCTCTGATACCAATAGATTCAAGATACCACTGAGCTTTGAGCTTCCATTGATGGAAGTCTTTTCCATCAAAGATGGGTACTCCCTTTCCAGACATAATTGGTGCAACAATTGTAGACATTTTGGATTTTTGAGTGTTGGAGGGATAGATGTAGGAAATGGCTGCCAGGGTTATAGATCGACTAAATAAGAGATTATTTAGCCTGCTCTGATACCAGTTGTTAGGTCACAACACCCCTGGTTTGTTAGTTAATTGATTAGAATGATTATACAAGAGACAATTAAAGTGTAAAACACAGTATTAGAGTCGGTGTACAAATCCACTAAGTGTGATATGCTGCGGAAAAGCAATACCACTGATCAATTACAAGATATGAAAGTGTAGAGTGAATTGGTGAGTACTCCTTTGCAAGATGATCTCTATTTATAATGTTATAGAGATCTTACATAATGAGCAAAGGAGTAACCGAAGGACTAAGCAAGGAAAATGACTAAGATCAAGGGATTTGATCTTAGTCCGTTACTATACTGAGTATCACTCAGTCCTTCTACTCAGTCCTTGTACTCAGTATCACTATCTGATACTGAGTACTGATACTGAGTTCCAATACTGATCACTCAGTATCAGACCTAAACTTAGCTATATTATTCTACATATAAATCAAAGCTAGTCTAGGTTGTTTTGTTATCTTAAGATCTAAAGGGGCAAGGCTTTTTGCCTTAACAGTTAATTTATTTTGTTCTAATTCCATTTGACATTCTTCTAATTTGATTAAAGTTTCTTTTAATTTTAATTCAACATGTTCTTTTTCATGAGTGGTTTGTAGCAATTCATCTTTTATTTTTTGATCAGTTATTTTATAGATTTTAATTTGATACAACCATTGTATTCAATTCTTCTATTTCTGTTTAAAATCATCTCTTCAAGTGTTTATTTATTAAGTTTTTCTAATTCTTTATATGCCTTAATGCATTCAGGAGTACAAGATTTAGAATGTACCTCAGTAGTAGAATCAGTAGTGAAGGCCATGAGAGCTTGGTTTTGTGCATGTTCTTCTGCTTGAAAGCTCCAGTCATATCCTTGTCCTTCTTGAGATACTAAAGCAGTTGAATTTGAAGTGATGTTTTTGTTGTAGCTTGATCTTTGATCTTTATTTGGACATTCTCTGGCAAAGTGACCTAAAATGCTACAGTTGTAGCATTTGACCTTGGTTTTGTCAAATCCAGCACGATCACCTTTGTTGTAAGACAGATTTTGCCTTCCAGTTCTTTTAAAAAACCTTTTTGTTCTTAAGCTCAGCATTGCCATCTGCCACTTGATGTCCATCTCTTCCAAATCATCAGGATTGAGTTGTTCTAAATCCTCACTAATCAATGCAGTATGCACATGACTAGTTAAGAAAGATTCTCTTGCTACATCTTCAATGCCTGCAATCTTTGCATTGTCCTGACCTGTTCCTGTACTAGACACAAAAGCAGCATTGTTTGAAGGTAAATTAGGAGTTTTATTGCTTACCTCAGATTCAAACACTCTTAGTTCATTGTAGAGTTCATCTAGCTCTTTCTCTTCCAGTGCATCTCCTTGTCTATATATCACAGTGTACATAGACCATTCTTCACCAAGAGATCTGAGAAACTTCTTGTTTACATCAACATTGTCTGGTTTGTAACCAACTTGATTCAGTTCACCAATAAGTTTGTTGAACCTATCAAAGACTTGTGATAATGATTCATTCTTTTGGCCTTTGAAGTTTTCAAAATCCTGTTTCAGAATAGATTTCATGTTTCTTTTGGTGCTCTTTGTACCAACAAACCTCTTTTCCAGAGCCTGCCATAGCTTCTTAGCATCATCATATTCAACAAAGAGATGTTGATAATCATTGGGAATGGCAAGCAGAAGAGTGCTTAAGGCTTTGAGTTCGATTCCTCTGTCCTTCTTTTCTTTCTCACACTTGAGTTTGTCAACTTCAGTTGAGGTGGTGGCTATTTGAGTTTGAATAGTCTTGTTTCCTTCAAGAACCACTTCCCACGTGGAATAATCAGTAACCAGCATGTATTGCTTGATTATGTTTTTCCACATCCCAAAGTTGTTGGGAGTGAGAATTGGAATCTTGTTAGCCTGAGTGCTTTCATTGTTATCAGACATGATTAACAATTTTGAGATCGAAAGAATGAAACTTTTTGTTGTTCTTAATTCGTAGATCTAGAACCGTAAAGCTCTGATACCACTTGTCAGGATCGATTAACCCAGAAAGATTAATTAATCACAGATCTACAAACTATGAGAAGTTGCAGCGGATCAACACTCTAGTTTAATTGATTAAGAACTTAAGAATACTGTAAACAAATATGATTGAACAATAAGAACACAGTAATCACAAAAAGCTTCAATGTACATTAATTTGATCGATCAATACACACGTACGTTTACAATTCGTAAGGAACTATATATACTAGTCCTTGAAGCCTAAACATTAACCTAGTTATTCTAGGAATCGATTACAATTGAATTACATAAAGATATACATTCTATAACAAACTATACTAGAATCTCGGACTTGATCAGCACCATAAATAGCATCAGTAGTAACATTGATCATCAGTAGTAAGTCTGGAGTTCATCATCGTCAGTATTAACTAGTGTTTCTGCCCCATCAGTACTTACTTCAATACTTCATTGATCAGTACTAACTGCAGCATCAGTATTAGAATTTTATATTTGATTTATATCCCAACAATTTCGCGTCTGCATAAATTGGGTTGGACTCTCAACTAGGCATGTTAACGGTCTAAGAATCGGACCGAACCGGACCGACCGACTAGGACCGAGAAGCGAAAAGAGCATTTTTTGTGGAACGAGAACCGGATTGAAAAGAACCGATTCGGTTCGGTTCTTTGTCGGGTATTTAAGGTTTTGACCGATTTAGACCGCCTGGAACCGAATGCAGCTTTGAGACTTAAAAAAAAGGCAGTTTTATTGAAGTCATATACATGCAAGTCATAATTCCATGTACGTGTTATTATAATAGTAAACAAAGAATCATGAATTCCACATATTCAAGTCATTATTATAATATCAAAAAAAAAAAAAATCATATCACGTACACAATTGGCAATTCAATATCAAAATATATTTATGAATCTGATTCAGATACACAATTGACGAAGACGAAGAGAGCCTGGAACGAACTAGAAGAAACGGTCGTTTAGACTTTAGTCGCATGAGGCAGGGTTCTTTTTTAATGATTAAATTCACATAAAATCCTATGTTAAGTAACAAAAATCCCCTTTGGATACCTGAGGTTCCAGATTCTGGACTACCACAAAAGTGGGTGGTTGTCAACTTGTCATAAAAATTAGCTTCTTTTTTTTTTTTTTTTTTTTTGAACGGCAAAGTCAACACCCCCTCAAACCCCAAGAACAAATTATATATATAAGGAAGTTAATGGTTTTGAATCGCAAATTGGCTTTGAAGTTGATGGTTTTGAGAATGAAATAAGGAAGTTAATCGATGAATCATAGGCAGTTATCCAATGAATTACCTCTCCTTAAACATTAGAGGTATTGGTGCACAAAAAAGGCGTAAGGGATTCGTAGTATTCAGAGAGATCACAACGTACATTTTATAGCAATTCAAGAAACCCAATTTGCAAATCCTTAAAAGATCAAGGTAAACACTTTATGGGATTATCTCTTTGGGATATGTCCGTTTTCATAAAAATTAGTTAGCTTCCGAATCCAGATTACCCAATAGAATTATAATAAAAAGAAATACAATCATACATTCAACGCTATTAAACCTTATCCGATCAATTAAATTTTACTCGTAAAGTCCTAATAATTAGTAACATGGGTATAATTAATGTTTTAAAACCCGGGTTCGACCGCTCTGTCCGACCGAGAAATGAAAATATGTCGGGCCGACTCGACCGGTTTAAAGTCCGTTTATGAACCGCTTCGAACCCCCGGTATGATTCGACCGGATTTGAACCGCATTTTTATATATTTTAGTCTCATTTTTTAAAAAAAAAATTAAAGTGTTGAATTTTGTTTGAAAATTAATTTTTGTAACTTTTTGTATTTTTTTAATATTTGTTTTGCATTTTTATAGGATTTTTTGCATTTATATACTTTTTAAATAACCTAACATAAATACTCAATAGCATTCTAATCCGGTTGAACTGGTCCGACCGATTCAACCATTTTTAAAGCATTAGTCCGATTTAAAATCCGGGTTTTAAAATATTGGGTATAATTATACAGTTATAAATTGTAACATGATTAAAAAGAGAAAATGAAGAGACCTAACTCATTTGGAAACTAAAAAGGTACTTGAGGAAATCTGGAGAGACGTTAATTAATTATCGTCTTATAATTCGCTGTGTTTTCTTCATAATCTTCACATTTTCTACAATAATTTTCCATCTGTAAACATAAGAAAGCAAGCATGCCTTCTGGTCCAAAGAAGAGGAGAGCCGCAAAGAAGAAGAATGACGTCACTCCAAGTTCTACAAAGCATGCAGGTGAAACTTATGACGTCACTCCAAGTTCTACAAAGCCTGCAGGTGAAAGGTATGACGTCACTCCAAGTTCTACAAAACCTGCAGGTGAAAGTTATGACGTCACTCCAAGTTCTACAAAACCTGCAGGTGAAAGTTATGATTTTTTCTTTATTTGAGTATTTTGGTGGCATAATTTTTAACTTTTTATTTCTAATTTGGGTGACGTAGAAGATACAACGATTGATGATGTTTTGAAGTCGGAGTTGCTGACGTGGATAGGCAATGTTTCCGAAATGACTGTTGCTGACGTGGATACTTTAGCTTTTGCAGAAACGGATTTGAAGAAAAATGTGGAAGAAGAATCGGATCAAATGGTTTCTCAAGGGTCTGTAGCTGTGTTAGATGTTCTTGATCAGTCGTCATCTGTGAAAACGATGTCTCATGAACCACCAGTACTAATTAAATCTCCAGTACTGGCTGAGAATGCTGATCGAATTGAGGTTTTTGAACGAATGAAGACGTTGTTGTATGAGCTGATTCGTCAATCTGCTGAAGTAAATTTGCCTACTGAAAAACAGGTGAATCTTGCTAAAGAAATCAGTCAGAATGCTTCTAAACTTTTGGATGAGTTCAATTCAGGCGAGAAAAATTGAAGATGTTTTTTTCAAGTGTTACCAACTGTTTAATCAAAAGCTTTAATCATTTTTCGTTTTCTTTTGCGTTTTTTATTATATGATGAAGCAGTTTTTTTGTTAAATGGCATTTGTTTGTTATGCTTCTTGATCTGGCATATCTATAATGTACTGAATACAAGTGCAATTGCCTGACCAACTTTTGTTATGGGGTTTTAATGGAACATGTTGTTATTTTAATCTTGAGATATCAAGTAGTTGGATCGAGTGTTATGTTTTTGCGTACATTGAAAGACATTGTTTATGTTTTTGCTATAACTTAAGATGTTCCTACTTCCTACTACTATGTAAAACACTTTGAAATTATGAGTCAAATTCCACGGGGTGTAACTCTTCCTTTTTCTCTCTCATTCCAAAAAATTAATGACCCGCTTTCATTGGAAGATTATAGATCCATCAATTTAATTGAGTGTGAATACAAGAGTATCGCAAAAATGTTAGTCATTAGGCTATCTAAAGTCATTGAATAAATTATTAGTGATGTTCAAATGACATTTGTTTCTGGAAGACAAATTATTGATGAGCTATTAATTGTTAACGAAATCATTGCATGGCTAGAAAAAAATAAGAAATGTATGTTCTTCAAAATTAACTTTGGAAAGGCTTCCAATTCCCTAGAATGGTCTTTTACTCTTTTCTAAACTTAAATATGGTCCAAATTAGGCTATTTGCTCATCCTTATCTGAAGATCGAACCAAACCAAAACCGAAAACGATGAATTTTTAAAACCGAAACCGAACCTAACATGTTATCGATTCCGATTCGGTTTCGGTCGGTTTGGTTTTATCGGCCCAAATGCTTATCCGTAGTCCAAATGGGTTTTAGTGATGGTTGGAGAAAATAGATAAATGATTGTCTTCATTCGGCTCAAGCCTCCATTCTTATTAATGACGCCCCCACGAATGAATCCAAAATTAAAAAGGGCTTAGACAATGATATTATTTATCTCTTTCTTTTTATCATTGTCATGCAAGCTCTTCACGCCACATTTCTTAGTGCTATACTCAATCATATATTCCACGGCATTAATGTAGGAAAGACCAACATTGATATTTCTCATCTTCGCTGATGACGCTCTTATCATGGGTAATTAGCCTTTCGAAAATGTCAAAAATCTTTCTTGGTTATTAAAATGCTTCACATGGCTTCCGGTCTCAAAGTAAATTTCTCCAAACGTAAACTTTTTAGCGTTTCCAATTCGGCTATTAATAGCTTTGCTAAAATCCTTGCTTGTCAAGCATCCCAATTCTCAACTACTTATCTTGGTCTTCCAATCGGGTCTGATATGATTAAACTTTGTTAATTAGAACCCCCTCATCAATATTTCTTTCAACAAAAGGCTAACTAAATGGAAAGTCAAACCCATCTCTTATGGTGGAAGGCTCACTCTCATCAAATTCATGTTCGGAAGTTCAGATGTTATTATTTTTCTCTATTTAAGGCTTCTATATCCGTTTTAAAAACCCTAGAAGGACTTAGAAGAATTTTTGTGTTGGGAGGTAGCTTGGAGGAAAATAAAATTCCATCAATTGCTTGGGATAAAGTGAGTGCTCCTATTAATTGTGGAGATCTTGAAATTGGTAGTCTAAGACATGCTAACCAATCCCTTTTAACTCAATGATGGTGACGATTCGTAACGAGCCTAACACTCTTTGGTGCCAAGTAATTAAACCCATTTATGGAATCAGAGGATATAAATTCCGTCTCTTGGAGTCGGCCCTTGGAATCAAATCATGGACTTGCAAAATGATTTAGCCGCTAGTAACATCAATCTTCCAATATAGGTAACGAAATGTAGACAAAATTTTAGCTTGATAATTGGGACTGTGGATCATCACTTAAATATGAATTTAATTGTCCTTTGTCTTTGATTCAAAATCATTTGTGTACTGTTAAGGGAAGATTCACCATTGATAATGGTATTAGTTCTCATGTAGTCCCTAAGACTGGGCGTATTGGGCGACCCGCAGCTCGGTCGCGACCGGCCACATAAGCCAACCCGACGCGTTGCCCCCGTTACGGCCCGGCCATCCCGACGCGTCTCCGAGCTCCAACGGTCGACTACTCGACCGTTCAAAGTCGACCGTCACACGTTCCCTTTTTCCCCCAAACAGCTAAATTACACTCATTTCCAACTTAATATTTACTCTTTTTTTACCTTATAAATACCCAATCTTTTTCTAAAAAATTTCACACTTCTCATTTCTTTTCTTCATACTTACTCACATCACACACACTATCTTAAAAATGAGTTCCGATTTATGCCATAAAATTTGCATAAATACTCTTAAAAACGATAATTAAACAAAAAAAAGCGGATTTATACACAAAACTAAACGCAATTAATTAATTTTTTGAAAAAGGAATTAATTTTGCCATCATATTTTTTGATATTTTCATATCGTACAAACAAGTAATGCAATTGTTGTGGTAGATGGATTAAAACATTTGGTGTAAACTTTAATTATTAATGAAATTTAAAAAAAAAAAAAAGTCGATCGGTCACCCATTACGGCCATTTGGTCACTGTCTGATCATGTGTTTGATCAGGAGAGAGAAAACTGATGTGGCGCATTGGTCACCCATTACGGGTGGTCTAATACACATGTTGAAAACAATAACAATAGCTTTGATGGATGCATGTATCAAGATAATGCAAATTCTAATATGGGCTCTAAGGCCTAGTCCATTGTGCAAGTGATATTTATTGCTAGAGTTTTTCATATATCACATACAAAGTTGTTTACAAAAAATTTATGCTTATAAGATGCTTTTAAGTGCTTTTTATTATCATATTGCTTTGTCATCTTTGTATAAGTGACTTGTATTATTAAAGTTGTCCATAGTTAAATAAACGAGAAAATGGATGGGAAGATATGTGACTCTCTTAATGTTTTTTATGAAGAGAGGATAATCTTGAGATCTCTTTATCCAACTTCGAATTTGTATTTTCCAAAAGTGTTTCATATTCACTTGAAGTTGGTTTATGAGTTAAAAAAATCAGATTTTTATATAAAGATGATAGCTAATCAAAATTATATGTACGGGTTTCTAATTACATGGTACACAGTAGGGCTGTGCAGTTTGAACCGGGACCGACCAAAACCGACCGGGACCGGACAAACCGGACCGAACCGGCGCCGAACCGTAGCTCCCGGTCCGGTCCTCGGTCTGTATTTTTTTAGAACCAGTACATCCGGTCCGGTCCGGTTTTAAACCGGTAAAACCGGAAAAAAACCGGAAAAACCCGTCTATTACTGCTAAGCCCAATTCTCGATACCAATTAGCTGCTAAGCCCAGCCTTATTACTTAGGAATTAGGCCCAATATGCAATTAAAAAACCCTTTTCCCTGGCACACGACCGTCTACGACTTCTTTCGAATCTGCTCTACGCCTCTACGACTTCTTATTTCGTCTTCATCATTCTTGTTTCGTTTCTGCCCTGCTCCAGCAATCGATCAGTAATATGTCGGACTTGCAATCCGATAATAGTGATTCTGAAATCCAGGTATAATTCTAATTGTATACCAAGTCTGAATTCTTAATTATACGTGCATGGTGCATTAGTTTTGAAATCATACTACAACAGAAATAACGTAATTATCAATTTGTGATCATGTGATATCAATTTGTGATCATGTGATATATAAATTAATGCTAAACTATGAATATCAAACCTATTTTATAATTAAGACGTGTACTGCTAATTGATTTGTGCAGCTAAAAATGGTAAAAGTTAAAGTGAAGAAAACAGTCGGTTATAACTGGTCCAAACCGGTCCAAAACCGAAGGAAACCGGAAATTAACCGAAACCGACCGTCGACCACCGGTCCGGTCCTCGGTCCATCGAATCTGGTTTTTCCGGTCCTCAGTCCGGTCCGGTCCCAACCGGTCCGGTCCGGTTTTTTGCTTCTGCACAGGCCTAGTACACAGCCTCAAAAGTTGGCGTGATGAATTAAACTTATATATATATATATATATATATATATATATATATATATATATATATATATATATATATACAAGTTTCTAGTTACTAGACTTTATATTATACGCACTGAAAAATTGGACTTTGTGACTAAATAACGGGCCTTGAGCGGTCGGAGTCACCGCACAAGCCCAGGGCCTGCCTTTTATCCCACATTTTTGGCTAACCCAAAAGAAGCAAGTAATCTCTCACACTTTCAAAAAAAATTTAACACACACGATGGCAACGAAATAATAAGTAATACAAAGCCAAACTACCGAGAACTGATTTAAACAAAATTAAGCGACCAACAAATGATATCATCTGACCCTTAACGTATTCATTTCATAAACTTAGAATATAGTTTGATTACCTATGCCGCATTAGTGTTCTCCTTTCATACCAAACACATGACCAAATCTCGTAATGGTGAACAAACACACAAACAAACTTTTTGATTTTATTAATACACGTACTATTCACCACGCATAATGTACAAACAACCAATGCACAACACAAGCAACCGACATCATTCTCCTGGACGACCAAATGAAAGGAAATGATCATCGCTCGCTGGTTATCATGTAATGAGTGGAACGCGTCGGAGTTGCTAGTCAACTCGCGGTCACCAATCGACCTCCCAGTACAATCAGTCTAAGTACAAAGATGAAGTATTGCAATACATGAACGCTCAGTCATACGAATAATAATTTGTGTTTTGTGTAAAAGTTTGAAAAAATTATTTGTCTGATTCGAAAAAATATATACAAACAGTAACATATAATCAAAGCTTAAATATATTCAAGATTTGGTAAGGAAAGATGGTCGGTGTTTTTAAATTAATATATCAAACACTTTTAAATATCATATGATTAAAACTACCACAACCATCTATTTTATGTGTTTACCAACAAATTGTGTTTTTTGATAAAAGATTTAACATAAAAGAAATTATTGTTTAAGCCTCTGTAGCTTGTCTAAAATTATTGTTTGAAGTTCTAACTTTACAGCAAACCATAATTTATTTATTTTTTATTATAAAAGTAGCTTTATCTTCATTCGCTTAAATATATGCTTAATTTTAAATTAGATTTCATGAGCTTGAAAACAGCCAAAGTTACAAACATATATTTATAAATTCTTTGATCAAAATTATAGTTTAGTGATTCTGTCTTTCTAAAAGCATCTACTAGGGTTGTGAGGGGCGGTGGTTTGAGGTAATATTTTAATATTTTTTTTAAGTGATATGGGTTAATTATGTGTTGTTGTTGGCATGACATCGTTAGTAATTCGTTGGATGTGTGTTAGTGACGCGTCACTGTTGATAGATGCCTTATTCGCTTTTTAGTTTGAGATAACTTGATATTTTTTATCGTACTATTAAAAGTAAATATGATGCCGTAAATTGGTAAACATAGTTAGTTTAATTTCTTAATAATCTTTTTTCTAATGATAAGTATTCATACAATCTAATTCAGTAATTTGATCATGATGTAATTTGTTTTCAGTTTCAATATATACAAATATAAGTCTATTTTAAAATCTCTAAAACCTCGGGTAAGTATATATG
Organism: Calendula officinalis; assembly: GCA_963853835.1. Taxonomy (NCBI): domain Eukaryota; kingdom Viridiplantae; phylum Streptophyta; class Magnoliopsida; order Asterales; family Asteraceae; genus Calendula; species Calendula officinalis. Next base: position 3,665,955 of record OY970823.1, on the reverse strand, counting down.
ACCAAATTAATGAGAAATGATATTAAATTCACATTTTTTCAAGTTATAATATACTATGATACTTATAGCTTAATAGTTTGAGATAGCATATGACAACATTCACAAAATCCATAGTACTAGAATGCATTTAGCCTTGATTTTATAAACATATTTTCAACTATATGAACTTTTTATTAAACTAAACATAATGGACACCCTAACTAATATTACTAACATGGTACTCGTGCAATTAGGCAACATGTACTTTATGATTTTTTCTTGAAGCGTTAAATTGGCGGGTGACGGTGGCGCTAGTGATGGTGGTGGTCGCAGACGGTGGGTGGTGGTGGTGGGTACGTTGTAATTTTAACATTTTAAGGTTTAAAGGTTTAATAAATAATATTAGGCAAACAAGAATTGTAGAGGAGCCGATTTCACTCGGACTTTGTGTACGATAGGTCTCGGGTTTAAATCCTTGCTACTACCTTTTTATTTTGAGGTTGAAAAAATAAAATATTCCTGAATTAGAAAGTTATGATTAAGCCTACCATTTTTAAGAAATCTCAAATGGTTTATAATAGATATAAGAATGAAACATTATCAATCATGCTAAAGCTTGAAGTTTGTATAAGCAATGTTAGGTCTTTACTTTAAACTCGTGGGTTGTAAATGGGTCAACCCATCATAAGACAAGTCGGGTTGGATTCAAATTTACAACTCATTTGTTGAGAAATAAGGCATGATTAAGATGTCATATTGAGAAATATTCCATATACATTATAAGGGGTTAAAATACGATAAGATTAATTAACGTTAAATACAAAACATTTCCCTACTTGTGATTTATGTATCATAAAAAGAACTTTACATCTAATATATAAAATTTGTCAATTTTACTAGTTCTAAAATTAGGTACCATTTATATAACAAAAAAATATTTGAGGGATGAAGTTCAAACATTTATACAGACCAAGTAGACGTTTATAAATTTATTGTAAAGTAGGGTATCCGTGTAAGGTGGCAGCGGATACCCTATGATTATATTTAGTGGCGATTCATTGGTGGATGATGATGGTTGGTAATGGACAGATGGTGATGGTCGCGGATAGTAGGCGGTGGTGATAATCTGACCTTTGTAAGGTTTAGGGATTAATAAAGATAAATTTGTATCTGTAACATTCTGAAACTCGGCCTAGTAGTCTATGATCTTAAGGTATTTATTAAATGAATATTTGATTAAGTGCAAAATGAATTGTTTAGTCTTTGTCCTCGCACCTCGAGCATGCCTCCCTCGCGCCTCGAGCATGCTTCCCTCGCGTCGAGTCACGCTTCGCGACACCATTCTCGCGTTCGGGAAGGTCTGTCTACTCGATCTCTCTTTTCCTTGTATCTCTCGCGCTGCACGAGTCCCTCCCTCGCCCCGCGAGTGTGTGATGCTCAAGAAATTCCTTCTTTTTCATTGTACAAATGCATATTTTGACCCGTTTTGATTCCCGCAAGTTGCATATCGCTCAAAAACAATATTAACACATATAAGGCTCGATCCTAATATTAGCATCGTATAATACACAAATTTTTCTATTTTAATTTGTGTATCGAAATTTACGGTCGTTACAACATTGGATGTAAGCCAATGGCCGATCAACACCACCACCACCACCAACCTCTGTCGACCACCGTCTCCACCATCGGCAACCCCTCGCCACCATCGATTGCTTTCAATCACATGTGATTGCATACCCAATCACATGTGATTGCCCCCTTCGGAGGCGGGCGGCGATGGGTAGCAGCCAACGGCGGTGGGTGGTTGCCGGAAGTGGTGGTTGTTTATCGAATCACATATGATTTAATGATTAATTAAGGATGGTGGTTAATGAATCTTTTGATCCAATACTTAAAATTTATCCCTTAATACTCAGAAATCAAGAATTTTTTTAAATACAACTCAATATTTGTAATGTGTAAATTAGGTATACAAAATATTTGATTACTTTACAAATCACCACCTAATTTTTTTGGAAAAAAATGATTGAAAATTGGAAAGTAGGGGTGTAGACTTTAAATTGATTAATTAATGTAATCCTTATCCAAGCTCTTAGAGCATCTCCAATGGTAGCTTTTTTAAAAGCTTATTACTATTTGAATAAGTCTTTGGATGACTTTTTACCCATTGGAATGACTAGCTTTTTTAAAAGCTTATTCAAAGACTTTTTTTCTATTAACCTTTTAATGTACTTTCAAAAGTTGTCTTTTTTAGTCCTCTATGTTTAATAGTTTTTCATTTTAAACTTTAGATATATTATACATTAATTCTTTATTATATTTTTATTAGTTAATAAATAAATTATATAATATTTCATGTCAATTATTATAATATTTTTGTATGAGATATTTTAAAAAATATTATATGTAATAAGATGTTATAAAAAGTGTCAAATTATATAAGGGGTATATATAAAACATTTAAGATAGATAAAGGTAAATTGGAAATATTGTTAAAGGAAAAGCTTTTGCAAAGGTTAACCATTGGAGATGCTATTTATGTAGAGGTTTTTGGTTAGTAGATTGTTGATGTGGCAAAACTAATAAGCTATTGTAAGGTTAACCATTGGGGATGCTCTTACTTCGACATATTCCTTGGTTTACATTTGAAATTACTCCTCCGTCCCACAAAAAACTTCCCATTTGATATGGGCACAAGTTTTAAGGTGATAGTTAGTGGTGGGGTCATTGGTAATAATCTTGATTAAAATATAAGATTGGTTTGGAGAGAGAATGATAGTTAGTGGATAGTTAGTGGTGGGGTCCTTAGTAATAATAGTATTTTATTGAAATGGAAGTTTTTTGTGGGACAAAAAATTAAGGTCAAATGGAAAGTTTTTTGTGGGACGGAGGGAGTATACGATTTCACAATTTTCACCAAGAAAACAAAATAAAAATCCAATCTTGAATCATCAAAACCCATATAAAACACGTTCTCTTTCTTTCTCTCTCTTTCTTAAGCACCACACCAAAGATCATCAGGAACCTTCCTTCCTAATTCCACCGTCCCCCATATTAAATCTTCATCTTTCTTTTTCGTATCGTTTACCATCAAACCCTAGTTTATCGTTCTTCGATCTTCGCTGATCTTGTTTTGCTGGATGGCTTCAGGATCTTCAAAAGGGTTTGATTTTGCATCGGATGATATTCTTTGTTCATACGAAGATTACGCAAATCAAGAAACTACCAACGGCAATCACTCTGATTCCGCAATCGGATCTAATTCCGCTAAGGTATGCTATTCTCTCTCCTAACCCTATATTAGTTCTTCAATTATCTTGAGACTTAATTTATCCTTTTCTCAATCTCTAGGGTTTTTTTGATTAATTTAGGGGTTTCTGGATTTGAGCTCTTATGAGCAATCCATATGTTATACGATGCTAAGTTAGATTAAATTACGTAATTTTTAGCAGGAATTCCATAAAAACCGAATGGCAAGAACACCAGTGTTCCCGTCGTCGTACAGTCCACCGGGTGATTCTAGCAACCAAGAAGTAATCATTCTGGCTGTCGAGAGATCCATGAAAAAACACACCGATAATCTCATGCGGTTTCTCGAAGGACTTAGCTCGCGTTTATCCCAGTTGGAGTTATATTGCTATAATCTCGACAAATCGATTGGGGAAATGCGTTCTGATTTGACTCGCGATCATGAAGAATCGGATGCAAAACTCAAGTTTCTCGAGAAACATGTTCAGGAGGTAACTAATGATTATTTTTATTTCTATTTAACGATTATTGATTTAATGATTGTTGAATCAGGTTCATAGGTCGGTACAGATTTTGAGAGATAAACAGGAACTTGCTGATACCCAAAAGGAGCTTGCAAAACTTCAACTTGCACAGAAAGAATCGTCTTCTAGTCAAAACGAAGCACCTGATACTAAAAATAATGATCATAATTCAGGTGACTCGCATGGTCAGCAGTTGGCTCTTGCACTTCCTAGTCAAGTTGCTCCACCGCCTGCCGCCCAACAGCCGCCAAGGGCCGCACAACCACAGGGGTATTATTTACCACCACCGCAGAACCAATATTTGCAGCCACAGTCTCAAGTGCAACCACAACCACCACCGCAACAGCCACAACCACCACCGCAACAGCAACAGCAACTGCCGCCACAAATCCAGTCATTGCCGCCATACCCGCAGCAGTGGGCCCAACAGGTGCAACAACAGCCGCCAATGCAACCAGGGTCTAGACCTGCATCACCTCAAGTGTACCCACAGTACCCTGAACCACCACCAACAAACAGCATGCCAATGCAAATGCAAATGCAAATGCCGTATTCCACCGTTACACCACCACCAACATACAGTGGACCGGTTCGCACCAGTCAGCCACCGCAACAACCGCCACAACAACCACCACAGCATCTGAAGCCAGCTTATGGAGGACAACCAGGCGACGGTTATGCCGCCAGCGGGCCGCCACCAGGGAGTCAATATATGATGTATGATAACCAGTCGGGTCCTTTCCCGCAAGGCGGTTATCCTCCAAACCCGCAGCAAACCGGTGGCGGAGGTGGCGGTTATCCACCAAACCCGCAGCAAACCGGCGGTGCAGCTGGCGGTTATCCCCCAAACCCGCAGCAAAGTGGCGGCGGTGGTGGTGGGATGATGTCACGCCCTGGTCAGCAATATATGCGTAACCATCCGTATAATGAATTGATTGATAAGATGGTTAACATGGGGTTTCGAGGTGATCATGTTCTGAGTGTGATCCAACGGCTAGATGAGAGTGGACAGACGGTTGATTTCAATGCGGTGCTTGATAGGTTGAATGGACATGCGGGCGGAGGATCTCAGAGAGGATGGTCTGGGTAAACAACTACTGGGTATGTGACTTGTGCTTGTGTGTGTTTTGGGTTTATTATTATCTTCTATGTTTAGAATAAATTGCTGTCATGGCGATGCGTTTAAGGACAGAGGGAGATATTTTTAGTTTGTAATCCCTCTGTTACTCGACATTTACTGCTTCTGTTTTTTTTTTTTTTCTGCATTATTTAACTGGTGTCGTTATGTGACTTTTGTTTATGTAAAGTTTGAACATTGAAAAATCATCATCCCTTCATCACCATAATCATCTTGTAGTAGGCATCTGGACTCTTTGTTTATATTTCAGTCAGTTTGTTCGAATTGGGGTGATTGGTCTTTGAATTTGTATTTGTTATTGTTATTCGTTGTGGAAGTCATTTAAGTGACCGGTGGGCCCTTCAGGTTTGAGGTAAAAATGTTTTAACCTGTAACCTGACCTGACAAGTAATTGGATTGTTCGGGTTTGTCAGATTGATGTAAAAGCAGCACGCTCACCATATATTGGATTACTCCGGCGTTTGCTACTTGTCCTTTTCTGGTTTAATCCAATTTGTCTAGTGGTATGGGTCTTGTACTTATTTGATTAAATATAAATTTAAAGTTATTTTTGTTATAAGGGCTCATTTAGGTGGTTGAGTTATTATTTATGATCTATGCTACCAATGAACATTCTTCTGGTTATCTGGCAATATTTCTGGCAATATTTACTTAGAGAGGAATTATACCTAGAGAGGAATTAAATCTGTACCTTAAGATCCTTTTTACATTATCAGTTCATATTTTTTTATTTGAGTACTAAACTTATAATAACACAAAATTTAGGGGGTTATTATAATACTAGTCTTATAGTATTATTTTTTAGGTTGTGAAAAATATTACGATATATTCTTCGTTTATGTAGATAGATGCTTGCTTACAGAAAAAACATACTACGTATCAAAAATTAAAGTGAGATAAAACATGTCACGGGTCAAAAGTAGGGAGTGCAATTGCTCCAATTTAGTATTTCGATTTAAAGCTTACATTTTAATTTGTCACTTTACGCTTTTTAATATGGAGGTAATTAATAACACTAAAAATTTGGAAAAATAATATATAATCTTTTTGGTGGTTTGTTCAAGGAGGTTCAGAATTATTATAAAGTTCCAAGGAACACTTTTGGACCATTGGATCAAGGAGATCAATGGTCCAGATTATATTCTCATTTAAAATATTTTTTGTGCGTGGAAGGGTATAATGCCCCTCCATGTGTAATACTTATTTTTAATTTTGATCATCGATTAAATTTGATCTAATGGCTGTAAGTTGTTCTTTGGGACTTTATAATATTAGTATTCCTCCCTGAACACAACTCAATGGTTTTGCTCAGAAAAGTTAATACTGTTTGATAATTGAGAAAAAAAATACTTTCTCCATCTATTTTTGTTGTTTATCTTTTTATTTTTTACAATCTAAAATAATTATCTATTTTTAAATTTGAACCAATGATAAAAATTTGTAAGCGGTAAAAATAAGTCTATACTGATAGATCACTGATTTTTACTGAATTGCAAATTGGTATTGCATTACCAATGAATATAACATGCAATTGGACTTGTGTTAAAAGATCGAATTCATCATTAATAAACTGATAAATGGTTCAACTACACACAAATAGCTGTGTATAAGAGAGGGCATTACACCAAGATTATTAGACGCGTTATGATGCTTGGTTTGGTTTTCTGGATGACCGGAGGAGGTTGTGAAGCATCATACAAGATTGCTTGTACTTTGTACTTGGTAAGTGATATATGTATTAATAAAATTAATTTAAAGTATAGTCGCCAGCTGCGTCTGCGAGAGTTTGATTTGAGTTTGTCATGTGTTTGGTCGGTTGAGAAAAAATTGACGTGGCATTGAAATGACATGGGTGACCAATCATAGTCTAAAATCTAAATGTTGTCTCGCATATACTACCTCTGTATCACAATAAGTCAATAAGTGATACATTTAGAGTTTCATAATTTTTCAGTCAAAATATTAAAATAAGGGTTAACATAGATTAAAATAAATATAGTGGAGGATGAGTCCCACTTTTTTTTTTTTTAATAAAGGTTTAAAAATAAAAGTAAGGGTATAAGGGCAATTTCACCATATTCAAGTGGATAGTTAGTCGATGATGGGTCTCACTATTCTTTTTACCAAATAAGATAACTTTTGAAGTGTATTACTTATTTTGAAACACGCAAAAATGAAAAGTATATAACTTATTGTGATACAGAGGTTTATAATTATTTATAGCAGTGATTTGCTCGTGGAAAAAATGGATATCTTTTAATAGCCTCAAAATGGTGATTTTCGCAAATTGTTGATATTAGCGAGAAGCCTAACAACCATAAAGAGTGTCTTAGTGGCAAAAGTTTGGTATCCATTAATGTGAATTTTTTCATAGTGAATCCCTTTTACCACATCGGATGTTTGTTTAATTCGAATAAATGAAATAAAATGGATATGCCCTAAATTGATTAGAAATGGTTGATGATTTACATATAACAATTAGCAAAATATCCGCATAATGCAGCAGAAAACATTCCATTAAAAAGGTTGAATTGGTGACAGAGTTGTTTTTCTTCCTCCCTAATGTATCAATCATAACCAAGTTTCAAAGAAAACACGATATGGCATCGCAAAGATGCAATGTGCAACCTTGGAGTTACGAGATAGCAAATGGCAGTTGTGTTAGGCGTGATGTACGATAAGACGCGCATTATCGTGAATTTTTTAGTGTTACGTTATGAAATTTGGTTTATTTTTTAGAAAAAATATGATAACATATATAATTATGGAATATTGATTTAAATTTTTTTGAACTTAGTATATGAATTATCAAATAAATCAATAAATTTATTGTGAATTTGATATACATATATCTAAATTATATAAAAATTGTCGCTTTAATTACGTGTTGAAAGACGTAATAGTTCGTAATGACTTGAGACTTGATTATATCATCATACCGTGTTAGATTCTTTTAGAACCTTCATCATAACAATGAATGACGATGGTAGTATTCTTGTTTGGCTCGTCTAGATAGTTTGGCAATTGGAATGTAAAGTTAAAGAGAGTGAGTAAATGCTAGATCTAATGAAAGTGTTTGGAGTTATACTTTTCTTTAAAAAGAAAAGTGTATATTAAAATATGGTTTGTCTAATGTATGTTTTAAGGTTATACAGTATATTATAGTGATTAAGTTGTTATTTTCATTTAAACATAAAATTGTTCATCTTCTAAAATACTCCCTCCGTCCCACAAAAAACTTCCCATTTGGTTTTTGCACAAGTTTTTAGGTGATAGTTGGTGGTGGGGTCATTAATAATACTTTTGATTAAAATATAAGGTTGGATTGAAGAGAGAAAGATAGTTAGTGGATATTAGTGGTGGAGTCTTTAGTAATAATAGTTTTTTATTGTGTGAATCCCATCAAATATGGAAAATGAGAAGTTTTTTGTGAGACAAAAATTTAGAGTGAAATGAGAAGTTTTTTGTGAGACGGAGGGAGTAATAGATAATAGAGAATTTGACACCTATTTAAAATATAATCGATTCCAATAATATATGATTTTAGAGCATACATTTAAAGAACCTATAAAAGTAAAACTCTTAATAACTTTTTGAAATAGTTAGTGTTGATATTTTCTTATAGTAATATAAAATAATACAGATAATGATATTCTAAATTAGCGTTTAATTTTTAATCTAACGATGTACTTTCTCCGATTCAAAATAAGTGCTACACTTCTACTTTCACGGTTTTTGAAGCAAAATAGTGTAATGATGGTTAAATTAGATTAATTAAATGATTAGTGGATGATGAGTCCCACTCATTTTGAATAAAGTGGGGTTAATGTTGTTTAAAAGTAAAAAGTAAGGGTAAATGAGTCATTTCACTTTGTTAAAGTAGATAGTTAGTGAGTGTGAGTCCTACTATTTTTTGTCATTTATGAAAAGTGTAACACTTATTTTGAATCATCCATTTATGGAAAGTGTAGCACTTATTTTGAATCGGAGGAAGTATAAGTTATCCACCAACTAAGAACTAAGAACTTGTAGGTTGAAATGATATAGAGAAATTGTGTTGATTGTATAAATATATGTCTAGCTAACATAATAAAACAAAAATTCTAAAACAAAATTTAAGATTATTTAATTAACACTCAACTATATAAAAATTGTTAATTTGGCTTTAATCCGTGTTTATTTTTAGTCCAAATTTAAGGAAGCAAAAAGAAAAGGTTTGGCTAAACAAATGGAACGGAAATCGGACCCTTTACTTTTGAAGAAATGGGGAACAAAAGTTGAATATTCAATGTTTTTGTACTTTTGATAAAAAGTGATTGTGTTCAAAATACTCCGTATTAACTTGATTTTCAGAACGATTTGTTTGTACGAATTGGAAATATGAAAAAGGAACCTTCCACCTTTGCTTTATCTTCTCTCCTAAGAAATGTTTTCGCCAGAAAAATAAATACAAAACATAGGATTTAAATCGTGAAGGAAGTCCTTATTGCTATTAACTGCTTCTTTTTATGTTTATAAGGAAACATGATAATGAATGATTCTTACTAAAAATAATAAGATATGTATTCTGAGTTTAAGAATTATTATCCTTATATTATAATTTATATATAAAATTATCACATTAATCACACCTTAGAAAATATTATAGCCTTATCATGATTTCTAAAGATCGAGCTTTACCATGTTACCTTGCCACAACTTATATTATGTTAATTCATTGTTATTTATAGTTTTATACTTGGTCTTACAAAAATGATGTTGTCATAGGTTATAAAGTATATGGAAGTTAACGTATGAAAAGGAAATGTTATCAATTAACTTATAACATAATTTATAATTACAAAAAGGTGTATGTGCCTTTCATAACAGGCGTTAATAATTTTGCAACTGTAAATATATCTAAAAATACAGTATTTTTAATTTAAATGAGTAATTTTCTAGTTGGTAATAAATTGGTGCACAAATTTTTTATGCATTTGTTAATACTAGCAGGGTACCCGCGCAATGCGGCGGCGGATACCCCTATGATTATATTAGGCGGCGATCAATTTGTGGGGTGGGGTGGAGCCGGTAGCGATGATAATTGGTGGTGGTAATATTAAATTTTAAGAATTAAGAGATTGTTAAAAGATAATTAGTGTCAAGTAACTAACATATGATGTAATAACTCAGTTGGTTGTTCAACTCATACACGATGCTTCTTTTTGATAAACTCAATTGTCCCGTTTTGGCACTTGCTCTCGTTGTCCCCAATCACACCGTCAATGATTCTTTAACAGATCGTCTCTTGCTCTCGCACTTTCTACATTATGTATTTCGATGATTTTGGGTTTAGAAGTCTAATTTCATTGATATTGGGTTTAGAAGCTTCAATGATTGAACAGTAAATTTGTAAATCTGCAAGTAGTGTTTAGGAGATTGTATTGATTCTGGTTCTATTTTGTTAGTTGTTAATTTGAATTAGGTCAAAATTATAGTGGTTTTCAGGAGATTATATATATTCTGGATTATTTTTCCATATAGAAGTTGTAACACCTCAATTTTCAAAACATCTTTTTAAAACATATTTTTAAATAAAACTATTACAAGTTCATTATTCCAAAAATATGGTTTAACAAAAACCTTTAAAAACATTTATCAGAGTATTAAAACCGGTGTTACATTATAATATCATAACCATAGGATAAACGGGATCTACCTACGAACCCGAGCTAATCAACTCTAGGCCACTTCTATCGCGACCCTCTAATCCATCGATCTCGAACCTGAGTACATAGCCAAAAACAAAGTAGTACGTGAGACAAAAATAGTCTCGTGAGATACATGGGTTTTCGACCCATTCTCAAAAATAATAAAAAGTCCTTACTATTTAATTCTTTCCTTTATTCACCTTTTAATTATCAACTTATTATCTTATCGTTTATTCATACTTACTAGTAAGCTAACCGTAAGCTTACCCATCACATAATCACATACATGTAAGCTATCCTTAAGCTTACCCCTTTTATCACATACGCCCCGGATCATTCCGAAGCAAACTCCCCCGATGTGGGTTATCATTAAGATCACATGGTAATTGGGGTTCTACCAAACTTACCAAGATCACCAAATCCCCCGTCTCGCGGGTTATCGTAATCCCCCTTTTTATCGGGTTATCATAATCCCCCTATTGTCGGGTTATCGTTCTCATAGATATACTACCCTTGCGCAGGGAGGTACCGCCCCAAGTAGTAATCTCACTCCCCCATAAATGGGTTATCGTTATCCGGATACTTCTATTACACACATTGAATCATCAAATACGGGTCTAAGCCCCACCAATTCATAATCAAACACAAATTAGAATATATCTATTCTAATTATCATAATAGTCTCTTTTAACATAATCATATTTCATTTATCTCTCCTCATCATTATCATCATAGACTTTATCCTTAAATCTACTAATAAGGTTCATTTCTTATTATTCATATTCATAAATATGTTACCTTTACATTGACTAGGGCGCATACATAATACTAGTCAAATCATACTTGTTCTCTTAACGTGATATCACTACTTTCATTAGTATATTTTACTAATAAACGTTATTACTTTAAGATCTTTGTCATTTGCTTAATTATTAATTCTTACTAATAAAAGCCAGTATCATACTCTTTTAGCCATTATCATTATTAATGCTTTTTATCAATAACCTCATTAATCAATTAATCTATTCACACTTACATGCAAAATCATCAATTTCAATAACTATGTTCTATTAGCAATTCAATCAAATTTCATTATCTTTCTAATCACCTTCTTTATTAAAAATATGTATTAATAAAGACTCGATAGATATTATCCATTTTCAAAACTCTTTTACTATGTACTCAGTTTAAAAGTTCACATGTACTCACCTTAGCCAAGCTAAATCCAAATTGTGTCTATTAACACAAATCCTTGCTTTCCAACTTGTGAAATGTCACCAATCTTTAGGTCTTCTTGACCTACCATCAATATCATCACAACAACTAGTTATTATCCATAACTAATCACCAAACAATCCCTAACAATACTCCTAACCACCAAGTTCATCCAACTTGGTGAAATCTCAAAACCCTAGTTCAAGATTTCCATCAACAAAACCCAAATCTAATAAGAACACAAGGTTCTTAAGCCTACAAAGAGTGTTCTACACTCATCTTAATCATCTTCCCCAGAGATAACTTGGTAGGTTACCCAAACCACCATTTTCCCCCAAATAAAGTTCATAACTAGCTAGATAATCACCAAATCCATGTTATGAACACATTTTCCTTGACAATATGTTGTAGATCTAAGTTATATAAACCCAATTTTCATCACCCATTACAAACCCTCCAACTAGGGTTTACATACATCACCATTTTTACCCAAAAACATCATATATAACTAAAAGGAGTAGAGATTTACCTTAATCTTCAACAATGGAAGAAGAATCACGTGATTTGGAGTCCAAAATCAGCTCCAAACGACCTTTTCCACTCAAAAACGTATACTCACTTGTAGAGAGGAGTTCTAGGTTTTAAATTGCACAAAATGGCTGAAATCCCGATTTTTATTCTGTTCCAGCAAAGTTCGCGCCGTGAACTAGTTCCCAATCGTGAACTTTTCAATGCAGCAAGGCTGCATTTTTCTGACATTTGCTTCGACACGGTTTCGTCCATAACTTTCTCATACGATGTCCAAATGACACGAAACCAATTTCTACGTTCTTTAAATGATTTATCCTTATTTATCATATTTTTTTCATAATTTATTTAACACAAAATTTCGGGTCGTTACAACTATCCACCACTTAAAAGGATTCCGTCCTCGGAATCACTAGAAAATTTTCAACCCACTTTCGACCGAGCATTCCGTTCTCATTCCCTTGTGGTCATTACCATAAAGCTTTTCCCATTCCAAATTAGTCAACAATATGTATGTAAACGTTCACTTAACCCCGTTAGGCCCGAACGGGTCAGATATCAATCTTAAGCGTTTAATACCTAAACGGGTCAAAATTGCACAATTTGACCATAACACTTTAAATCCTTCAACTAATCCCGTTATACACATAGGGACGATATGACCCAATCATTACAATCATCTAGTTGATCAACACGGACATCAAAGTCTAACTTTCACCAGTCGATATATCCCAACATTGTCTAATCATTGACTTAAACACAAAGTCAACTATACTTTTACAATTTCTTACTTGCTAAAGGTTCCATCTATCACCCTTTATTTTACCATCGACTTTAGTTTATGATCTATCAATAATCACATCCTCGATTCCCAAATTCAACCCTAAACACCCAACGGGTCAAAGTCGCACACTATAACTATTTTCATTAGTCAATTAACCATTATCATATACATGTAGGGGATACATTATGTTCTTATCCTCGTCTAACCATTTAAACGGAAGTCAAATCCCCATTTTGACCAAAGTCAACAATCCACTAGTTGACCAACCTTTACTTATGAATAAAGGCAAACTTACTTTGCAAATTTCACATATCCTTTACTAGTGAGACATCACTTCCCAAACTTTTATTCCCGGTTCCAATTTCTATACCTCCTTTCTCAATTGTTTCTCTTTTCCTCGATTTCTATTTCCATAATCGATTCACGATTTCCGTCTAAAGCAATACCAATCTCTATTGTTTTTTTTTTTTTTTATTTGTTCCAATCAAATACTTATACCATTTACAATTTCTTCTAACCGCCCCCATACCATACTTGTAATTCCTGATTACCGGCTTTAAAGCCTCTATCACATCCAATTGTGGTCTAACCACCCATCATACGACTTTCACCACTCATCGGCTACTAATAAACTTTGCTTCCTACAAGCAGCCCTTTTCATAGTCTATAAACTTTTAGGCATCTCTTACACCTACATATACTTAAACACGACCCGTGTTTTCAACCCAAGTTCTCATTTGCCATAAATCCATAACAATAACTAACCATACGGTTCTACATACGTCAGATACAAACATCATATCCCTTATATAACAAATTATACTTTAACTATCTTATCGAGATGATCGGAAAGCCTCCAATCCATCACGATTCCAACTATCACAATGATCGGAAAGCCTCCAATCCATAGTAACCCAACAAATCTCGTTAACCGGAAAGCCTCCGATCTAACAAGATCCATATAATACCATTCTATCTTGCATACAATTCATGTATGCGTCATTCACTTAGCATCATGCTATCATTTTCTTTCATAACTAATCATATTCTCTATTCAATTTACATTTCCCCACATTTCACATAACATTACCTTCCTAAAATCATATTCTTTTCATAGACCATTACTCTCACTTATCCCTTTATACTACCCGGTATACACATAATCATTTCTAATGCTTTCCACCAATCTACTCATTTATCAATCGTCTTTAGTCGATTCATTTTATAATTATTAAAATTTCCAATCTTTCTTTCACCACCTAGGTAACCATCATTGCATTCAATTATCCACATTTTTACCGAATTACCCAGTCAACTCGAGTCAACCAATTGACTCTGATCCATAATCTAAACATAAGCTATCACACTTTTTCTATGTCATTTTTCCAATAATTAATTGTTACCTTTGACTTAGCATACCATTTCTAGGACATTTTACCATTAATTAACCTTTTACCCTTAGCATCAAATCTATCATCCATGATACAAACTTTTGTCATGACTAATTGTCAATTTTCAAAAAAAAAAATTTCTACTCAACCATTTTCGATTACTAAATTATGTCATCCCCGATGTTTATCCTTTCCAATATATTTTCTATTCACGAGCTTTGAAACTTCACCATATTTTTCATCATTCTTTTCTTCACCGTTATCATATGGTAATACCACATCACTTATCCTTATTCCCGCCAAGTGCTACAATTTTACTTTTGAACTTTTTCCTTACATGGTTTCTCATCCATATATATCATTCTCACCGAGTCTTAGTACTTCCGCGTACTACCATCCTTTCATTCAAATCATTTACTATTCCCGTGATAATATATCTTTTAATATCCTAATTATCCGCGACATACCAATCGCCAACTCACCCCAAGCATATCACACCTTTACACATAACAAACCGGGGAAACCGTCCCCGAGTACATTTCCACACCAAACGATTCACCCATACTTATACATGCCATTTCGCCTTATCACCGGATCGTGCGACTATTCACCAATAAAACACGAACCTCATACCATAAATTTTATATTTGAGGAGAACTTACCACACTTTTGCACCTTTCACATCAATATGATTTGACGAATTTTGAACGAGAATTTCTTCCTTTGTTAACTCCAAGCTACCATCGAACTTCCTCTTTTCTCTACTTGACGACGATTCATTGATCCTTCGTTAAACTACCTTCGCCACATCTCTAGCAATAACTCCTCTTAGAAATCTTTCCAAGTACACTTTCGGGACAAAACTTCCCTAACAACCTACCCGCGATTTCCTTCCATGATATCTTGTACCACACTCCCTTTTCCAATGCTTCGAACATCGCATTCCACCGTGGCCACGCATCACTCTCCTAGTAGGCGAGCTGTAGAAGTTACCACATCTTCCTCCCAACATTTGCTACTCTTTAGCTCTTGCTCAGTTTCACGAATCCACCGAATCACAACCTCCGGTTCGGTGCTTCCCAATTACACATCTAGCTTACACGCCATCAATGTCTTGAGCGAACATCGTTCCCTTTCTTCCGATTTGGAATCACTACCATCATCACTCAGCATGACGAAACTCGACTATAATTTCTCTTCTTGTCTTAGAGGAGCTTGTCCTCTTCTCGGGTTCACCCTTTTGCTATATCAATATTTTCACAATGAAAATTCAAATGATGACTCAACAGTCGAATAAAACACATTGATATCAAATCATGACATTTCTCTTAGGGTTCGACCCTACCATACTCGCACTTTTACGGTCTCAATAGACTCATCATGGACATCCTATGGAAACATATGGTCCTACTTAGCAAAGCTTAAGACTAGGGAGGTCAAACCTACCTAATTCACTTAAACTATAGCTCTGATACCAAGTTGTAACACCTCAATTTTCAAAACATCTTTTTAAAACATATTTTTAAATAAAACTATTACAAGTTCATTATTCCAAAAATATGGTTTAACAAAAACCTTTAAAAACATTTATCAGAGTATTAAAACCGGTGTTACATTATAATATCATAACCATAGGATAAACGGGATCTACCTACGAACCCGAGCTAATCAACTCTAGGCCACTTCTATCGCGACCCTCTAATCCATCGATCTCGAACCTGAGTACATAGCCAAAAACAAAGTAGTACGTGAGACAAAAATAGTCTCGTGAGATACATGGGTTTTCGACCCATTCTCAAAAATAATAAAAAGTCCTTACTATTTAATTCTTTCCTTTATTCACCTTTTAATTATCAACTTATTATCTTATCGTTTATTCATACTTACTAGTAAGCTAACCGTAAGCTTACCCATCACATAATCACATACATGTAAGCTATCCTTAAGCTTACCCCTTTTATCACATACGCCCCGGATCATTCCGAAGCAAACTCCCCCGATGTGGGTTATCATTAAGATCACATGGTAATTGGGGTTCTACCAAACTTACCAAGATCACCAAATCCCCCGTCTCGCGGGTTATCGTAATCCCCCTTTTTATCGGGTTATCATAATCCCCCTATTGTCGGGTTATCGTTCTCATAGATATACTACCCTTGCGCAGGGAGGTACCGCCCCAAGTAGTAATCTCACTCCCCCATAAATGGGTTATCGTTATCCGGATACTTCTATTACACACATTGAATCATCAAATACGGGTCTAAGCCCCACCAATTCATAATCAAACACAAATTAGAATATATCTATTCTAATTATCATAATAGTCTCTTTTAACATAATCATATTTCATTTATCTCTCCTCATCATTATCATCATAGACTTTATCCTTAAATCTACTAATAAGGTTCATTTCTTATTATTCATATTCATAAATATGTTACCTTTACATTGACTAGGGCGCATACATAATACTAGTCAAATCATACTTGTTCTCTTAACGTGATATCACTACTTTCATTAGTATATTTTACTAATAAACGTTATTACTTTAAGATCTTTGTCATTTGCTTAATTATTAATTCTTACTAATAAAAGCCAGTATCATACTCTTTTAGCCATTATCATTATTAATGCTTTTTATCAATAACCTCATTAATCAATTAATCTATTCACACTTACATGCAAAATCATCAATTTCAATAACTATGTTCTATTAGCAATTCAATCAAATTTCATTATCTTTCTAATCACCTTCTTTATTAAAAATATGTATTAATAAAGACTCGATAGATATTATCCATTTTCAAAACTCTTTTACTATGTACTCAGTTTAAAAGTTCACATGTACTCACCTTAGCCAAGCTAAATCCAAATTGTGTCTATTAACACAAATCCTTGCTTTCCAACTTGTGAAATGTCACCAATCTTTAGGTCTTCTTGACCTACCATCAATATCATCACAACAACTAGTTATTATCCATAACTAATCACCAAACAATCCCTAACAATACTCCTAACCACCAAGTTCATCCAACTTGGTGAAATCTCAAAACCCTAGTTCAAGATTTCCATCAACAAAACCCAAATCTAATAAGAACACAAGGTTCTTAAGCCTACAAAGAGTGTTCTACACTCATCTTAATCATCTTCCCCAGAGATAACTTGGTAGGTTACCCAAACCACCATTTTCCCCCAAATAAAGTTCATAACTAGCTAGATAATCACCAAATCCATGTTATGAACACATTTTCCTTGACAATATGTTGTAGATCTAAGTTATATAAACCCAATTTTCATCACCCATTACAAACCCTCCAACTAGGGTTTACATACATCACCATTTTTACCCAAAAACATCATATATAACTAAAAGGAGTAGAGATTTACCTTAATCTTCAACAATGGAAGAAGAATCACGTGATTTGGAGTCCAAAATCAGCTCCAAACGACCTTTTCCACTCAAAAACGTATACTCACTTGTAGAGAGGAGTTCTAGGTTTTAAATTGCACAAAATGGCTGAAATCCCGATTTTTATTCTGTTCCAGCAAAGTTCGCGCCGTGAACTAGTTCCCAATCGTGAACTTTTCAATGCAGCAAGGCTGCATTTTTCTGACATTTGCTTCGACACGGTTTCGTCCATAACTTTCTCATACGATGTCCAAATGACACGAAACCAATTTCTACGTTCTTTAAATGATTTATCCTTATTTATCATATTTTTTTCATAATTTATTTAACACAAAATTTCGGGTCGTTACAGAAGTCAATTTGATTGGATTGACTTTTGACCTCCCATTCAACAACTTGAGTTTCCATAGATCCCTCTTGTACTAAAAAATACAACATTTTCAGCATTTTTACTTGATTTCATTAGATTACATAATCATAAGTAGAGAAAAGTAAAAGAGAACAATAACATTTAATAGAGAAAGAAATTGTCAACATTCATAAAAGGAACTCATTTTTTGTCCCTTGGAGTATCCTAAAGGGTTTGACTTCAGACTAAAATCACATTGATCACATAAGTGGGGTAGTAAGCATCATTTGGGATGGAAAAATGATGTGAGAAACTTGTTTCTTCCTCGTTGAATTATAAACCATAAACATGGAGATTAAATAATCTGCAACAAACCAAAACATAAACTGATACGGATTCGTACAAATGGAAGCTAAAACCCTTAGCTTGAGGGCGTGTTCGGCCAACCGAAATCACGAAGAACAAGAACACGAGTTCTTTGGGTTTCACAAGAAACGTTTTATTAATCAACTAAATCCAACCTTATTCAATACAATCCTATATATAATATAACCTAAACGAGTTCTAGTTTGATAAGGAAACAAACTAGATTAAAACAAAAGTTTAAACTAAAAGATAAGAGCTAAAACAAACTTTAAAAGATAAATCCTAAAAACATGGTTGGATGGTTGGATAGAACCGGAAGCTTCTAGATCCGTATCATCCTCCCCCTCTAAAAAAATGACTTGTCCTCGAGTCATCATCTTCATCGGGCTCGTATGGGGACATATCAGCAACCTTAAAGGTCGCGAAGACTTTGTAAACGGGTTGGTTGAGCACAAGATCATGGATCCTTTGCCGCAATCGTTCGATTTTGATGTCACGTGGGTCACGTTGTTCAAACCCGTTGCCTCCGGCGGCGAATCTACGGTTTTGACGGCGATCTTCCTCACGGCCGGACATCTTGATGAACTTGTTTGCCGAATCATCTTGATCAAACTGATTTAGTTCGAGCTCGCGAATCCGTTGTTGTAGCCATTTGATCTCAGCGACGTCTCGTGGGTCACGTTGTTCATGGCCGTTGCCTCTGGCGGCGAATCTACGGTGTTGACGACGATCTTCCTCACGGCCTGACATCCTGATGACCTGATGCTCTGATACCACTTGATACGGATTCGTACAAATGGAAGCTAAAACCCTTAGCTTGAGGGCGTGTTCGGCCAACCGAAATCACGAAGAACAAGAACACGAGTTCTTTGGGTTTCACAAGAAACGTTTTATTAATCAACTAAATCCAACCTTATTCAATACAATCCTATATATAATATAACCTAAACGAGTTCTAGTTTGATAAGGAAACAAACTAGATTAAAACAAAAGTTTAAACTAAAAGATAAGAGCTAAAACAAACTTTAAAAGATAAATCCTAAAAACATGGTTGGATGGTTGGATAGAACCGGAAGCTTCTAGATCCGTATCATCCTTGATACGGATGTATCGTATGGAAGCTATAAACCTAGCTTGGGGTTTGTGTTCGGCCAACCGACTCACAATCAAGAAACGAGTTCTTGTTTCAAAACGAAACGTTTTCTTTATTATTCAATACTTGCCATCCAACCATACATTATTATCCTATATATAAGCTAATAAAGATAAATACTAATTAAACTATAATAAGGAAAACTAATAGATAAGACTAAACAAAAAAAAGATAACTCCTAAATAAGTTGGATGGTTGAAGATAGTCTTGATCCGTATCATCCTCCCCCTCTAAAAAAATGACTCGTCCTCGAGTCATCATCTTCATCAGGCTCGTACGGGTACAAATCAGCAACATTAGAGGTGGCGGATACTTTGTAAACGGGTTGGTTAAGCTCAAGATCCTGGATCCTTTGCGGCAATCGTTCGATTTTGATGTCACGTGGGTCACGTTGTTCAAACCCGTTGCCTCCGGCGGCGAATCTACGGTATTGACGGCGATCTTCCTCACGACCGGACATCTCGATGAACTGGTTGAGCTCAAGTTCATGAATCCGTTGCTGTAAGCGTTCAATCTCAGCGACGTCTCGTGGGTCACGTTGTTCATGGCCGTTGCCTCTGGCGGCGAATCTACGGTGTTGACGACGATCTTCCTCACGGCCTGACATCCTGATGACCTGATGCTCTGATACCACTTGATACGGATGTATCGTATGGAAGCTATAAACCTAGCTTGGGGTTTGTGTTCGGCCAACCGACTCACAATCAAGAAACGAGTTCTTGTTTCAAAACGAAACGTTTTCTTTATTATTCAATACTTGCCATCCAACCATACATTATTATCCTATATATAAGCTAATAAAGATAAATACTAATTAAACTATAATAAGGAAAACTAATAGATAAGACTAAACAAAAAAAAGATAACTCCTAAATAAGTTGGATGGTTGAAGATAGTCTTGATCCGTATCATAAACAAGATATTAAAAACCAAAACAAAACATAAACAAGATATTAAAAACCAAAACAGAACATAAACAAGATATTAAAAACCAAAACAAATCACAAAACACTCGTTAGAAAGAGAAACAAAATTCGATAATTATAATGGGTAAAAGTAGCCATAATTGATGGAAATAATCCAAGAATGAATAATGATAAGTGCAATACATATAATAAAAAAGTTAATTACCTCATTTTTTCACAATACTTTCTCAACATATCCAGATTGAACCTTCCATTTGTTCTTCACTCGCATTTTAATCATCTTCATTGTAGCATGTTCTTCACTCTCATGTATCTACAAATTTTTAAAATATATATAAAATATTGTAATGGTTGGGAAAAAAATACAAGTGACCTGAATCGACCGATTCGTAATCTTACTTGTTCAATAGTATACCGAACAAGATAAGCAGTTGATATTATCTTTCAAACATCAAAAAGCCAAAAATATCCAAATCAAGGATTAGACCCAATTGTGTGATTATGTCATTCATAAACCCTATCATCCCATGGCTTTACATCCATCAAAACTGAAGACTTACCACCTAATATGTGATCAGCAAAACAATAAACCAAAAAAATGTGAGTTAACATATGAAGATAAAATTCAATAAAATATAACAAAAATAAAACTTAAAAAATGAGCATAAACTTACATTCTTTCTTCTTTTCAGATGCTTTCAATGCAACTGCACGGTCTTCAGCAAGCTTCTTTTCCTCTTCGGTTAGCAACAGCATTTGCCCTAACTTCTTTTGCCACATCAACCATTGCCTATCACCATATGTATAAAATTAATATTGAAAACTCTTATTGCATAAATATTCATTGATAATAAAAATTAATTTACAAAATTATAGTCAGTCGAGCATTTGAAATAATTTGTTTAACAATCAAAAAGCACCATCGATTAACAAATCTCACAGTTCCAAACACTCAAAACAAAAATAGATTTTGGTAAACACTCACCATCACCACCAATTTCATAAAAATAAGAAAACCATACAAAAAACTAACCGTTCTTATAGATGCTGGTATCAGAGATGAAATTTCACACAATCGAGGAAGACGAAGAGCTTGCTCAATATTGATTATGTGTCCAGACAAAAAAACCCAAGATTATAAAGTCCATTTAACCCATTGTTATATTATACTCAACCTATGCAGATTTTCAAACGTATTAGATTAATGATTTATCGAGATCAATAGCAAGATATCCAGTATCTGAATAATATACACAAACTTAATACTAAGATGCATAAATAGAAAAATAATTAAATACTTTTTAATTCATAAAAAAAAAACTTAAAACTCAAGACTAAATGTTTCGGAAAGTCATTACCTTTTTCTTCTTGAAGGAGATATTCACCCCATTTGTTCGTGTCGGACATCAAACATGTTTCCATCGAATTTGTGGGGGATTAAATAGAACTGTTTACCTGAGGAAGGGAATGTCGATGAAGGGGGCGGCAGAGGAGGGGTGGCCGACGGCTGTGTGAACCTAGGTAGGGAGAAGATCGGCGGTATGAAAGGTACGATTTGGTTTTTAGGGTTGTGAACTTGTGATAATGGCAAAAGAGAGGGAGAGGTGAATATGATTTCAAAATTATCTTCCAGTTCCCAAGTAACTGTTTAAATGGTCAAAAACACTTCCCAAGTAAACGTTTAAATTCTCGATACGCATATATTGGTTAGCCAGGCGGTTGTTCAGGAAAAGAGTTATGTGTATTATTTGTATAGAAAATGGTTCAAATAATACACGTGAGCCTTTGTAGCGCAGTTGGTTTGAGATTTGTGTTATTAGATTGAGGTCTCTTGTTCGAATCCTCTGCATGCCTATTTTTTATGAACACTCTTAATTTTTAAAAATGGAAAGAATTTGGCTGAATTTTCAAAGTGGTATTTAAGGAAAGGTCCTAAATGCTTTATAAGTAGTAGAGATTTTAATAATAATCCTACAGATTGTAATTATTAAAACTCTAAATTAAATATAGTAAAAAACAATTTAATTAATAAATATGATTATAACATTCTTATAATTAGCAACTGATTTTGTTTAAAACCTTTTACAAATCCAAATAATCCTTCTCGTACATTCACATGGCAATCTTGGCTTAATGCGTACAAAATAGTTACCAATTTTCGAGACTCAACGGATCAGGATCACATAAGTTATGGGTAATTCGATTCTCAAATGTTTATTTACGATTCTACCCTTAACACATTCAAATTGCAGAGAGATCCACCACGCGTTCACGCGCCCACCACTGCCACCTTCTTCTCTTCTTTTTCTTCCCTCTGTAATCATATTCTCTGCACGTTAACGTTACACACCCCTCAAAACCCTCACTCTCTCTCCTCGCATTGTGTTTTCTCTCTCTACAAATCTCCAAAATTGAACACCCAAAAGCTTCTGATTTTGACTTCAATTGTTGCTACTAGATCCGTATGACTACACGGCAGCAGCGTCCTCCGCCGTCTGCACCGCCGCACCGTTCACCGGAACGACGTCCACCCGATGAAACAACCTACAACATCATTCCAATCCACAACCTCCTAGCTGACCATCCGTCTCTTCGTTTTCCTGAAGTACGCGCCGCCACTGCCGCTTTACGCGCCGTTGGCGACCTCCGTAGACCACCGTTTGTTCCCTGGCAACCACACTACGACCTACTCGACTGGCTCGGTGTGTTCTTCGGTTTTCAGAACGCGAATGTCTCCAATCAACGGGAACACCTTGTGCTGCATCTCGCTAACGCTCAGATGCGTCTTCAGCCGCAGCCGGATAACGTCGATGCCCTAGATCCCTCCGTTTTGCGGCGTTTCCGACGTAAGCTTCTCAGTAACTATACTCACTGGTGCTCATTCCTTGGCCGGAAATCAAACATCTGGATCTCCGACAACCGACGTGGATTCTCAGCCTCCGACAACCGCCGTGAGCTTCTGTACGTTGCTCTGTATCTACTTATTTGGGGTGAGTCAGCTAACCTACGGTTTATACCTGAATGCATTTGCTATATCTTTCATCATATGGCTATGGAATTGAACAAAATATTAGAAGATTACATCGACGAGAACACCGGTAGGCCTGTTTTACCCTCAATTTCAGGGGAAAACGCGTTTCTAAACCGAATCGTTACACCAATCTACGAAACAGTTAAGGCCGAGGTAGAGAACAGCAGGAACGGTACTGCACCACATTCAAATTGGCGAAATTATGATGACATTAACGAGTATTTCTGGAGCAGAAGGTGTTTTGACAAGTTGAAATGGCCAATTGATATTGGGAGCAACTTTTTTGTATCAACAAGTAAAGGGAAACGAGTTGGGAAAACTGGTTTTGTTGAACAGAGATCGTTCTTCAACTTGTTTAGAAGCTTTGATAAGCTATGGATCATGTTGATTCTGTTCCTGCAAGCTGCAATTATAATTGCTTGGAAAGAAAGAAACGATTATCCATGGCAGGCATTAGGGGATAAAGACATCCAAGTTAAGGTTCTATCTGTTTTCATCACTTGGAGTGCTTTACGATTTGTACAATCTCTTCTGGATGCTGGAATGCAGTACAAATTGGTGTCCCGTGAGACATTATGGCTTGGGGTACGTATGGCATTAAAAGCCGTTATATCCGCTTGTTGGATAATCATTTTTGTCACATTTTATGTAAGAATTTGGAACCAGAAAAACAATGATGGTAGGTGGTCTGGTTCAGCTAACCAAAAAGTGGTTACTTTTGTTGAAGTTGCTCTCGTTTTCATGGTTCCCGAGATTCTAGCAGTAGCTCTTTTTGTCATACCATGGATCCGGAACTTTCTAGAAAACACAAATTGGAGAATTTTCTACATGATCACATGGTGGTTTCAAAGCCGAAGCTTTGTGGGCCGCGGGCTTAGAGAAGGGTTAGTTGACAACATAAAATACTCTCTTTTCTGGATCGTTGTCCTCGCGACAAAATTCTGTTTCAGTTACTTTTTGCAGATAAAACCGATGATCCGACCCACTAAAGATCTGTTAGATCTCCAAAACGTGACATACGAATGGCATGAGTTTTTCGGGAACAGTAACCGATTTGCAGTTGGGCTGTTATGGGCACCCGTTGTGTTAATCTATCTCATGGATATGCAAATCTGGTACTCAATTTACTCCTCAATTGCTGGAATGGGAGTTGGTTTGTTGAATCATTTGGGTGAAATCAGAAACATGCAACAATTAAGATTACGGTTTCAGTTTTTCGCGAGTGCAATGCAGTTCAATCTCATGCCTGAAGAACAAATGTTGAATGAAAGAGGAAGTATTAAAAGTAAATTTAAAGATGCTGTTCATCGATTGAAACTAAGGTATGGATTCGGGAGACCGTTTAAAAAACTCGAATCAAACCAAGTTGAAGCTCATAAATTCGCGTTAGTTTGGAATGAAATTATTTTAACATTTAGAGAAGAAGATATTGTGAGTGATCATGAAGTTGAATTACTTGAATTACCTCAAAATACTTGGAATGTTAGGGTAGTTAGATGGCCATGTTTATTATTATGTAATGAATTACTTCTTGCATTAAGTCAAGCTAAAGAGTTAGTTGATGCACCTGATAAATGGCTTTGGTACAAAATGACAAAAAGTGAGTATAGACGTTGTGCGGTTATCGAGGCTTACGATAGCGTGAAGCATCTACTCCTCACAATAGTCAAAGTCAACACTCCCGAGCATTCGATTGTAACAACTTTTTTTCAAGAAATCGACAATTCGGTCAACATCGAGAAGTTCACGAAAACTTTTAACATGCTTGCACTCCCAAAAATTCACGCGAAATTAATCACACTTGTTAATCTTTTAATCAACCCGAAAAAAGATTTAAACAAAGTGGTGAACGCGTTACAAGCGTTATACGAAGTTGCCACACGTGATTTTTTTAAGGATAAAAGAAATATGGACCAGTTGAAAGAAGACGGTTTAGCCCCTCACAGGCCCGTGCCAGGTGGCGGGCTACTTTTTGAAAACGCGATCGAATTACCCGATTTGAAAAACGACAATTTTTACCGACAAACGAGACGCTTACACACGATTTTAACATCTCGTGATGCGATGAATAACGTGCCCGTGAATCTCGAAGCTAGAAGACGAATTGCGTTTTTTAGTAACTCGTTGTTTATGAACATGCCACACGCCCCACAAGTTGAAAAAATGATGGCTTTTAGTGTTTTAACACCTTATTATAATGAAGAAGTTGTGTACAATAAAGAACAACTTAGAACCGAAAACGAAGACGGTGTTTCTACACTTTATTATTTACAAACGATTTATGCGGATGAATGGAAGAACTTTCTAGAAAGGATGAAAAGTCAAGGAATGAAGTCAGACGAAGAATTATGGACCGTCAAACTTCGCGAGCTTCGGCTTTGGGCTTCTTATCGCGGTCAAACTTTGGCCCGAACTGTTCGGGGAATGATGTATTATTATCGGGCCTTGAAAATGCTTGCTTTTCTTGATTCGGCTTCTGAGGTTGATATTCGTGACGGGGCCCGCGAACTCATGGATATGGCCCGTCCAGCTGGCGGGTCGGGGGCGACCCGTGGAATAAGTCGGGCTGATAGTACAGTTAGTACTTTATTCAAAGGGCATGAATACGGTACGGCTTTAATGAAATATACGTATGTGGTTGCTTGCCAGATTTACGGGGCCCAAAAGGCGAAAAAGGACCCGCATGCAGACGAAATTTTATATTTAATGAAAAATAACGAAGCGTTACGTGTTGCGTATGTTGATGAAGTGGCTGTACGTGAAGGAACAGAGTATTACTCTGTTTTAGTGAAATACGATCAAGAATTGGGAAAAGAAGTCGAGATTTATCGGGTCAAATTACCTGGCCCGTTAAAACTCGGGGAAGGAAAACCCGAGAACCAAAACCACGCGATGATTTTCACACGCGGAGATGCGGTCCAAACAATCGATATGAATCAAGACAACTATTTCGAAGAAGCGTTGAAAATGAGAAACTTGTTAGAAGAATATCGGCGATATTATGGTATTCGAAAACCGACAATTTTAGGAGTTCGCGAGAATATCTTCACGGGCTCGGTTTCTTCACTCGCGTGGTTCATGTCAGCCCAAGAAACGAGTTTCGTGACTCTGGGTCAACGAGTTTTAGCCAACCCGTTAAAGATCCGTTTACATTACGGGCACCCGGATGTTTTCGACCGGTTTTGGTTCTTGACACGTGGCGGGATTAGCAAAGCTTCAAAATTGATTAATTTAAGTGAAGATATTTTCGCGGGATTTAATTGCACGTTACGTGGCGGGAATGTGACACATCATGAATATATCCAAGTGGGTAAAGGACGAGATGTCGGTTTAAATCAAGTTTCAATGTTTGAAGCAAAAGTTGCAAGTGGAAACGGTGAACAAGTTTTATCTCGAGATGTGTACCGTTTGGGTCACCGGCTCGATTTTTTCAGAATGCTTTCGTTTTATTACACGACAGTTGGATTCTTCTTCAACACGTTGATGATTTCGTTAACCGTTTACGCGTTTTTATGGGGTCGGTTATATCTAGCATTAAGCGGTGTCGAGAATTCGGTTGCAAATAACGCAAACACGAATCGCGCATTAGGAACGATTCTAAACCAACAGTTTATCGTACAGCTCGGGTTATTCACCGCTTTACCAATGATAGTCGAAAACTCACTCGAGCTCGGTTTTCTCGCTGCAATATGGGATTTCATCACCATGCAGTTACAGCTGTCATCCGTTTTCTTCACCTTCTCGTTGGGCACTCGGGCGCATTATTTCGGGCGGACGATTCTCCACGGGGGAGCAAAATATCGGGCAACGGGCAGAGGCTTTGTAGTCCAACACAAAACGTTTGCCGATAACTACCGACTTTACGCCCGTTCACATTTCGTTAAAGCAATCGAACTCGGGCTGATTTTAACCGTTTACGCAGGTTACTCCCCGGTTTCCAAAAACACGTTTACTTACATCGCGTTAACGATTTCATCCTGGTTTTTGGTATTTTCATGGATTATGGCGCCGTTTATTTTCAATCCTTCCGGTTTTGATTGGTTAAAAACGGTTTATGATTTTGACGATTTCATGAACTGGATTTGGTTTCGCGGGGGTGTGTTTTCCAAATCTGAAGAAAGTTGGGAAACATGGTGGTATGAAGAACTAGACCATTTAAGAACAACCGGTTTTTTCGGGAAATTATTCGAGATAATTTTGGATTTACGGTTTTTCTTTTTCCAATACGGGATCGTTTACCAGTTAGGTATTGCAGCTGGCAGTAAAAGCATAATAGTCTACTTACTCTCATGGGTCTACATTATAATAGCTTTAATAATCTATTCAGTTATTACCTACGCACGTGATAAATACAGTGCAAAAGAGCATATATACTACAGACTCGTGCAATTTCTGGTGATTATTCTCGGATTAGTTATGATAATTGCTTTAATCCAGTTTACGGAGTTTAAGGTTGTTGATATTTTCACGAGTTTGTTGGCGTTTGTTCCAACTGGTTGGGGTTTTTTGTTGATTTCACAAGTTTGTCGTCCTTTTTTGCAAAATAGTTGGATTTGGGGGACGGTTACTTCGGTTGCAAGAATGTATGATATTATGTTTGGAGTGATTATTATGATGCCAGTTGCGTTTTTGTCATGGATGCCTGGTTTTCAATCCATGCAAACGAGGATTTTGTTTAATGATGCGTTTAGTAGAGGTTTGCAGATATTTAAGATCATTTCTGGGAAGAAATCTAAAAGCTGAACTCAGGTACATTGATATTTTGTCACGTGGATTTTCAATTTTGTAGTTATTCAGATGTGGTTTTATTTATTTATTTATTTATTTATTGCAGGTATTATGGTGATGTTTTGGAGTGTAGAAAAGTGGCAGCTTCCAAAGTTATCCATGTTATTAGGTGTGTTTCTGAGCATGTTAATTTGTGTTAAATTATGTAATATGCTTGATTTTATTTTATTTTTAATTTGAAATGGGTTGGTTTACACTGATTTTGATTAAAAAAACAGTTTATTAAACATCTTGATAACGCATGTTTTACACTGATTTTATTTGAAATGTGGTTGGTTTACATTGATAATCAAAGTGACTTGGAACAGTTTGAACTCAGGTTACAAATGAAAATTAAAAATTAATAATAATAAATAAATAAAGTTTACAGTTACTGTAACACCACAAGCTAGAGCCATTTTTTTTTTTTTTTTTTAATTAAGCATACGGAAGCGATTTAAGAAACTATAAATCCTAAATTATTACACAACATAAAAACTTTACATATTAACCAAATATTTAAAACATTTTAAGGTGTTACTAAAACAGGCTCGACCCGGTATACAAAATCAGAGTGCGGTCAGACTTCCAAAACCCGACTCTTGTCAAGCTAAAACCACAACCTGAAAAGAGTCAACGAATGAGGGATTAGCACAAAGCTAAGTGAATAGAAATAAACGTCAATCTGCATAACCACAACAAATTAGAAAATCGAGAGAAATCAATAGGGAAACCCGTCCAAACTTCCACAAGCAATTGGACGTTAAAAGAGGATCGGCGGTCGGGCGAGGACCTTCAACTGTTGTCGGCCAACAACAGTCAACCGAATCCCTCCTTACATAACGAATACGAAGGAGTCCGATCGCCCCCGCCAAGAGTAACGAAGCGTAGCCGAAAACCACCATAGCTAACCTCTAAAAACATGTGCACATACTACCATTAACCACTAGACCAAGAATAAACTTGTAAAAAGAATTGCAGCCAAGAAATCTGTTCCTGACGAAGTTCGCGTCGTTAACTCAGAGTTCGCGTCGCGAACTAAGAGTTCACGAATCGGGAACTACATCACGACCAAACCCCAATTTCTCTGACCCGAGTTCGCGATCGCGACCACAAGTTCGCGACGCGAACTCTCTCAGATACCCAATTCCTGCACTTTTTCTCAAAACTCTACCATTCCCTTAGCTTCCATTGTGAAGAACTCAGTAGTCTTATATCACTGAGTTTCTTTTCCTTTTCCTGTAACAAAACGAATACCGAATTAGTTACCCGAAATCATTAACTTTGCAACAAGTACAAATTATAAGTCAAACCATTATTTGAGTACAACCAATTGACAACTTAACACCATCATTTCAAAACATATTAATTGACAATGTCTATAATTCCATTAAGTCACTTTTAAGCAATTCACCATGCATTTTTATCCAAGTTGCACATAATCGGCCCAAACGGGTCGAGACACATAATCAAGTCAAACTTGCAATTTACTAATACCACATTGTCAAGTTATCCATTTATCACTAATTTAAGTTATTGACATACTACTTGCATACATATACAAGCTTAACCAACTTTGGCTTTATTTAAGTCAAATTGCACAATTTAACAACCAAACGGGTCAAGACCCGGAACTACCACAAACATACCTCCAATTAACCAAGTAACACATTTATGACATGAAATTCATAGTCCCAAGTTACAAGTCATCCAAGACTAAAGTCAACTTCTAGGTTTGACCAAAGTTAACAATTCATGAATTTAACTAGCTATTCTAGAAAACGGGTCAAAACCACAAACTATCATTTAAGACATGCTAATATACTTTTTAAAACTCTTATATGATCAACTTATTGAACCATGATATTGTCTAACAATTTCTAAGTTAAAGTCTCATTTTACCAATTTGACTAGTTCATGACTTTTTACCTAAAAATCATCCAAACACCACCATATAATAATCCATTCACCAATTAACACTTTCATAAACATACTAATGACATTTTAATTCCAACTAAACATTCAAAGTATAAGTCAAATGCTAAATATATGCATTTAGTCAAGTTCATCATGTAAGGCCCAAACGGGTCAAAAACGTTTTATTAACTTCCAATGTTTACAAACTCTTAATTATCATTTTATCAAGCATACAATTACCATATATTAACCAACTTCATGTTAATTAGTTATACTTTGAAACACCCAAAATAATCAATACAAGTTTAACCTTAAAAGATACATTTGACCACCTGCTATTAACTCAGAATTATGACTACTGTTCTGACCTTATCAGTTCATGAAATTATGATATTAATAAAGTAGACTCTTAGACCTTCGAAACGACTGGTCGCACGCCCAAAACGGAGTTACGGTTGATTTTATATGATTTTTGCAAAATGGTCAAAATCTGCCATATTTTTGTGCTTACGGGATTTTTACCAATTTCACCCAAACACTACTTTTAATCTATCAAAAACAACCAATTCATGTTACAATCAATCCTATACAATAATTATCACTTCTAACATGCATAATTAACCTAACCAAACTTCAAGAACACCAAAAATACACAATTCATCAAATTAGGAAGAACTCCATCTTCTTCCCAAGAACACCATGGATGGAGCTTCATGAAAACTTCACCAAATGATCTACAACTAACAATTCAACACATATAGCTTGCAAGAACTCAAATAGACACCAAATCATGCATCAATTTCGGATTCCAAACAAGATTTGACAAGAACTTCATAAAACCCAACTAGCACATGAACCCTAGCTTAAGAAGGAAGAAGACTTACTTTAATCAAGTCTCAAATTCGAGACTTATGACTGAGATGAGAAGGGTTCAAGTTATTTCTTCAATTCACACCAAATATTACACACACATGAGTTCTTAGAGAGTATCAAGATGAAAAAGAAAGTGCCAAGCAACATTTGGGGTTTTCTCCTACACACACACGTATACAATACGTGTCTTTCAAAGGAAAGGCTTAAAATTTCATTTAACACAGTATTAAAATACAGGATATTTGGTTCGCAGATAATTAATGTAGACCTAACTAACTCCAATTTTAACAACGAAGATATTTTTGAAACCCTGGTTCAGAGGTGAACCCAAATATGTAAAACTCATTATAATATTTAAATATCTCAGTATTTACTAATTTTAACCCTTGGTTAAAATACGATTAAATATAACTAAATCAAATAAATTATATAAAACAATAAACAAATAAATTACTCACCGAAAGTAATTAAAAATTCTAGGCCGGGTCTCAGGATGTTACAGTTACCATATGATCTCTGTCTGTATTAATCAGTTGTGATAATAGTTGGCTGATTCATGTTTTTTTTGCAGGTTTGAGGTTTTGACAAGAGTAGTGACAGCATTTCATATTTCTCATTGGCTATGTATGTAATGCCAATTTTAATTTTAGTTTTAATTTTAATTTTGATATGAAAGGGGTGTTTTCATTAATGGTTGGGTGTTTTTATTCTGCTCTTTTTTAAATTTTATTTTTTAATGCAGGTATTATGGTGGATTGAATGGATCTTTTGGTGTGTAGAAAGGTGGCAGTTTCAAAAGTTATTTATGTTATTAGGTGCGTTTCTGTCTGTTGCCCATTTTATTACTTGGGTGGGTTATTTTGCCTTCAAACTTTGCTAACTGAACATGTTAATTCGAGTTTGATTATGTAATATTTTTTATTTGATTTGATTTGATTTGGGTTGGTTTAGGGCATGTTTGGGAAAACCTATAAGCTAATAACCGCACCTTATATAAGTTACCAAAAAGAAAAAAAATGAAGTTTAAAGTTAGCATATGATATCTGCAGTTGTGATAATTGTTTTTTGGGTTGGGAAAACTAAAATAGTTGGTTCTTTCATGTGTTTTGCAGGTTTAAGGTTTTGACAAGGAGTAGTGACTGCATTTCTTCTTTCTTATTGGCTATTCACAAATGTCAATTTTATTTTTAATTATAAATTTAAACCGGTGTTTTCCTTAATGGTTGTAATATAACTAGGGGTGTTCGTTTAGACGGTTTGGTTTTATCCAAACCAAATAGATGAAACCAAATAAAGTCCGGTTTTCAAAAGTTCAAACCGAACCGTCCAAACTAATTCGAAAACCAAACCGATCCGAACCAAATAACAATTTGGTTGGTTTGGTATTATCCATTTGATTTTTCCCTAAAATTTTCAAAATACTACAAAAGTATATAACATAAATAATATTAAGTTCGATATGTAAAATTCCAAAATGATAAATTATTTTGTACATAAAAACAAGTCTAACTCATAGCTTGTGACATTTACAATCATATATGCAAAAATCTTGATATCAACTTTATCAAAAACTCCAAAAAGATTGGTACATCGCCAATTGATACAATATAAAATGGAACAAGTGTTAGTATATAAATCAATTTACTATTTACTACAAGAAATGTAAAGAAAAGGAGTACCATAATTGCTTATAATGGAAACTAACAAGTGTTAGTATATAAATCAATTTACAATATATTACTATTCGGTTTATTTGGACAATCCGGTTTTCACTAGGGAAACCAAATCCAATCCGAAATCCAAACTATTAATTTTGTTCAAGTCCAAACCGATCCAAAAAACCAAATAACCAATCCAAGTAGTCCGATCCAAAATGTCCAATTGGACAATCCGGTTATATCCGAATAGTGAACACCCCTAAATATAACGAGCTGATTTCTTGATTCGTTAAAGTGACTAGTTATTTTCATGTGTAGAGTTTGTCTTGTGGGAGAAGGGATTTATTTTGGATAGTGATTTTGGGACCACATAAATTACTTCAAATAACACAACTACTGCTTTACAGTACCACCTTTACAATATGCTTTAAATGTTGTACAGTGTGAATAGATGAAGTAATTTGTATAGTCTCAAAATCACTACCCATTTATTTTACTCTAAGCTATGTTCTAATTTCTATCTGTCTCACTCCATCTTATCCTTTTCTTTTCTTTCTCTTTTTTAATATTTGTTTGTGTTTGCCAATGTCGATTGCAAGTTGGTGAATGTGTGTTTGGATTACGATTTGATTTTTAAAACTTGTGTTTGTGTGTGCTTCAACTTTAATTTGTTATAAACTGGTCTTACTCCAATAGCTTTTAAACAAATCTTGATTTGGGTTAGATTAGTTAGATTTGAATCAATCGTGATGTTTGTTTGGAGAAAAATGGCGCTAAACGGAGATAGTAGGGGTGATGATCATTGATGGCATGGTGGTGTTGTGATGGTAGGAAGTGGCAAGCAGTGTCTACCTACTGTTGGTAGCTCTTTGTACGAAAAATGATAAAATGGACATAACGTAATTAGCATTATAGAGTTGAACAAGCGAGTGTTTTAGACTGCTTCACCCAACAATTTCTTTCATTTGTCTGTTTCTCGCATCAACAGTTCTAAATTAATATACTCTGGCAATAACATTTTTTTTCATTTTCTTCATCACTTTAATAAAGTACAAAATTTTATCCATAATGTACAAGTCTCTCTCCTCTTTTTCTATCTCACTTTCTTTTGTAACTTAACCGTAGAAGAGCAAAATCAAAAGTCGGTACCAACAATATCACTTTGAGGAAGAAATCGACAAGCAAAATAAGAGAACAGAGCTCTTAAAATAATAACTAATGTCACAATTATGTAGATAGGTTTAGGATCAGGGGCGGAATTAGGAACTTTCATTAGTAGTAGCACAAAAAAAAATTCGGGTACAATATAATAAGATAAAAAAAAGTCATAAAATCACGATTGCATCAAATATAACAAAAATATTGTGAGATCTTGCATTTTAAAGTTGACATCTCCGTGTAGACATTTTCTGAAAGCGATCCATTACATCTTCAATCTTAACTTCCATAAGGGCTTATTTTTCGACATTACAAATCAATGCACCGTTCATAAAATCATCACCCATTTTGTTACGCAAGTCGGTCTTTATTAACTTCATCGCGGAAAAACATCTTTCCACTGTTGCAGTCGCGACAGGTAAAACCAAAGTCAATTTTAATAACCTATAAACCAAAGGATAAGAACGATGTTTCCCCGTTATCACCAACATACGAGAAAGGTCGGCAATTCCCTTCAAACTAGCGAATCGGTAATCATTATGCAAAGAGTTACATATAAAGGATTCATAATCTACAACCGAAATGATCTTTTACAGTATCAAATGTTTCTATAAAACTGAAAATTAATAAATGATTTTCAACATTATCCACATTATTAAAGTTTAGGAGGTAAAGTGTTATTTTATAAGTTTTGAAAAATAACATATTAAAGTTTAGGGGATAAAAGGAAAGAAATATTAAAGTTTAGGGGTAAATTGTTACATTTTAAGGTTTAAAAGAAAGAAAAAAGAATTCTTAAGGCAGGATTCAAACTCGGATCCCTTCTATGGAGGAAGCACTAAGTCAAGGGAAACCACTGGGACAAACTACTTTTATTCTATCTTTTCGCTAGTTAGTATATAAATAACAATATAATTCGAATAAAATTTATATTACGCACAAAAAATTGAGTAGTGGCACGTGTCATCGTATGCTACCCTACAAATCCGCCCCTGTTTAGGATCCGGTAAAAATTCAAACATTGGTATCGCAACCTATCATTTTAGAAAATTTGGATCATTGTCAGAATTTTGGAAATTTATGAGAAAATATTTTTTGACAATGATTTAAAATTTTTAAAAATTATCCACATTTTTAAAATTGATCGGTTGAAAATGAGATAATGTCATTTGTATTTTTAAAGGATGATGATTTATGTACCACATAAGTTACTTCACTTATCACAGTGTACAA
This sequence comes from Calendula officinalis, assembly GCA_963853835.1. Taxonomy (NCBI): domain Eukaryota; kingdom Viridiplantae; phylum Streptophyta; class Magnoliopsida; order Asterales; family Asteraceae; genus Calendula; species Calendula officinalis. The sequence continues at coordinate 3,630,614 of OY970823.1, read as the reverse complement.
AAATTAAAGCCGGCAATACAAGCATATCAAAGCACAGATTGTTGTGAATAAAGTAATTTATGTGGTAAATAAATTATATCCTATTTTTAAATGCCCTTTGTAGACCTAATAATAATACTTCCTTCGATTTAAAATAAGTGATACATTGTTGGTTTCATGGGTTTTGAGGCAAAATATGATAATGATAATTAAATTAGATTAATTGGATAGTTATTGGGAATGAGTCCCACAAATTTTGAATAAAGTGAGGTTAATGATGTTTAAAAGTAAAAGTAAGGGTAAAGATGTCATTTCACTTTATTAAAGTCGATAGTTAATGGGTGTGGGTCCCACTACTTTTTATCAAATAAGGTAAATTTTCAAAGTTTATCACTTATTTTGATACACCCAAATATAAAAAGTGTATCAATTATTTTAAATCGGAGGAAGTATGTAGCAAAATGGGTCCTAAAAGCCCATTATCCAACATAACCGGATCACCCTTACAACCCAAAATTCTTATCCCGCCCAAATTACTTGGCGCGTAAATCACCACATCTTTCCCGCCATAAAATCCCCCCAAATCGCCATCTATAAGACGGTAACCCTCTCACAATCACCACTCACACATTCAATTTCATTTCTCAAACATAGTCACTACAAAATTATACAGTTTCTCTCTTCCAATTTGTGCTTTTTGCTGTGATATCTGAGCAATGGTTGTAGCTTTAGGTCCTGGAAAGTTCTACGGAAGCAGCCTACCAAGACCACGCATCTACACAGACATCAAGTACAACTCCGAACGGGTCGACCCGCCGGTTTCTGTTCTCGATCCGTTAATGTCGTGGGCAGAAGAAGCTCACTGGTCAATGGGAGGTTTAAGCTTCCATCGCCACCGTCTGCAAGGTCGTATCGAAGGAAACGTTGATAAGCTTCGAAATCAAATTGATGAGTCGATTAAGAAGAAGGAAACTCTGAGCCCTAAAGTATCAAAGAAAAAATTCGTTCCAAAATCGGCTGAAATTTTGGGGAAAAAGAAGAAAAAACAGGCTGAGAAAAAACCCACGTCCTCACCGTCGCCGCCACCAGCGCCGTTAGCTAACAAGAAAAGACGGCGGTTGGTTGGGTTGGTTGATGAGGAAGATGATGGTGAAGAGTTATCGGCGGCCAGGAAGTGGCCGGTGAGGAAGCTTTCTGACGAATTTGACCTCGTTGCAACAAAGAAAAGTCCGGCTAGTAGCTACGGCGGTGGTGATTCTGAGATGGAAACAATCGCTTCAAGGACTCGTGGCCGGAAAACGGTGGCCGAGGAGCCGGTGAAGATGGGTAAGAAGCGGTTGAGGAAGGTTGGTGAAGTTAAAAATGGTGGTGAATCTCGCAGGACCTCTCCCAGATCAGCAAAAAGTGCGTAGTTTATTGTAGTTGAAGTGTTCGATGAAATGCCTAAATGAATTAATGGTTTAAGTCTAGCTTATATATTTTGTTTATGTTTGAACTTGGATCTTATCAATGAAGAAAATAGGTATATGTTGAAACTACAACTGTTTCTCAAGGTTTTTGGGTAATGTTGAAAAACAGTATAATTATGCTTACAATGCAATTAGGGTTTCGAATATGAGAAATTTGCAATTCCAATTTATAATAATTTCCATATAACAAGAAACTAAATATACATACTACATATGAAACCATACGTTATAATATGATTATACCTATTCAACCAAAATCTCAAACCTCACAAGAACAAACTCAATTATTTCAATTAAAAAAAATCCTAAAATTGTTTCACCATTTCCCCTTACAAATATTCTTCATATTTCCAGTAACTGGCTTATAAAACCCATGTAATTTTGCTAATTTGCACGTATGTCTTGTAATAATCCGATACATTTGAGGTCGTTTCCATGGAACAATTCCAAAATCATCATTAAATTCTTCCATTCCTTCAACAAAAAACTGCCATGCGAACGATCCTCCACCTGCCCCTTTTTTCTTTGCAGATTCATAGATAACATCAAACACAATTTTGTAGAATTCGTCTCGTTGTGAAGGATCAAAATCTTTGTTTAAATCGGATAATCCAAATTCGGTAAACATCACGGGTTTTTTGAGCACTTTGTCACCATCTTCTATGTGAGAATGCATCCAATCGGCTACAAATTTTAGTTTTCCTTCAAGAGTTTTCTTTTTAAACCTACAGTAAATGGCAGTTAGTGGTTATGAAAAATTGCAATGAAGATAGAAACGGTTAGTTACCATTGATCAGGGTAGATATGAACGGATGCAAAGTCAACAGCCGAGGGTGCAGAATTGCGAATAAAGTCAACTCCCATATCGGCTGCCCAAAATTCAGGATTAACTTTCTCTCTTTTCGGGCTTTTCGGGCCATAAAATCCTTCCAAACCAACCGTCAATAAATGCTTATTATCGATTGATTTTACAAAACGCGACATTTCTTCTATCCAGTCCTGTAGCAGTAGTAGTAATAGTTTATAATAATGCCTCAACAATAAAAAAAGAAAAAAATAATAATTTTGGCCCGTTTTGACCCGAGAAAGAGAAACTGGCTTACTTGTAATGTGTCACCAGAACGGTCAGTGATGCAACGGGGTTCATTGATTAACTCCCAACCGAATATTGTCGGGTCATCTCTGTACTGGATTCCCGTTATTGTGTTCTTCCTCGTTAATATAGTCTGCAAAAAAAGTATTAGTTTATAATGTCAGGTCAAAGTCAAAGTCAAGTGTTGAAATTTGATGGTACCTTGAGGTAATTCTTGAAATAAATACGAATAGAAGGATCATAAAAGAAAGAATCATTAGAAGGGCTCAAACCAACACCTTCACCCCATGCCCATTTCACATATTGAGTCTTGCCGCCGTATGCATCCAAATTATTTACTAAACTTAGTAAAAGCCGAATTCCAACTTCTCGCGCTTCCGCAATCACATGATCCAATGCCTATATAACCAATTATTAGTCACATTATATTCCAAAAATAAAAAGATCTTATGATGGTTTGATGACTTATTCATTAGGTGACATCATCAAATGCCTACCATTAAGAGATATGCCAACTACAAACAACGACTAAAATTAGGGTTTCTAGAAAAAGACAAAAAATAGATCACCAAGAAATTTAAACCCTTGCACATAATCAATTGTGAAAAAAACACATTTAACCTAATTCAAAACCTACTTAGAGGGTGTTTGGGATTGCGATTTCAAGTTGATTATCTGCTTATTATGTTTTGAAAACGAAAATAATCTAAAATGATTGTTTGGCATAATGTCTGAAAAAAGTAATTATGTGCGTTTTGGGGCATCCAAAATGAAGTTTTCAAAAAGTAGGTGGGAAGGTGATTATTCAGATTTGCCAAACAATAAAAACCTAATTATCTGATTATTGCGATTACAAACAACATAATCAAGTCCAAGCACTATTTTTCAGAATCACGTTTTTGTAACCGCTAATTATCTAATTATCCATTTTAAAAAAACATAATGTATTTTCAACAAGCAATCCCAAACAGCCCCCTATTCAGATTTCAAATCAGTCTTTCTTTCTAATATATATTTCATGGAACTTTAGGATCATAAATTCATAATAGTCAAATTGAACATAATATTTCTTACCGACAATTGGAAAATTAAGATCACAAAAATAAGAATATAATTATATAATCAAAATGATGAAATACCTTAAATACCCTTTCATCAAATTGTCCAGGTGAAATCTGAAGAGCATTATAATCACCATCATTAAAAGCCCAAGTTCTACAAACAGTTAAACCCATTTTAGCAGCAGCTTGAAGCATTGCCCTAATTCTTGGACGGCTGTGATCCTGTACAGCATGGTCCATAAACCAATATGAATTCCAACCGTTGATGTAAAACAATTCACCGTCTACAACGAAATTACTCCCATTTCTCTCCACAAAACTCAAATTGATCTCATTTTTGTATCTTACGGACAATAAATCCCCAAAAGATAAATAAATAAAAGCAGCGATTGATGCAAATCCAAGTATCGGAAAGAATAAACCATTTCCTCCCACCATTCTGTAACCTGACGATTTAACCATAAAATCTTGATAAAAATGCGAACTTTTTTCTGAATCAAGAATGTGAGGAAGCTAACCCTAATGAGGGATTGGGTTTAATTGGATCTTTATGGTTTTTGGGATTTTCTTTCCCCCGAAATCTTTGGAAACCCAGATGGAAAGCAAGGTATTTAATCAAACCCAGATCCCCCTTTTTAAGATTTTACTGAAAAACAAACAAGAAACACAAGTAAACTACACGAAAAGAGATCGTATATGTTATGAAAAGCAATTACATCACACACTTGAGTGTCCTTTTGTGTGTTTATTGTGTGTGATTTCTTGATTCTGTGTCACTTAATGGAGAGAGAGATTATTTGAAACTTAATGGAGTGATATTAAAGAAAGGAAGTAGGGTGTGAAGACATATACCAAACATGTTCCCAAATGCAATTTTGTCAATAAGTGACCGACGAATTTGGTAGTTAATCCTAGAAAAATTGCCGTGTAGGTGATCTGTACTACAAAAATGATATCCGAATAAAATGTATGGTCATATACTTCTTCCAATATAAAATACTTCCTCCGATTTAAAATAAGTGTTACACTTTCTATAAATGGATGATTCAAAAAGTGCTACACTTTGCATAAATGACAAAAAATAGTAGGATCCACACCCACTAACTATCTACTTTAACAAAGTAAAATGACTCAGTTACCCTTACTTTTTACTTTTAAACATCATTAATCCCACTTTATTCAAAAGGTGTGGGACCCATTATCCACTAATCATTCAATTAATCTAATTTAACCATCATTACACTATTTTGCTTCAAAAACCGTAAAAGTAGAAGTGTAGCACTTATTTTGAATCGGAGGAAGTAAGTGATATGTTGTTTCTTTACGGTTTTTGAGGCATAATGTTATAATGATGCTTAAGGGGTGTTTGGGAAAACTTATTTAGAGGGGCCTGTAGCTTATAAACTTATATAAACCTTAATAATCCATTTTTAAATAAATTATTAAGGTTTATACTTCCTCTTATTTAAAATAAGTGATACATTGTTGGTTTCACGGGTTTTGAGGCAAAATATGATAATGATAATTAAATTAGATTAATTGGATAGTTAGTGGGGAATGGGTCCCACAAATTTTGAATAAAGTGAGGTTAACGATGTTTAAAAGTAAAAGTAAGGGTAAAGATGTCATTTTACTTTATTAAAGTAGATAGTAGGGGTGTGCATGGGGCGGTTTTGGGCTCAAACCGAACCGAATCCGCTAATTTCGGTTTTAGGATTTTCAAATCCAATGGTTTCGGTTTCTAACGGTTTCGGCTTTAACGGTTTTTAGCCTTTAACGGTTCGGTTTCGGTAAGTTTTTTATTAGATAAGGTAAGTTTTCAAAGTGTATCACTACCTAAATATAGAAAATGTATCACTTATTTTAAAACGGAGGAAGTATAAGCTTATAAGTCATAAGCTCCTCTAAATAAGTTTTCTCAAACCTCCCTTAAATTAGATTAATTATATGATTAGTGTGGAATGAATCTCAAACCCTTTTAAATAAATTGAGATTAATGATGTTTAAAAGTAAAGTAAAGAAATTATATTACTATATTAAATTAGATAGTTAGTAAGTGTAAATCTTAGTATTATAAATTTTTTTACTCCGTATAATTTATTTTGAATCGAATGAGGTATTTATTTAGAGTAAAAACACTCTTTTTGGCGCGGTAAGGGTGTAGGTGATCTGTATGTGGGGCTAATGAGATCTAAGGTCTTATTTCTTTTTCTTCTTTATAAAAGTTAATCCAACCTTATTTTGTGCTAAAAACAATGGTCTTACTTGTGACATATGTAGTAGGATATTTTGGGGCACATGCTATGAAATCTATTCGTAACTACATAACTTTTTTAATTAAACAAACATTTAGTTCTATCAATTACAAAACTAAATGTTGAGTTAGCTAATTTACATTTTCCCCTTTTCCGTTAATTAACATTAAATATGACGTGAAAAATAGAGAGGAAGTTGTGTTAGCTACGTTAATGACCCTATATAGAAAGTGTAAGAGAAGATTTTTAAATAGTTTCAATTTAAAGTTCTTATTATTAATTAAGATCTTATGATTTTACGATCTCGATTGAGAAAAACTTGTCAATCCTTAATAGGATATATGCAAGAATTGGATCTAAATAGTTTCTTAATCTCGTTCATATAATCTAAGATCTCGATTTGATTCAAACTTACTTGACTTCGATTATTAACTTACAAAAATATATAAAAAACTCATTTTGTTTAATACATAACAGTAAATTTATTTAAGTCTTCAATTAAACCCAAAAAATCATATCCTTAACATACAAATTTTAATTATATAAATCTCTTTAAGTTGTATGGTGCAATGCGGCTACCATACTTAGCAATCTAATCTTTACAAATAACTAATAGACCGTGTCATTCATCCACCTATGTCCTGTTGAACTCTGAATCTCTTCATGACTTCATGAGCTATCCCTTTAGATAAGAGATCATATATTCTAATAGCGATAATTTAAACACTCATATATAATAGGAATAGATTGTACATATCTTTATGTTTAGAAGTTTATTGTAACTTGTACCCTATATATATACTAGCTACAAAACCCGCCCGATGGGCGGGTATGCTGTAAATTTTAGTATGTAGAAAAATGTCCAAAAACTTTATATACTTCTAGATGACATAATAATCGATAGATGTGATGATGATTTTGTTAAAAAAAACGGATTTGAAGAAATGTTACATATAAATGTTACATATAGTTATTTGTTTTCTTCGCTGATTGATCTTTTAAATATTTATTTGTTTCCTTGTATATAGGATCTTTTAAATAGTTATTTGTATGTACGATCTTTTAATAGTTATTTGTTTCCTTGTATGTAGGAAGCCGTATATGGAGCATATGAATGTAGACCGTAAGCCGTACCAGATTCGTTTGCCGTATATGGAGCATATGAATGTAGACCGTAAGTCGTACCAGATTCGTTTGCCGTATATGGAGCATATGAATATGAATGTAGACCGTAAGCCGTACCAGATTCGTTTGTATTAGTGCAAATGACGTGGACCAATCAGGGAATTCCAAGTGGCATTATGGACGAATAGGAATGCTTGGAATTGCCATGGTGTCAAACCCTCTTCAAATTTAGGCCTCATATATAGGGTAGGATATCAATACAAAACATCTCTCACATTAAGGTGAGATTTCACAAATTCTAATATGGTATCAGCCTAACTCCCAAAAATTCCCAACCCTAATTCTTTCTGCTCTTCGGCCGCCGTTTCATCCCTACACTCGATTTTTTTTTTCTACCCTACAATGGCCGGTGAAGCAGATTCTGTTGATGCCCCTCTCTCGCTATCCACTGTTCTTCATATGATTGTTATCAAACTTTCATCTACCAATTACTTGCTATAGCACAAGCAGATGGTTCCTCTGCTTGCTTATCAAAAGCTGACAGGTTATGTGGATGGTTCTATACCGAAACCATCGGAGACGATTACCAATGGTGATGTCGTATCTCCCAATCCGGCATATGCTTCCTGGATTGCTGCAGACCAACGCGCCCTCATTCTTCTTCAGTCATCTTTATCTGAAGAAGCTATGGCGGAGACGCTTGGTCACTCGACGGCTCACGGTGTATGGACTGCTCTTGCTGCTATTTATCAGCATGATTCTATGGAGCGTACACTTACTCTCAGGGATTCACTCCGTCATCTCAAAAAGGGCACCACTTCCGTGTCAGAATATTCTCGCAAATTCAAAAATATTTGCGATCAACTACAAGCTATCGGTCATCCTTTACCTGATGATGATAAGACTCATTGGTTTCTTTGTGGTCTAGGCTCTTCTTTTGAAACCTTCTCCACCACTCAACGCTTGATTACTCCACGACCTAACTTTAGTGATCTCGTTTCTCAGGCAGAGAGTCATGAATTATTCTTGCACTTGATTAATGATACTACTGTTGCTCCGGTTGCATATAACACTACTTCATCTCGTGCCACTTCCGACTCTTCCCGTGGACGTGGCCGGTATTCTTATCGCAACAGTTCCAATCGAGGCAGAGGTCGTGGACAGCGCCGCCCTCCACACTGCCAGCTATGCCGTAAGGACAGGCATTATGCCAATAATTGTCCCGATCTTCACTCTTATGCAAGTGGGAACCCTACTGTTGATGCAAACCTTGCGGAGGCTTTTCATGCACAATGCAATACCTCTTCCCCGGACTGGTACGTTGATACGGGCGCCTCCGCACACATGTCATCCGATTACAAAAAACTTGATTGTGGTATGGCTTATAACGGTAATGAAATAGTAATATTTGGTAATGGTAATGAGGCTCCAATTTCTCATATTGGCAAATCTAATATTTATCCTAATATTTCGTTATTAGACGTACTTGTGGTTCCTCAGATTACTAAAAATTTACTTTCGGTTAGCAAGCTTACACAAGATAACCCTGTTGATGTTTTATTTTCTGATCCTTTGTTTACTATTCAGAATCGGGCCACAAGGGAACCGCTCGCCCAAGGAAGACGTAGAAATGGGCTCTATGTTCTTGAGCAAGGAAAACAAGTTTTCTTAGCCAAGCTTTCTTCTAAACATGTTAAAGCATCTTTTGATTTATGGCATAGTCGTTTAGGTCATGTTTCTAATGACATTATTACATTCTTGAATAAATTGGGTTGTTTGTCTATTACTTCTATTTTGCCTAACCCTCATATTTGCTCTTCATGTCAACTATCTAAAAGCGAACGTTTGCGATTTGTAAATAATTTAAAACGATCTTTACATGTGTTAAACTTGGTTCATTGTGATTTATGGGGACCCTCACCGATTACATCTATTGATGGTTACCGTTAGTATGCAATTTTTATTGACGACTTTTCCAGGTTTACTTGGTTCCACCCGATGAAAGCCAAATCCGAATTCCCCAAGGTGTTTGCCACGTTTATCGCTCTTGTTCAAACACAATTTTCATCCAAAATTAAAATTTTTCAATCGGACGGTGGTACGGAATTTACAAATAGTCAAATGCAACATCTTTTGGCTCAAAACGGCACACACCATCGGATTTCATGCCCCTATACTCCACAACAAAACGGTCGTGCAGAACGTAAGCATCGACATCTTACTGAAACGGGTCTTGCTATTATGTTCAACGCTAGCATCCCTACTATTTATTAGTCTCATGCTTTTAGCTCAGCTGCATTTATTATTAATCGCTTGCCAACCAAGTTACTCGAGAATAAGTCTCCATATGAGCTTCTCTTTGCATCTTCACCGAATTATGGGAATTTTCGTGTTTTTGGGTGCTGTGTTTTTCCGTACTTACGAGACTATTCGTCTCACAAATTCGCCCCGAGGAGTGCTCCATGTGTATTTCTCGGGTACAGCACTCAATACAAGGGATATAAATGTTTGGATTTGTCTACAAATCGCATCTACACCACTCGTCATGCTCAATTTGACGAAACATTTTTCCCCTTTAAAGATAAGCGATCCGCTAATTCACCGGATATGCTTTTATTTACTACATATTGTGATGGTTACCCACTACTTGAACCATCTACTGCATCATCACCGGAGCCGCAGCCTCCATGCAACATTCCATCACCTTGTGAGTTATGCACTAACTCCACCCCTGTTACGGATCCCGTACCTGCTGCCACCCCAACTGCGCCGACCGAACCTCAACCGGAACCACAACCCACTGATCCAGTTGACGTTCCGCAAGCTCCGGTCGCTGCTCCACCGATTCAAGACAATACTCATCCTATGACTACTAGGTCCAAATCGGGTATTTTCTTGCCTCGCCATCGTGCAGATTTATCTTATATTGGTACCTCAGGTTTGCACCATGCTTTATCTGTTCACAAAGAACCCAAAGGCTTTAAAACTGCAGCCAAAGATCCCAAATGGTTTGCTGCTATGAGTGATGAAATGTCGGCTCTCAAACTTAATCACACTTGGGATCTGGTACCACGACCCTCCAAATCTAATATTGTTGGGTCCAAATGGGTGTTTCGTACCAAGTTTCTTGCAGATGGTACAATTGATAAATACAAGGCACGCCTTGTTGCTCAGGGTTTTACACAAGTTCCCGGTATCGATTACTCTGCTACTTTTAGCCCAGTTGTTAAAGCTTCAACTGTTCGTATAATTTTATCTATTGCTATTCTAAATCGATGGCCTTTACACCAATTGGATGTGAAAAACGCCTTTTTACATGGTAACTTATCCGACACCGTCTACATGGAACAACCGCCCAGTTTTGTAGACCCTCGTCTTCCCAATCATGTTTGCCATCTCAAAAAGGCGTTATATGGTCTTAAGCAAGCACCACGTGCTTGGTTTCAACGTTTGAGCTCCTTCCTTATTAGCATTGGATTTACATGTAGCCGAGCCGATACATCGTTGTTTGTCTTTAAAAAGGATTCTGACATCCTTTACTTATTAGTTTATGTTGGTGATATTATTTTAACCGGCAACAATATTGATCTAATCAAGTTTTTTACTTCTGGCCTAAACAAGGAGTTCTTAATTACAGATCTTGGGAAGCTAAACTATTTCCTCGGGCTTGAAGTTTCTTATCATGATTCCGGTATTTTTCTTAGTCAAGCCAAATATGCACATGACATTTTAGCTCGAGCACACTTGTTGGATGCAAAACCGATTGCCACACCTCTTTCTACATCAACTTACTTCACCAGTCAAGGCAAGCCTTTTCATGATCCCACACTCTATCGCTCACTTGTAGGTGCTCTTCAGTACCTAACTATTACACGCCCTGATTTGTCGTATGCGGTAAATCAAGTGAGTCAGTTTTTGCATGCTCCTACACAAGATCACTTTCAAGCTGTCAAACGGATCATGCGGTATGTAAAAGGCACCTTGTCCTATGGTTTAACCTTTTCTCATTCCGCCACTGTCAATGTCCTTGGTTACTCTGATGCGGACTGGGCTAGATGTATTGAGACACGTCGTTCCACGTATGGGTATTCTATTTTTTTGGGTGGCAATCTCGTTTCTTGGAGTGCTAAAAAGAAACCGACCGTCTCTCGCTCTAGTTGTGAATCGGAATGTAGAGCTCTTGCCAATACGGCATCCGAGATTATCTAGGTTACACATTTGCTTCGCGAACTGCATGTGTTACCATCTGGTCGGCCTACCTTGTTGTGTGACAACCGAAGTGCTCTCTTTCTCAGTCAAAATCCTATCTCTCATAAAAGAGCTAAACATATTGATATTGACTATCATTTTGTTCGTGAACTTGTGCTATCAGGCAAACTTCACACCAGATATGTTTCTACACATCTTCAACTTGCGGATATCTTCACCAAAAGTCTTCCGCGGTCGCTCTTTGAAGACTTCAGATCCAAGCTTAGAGTTGGACCTTCCCCTCTGCGTTTGCGGGGGTGGGGGGGGTGGGGTGGGGGGTAATAGCGACAATTTAAACACATATATAATAGGAATAGATTGTACATATCTTTATATTTAGAAGTTTGTTGTAACTTGTACCCTATATATATCAATACAAAACATCTCTCACATTAAGGTGAGATTTCACAAATCCTAATATATTCCTTCGTTCGAAAAAGGATCACGTCAATCTCGAAGTTCAAAATTTTGTTTCCCAATCTAGATTTATGTTAACTATAAAGAAATTACTAATTTAGTCAGAGCTCGACCAAGTTTTTAAAAGTCACTCAAATCATCAGAGTACCCAATATATCACTATTCCAGTGACGGCTGAAAGAACGAATAAACTGTTACTACACAGCCTCCGTCTAGGTCATCATGTCACACATGAAACTACACGATGTGACTGTCATTTACAAGCATCGTTGGAGTAGACTAATGCGTAACAGAGTTGTAGCGTGAAAACTTATGTATCTCTATTTGAAAGAAATAAGATATTATCATCTAACTATTACCTTTGATAGTGTCCATGAGGTAATACTCTAGTATCTTTCAGGTCGACCACCCTACCCGGACTTAGGGGCCGTTTGATTTGCTACAGACTCGGCCCGGATGTGGACTTGATCCAAGTCGTCGCGTTTGATTTCCTCAATTTTGTCTAACTCGATCTGGATATCAAACTCAGTCCAAACCATTTTGTTTATCTTGTCCAACTGAAAAAAGCTTTGGACTCATCATGCCATTTTGCTTATCAGCCAGCAACTAACTAAATCAGCAATTAACTCAGTCAACAACCATCAAACGATTCCTTGCTTGATCCGATTATCGAAATTATATGTTTTGGCACTCGACGCATCAACCAACTTAGTTTCATCCAATTAATTATAAGCGATGAACGGATGAATGGCATTTAACGACACACACCTTAATGCAATTTGTCCAAATGCGTACCGAGTACCTGTCCATGATGCAATTTATAACATAGTTCATCAATCTATTTCATCATTTGCGACATATCCAACCATTCTTTTTACTAAAAAGTTATATCTATTTGACACATATGGGCATATGACATTTAATACACCTAAAAACACAACTTATGATGGGTAAATGCGACCTAAGTTGGACCTTAACATACGTCAAGCTTTATACACAAGTCTTGGACCATGGCGTTGCGGCATTCTGAACCTTTAAGACTTTGCGAGTCATAGCGAAGTTAAGACGAGTTTTTTAGAACTATGACTATAATACTATATATTGTCACATGATTGATATATAAATATTTTCAGCATAACGTAATTGACGCAAAAAATACATTGGTAAGTTGTTAGTATGCTAGCAAAAGAGTTCTTTTTTCTGTGATATTTTCAAAGGACTTTTGTGTGGAGAATAGGGCACCTGCAAATGGATATGCCAATTTTATTTGTGGATTCGGGTATCCGCGGGTACTCGATCCTAAGGGGGCGGGTAAAACGGGTAACGAGGCGGGAACGGGTATTAATTTTACATCCGAAGCGGGGGCGGGTCAGGTACGGATATTCTTCTACCCGCTCAGTTTTATAAGAAACATATTTTATATACAAATACTTCCTCCGATTTTAAATAAGTGATACACTTTTCATATTTTGGTGTATCAAAATAAGTGATACACTTTGAAAATTAACAATGAATGGTAAAAGGTGTTGGCCCTGCATCCACTAACTAACTACTTTAATAAAGTGAAATATCACATTTACCTTTAGCTTACTCTTAAACAACATTAACTTTACTTTAGTTAAAAATTGTGGGACTCATTCACCACTAACCATCTAATTAATCTAATTTAACCCACATTATAATCTTTTTGCCTCAAAAACCGTGAAATCAACAATGTATCACTTATTTTAAATCGGAGGAAGTACTATGTATATTGCATATTACATACTAAGATAAAATGTTATTTTTATTTATCTACACCTTTCCCTTTTTATTGTGCAATTCTACATGATTTGTTCTTTCAAGAAGTGATGTAGGACAACAACGAAGAAAATAAGATCTCACATTGCTAGAATACAACTCATAAACAAACTTTCACATCTATAAAAGTGTACTCTCTTCACGTACATAGGAAGTTATTATCCATCAATCAACGTAGATGCATGTATGTGTGTATTAAAGTACGCCAACCACATGTGTTGTGTTTAGTATATTGTTTTCTTGAACTTTTGAAGAAATACTCATCGGGTACCACGTACCTGGCGGGGATTTACTTACCCGAATCCGTCGGGGATTATGTGGGCACGGGCGGGGATGGGTGTGAGAATTGGATTTACCATTTTTATATTTATTTTAATGATCATATGTTAGATTCATAATTAATTTCCATAACTATTTAACATTTATGGAGTATTATAATTACCCCTATTATACAAATGTTGAAATCACTGTTCACAGATTTCTCTTGATTATAAACTAAAAAGAAAATAACATAATAGGATATCATTTTGAATGTCGATTGTAGAGTACAACGAAATTTAAAATCATTTCACTTTGACTCGATAAATCATGTGTGGAAAATGAATCGTCTATAATTACGTGATTAGGGTAAATCTTTATAAAATCGGATAAAAAATAAAGTCTAAAATCAGTTTTAACAGATTTAGGGTTCCCGTTTAACCGTTTTTTACGAAAAAATCAGAGAGTTCAGAGTAGTTCAAAATAAACTTTTTAAAATGTCACTTCCAGACCAGATATCACCCCGTTTCCCTAACCAACCGCCAAAACATTGCCTAAAACGCATATGTTTTTTTTTTGAACGGCGCCTAAAACACATATGTTAAGTGCTAAAAAATACATTAAAGAAAGTAATTTTAACTTAGCAAGTGTAAGTTTAGGGGTGTTCAAAAATATCCGAAAAATTGGATATCTGAAAAATTACCCGATATCCGAAATCCGAGTATCTGAAAATCCGGGTATCCGAAGATCTGAAAATCCGGGTATCCGAATTTCGGGTACCAAATTCGGGTAGTGTTTTTCAAGATTTTCGGATACCCGATACCTGAAAAATTATCCGAAAATAAAAAATATTTGAAAAATATACGAAAAATACCCAAAATATTTGAGAAAATACCTAAAATATCCAAAAATACCCAAAATATTTTAAAAGTACCTGAAATATTTGAAAAATACCCAAAATATCTGGAAAAACCCCGTAATATTCGAAAAATATTTGAATATTTTTTTTTAGGATTTCGGATACCCGAAAGTTCGGGTATCCAAAATCCAGGTACCAAATACGGGTAGTAAAAATCACTATCCGAAAATCCGGGTAACCGAATTTTGGGTATCCGAAATCCAGATATCCGGTTTTGAACACCCCTTTTATATCATACACTCATTTATTATTATTCTGTTTGACCATTTTTACGTTTATTATAATTTAAAAAGAGAACTTTTTTAGAAATTATACAATGATAGTATATATAAAAGCAGCCTTTTTTTAAAGATAACCAGTAAAAATTTAATATTTCTCAACATACTCCTTTTAAATATAAATCAATGTTATAAAATCTATATATGTGGATGGACACATTTTCAACCCTAGCATGAACACAATTCAACCTTAGGGTAAACCATTTTCAATATTTCCAAATCTATCATAAATGTTCTTGTCTACTAATTAATGTAGCATGGTAAATCAATAGTAAATTTTGTAGTATAAATACCCCATCATGTAAAGAAGCAAAGTGCACCTAATAATACACTTGCATAAGTGATTATAATTCTCTCCATCTTCTTACTTGTTTCTTACTTTTATAATCTTCAAGTTCTTTGATCAATTGCTAATAGGGCCTTAATTGTAGTAAAATTATAACACGTTATCAGCACGAAAGTTCTTAATCAAGGAAGATCAACTCAATCACAAGGTACATTTACTTAATTAAGTTAATTACTTAAGGTAAATATTCCTTATAACAATAAGTTATAATATAATAATAAATAAAAAAAAAGAATGAAACCAAACACATTTAATCAAGGACATTATGATGACATTTGGACTACTAATCTTGGGACTACTAACATACTTACATTTATTATTGTACTAATTTTATTCTTATGTTACTAACCCTTTTAATTTATGAAAACTAACATTCACATTTATGTATTCTAACTTTTACTTATGCTTATGCTAACATTTACATTTATGTATTCTAACTTTTACTTATGCTTACTAACTTTTACTTATGCACACTAACATTTAATTTTATTGCATCTAACCTTTATTTATGTTACTAACATTTATTTATATATACTAACTTTCCTTTATGTATACTAATACTTATGCATATTTTTTTTCTCTTTCTTTTATTTACTAATTTATTTAAGATTCACTAATATTTTTACAAATATGTCTATGTAATTTATTTCTTTAATTATTCTTTTATAAAAAAAAAATTATATATATATATATATATATATATATATATATATATATATATATATATATATATATATATATATATATATATATATATATATATATATATATATATATATATATATATATATGTAACGGTTATAAAACGGTAAAAAAAAAATTATACAAAAATATACAACGGCTATATTTTTACACTATAAATAAACACATCATCCACACTTCTTTATACTACAAAATAATTTCTCTCATCTTCAAAATCAAGATCAAGAATGATTCACCCGTTTTTAATTTTCATGATTGTAATGGTTATTGTACTTGGCATCTTAATTAGTCTCACGCCTGATGTATTTTATCCTTTCTTGTTCACGTATGGGATGATTGTTCTCCCACTTCTGTTTTGTGCAATACATATTGATATATATGGATTCTGATTTTTAACTTGTTTTAAATATATATAGTTATAAAATGTCAAACGTTGCGAAGATTGAATTTGATGCGTTAGAAGCATCTGGTAAAAATTACAACTCATGGATCACTGATATGAGAGCATATTTAGCATCAATGGGTATCTTAGATGCCTTAAATGAAAATAATAATTGTTCATCTCAAGAAAAATGGAAAGCAGTTTTCAATCTTCGTAAACACGTTGATGCTAGTTTAAAAAATGAATATTTAAACATTGAAGACCCATATATTTTCTGGAAGTCTCTTAAAGAAAGATTTGATAATAAGAAAAGGGTCTTACTTCCCTTTGCCAGAGAAGAATGGAGATCATTAAGATTCCAAGATTTTAAACAAGTGTCTGATTATAGCTCAGCGTTGTTCAGGATATGTTCACAACTTGAATTTTGTGGAGATCCTGTGACAGATGCAGAAAAGTTGGAGAAAACTTACTCCACATTCCATGCATCAAATATTACTTTGCAAGAGAATTTGCGATTGCAAAAATTCTCAACATATTCTGATTTGCAAGAATATCTTCTGACTGCTGAGCAACACAATATGCTCTTAATGAGGAATCATGAGTCCCGTCCCACAGGATCAGCAGCACTCCCTGAAATCAATGCTGCAGAAAACGTTGGTCCTCGAAATAACACCAGGGGACGTGGTCGTGGCCGTGGACGAGGTCGTTTTACTCAAAACTATACTAATAACCGAAACCAAAACTTTGGTCGAAGTCACCCTTATGGTCGTGGTCGTGGTTGTGGTTATGGTCATGGACGTGGACGTGGATATGGACGTGGTCCAAGAAACAATACTTATCATGCCCCACAAGTTAACAAAGTGCATTCACAAAACCAGACCACCAAACATGATGCTGAAGCAAGTGCTTCTCAGAACAATCAAAGTGTGTGTTATAGATGTGGTAGCACGGGTCACTGGCAAAGTACTTGTCGCACACCGTCTCACTTTTGCAAGCTATATCAAGCTTCACTTAAGCAAAAGGAGAAAGAAGTAAACTTTGTGGATCAATCTGAAAACACTGATCTAAATGCTTCCGATTTCTTGAATGACATGGAGTAATATGAAGCTTAATCACTCATGTCTAAATCATAATTATGTTTATGTTTTCATCTTTGTAATTCGTCTATGCATTTCGTTAAACTAGGATTTCCCTTGTTTTCATGTAATGAATTTCTAATAATCTGTATAATAACTTATGTTTTTCCATTTTTCAAGTTTGATATGAACTCTACTGGAGCAAAACAACAATCGATGGTTGGAGATCTGTGTATTCTAGATAGTGGTTCCACGCACACTATCCTTAAGTCTAAGAAATATTTTTCTGAACTAAAATCAACAAAGGCAAGCATAAACACCATATCGGGTCCAGCGGACTTGATAGAAGGTGTAGGAAAAGCTAATTTTATACTACCTAATGGTACACACGTTTTGGTAGATAATGCTTTATTTTCTCCTAAATCAAAGAGAAATTTATTAAGTTTTAAGGACATATATCATAATGGATATGACACTCAAAGTGTGACTGCACATAATGAGAAAATATTACACATTACTAATAAAAGTCATGTATTGGAAGAACTACCATTACTACAATGTGGTCTACACTACACACATATAAACATGGCAGAGTCACACATGGTAGTCAAAGTAAATAGTCACGATCCTAGTATATTTAGCTTATGGCATGACATGTTAGGACATCCAGGCTCAACAATGATGAGGAGAATAATTGAAAACACTCATGGGCATCCATTGAAAGATCATAAGATCCCTCATATAGGTAAAACAACTCGATGTGTATCATGCTCCCTTGGTAAGTTGATTATAAGACCTTCACCTATTAAAATTGAAACAGAAACCCCTGCGTTTCTTGAAAGAATCCAGGGAGATATTTGTGGACCGATTCATCCACCATGTGGACCATTTAGATACTTTATGGTCTTAATTGTTGCATCAAGTAGATGGTCTCATGTTTGTCTATTATCAACACGTAATGTTGCATTTGCAAAATTTCTTGCACAAATCATTAAACTAAGAGCACATTTTCCTGATCATACTATAAAAAGAGTAAGATTGGATAATGCTGGTGAATTTACGTCTCAGGCATTTAATGATTATTGTATGTCTGTAGGAATTGTTGTTGAACACCCAGTTGCTCATGTACACACACAAAATGGTTTAGCTGAATCTTTGATTAAACGTCTTCAGTTAATTGCTAGACCATTAATAATGAGAACAAAACTTCCTGTTTCTATATGGGGTCATGCTATTTTACATGCTGCATCATTAATTCGTATAAGACCAAGTGCATATCATAAATACTCTCCTTTACAACTTGCTTTTGGCCAAGAGCCAAACATCTCCCACCTTAGAGTTTTTGGTTGTGCTGTATATGTTCCTATTGCTCCACCACAGCGTACAAAAATGGGACCTCAAAGGAGGTTGGGAATATATGTTGGGTATGAAACAAGTTCAATCATAAGATATCTTGAACCTTTAACAGGTGATGTTTTTACAGCACGTTTTGCAGATTGCCACTTCGATGAGGCAAACTTTCCAACATTGGGAGAAGAAAAGAAAAACAAAGAAAAAGATGTATCATGGTGTGAGCCATCACTATTATATCTTGATCCTCGAACTAACCAATGTGAAAAAGAAGTTCAAAAAATAATGCACTTGCAGGAAATTGCAAATAAATTGCCTGATGCATTTACTGACACCAAAAGAGTGACAAAATCACATATACCGGCTGTTAATGCTCCAGCCCGAATTGAAATACCAAATGAAAAATCTGGTGATAAAGTCACTCAAGAGTCTAGAGCACGCTTAAAGCGTGGAAGACCAATTGGTTCCAAGGATAAAAATCCTAGAAAAAGAAAAAATGCAGAAAATGCGAATGATCATAAGGAAAGTATTTCTGAAGAAACACAAAATATTGAAACTCCTCCACAAGAGGAAATGAATGATGTTAACAGTGAGATTTCCATCAATTATGGTCAAACAAATATATTATGGAACCGGGATGAAATAGGAAATGTTGATGAAATATTTTCTTATGTCGTTGCATGTGAAATTATGAATGATGATCCTGAACCAAAGTCTGTCATTGAATGTCAGAATAGACATGACTGGGATAAATGGAAAGAAGCCATGCAAGCTGAATTAAATTCGTTGAATAAATGTAATGTTTTTGGACGCATTGCCCTCACACCAGAAAATGTGAAACCTGTTGGTTATAAATGGGTTTTTATACGAAAACGAAATGAGAAAGATGAAATTATAAGATATAAAGCTAGACTTGTAGCCCAAGGTTTTTCTCAAAGACCAGGAATTGATTATGAAGAAACATATTCCCCAGTTATGGATGCAATAACGTTTAGATATCTAATCAGCCTGGTGGTTTCAAAAAATTTAGAAATGCGTCTAATGGATGTTGTCACAGCTTATTTGTATGGATCACTTGATAGTGATATTTACATGAAAGTTCCTGAAGGATTTAAAATGCCAAAAGCACTAAGTGAAAAACCCAAGGAAATGTATTCAATTAAGTTACAACGATCCTTGTATGGGTTGAAGCAATCTGGACGCATGTGGTATAAACGTTTAAGTGATTACTTAATAAGTAAAGGTTATACCAATAATAGTATTTGCCCATGTGTTTTTATTAAGAAAACAATATCCGGGTTTGTAATCATAGCCGTCTATGTTGATGACTTGAACCTTATCGGGACACATAAGGAAATCCATGAAACAACTGTACTTTTAAAGAAAGAATTTGAAATGAAAGACCTTGGTAAAACCAAATATTGTCTTGGTTTACAAATTGAGCATATGAATAATGGAATACTTGTCCATCAATCAAATTATACAGAAAAGATTTTGAAACGTTTCAATATGGATAAAGTGAATCCATTAAGCACTCCAATGGTCGTTCGATCACTTAACGTTGACAACGATCCCTTTAGACCTCGTGAAGAAAATGAAGAGGTTCTTGGTCAAGAAGTACCATATCTCAGTGCAATTGGAGCTTTAATGTATCTTACAAATTGTACTAGACCCGACATTTTTTTTGCTGTTAATTTGTTAGCAAGATTTAGTTCAGCTCCTACAAAAAGACATTGGAATGGTATCAAACATATTTTTCGATACCTTCGAGGAACTGTTGATTTAGGTCTATTTTATTCTAATGATTCAAAACAAGAGTTAGTCGGCTATACAGATGCAGGTTATCTATCTGATCCTCATAAAGCTAGGTCTCAAACGTGATATGTTTTTATGAGTGGAGGCATTGCTATTTCATGGCGCTCCCAAAAGCAAACACTTGTCGCGACATCATCAAATCATGCCGAAGTCATCGCACTTCATGAAGCCAGCAGAGAGTGTGTGTGGCTAAGATCGATGACAAAACTCATTTTGACTTCGTGTGGACTAGAGGGGGAGAAAAATCCAACTGTGATTCATGAAGACAATGCAGCTTGTGTTACACAGATGAAAGAAGGATATATAAAACTGATAGAACCAAGCATATACCCCCAAGATTTTTCTCATACACTCAAGACCTGATAAAGGATAATCAGATCGAAATGAAATACGTCAAATCTAGTAATAATTCAGCAGATCTTTTCACAAAGTCACTCCCTACTGCAATGTTCAGAAAACATGTTCACAGTATTGGAATGCGACATGTTCATCAGATGTGATAGATGTCTACATGAGGGGGAGTCAACTATACACTGCACTCTTTTTCCCTTCGCTAAAGTTTTTATCCCACTGGGTTTTTCTTTAGCAAGGTTTTTAATGAGGCATTACTTCAAAGTTGAACTCAGTTTTGAAAAAGTGTCATCCAAGGCGGAGTGTTATAAAATCTATATATGTGGATGGACACATTTTCAACCCTAGCATGAACACAATTCAACCTTAGGGTAAACCATTTTCAATATTTCCAAATCTATCATAAATGTTCTTGTCTACTAATTAATGTAGCATGGTAAATCAATAGTAAATTTTGTAGTATAAATACCCCATCATGTAAAGAAGCAAAGTGCACCTAATAATAAACTTGCATAAGTGATTATAATTCTCTCCATCTTCTTACTTGTTTCTTACTTTTATAATCTTCAAGTTCTTTAATCAATTGCTAATAGAACCTTAATTGTAGCAAAATTATAACAATCAACAAAATCATGATGAACAATGTTAATATTATTTATAGGTTACATCCAACGATAATCGTTTTATTATAATTTTATTTTTGTTATTAAATTAAGGAAAATGATAATTAGAGTTTTTAAGATGTCGGTATTATAATTAATTTGTACACTAATCAATAATCATCTTCTACATTTATAATATTATCACTTTAATAAGTAATGAGTTTTGTAATCTTAGAACTATTAGTGAAAATGCTAATTGTTGAGAGAGGGTAAAGCGAATTATATTGTAAATTATTATCTTATATTTTTCTCTATAATAATTTTAGATTGTAAATGATTAACTCTAAATAGAAGGAAAAATATTAAATAATGGTGATAAACATGAATAATTATATAAAATCTAGTTATTTTTTATATTTTAAATAAAGTTATCTATTCCACTTACAGCTAGGCATATAATAATTCTTAAAAAACAAATTTGATATTTGGAAGTCGAGAAACGTTAAAGTTTTTGATGCCCTGGCAACTTGGCAACTGCTCTGACACTCGATTATCGGGTTTCTCGCAGATTTAAGCTCTCTCGTTCTTCTGGCTTTCCAAGAGGTTTAAATCCAGGTGCTTGGCGGATCAATGGACAACATAACATGCCTATCGGACCCGTCTAAATGTTTTTAGTTTTTTCTGTGTTACGGTTGTTTTTTTTGGTTGTTGCGGTGTTTTCGTTTGGTTGTATATGGTTGCTTTCTGGTTGTACCGTTTTGCTTGTCTTGTTAGCCTTTATTGTTAGGTTTTCAATGCATCTAGGCACAATTTACTTAAGGCGGAAATCAAGAGTAACTTGATTGGAACATTGACCTGATAAAACTTTTGGACCGTTAGGTTTACAATTCTAACGCAACTAGATATTTAATAACCTAATTAAATATAAGAATTCGGAAACTTAATTCGTTGCGATCAGGTGAAGTAGACAAACCCTGTGATCTCGTTCTTGCCAGGTTATTACACAAAGCCTAGGATTCAAGAAAGAATCACTCTATCGCGTCACACCCAAGGTTTATCACGAACAGGACAATATATGTCACACCCCGCCAAAAATGAGTTTTAATTCATCTAAAATGTTTTGCGGAAGAACAGAGGTGTAACGTTCATGATTACATAGCAAAAATTAAGTAAACAAACAACCAGGTAAATAACATAATGAAAATGGTTTACCTTCTAATAATGGAAAGTTTCCAAAATTAGTAGTTTCCTAAAATGGTAAGTTTTGAAATTGAAATGATTGTTTGTAAACTTAAATGTTCATTCATGGCTCACGACAATCCACTTCTCATATCCCCCAGTTCCATTGTGCACCTAATCACCTGGAAAAACATAAGTAAAAAAGGTCAACAATAATGTTGAGTGAATCCACGTGGTTAATGTTTATGATAAAAGTAAAGTGTTTGCTACCCAAAATGTTTGTTATGAAAATAAGTTTATGACTGAAAATGTATAAGGTTCAACACTTATATGATATGAGAAGTAAGTATGAAAAGTGAAGTGTAATTGTAGAAGATCTACAATTACTAGTTTTGTTTATGAAAATGTGTTGAACAAGTTGTTATGTTTGACATCGCATGACTGTTATCCCCAACAGGTAGCTAGTCTATTGAGTTATTATATCAACCCCTAAGTCCACAATCAACACTTCAACTCCAGTATGTTATCGTTCTTTTATGGATATACACTCCCCTAAAAATGTCTTGGATAAACCAAGTAGTGATCAAATAATGTTGGGAGGATGAGTGTCAGCCAATAGTACTATCTGCATATCCATGGTCTAGATCCACTAGTTAATGATTGTTGGCACCTTAATCCGGTATAATAATTGTTTGTCATGCCAACGCGATAATGAAAATGAAAAGATGTTATTGTGCAGTCATAGTAAAACAGTAGTATTTGTTTATGTTTTCCACCCCAAAAGTTTATAAAACAGTAAAAGTAGTAAAGGGGTCTGTGGACTCACCTGGGCAAAGCTTAGCTCTCGATAAACCTCAAAGAATCTCTTCAAAGACTCCTAGCGCCTAAACGCAAGGTTTCTAATTAGTCTAAGCTATAACGCATAGGTTATCTATAATGGTATTGTTTGTGTATTGATATTGTTTGTATTGATTGTTTGTTTATAAAAAGAGTTTTGGTTTTTTAAAAACGTTTTATGTTTACGCAACTTTGTAACGATGTTGGGTTATGGGCCTATTGGGCCTACATTTGGGCTAACGGGCCGGCACTTGGGCCAAGGCCCGCCTTATTGGGCTTATTGGGCTTCGATGAACTAAATGGGCCGAAATGAATGAAATGGGCCGAAATGAAATGAAATGGGCCGAAATGAAATGAAACGGGCTAATGGGCCACGACATGGGCCATATGGGCTACGACCCAAAGGATATTGGGCCTCGGGTTTGGGCCTGATTTGGAACGAATATGGGCTCGGACCAAATGGATTTTGGGTCGGATTGGGCTCAAGTAAATGGGCTTGGCCCAATTAGGGTTTAAGGATCAAATGGGCCGAATGGGCTAAATCGGGTTGGGCCAAGTTCGAGCATTGGCCGGATCAATATTTCGGGTCAAAATGGGTCAAATCAGTCCACTCGGTCAACTCAGTGGGTGACCGAGTCAACGCAGCGAGTTAGGGTTCATGATCCGGTTCAATGTTCGGGTTTTCGGCTAGGGTTTTCGGTTTAGGGTTTTGACCGGTTTTTAGGTAAAAAACGAGGCAAACGAATTCCAAAAATTATGAAATTTTAGGGTTTTGTGTGGTTTTTCATTGTGATTAATGTTTCAAAATTTGGGATTAAAATGGTTTCGTTTACTATCAAAACACGTAATAAATCAATACGAACGATACCGAAAATGGAAACGATTAAACACACAAATGCATGCATGTTTAACCATACATCCATGGTTCGAATCAGTGGTGATACCGAGACCACTTGGCCTTCGGCCATGGTCTCGGTTTTGTAAGCATAAAACCAAAATTAAGAGTAACAAGTAAGGATTTTCGGTATACCTTTGCGATTTAACAAACGTAACTTCGAACGAACAAGTGTTTGTGATTGCTTGGGATGAATACATCTCGGGATCAGTAGTTTGGGAGGTGCTTGGACGAAAGCAACAAAAATCTTAGAGTTTAGATGTGTGGGCACTTATATGGTGGCTAACATTATGGTTTAAGAGAAGGATAGCGATTCAATTTATATCATGATAGGGATAAGAACTAAAAATAAGATAATGACAAGTTCAAATGGGATAATCACACCACCAAGTCTTGGACGAAATTATGACCCAAGGGTGAAGGGGTTCGGCCACTTGATGGTCGGGACAACAATTGATGTGTCGGTTAGGAATAAAATTCGTTACCAGTCACATTTCGTTAATTATTTTGATTTAATGATTAAATATTACTTAAATATCATTATTAGAAATGTTTTGGAGTAAATATATCACCATAAGTAATATAAGATGTTGTGTTGACTAAAATAGTCAAACACTGATGTATGGTGAAAATGTTAAATGTTTGGTGAACTAGTTATGTCTTTGGATGTCGAAAGTGGAAATGAAACGAAATGAGGAAAGTTTATAAAAATAGAAACTTTCTAAAATTAGAAATGATGGAAAATGAGAAAAGTTTCTAAAATTAAAAACTTTCTAAAATTAGAAATGATGGAAAATGAGAAAAGTTTCTAAAATTAGAAACTTTCTAAAATTAGAAATGATACGAAATGAGAGTTTCTAAAAATAGAAACTTTCTAAATATAGAAAGTAAGAAATGAAAAATAGTAACATACCCAAAATTTCGAGTTGTCACAATATACCACAATGTAGTATAAAGCACCTTGAAGAAACAAGCACCAAAAACCGAACCCGAAAACTATTTCGGTTTGAACGGCGGCGACGGCACATGGCGGCGGCGGTACGGCAGCAGTGGCAGTCCGGCGGTGGTGGTGCGGCGACGGTGGTGGTGTTCGGTCGAAGGGGTCGGCCGAATGGGGAGAGGCACAAGGAGCAAGTATTAAGTGTCTTTAGGTTAAACCCTTAACCCTCTATATATACTTGTGCAAGACTTAATTAGGGTCAAACTCTAATTAGTCCAAGCCCGCCACCAATAAGCCCACAAGTATTATTAGAGGGTGTTTGGGAAACCTTTTAAAAAGTCCTTATTAACTTATTAACTTCTCCAATAAGTTAATAAGTCAATAAGTTGTTTGGGTAATAGAATAAGGACTTTTTAAATGACTTTTTGGAAAAGCTTGAAAAAGAGTTTTTCAAAAGTAAGGTTCCCCTTACTTATTAACTTTTCAACATAAATAAGTTAATAAGTTAATAAGCCAACCCAAACATTATTTTTAAAACTACTTTTCAAAATCAAAAAGTTAATAAGTGCTTTTGCTTAAAAGTACTTTTAGACCTAAATAAGCTAATCCAAACATGCCCTTAATCTAATTAATCCAATACTTGGAGCCCAATGCTACTAACTAGTTAATTACCCATTAACTAGTTTAGCTCATCTAGCCCGATAGTCTATTTAATTAAACTATTAATTAAACACTACGTTATTTCTCGTGTTCATTGATTCCTCGAGGGAAACCCGAATAGGACTCTAAAATACCCAAATCGGAATACCGGTTTATTTGATGTGTTGGACACTATTTCCAACAGTCTCCCACTTGGAAATCTCGTCAACTATAAACGATACGCGTTCGTGTATCCTTTAGAGTGTGCATAGCATGTGCAGCTGCTGAACTATGAACTATCAGAAACAATCCTATGATAAGTGATCATATGTCCTTCGTTGCGCGATATCATGTAACTAGTAACATGGACTTGTCAATCACTCTAGTTACAATTATGTTTCCTGATTCGAGATTTATGATGACGATGACTACTTAATTGAACTTTCAATTTAGTCATGACCTGCACAAGTACTTCAGTGTCACATCAAATCAACAGGGGGCCCAAAGATATCTCCTCTGTCACTTTGATCAGAGGGAACGAATAAACCTTAACTACACCATCTCCTTCATAGTCATCACATGATACATGGAACTAATCAGTATTGCTACCAGTTACGAATAGCGTTGGAGTTAGACCAATGCATCACGAAATCGTATTAGGGAAATGATGCATCTTGGTTTGAAGACTCGTACGAAATTATCGCCTCACAATTGCCCATGATGAAGTCCATGGGGCAATTCTCTGAGCGTGGGTTAGTCCAACATTTAAATACACCTTTTAAATGCTCATGAGAGTAGCAACAATCTTCATGCAATGTTTATCCTTTTGAACAATCTACTAACTCTCCCATGATATCTTAATTCAGTTCTTATCCCATAAGAACGATCGACTGTGGACGTTTAAGTAATCTCTCAGGTTACTTTGGAATAGGTTCTAAACATGAAAAAGGTTGAAATGGAATAATTAAATACTATATGAATGATAGAACAATTGCAAATTATTTAATCTCCATAAATAAATCACCAATACATACAATTTAATTTTCATTTCAAATTTCAGATGAATAAGACTTTACGATAAGTCACTATGAAATCTAATTCCTATCGTCCTTGCATGAGCATCATGCTTGGCCCGACTTAGTGCTTTTGTGAAAGGATCAGCCGGGTTGTTTTCCGACGGCACTCTTGTCACTATCACGTCTCCTTCCTCAACTCGCTTTCTCACATAGTGAAACTTTCTGAGTATATGCCTGGTTCGACTATGATCTTTGGATTCTTTAGTCAAAGCGACTGTACCTTCATTGTCGCAGAAGATCTTCAATGGTTCCTTGATGCTTGTTATGACACCAAGATCACCAATGAAGTTCTTCAACCATGTGGCCTCTTTTGATGCCTCACAAGCAGCAATATACTCAGATTCGCAAGTTGAATCAGCAAGTGTCTCCTTCTTGGAACTTTTCCAAGTGACAACTCCTCCATTTAACAAGAACACCCACCCAGTTTGTGAGCACGAGTCATCTCTATCCGTTTGGAAACTCGCGTCACAATAACCTTCCACAACAAGTTCGTCTTTCCCACCATACACTAAGAACATATCCTTTGTTCTCCTTAGGTACTTGAGAATCGTTTTCACCGCAGTCCAATGATCGTTGACAGGGTTGCCCTGGAATCGACTCACTATGCTTAAAGCATATGAGACATCCGGGCGAGTACATTTCACGGCATACATGGTCGATCCAATCGCCGAGGCGTAGGGGACTCGACTCATTTTCTTCAGTTCTTGCTCAGTACTGGGACATTGACTCTTAGACAATGTTATGCCATGGTTCATGGGTAGATACCCTTTCTTGGAATCAACCATACTAAAACGTTTTAGTATTTTATCCAAGTATGTACACTGGCTCAATCCAATTAGACGTCTTTCTCTATCTCTGTATATCTTTACACCGAGTATGTACGCTGCATCTCCTAGATCCTTCATTGCGAAACATTTTCCCAACCAAGACTTCACATCTAGGAGTGTAGGAATATGATTTCCAATAAGGAGTATGTCATCCACATACAGTACTAGAAAGACTACAACGCTCCCACTAGCTTTGATGTAAACGCAGGACTCTTCTTCACTTTTAGAAAAACCAAACTCCTTGACTTTCTCATGGAAGCAAAGATTCCAGCTTCGAGAGGCTTGCTTCAATCCAGAGATGGATTTCTAAAGCTTGCACACTCTATCAGGATATTTCTTATTGATAAAACCTTCTGGTTGTTCCATATAGACATCCTTAGTAAGTCTTCCGTTAAGGAAGGCGGTTTTAACATCCATCTGCTAAATTTCATAATCATGAAACGCAGCTATGGTAAGCAATATTTTGATAGACTTTATCTTGGCTAATGGTGAAAAGGTTTCATCATAATCAATCCCATGAGTTTGAGTATAACCTTTTTGCAACCAACCTAGCCTTATAGGTGTGCACATTCCCATCCATGTCGATCTTCTTCTTGAAGATCCACTTGCACCCAACGGTTGTAGTGCCGGGAGAAGTCTCAATCAAGTTCCATACTTGATTGTCATACATAGACTGAATCTCACTCTCCATAGCCCTTTTCCACTTTTCGACCTCAGGGCCTTCCATAGCTTCCTTACAACTCGATGGCTCATCGTCATCAACTGGTAAACTTTTACTAGTTTATGCATCACCTTCAGCAATATGGAAATCATAATAATCACCATAATGCTCAGGAGGGCGAATAGTTCTAGAGGATCTACGTGGAACGGTAGGAGTTACATCATTTTCCTCAACAGGAGTCTCATCCTCTGCTTGAGTGCTAGCGTCAACTATAGGTTCCACTACACCTTCATTGGTTGACTCTTGACATTCTTCAAGATCAATATTGCTCCCACTGTCTTCTTTTGATAATAGCTCTCCCTCGAGGAAGAATCCTCTTCGAGATATGAACACTTTGTTCTCTTTCGGATTATAAAACCGATATCCAAAAGACTGTCGTGGATAGCCAATGAAGTAGCACTTCTTTGATTTGTTATCTAGCTTGTCGTGAGATTCATTTCTTACATAAACTTCACAACCCCAGATTTTCAAATGTTTGAGGGATGGAGGATTCCCTGTCCACATTTCAGAGGGAGTTTTGGCAACCTTCTTAGTTGGTACAAGGTTCACGACATGTGCTGTAGTTTCTAAGGCATATCCCCAGAAACTCACTGGAAGTGTCGATCGACTCAGCATTGATCGTACCATGTCTAGCAAGGTCCGATTTCTCCTCTCCGACACTCCATTAAGTTGTGGAGTTCATGGAGGAGAGAGTTGAGATACTATTCCACAACTCTTTAGATAGTAGATGAACTCTTGACTAAGATACTCTCCGCCCCTGTCAGAACGGAGCATCTTAATCTTCTTGCCCAGTTGATTCTCCACTTCTTTCTGATATTCTTTGAACGTTTCAAAAGTATCAGACTTATGTTTTATCAAATAAACATAACCATATCTACTGAAATCATCAGTAAACGTGATGAAGTATCGTTCACCATGTCCAGTGTTAGACTTGAATGGTCCACATACATCAGTATGTATGAGATCTAACAAGTCTTTGCCTCTTTCACATGAACCTGTGAATGATGCCTTTGTCATCTTGCCAAGTAAACAAGACTCACACACATCATTTGATTTGAGGTCAAATGATTTTAACACTCCATCCTTTTGGAGTTTAGCAATGCGTTTCTTGTTTATATGTCCTAAGCGACAATGCCACAGGCATGACTTATCCAATACACCTTTGGATGAATCAACATTTAATATTAGATTTCTATTGTTTACGCAACCATCATTTTCATATATACCAGCACAAGGAATAGCTTTAAAGTAAAACACATCATTTTTATAAACTTAAAATAGAACCATTCTCATTATCAAAAACGAAATTAAAACCATCCTTAAACAATGCGTAAAATGAAATAATGTTGCGTGCCATAGAAGGCGAAATACAAACATCTAATAAAAGTAAAGAACATCCACTCCCAAGCATGAGCTCGTAATCTCCCATCTTGGTGACAGCAGTCGAGACTCTGTTTCCCATGAACAAATTAAGCTCTCCATGCTTCAACTTCCTACTGTTCTTAAGTCCCTGCGTATCAGTGCAAATGTGAGTATCACACCCTGTATCTAGACTGTTGGATCCTTTGATTTCTCAAATCATCAAGGTACTTTGGACAATTTCTCTTCCAGTGACCCACCTCATTGCAATGGAAGCATATAGAATCTTTAGGTGCTATTAAAGAGGTTTTCTTGTTCTTAAGCTTTCGTTGGGGATGGCCCACCTTAGCTTTTCTTTTCCTCTTAGGACGAGAAGGTTCACCTCTTTCAGCATCATTAGATTGAATGCTCAAGACTGGAGATTCAAAATCACAGTTGCAAGTAGTTAACAAGTTATTTTCAACAACTTTTAATTCCTCGAACAACTCCAAGGTTGTGATTTCCCTCTTATTCTTGTCGTATTCTGATACGAACGAAGAATACTCTGGAGTTAGCTTATGTAAGATCATATCAACAGCTAACTCGTTAGAGATAGGCATACCCAGACTTTCTGAGTTGTTTATGTATCCTCTCATCTTTAAGATGAAGTTACACACTGATTCTCCATCTTGCCAATCTTTATTTATAAGGCTAGGATACGACCACTAGTTATTTGATGTGAAGAGGGATGCCGTATTTCACACCGAACAATTTCGTGTCGTAGGCAAACTATTGTCAATTTCAATCTCATGAAATCCCTAGTTCTTTGAGATTCATTCTCATGGGAGAATGGCATGTTAATCTCGAATCAATGCTCATTCTAATCTATATGACAGGGATACCATGGATCATATATTAGAAGGTGAAACGACCATAGAACGCCCACGTGGACTCTCGGCTCAAGTTCGCTTGAGTATCGCGAGAATCGTTTCACTCATAAGATAATCTCACAATTAACGTACCGGTTAACCACACGAGTTCCGTTAATCAGACTATAATACGAGCGCGTGTTATTCTATGGAGAGCACACGATGTTCACATTTGTATTAAACGGGAAGGATTTGTTTAATTTTATGATTATACTTTTAATCTTGACATCATCCTATTATGCCCGTTCGGTAGCTCCATTCTAAGACAAGGGAAGCCGCGGGCAGGTTAGCGCAAGGCGTGTTAAAAACGCAACTCCGTTTAGAGATCGATATCTCTTCCTTTTCATCCTTTAGATGCCTTAGACTATGGGTGAGCCTAGTAATGACATAAGCGACGATGTTTTTAACTTTAGTTATAATATACATAAACTATTATATAATTATATCTATGATAATTAAAACATTTTAATTTCATTTACTAAAGTTCTATATAGTATAATTAATTTTATTAAACGCGCGAGGACGCGACGTTTTAATTACTATTATAACTATATCTTATATAATATTTAATAAACTTTTATTACATAATATTATATATATATAAGGGAGGAATATCAAATCATATTTGATATATAATGGAATTCGAAAACATATATATATATATATATATATATATATATATATATATATATATATATATATATATATATATATATATATATATATATATATATATATATATATATATATATATATATATATATATATATATATATATATATATATATATATATATATATATATATATATATATTCTAATTAAACTTTTAATTAATATATATTTCCTCTGATTCTAAATAAGTGCTACACTTCTACTTTTACGGTTTTTGAAGCAAAATAGTGTAATGATGGTTAAATTAGATTAATTGAATGATTAGTGGATAATGGGTCCCACATCTTTTGAATAAAGTGGGGTTAATGATGTTTAAAAGTAAAAAGTAAGGGTAAATGAGTCATTTCACTTTGTTAAAGTAGATAGTTAGTGGGTGTGGGTCCTACTATTTTTTGACATTTATGAAAGTGTAGCACTTATTTTGAATCACCCATTTATAGAAAGTGTAGCACTTATTTTGAATCGGAGGAAGTATAATATATATAATACTTTTAAATATTTATCTTAATTATAAACAATTATAAATAACTAGATAAAACAATTTAAATATTCGAAAATCCAAACCCTTTTATTTATTTAAAATTTCCGAAAAATATTTAAATATATATAAATATATACCGAAAATAATTTTCGGATATATCTATATTTATATTATGTAATATCTTTTAATTTTAAATCATATCCTTTTAAATCTTATTAAAATTTTCGGATATATCTAATATATCCCTAATTTGAGCTTTTAAATTTTATCCTTATTTGAAACACGTTCAAATATTTTCTAGATTTGCCAAATCAACTATTTTAGGCATATAAATATTTCGAAAAATACATATATACATAAATAGGATTTTCCTTTTATTTAATTATTAAATAAATAACGTTTACACCCTTTTATATATTCCGAAAAATATATAAATTATATAAAATATTTATTTTGAATCTTTTAAATAAAATCTAGATTTGATAAAATCTTTTGTTCAAATTCTTGATAATTCCAAACCTTTTGAAATTATCCATAATTAATTATTTTAATAATTAAAACGAATTTATATATTAAATAAATAATATCCGAATTTTCGAAAATAATAAAAACAATTTTGATATTTACCGAAATTAATTAAAAACAATTTTAATGTACTTTTCTAATTTTCGGAATACCCAAAAACAATTTTCGGTATTACCGAAAATCATAAAACAATTTATGGATTTCGAATTTAACGTCTAGCACAATTAGACTTGTAAACCAATGATGCTCTGATATCACTGTTGGATTTTCTATACATCTAACCACAATTTACTCAAGGCGGAAATCAAGAGTAACTTGATTAGAACATTGACCCGATAAAACTTTTGGACCGTTAGGTTTACAATTCTAACGCAACTAGATATTTAATAAACTAATTAAATATAAGAATTCGAAAACTTACTTCGTTGCGATCAGGTGAAGTAGACAAACCGTGTGATCTCGTTCTTGCCATGTTATCACACAAAGCTTAGGATTCAAGAAAGAATCTCTCTATCGCGTCACACCCAAGGTTTATCACGAACAGGACAATATACCACAATGTAGTATAAATCACCTTGGAGAACACTAAAAACCGAACCCGAAAACTATTTCGGTTCGAACGGCGGCGGTACGACGGCAGTGGCGTTCCGGCGGTGGTGGTGTTCGGTCGAAGGGGTCGGCCGAATGGGGAGAGGCACAAGGAACAAGTATTAAGTGTCTTTAGGTTAAACCCTTAACCCTCTATATATATATTTGTGCAAGACCTAATTAGGGTCAAACTCTAATTAGTCCAAGCCCACCACCAATAAGCCCACAAGTATTATTAATCTAACCGATCCAATATTTGGAGCCCAATACTACTAACTAGTTAATTACCCATTAATTAGTTTAGTCCGTCCAGCCCGATAGTGTATTTAATTAAACTATTAATTAAACACTACGTTATTTCTCGTGTTTGTTGATTCCTCGAGGGCAACCCGAATATGACTCTAAAATACCCGAACTGGAATACTGGTTTATTTGATGTGTTGGACACTATTTCCAACATTTATAATTTACGTTTTTGGTTCTCTTTCAGGGATGGTGGTCATGCTAAAGCTCCCATGGGTGATCCTATGACGTTAAAAAAAACAAAACCATTAACTTTTTTTTTGAACAACAAGTTAGTAAGTTAGTGGTTCGACATATGCAGTGACATCCAAACATGTAGTATGCATTTCTCGAACATATCTCTTTTTTAGATAAATAGACTTCACCTCCTTTTTAATCTCCCGAGAAATGCTATTAGCACGTCTTGAACCCAAAATCTTTTGAAATCAGACACCAAAACAATCTTTACTAGCGAATTAATCTAGAAAATTGATTACAAAACCATTAACTTAACAATGGAAATTGATTGTTGAAAGTGGGCAGTCAGTAGCCGCAAATCACGAGCATAAAATATATAAAATATCCCTGCCCTTAGAGTGATGGGTATGGTGGCTAAGCCACTTTGCCACCTCTGCACCACCTATGCGCCACATCACCATTTCACATTTCACATTCAAAACCCCCAAATACCCCCTCTACCATCACTTAAGCCATTTGGGCCCCACCACCTTTTTTTCTTTTTTCTTTTTTTAAAAACATAATACTTCATTAAAATAAATATTACACAATACAAAATAAAAATACCTAAAAAATAAAAAAAATTACCGAAAATTTAAAAAAAAATACCGAAAATTAAAAAAAAATACCGAAAATTAGGAAAAAAATTACACACGATTTTCTTGATACCGTTGCCAAATATGGTCCATAATATTTCGTTGAAGCGATTCGTGTGTACGTCTATCACGTAATTCCCTTGATCTCAGTCGTTGTATTTCGGCTCTCTCGACCCAAGTACGGTCTAAATTAAGTTGTGGAGCAACATACAAATCCACAAATCTTGCGAGGCGACAGCCTCTAGTATTATAGTTGGGTATTTTTTATCACCTCTACCATATTGGCCGTGCCATGCTTTTGGACAGTTGGTCCACTCCCAATGCATACAATCTATACTACCAAGCATTCCAGGAAACCCATGAGCGTTCTCGTGTTTTGTATATAGGTTTTGAACGTCATGGATGTCGGGTGTCCTTAGATACTCAGCGGTATATAAGTCGATAATACACTTGGTAAAATGATTTAGACAATCACGTGCACAATGTTCACCAATTTGTAAATATTCATCAAGTGAATCAGGTGTTATGCCATACGCCAATTGGCGAATGGCAGACGTGCATTTCATTATAACACTAAAACCCATTAGACCGGTGGCATCTGGTCGTACTTTAAAAAATTCAAAATGGTTAGGAAGAGGTTCAGCAGTATAGTTAGAAATACCTTCGACTATTTCTAAGAATAATCGCCTGCTCATACGAAATCGACGCCGGAAAACCGGCTCAGGGTACTTTGGATTATCACCAAAGTAGTCGTCCAATAAACGTTGCTCGGCAGCTTCACGATCTCGATACACTGGCACGCGAGTCCGGGTTGGTTGAGCTTGTTGTCGTTGCATGTATTGATGCGCTTGAGTCATAAAAAAAATATCCGTCTCATCGTCGACATCGGACGAATAACTTTCGGGATCCATCAAATTTCGACGCATTTTGATCAGAGATTGTGTAGAAAATATTGTGTGAAAGGGTTTTAGTTTGAGAAATGGTGAGAAATGGTGTGTGGAAATATTGTGTAAAAGGGTTGGTATTTATAAGGGTTAATGGTTTATTTAAAAAATTTAAAATTAAAAAAAAAAAATTTAAAAATCTGGAAACTAGCCGTTGCAAACGGCTAGTCCACGTGTCACACCACCATTCGTCCGTTGGTTGCGTCGGGCGTCCGGCGAAGTGGCCCGCTCGCGTGGCGGGCGGTGTCGTGGCGTGGCCGGCGCGCCGAGGTGGCGTCCGGCGCCCACCCCCTCTCGCCACCGTACCGCACCCTCTTAGATATGCATCGTTTATTATGCAAGAATCAGGGGTCAACTTTATAGTCAAAGTCAATTCCACGCCATCAATTGAAAACTTCTCATGTTTGAATGTAATTTAGCTTTCATTCGAAGTGATGTGTTCATATTGTTAATACTTATTTTCTACTAACTTCAAGTATAAAACAAATATAAATAGATGATATAAGGTTAGAAAATTAATGAATTATATATATTATTTTGTGATGTATAAAAGAACAAAATATGAACAAATAGTAGAATTATAAGAACATATATAATTTCTTTTACTATATTCTAACAAGTATCCTCAACGTAACTTAGAAATTCTTTTTCTATAAGACATAAATATCAAAAAACAAAGAAAATAAGAATAAAAGAGAGCCGTGAAATAAATGTTGTTGGTTTTGTTTTCATTATCGATAAGGGTGTAAGGGTTTGTTTGTTCTTTTACTCATTAAGTTATGTCGGGTTAAAGTGTCTGTCTTGATATATTATATCTATCTGGATAAATTAGTTCACTCGTTTGTTTTACATGCTGAATGAGTTAATAATAAAATTTGTCAAAACTTTCATTTTTAATATTAACGAGCAGAAAGTATCCGCACGATGCCGTGTGGATTTTCATACGACGCTAAAAAAGTGGTTTATATCAGTATACATTTCATTTGTACAACGTATACTAATATGTGCGACCTTTGTTATTTTGTTGATTGTATTCAAGATGTTTTTATCCTTAGTTATTATGTAAATTTGTATATGTTTACTTATTTTGTGTAGATGTGCATCTCATGTCAATCCAAACGCTTTAAAGTAAAAATAAAATAAAATAATCTTTATTTTAGAAATTAAAATCTATTTGAAACTAACTTTTATAAAAAAATATTAATAAAATAATTAACTATAACTACTTTTAAGTCAACCTATTTTAATAGTGGCTTGAAAATAATGAAAAGATGTTAATATTAGTAGTTCTTTAAAAAAACTCAGCAAGAAATACTGAAAACAAAATAAAAACATTAGCGTAATACACCCCAAAATATTGAAAAGTAATATACCACACATGAGTAATATACCACACGGTCCAAACTTGTAAAATATATTTTAAAAGTCAAAAATAGTGGCTAGAAAGTAAATAAATAAATAAATAAATAAAATCCTGCTGTATGCTACCATTAATCGTTACTTCTTTGTTATATTAATAATTATTATAAAAAAATAACTAAATAATATATAATTTTGAATTAAAGTTTTTAATAATAAAAAATGTTAATATATAATAGTAAAGTTGAAATTTAAAAAAAAAATTTATCTTAGAAAGAATAACTTACAAATTAAAAGCTTTTATAATCAGATGCTATAAATATATGAAATTGTATTTAATATAAATTGCATAAATACAAAAAAAAAAAAGTTGTGACTTAATTGGGAAAGCATCATTCTATTGTTTTTTCGGTTAATTTATGTTATATAAATTAAGACCTAAACAAACAGCTTTAGTATGTCTTTCCCTATATAGTAATGTGTTCATTAAGTCCATTAAGTCAAAATCAAACACCACCTAAGTCAGCCTAGCTCTTCGCTAGATATTCGAAATTGACTTGTTAAAAGATCTATAAAAACTTGAGTTGCGAGCTCGAGCTGAGCTTTAGCTTAATTTAG
This sequence comes from Calendula officinalis, assembly GCA_963853835.1. Classification (NCBI taxonomy): domain Eukaryota; kingdom Viridiplantae; phylum Streptophyta; class Magnoliopsida; order Asterales; family Asteraceae; genus Calendula; species Calendula officinalis. The sequence goes on along the minus strand of OY970823.1, from coordinate 3,593,404 downwards.
AGCTCATTTATTAAACGAGCCCGAAGTTCAGGTAAAGACATATTTCGACTCACGAGGCTAAATAAGTTAATAGAGTTAAATATTAGAAAAATATAATGATATATTATACAATTACGAGTCTATACATATACCAAAGAGATAAATAATTATACAATTCAGTTAGAAGGTTCAATGAACTACGCGAAGGGCAAATCTTGGGCGTTCCTTATTCAACTCCTTCATGCCATTGACTGATACAAGTATTTTTCCTTGTGTAAAAGATATTCCATCAAGTTTAGAGAGACTGAAAGCTGCCTAAACTGGATCAATATTCAGCCAATCCCTTGCGGCTTTATCTCACTTCTACTTCTCGTGGGGCATTGCGATACGAAGGAATGGCCAGTATACTACTTTAGCCGAGTGATCACAGGTCCGGGGATAAGTTATTCAGTTGTGGAAGGGCGTGTATATGAAATCTTAAATGAGCATAACCAAGACAAACCCAAGCCTGCACAAATCTTTACGAACCAAACTCGAACTTTACACACAAGGTTTAAAAAAAGCTCGGGCTTGACTCAACTCATTTAGACCCTTAGTTATCGCTTATCAGAAATAAATTGCTGCAATGGATCTACTTAGGTATCTCCCAACAGTGACACGTCACTACACACATCCCTACCGACGGAATACTGACACATCACTATCCTATACCCACTTAAAAGATATATTAAAATACACACACGATCCATGCCGACGGAATACTCCACCACATCGTGTAGATGACGGGTTGGTGCCGACGCCACTAGTGATGAGTTGGGGCCAACGGCATCACCCCGGCGGGTGAAATATGGTGGTGACGGGATGTTGCCGACAGGCGTTGGCACACTCCTTATACAAAGGGAGACGTATAACAAGCTTGGATGAACCTTTTAACAAAGGTTACCCCCGAAGTGTTTACATCGTCGAGATGTTGTTACCTTTATATCCTATCCTATCATATCCTTTTCTTTTATTCTTGTTTGTATACTACATTATGCAATTTTATATGAATTTGACAAATTTATGTTTAACTGTGTAGTTAGCTTATTTGTTGTTAATATCATTATTATACTTCCTCTGATTCAAAATACTACCTCCGTATCAAAATAAGTGATACATATGAAAAAATATGGTTTTTGAGGTAAAAGATTGAAAGATAGTTTAAGATTTATTAAAGTGGATAGTTAGTTGAAAATGAGTCCCACTTAAAGTGATATTAATGATGTTTAAAAGTAAAAGTAAGTGTAAAAGGGTAATTTCACTTTATTAAAGTAGATAGTTAGTGGAGAAGGAGTCCCACTTTTTTGCCAAATAAGGTAAGTTTTTAAAGTGTATTACTTATTTGTTTAACCCCTAAATAGAAAGTGTATCACTTATTTTGATACGGAGGTAGTAAGTGATACATTTTTTTTGAGGTGATTCAAAATAAGTGATACACTTTGAAAATTTATCTTATTTGGCAAAAAGTAGTGAGACCCGCACCCACTAACTATCTACTTTAACAAAGTGAAATGACCCCTTTACCTATATTTTTTACTTTTAAACATCATTAACTCCACTTTATTCAAAAAATATGAGACTCATTCCCCACTAACCATTCAATTAATCTAATTTAACCATCATTATAATCTTTTGCCTCAAAAACTATGAAACACAAAGTGTATCACTTATTTTGAATAAGAGGAAGTAGTATGCTTTGAGAGTTTGAGCCTTTGATCCTTGAATACCGGATGCTATTAGTTTGTTATGTTTTAATTGCATTGTAAAGTTATAGTTTAGCTCGTATGTTTTTTTTTTTTTGAACGGTCAGTTAGTAAGTTAGTGGTTCGAGAATAGACAGTGACATCCTTAAGGACAAGTATGTCTTCTCTCGAACCGTACACCTATGGATCAACTTGGGGTTTTGGACCAACACACTATCACTACGAGATTGTTATATTTTTATCCTTTACTACCCGTCGATCGGTAATACGAGAATGATGCTTTTATATTTAGTATGAGAACTTATAAACATATTAGGTGGACGTATGACTATCCTATATATGTGTTGTCTTTGTAATGTGAATATTTTTTTATTAATAATACAACTTTATTTGAGTGGATACTTATGAAAATAATAACCTATTTATTTAGTTTACTTTAGTTAAAACTCTATTAAATATAAATTTTGATCTTACCATTAGTCCATACTAGAGTTCGCTACCCATTACCATTAGTCCATGCTATTACTGAGTACGCTACCCGTATGTCAATATGCTAATTTGTATTTCCAGCAAAACTCCCGTGTGTTAAATTGCCAACTTGTTCATAAACGACCGCTACAAGGTTTTTCTTCGTTTATGCAATTTCATAGTATTATAAAAGTTCTTCTAAAAACTTAATATTTTGTTAAAAGACTAAATAAAGTTTGCCCGTTAATAAAAAAAATAAAAACAAGAAAAATGTTTCGATCTATAACTTTTAGAATTAATAAAAGTTCACCTGAATAATATATAACATTGCTAAGATTAAAAAATCTTTTAGAATTAATTATTAGATGAAGTGAATGAATTTATAGCATGAATGGACTTTGCCAGCCCAAGTAATCTAGGACTGTCAAGTCGTGCTATCGTTTCGTATTTTTAGGTAATACAACATGACACAACACGAATTCGTTCAAGACGAAAACAACACGACATAAGGTCGGGTTTTATTTTGCTAACACGAACACGGCCCAATTAAAAGACGATAAACACGACTACACATAAATAAAAAAAATAACAAATTTCTTACCTATTACATGTTATAACCCGAAAAACATGACATACACGACAAAAGTATAACATTAATTTCCAAATGTTCTCAAAATCATAACTATCATGTCAATTTCGTGTAAATCTCTCAACACGAACACGACACGACACCACTTCGTGTTTGTTTTACACAGCACGAACACGAATTCAAATTTAAATTTCGTCCCAATATCGTTTCATTTCATGTATTTTTGTCGTATCGTATCAGATATTGACATCCTTAAAGTAACCGCTTCAAATTTAAAAAGAAGAAAGAAATGAAAAGATCAACCAATGAAAACATTGTGATCAGTGATATCCTATCACAATTATATTACAAGGGTAATTAGTTATATGTGCGTTGAGGACAGAATTACACAAATTCCGTCCCTCTTTTTTTATCAAGGATAGTTTCACATTTATTTTATAGGCATTAAGTGAGAATCTCGAACAATTGCTTTTGAAATAATGACCAGGATGAATATCTCCTATTGGAAAAGTAGCACTTTGCGCAGTAAATCCTTGCCCAAATAACTCATTTTTCTCCCATGAACTATGTGAAACAAGCTGATCTTTGTGGCTAAGGGTGTCCATCGAACTGTCATGTCGGGATATTACTCTTATCGGGTTGTTCCCGGCATATTTGGGTTAAAAAATATATTCTAAACCTAAACTTAACCCGATAAGGAAGCGGGTTGGACCAGTTCCGGTTAGAATTTTTAGGTAAAAATAAAAAATCAATTATATATAAACCTAATTTTCTTTAGGCTAAAAAATCATAATCATTATCCTAATAGCTCAATTATAACAGTGTTCTTCTATTCTTACAATTTCTAGTTCTTAGAAATTTATATTCTAATATGTTGAAGTTTATGTGTTTTGATTTAACTCTTATAATTGTTAATTAATTTTTATTGAATGATTCAGAATTACCAACATGCTAATTCATTGATGTAATGATAAAAATATCTTATATTTTAAAGAAAACAAAAACTTTAATCTTCAATCGGTTCTAATCGGGTCAACCCAAAACCCGATAAAGGTAAGTAATCGTAACCAATACCCGACCAAATAAGAATCAGGTTGGTCGGCTCACGTTAAAAGAACATGATGTCAACGTAAGGCCCATATACACCCGACTCGACTAACATAATCGGCATCGTACTATTCCTTCGGGAACCCCTATTTGTGCCTATGTTGCTGCTGATTTCATTGTTCTTTTGCTTCCTAAATTGTAGCTGTGTGGTTGTTGATTTGTTATTATTGTGTTGTTTGGTTGCTATTTAGTTACAGTTTAATCACTAAACCTGCTGGAACTCTGGTTTGTATGTGGCTCGAAGCATGAATTTAAGCCACGATTTTGAACCACGTTTCAGCAACAAGCAAAAATAGTTAATTAAAAAGTTTATAGTTAATTAGTGGTCCAAAATTATTAAAAGTTTAAATAGATAATTATCGTATCAATATACCTCTGTTGCTTATGCCTCCAAGCTCGATTGATGAACTAGCTTCCTTGATAAAAAGTACTTGTCAATTCGTCACTGGCTCGATTCACGTCACTTGTAAATTCCTAAAAAAAACATTTAGCGACAAACAAACCTAAATCATATTGATACATTACTCCTTTTCTTGTTCTTGATAAACCTGCATAACTACTATATGAATTTAAATTCGGTACAAAATGTATTCTACTAAAAGCCACATTCGTAATACATTACTATATACAAGTTCCATAGCGTACAAATTTAAGAGAAACACAGCTCGTAACTACAATTGCCAATATCTAACAAATCCAAAAAAGAAATGCATCTTACATTAGCTAAACTACATATTAGTATTAAAAGTAACACATAAAGAGCAATCCTCTAATTTTCGGGTCTTTGTTCATCCGGATCGATTTAGGACCCGATCGCATTCCTAGCCAAAGCAATAGGGATTCAACTTTCTGTTGTTTAAATTAAATATTCGGTGATTAAATAATTAGACAATTACGATATTAAAACCGTATTTGATATTGATAATTCAATATCATAATCGACAAAAAAGAAAGAACCAAATGGAACAATCAAACCTGAATGTTGATGAAGAACGAACCGCACGGAATTGTAATTCCTGTCCTTTAAGGTTTTTACGCGCTCTATATGCTGCAAGCCTCAACATAGAACCCCAGGATTTGATGCAGTTTATCAGTATTATTCTATAGCACTAGAATTACCGGCAACACAAAGTGATTACTTGGAAACACATGATGATATCAAAACACAACATCATGAGAAGAGAGCATATGAGAGGAGAGCTTATGAATTTTGGTGTGTAGAACTTCACAACTAGAGGTTGTTTATATAGGCTCTCATGCCTTGAAGTACCATAATGACATTCAAACCAAGAGTTTTGTAACTCTTGATTAATTCAACATTATGTCACATATTATGACATTTAGTGTCAATGGTTATGACATACAAAAGATGTTCATAAAATATTAAGCTCCACAACTCTCATAATAATAGGAAATTTACCAACTTGCAAATAACCCATTATTATTTCTAACAATCCCCCACCAAGTTGGAAAGTTTCCTTTCATTCAGACATATGTTGTCACTTAGGTGTCACGAAGATTAAACCCAAGTTTAATGTGAGCAAACAAGAGGAGACTGATTCAATGGTATCCTAATAGGTTTAAACCAAGAACCTTAGTAGCCTCCCGGTTTACCCCCACATAACATATGCCGTCTTTGTGTTCTCTCTGAGCACTAATATGGCCATGTGCTAAAATCCTTTTCATGACCCTTTAGAAGACAAACCAAAAGTCTTCATTTGAGGCGGCACCACCTCTAGATCAAATAGGCAAAATTTTACAACATCTTCGTTGCTTAGATGTCTCCAAAATTTTGTTAAGAGTATTAACTCATCCTCGTTCTCGGCAACGACGTACTATCCTACCTCACATGGATCTATCTGAATTGATAGTACCTTCTATCGTTAGTAATTTCGTTATTACCCATTAAACTTGAAAATAGGAGCACTAAGTTCAAGTTGGGTTTTCATTACTAACGATTCTAGTTTGGTTTTAGACCCATGACTCTCGCGGTAGATGTAACCAAATCTCTCGTCAGAGGTTTGGTAAACGGATCCGTTAAGTACTTTGCTGTCTTGACTTAAACAACTTTGATGGTACCACTATCAATTCGTTATCTCACAGAATTATGCCGAAGACCTACGTGTCTCGACTTCCTATTATATTCATAATTATATACTTTAGACAGTGTGGCCTCACTATCACAGTACATGGGAATTGAAGGCATCAGAGTATCCCACAAACGGATATCCAAGAGTAGATCTCTAATCCACTCTGCCTCTTTGCCTGCATTGGCTAAAGCAATAAGCTCAACTTCCATCGTTGAATGAGCTATACATGACTGTTTCTTGCTCGCCCAAGAAATAGCCCCACCAGCTAGTGTATAAATCCATCCACTTGTTGATTTAGAATCACTTATGTTATCAATCCAGCTGGCATCTGAATACCCCTCTAGTATACTAGATTTTGACGTGTAAGTCAACTTAAGATTACTAGTCCTTTTCAGGTATCCTAGTACTCTTCCTAATGCCTTCCAGTGCTCTGTACCGGGGTTGACAATATATTGACTTAGTTTGCTTACTGAAAAAGCAATGTCAGGTCTAGTGCAATATGTAGCATACATCATGCTTCCAATTGCACTAGCATATTCTAGTTGAGCCACTGCTCTACCAGAGTTCACTTCAGGTTTTACACTAGAATCGAAAAGGAGTGTTAAATTCCTTAATATTCAAGTGTTGAAACTTTGTCAATATTTTCTCTATGTAATGAGATTGACTTAGAGAAATTTGACTATCTGTCCTTTTAACCTTAATACCAAGAATGGTATCCACTTCCCCTAAATCTTTCATCTTAAAGTTCGAGGATAGGTATTTCTTCGTATCAAGAATACCTTGTAGGTGAGTGCCAATGATCAACATATCATCAACATAAAGACAGATAACTACGGTGTATTCAGGTGTGCATTTAGTGTAGATACATCTATCAACACTATTATGCTTAAAACCGAATGCAGATACAGTGGTGTCAAACCTCTCATGCCACTGTTTTGGAGTTTGTTTCAAACCGTACAGTGATTTAATAAGTCTACAAACTTTGTTTTCATGTCCGGTTACTATGAAACCTTCAGGTTGCTCCAAATATATCTCCTCCTTGAGATATCCATTTAGAAAGGCTGTCATCACATCCATTTTATGAATGTATAGTCCTTTCAATGCTGAAATTGCTATAAGAGTTTTAATTGAACTAATCCTAGCAACAAGAGCATATGTATCGAAATAATCAATATCGTGTAGCGACTACTCTCGCTTTATAGAAAGATATTGATCCATCTGGATGATACTTCCTCTTGAAGATCGATTTAGATCATATGGGTCTCATACCCTTGGGAAGATCAGCTAACTCCCAAGTTTGTTTCCCATAAATGAATCCATTTCATCACTAATAACATCCTCTCGATGTCATGGAATCATTAAAAATCTTAGGATCATTATCAAAATAATAACTAAGATGACCTCTCTCGTCACCTTAGATTGAGATCCTTCAACTAAGTATGATAGAAAATCATCTCCAAAATTCTTTTCCCTTCTAACCCGTGTACTTCTTGTTGGTTCTTCTACAACAGAAGAATGTGGTTCTTCTACAACAACAGTAGAATGTGATTCTCCTACAACAGAAGAAGATGAGATAATATCTCGAGAAGTACAGGGTGCTAGAATATGATTAAAGTTGGGATGAGAGTTTTCATCATCTCATATTAACTTATCGTCGAAGAATTCCACATCTCTGGATTCCACGATGACTCCTGATTCATTATCCAACAATCGGTAGGCCTTACTATTCTGAGCATATCCAATGAATATACACTTCATAGCTCGAGCTCCCAACTTGGATCGTTAAAGATCAGGTGTACGATAATAAGCTAAACACCCCCCACACTCTTAGATAATCTAGAAAGAATCACACGACTAGTGATTCTTTTGTGCACATAACATGCAGTCAACAAAGCTTCCCCCCACTAATTGTGTAGCAAACCCGATTGGTTCAACATATAGTTGACCATTTCAACAAGGGTTCAACTCTCTCTTTCAGCTAATCCATTCGGTTGGGGAGTATATGGTGAAATTATCTCATGCTTGATATCATTCTCTTCACAGAATGTGTCAAACTCATGATTAACGTATTTTCCGCCTCTTTCCAAGCGAAGAATGTTAATGTGTTTGTCATGTTGGTTTTCAGCCTTGCACTTATACAGTTTGAATGCATTAAAAGCTTCATCTTTTGAATGCAACAAGTAAACATGTAAATAGCGGCTATAGTCACCACAAATTGTAATGAAGTATCTTTTACCTCCACGCGTGAGTATTCTATTCAGTTCACAAATATCTGAATAGATCAACTCTAGTAATGATGTAATTCTTTTGACACTTGAAAAAGTTTCTTTGTAAACTTTGATTTTATACAAGTTTCACATTTGTTAAAATCTTTATTATTTACTTCTATCAATACTTTAGATTGTGTCTTTTCAATATTTTTTTAATGTTAGTGTGAGCTAACCTTTTATGACACAAAGAAATTGAACACGCAATATAATTTGAAAAACTATTTCATTAATTCGAAACTTAGTTACATCATTACTAGCGATATTATCACTAACGCTGACAGTATCATATTCTCACGATTACAAAGATCAACATTTGACACATAATCATTGGATATAGATACAACATTATCTTATCCATCACCACATAGATCAAGCATAAACATTTCACCCTTGATGATGGTTTGATCCATAATAACCCATCTTTGGAGAACACGATATGACCATTTTTTATTATTACCAGCTTGTAACTATTTTTGTCATATTTGTTCTCCGATATAAGTCCCTTGGAGATTCAAGGAACATGTACGACCTCTCGAAGGTAACCATAGTTCCATTTCGCAATGTTAGAACCACTATGCCAATGCCATGAACAAGTACTCTATGGCGGTCAACACATGTCACCACAGTTCCTTCTCGAACCATACCATAAATTTGAAACTATCACAATTTCCACAAACATGAATGTTAACTCCAGAATACACAAACCAGTCTCGGGCCTCCATCACCCGAGTAATTGAGGTAGTCATATTGACTCCTACATGACCCACACTTGCACCCAAGTGGATTAGATTTGCAACAACATTTGCAATTCCTTTTACATAAGCAAAATCCGAGCTCCCACCTGACATGTGGTACACACTCAATCTGACTTTACTCTTTTGATCTCTTATGAGATTTTCCTTCTCAATAAGGAAGTGTTTCGACAAAACATCCAAAGAGCAGTCCTCAAATTTGTGAAACTCCAAGTATCTAACCACATTCAAGGAAAACATTATTTAGTCAACCCTTTTCGGTAGCTCTATTCGAATACAACCAGGAAAGACGGTGAGGGTAGACAGCGCTAGTGCGTATCGGAACCACCCCCATTTGGAGTCAGAAAAACCGCCTTTAACTTTCCTAGACATTGTAATAAGAATAGGTGAGCCTATTTGGGGATGACTGATAATTTATTCCACTTATAGGTTCAATACAATGCTTAATGATACACAGCTGGAAAGATTCCGTTTAACACTAAAATTATCTATTTTGTATAATAATGATTTTTCAAATAGTATACTTTTCAAACATAAAAGTATCTTGAAATAATCTATATACAAAAAATAATAATTAAATCTCTACTATCTATAATGAGTGAATGACTTTCTAATTATAGCAGGTCTTAAAATTGGCCTGCTATTTCTGGAAGGTCTTAAACCCACGTCTTAAATGCAAAAAAAATAAAAAAAACCATCCGTAGGTTTCGAACTTGGGTATCTAGACTCCTTTTTATTCACCTTACCACTTAACCACATCACATTTTTGAAGCAAAACCGAAACACTAATACGGTATGCTTTAAATGTCCGGACACAACTAATTAAAAGCCGTTACAAATAAGACTTTTTTGCTACTCTTATTTTTAGAAACAATAAACCATAATGTTATCTATTTAAGGCGTTTTTAATATTAACACCTTAATTAAAAGCCGTTAAAATTACTTATGTTTTGTAACATTGAAATCCTTTAAAATTTTACTATCCGTTTTTTAACATCGAAATCATTTAAACATTGAAACAATCATTTACTTCATACGTTTTTTTGATTCATACATTTAAACCGGCATTGACTTACAAATAATACTTTTATGCTACTCTTATTGTTAGAAACAAGAATTCATAATGGTAAGGTGAATAAAGCGTTTTTAATTTTAGCACCATAAAAACCATACGTTTTTTATGGATTAAATCATTCAACATTTGACTGAACGTTTTTCATTGAATTCCTCATTAATTTTACGTTTTTTTAGCCATAATTAAATCATTCAACATTTGACTGAACGTTTTTCATTGAATTCCTTAATAATTTTACGTTTTTTTAGCCATATATATAGTGCACGAACTTACGATGGGGTTGTTGTGCAAGCTACAACCGACGTGAAAACTTACAATCATATTATCTTCTACATGGCTTTAATCGCCCAATATGGTGCTTCAGTGCTCCAACCACTGCCACGACCAGTTGAAGAAGTAGAGGTAACGTCTATTTGACTAAATTCAGAGTTTCAAATTCTTACTTTAAAATCATAAATTCGGTGTTAACTAATATTTTTCTATTTCTCTTTCGAAGGAATTTGATGGATATGAACCGATTGAAAACTTTGAAGACCTCTGACATCCACATTACTGGTACAAATGCAAATATGTTCGAGTTGAATATGTTTGGTTTGACCACAAACATAACAAATTATATTTGTTCCAACTTGATGAAGATTGACTGTTATTTTATTTTGACATAATGTGAATTATATATTTTTCAGTTAAAAAATTAATGCTCTTATAGATTCCCTAATTTATACAAAATTGTAATAAAAACGCCGAATCAATGCTATTAGTCCAAAATTAAGCTATATCTTTTCAAATTAAATATAATTTTAATACCCCTACTAAACATACCTTTTAAAGCAACGTTTTATATATACGATTTTATTGCAAAGAGGACAAATTAATTATATGAACTAATTGTAATTCATCCCATAATTATATATACATTTTTTGGTTCTTAAATTGCGATTACATTCAAAGAATGATTCACTTATTGCCGACCAAATGGAATAAAAATTACCATATAAATATATTATATTATGATTGAATAACTATCAAATCCTTGATTTTGAGCGGTTCTACTAAAAATATAACTATAATATAACGTGAAAACAACTACTCAATTTAGTGTGATACTGAATAAGGAAGTTGTATGATTTTTAACTTCATAAAATAATTCTTGTTCCAATTTACGCATTCAATAGTAAGATAGTAACCGTCCAACTTAATGAAAATTAAATGCTTGTAAAGACTTAATTATACGATATACGTTTGTTTTTTCATTTTTAACAGGTCTTAAAACAAAAACGTTCAGTCAATGCTATAACTAGGTATAAAGACTTAATTATGTATACGTTTTTTCATACTTACGTTTTTTCAATGCTTAAGAACTGTTAGAGATAATATATAGTAACCAATGGATATTTCGGACACAATATAAAGACTTAATTATACGATATACGTTTTTTTTCATTTTTAGCAGGTCTTAAAACATAAACGGTCAGTCAATGCTATAACTAGGTATAAAGACTTAATTATGTATACGTTTTTTTCAAGCTTTCGTTTTTTTCATCCTTATGAACTGTGAGAGAGAATATATAGTAACCAATGGATATTTCGGATAGCAATTTAAAGACTTAATTATACGATATACGTTTTTTTTCATTTTTAGCAGGTCTTAAAACAAAAACGTTCAGTCAATGCTATAACTAGGTATAAAGACTTAATTATGTATACGTTCTTTTCATGCTTGCGTTTTTTTCATGCTTACGAACTGTGAGATAGAATATATAGTAACCAATGGATATTTCGGATATATATATAAAGACTTAATTTTAACCTATACATTTTTTAATTTATTTTTAGTAGGTCTTAAAACAGAAACGGTCAGTCAATGCTATAACTAGGTATAAAGACTTAATTATGTATACGTTTTTTTCATACTTAGGTTTTTTCAATGCTTAAGAACTGTTATAGATAATATATAGTAACCAATGGATATTTCGGATACCAATATAAAGACTTAACTATACGATATACGGTTTTTTTCATTTTTAGCAGGTCTTAAAAGATAAACGGTCAGTCAATGCTATAACTAGGTATAAAGACTTAATTATGTATACGTTTTTTTCAAGCTTACATTTTTTTCATCCTTATGAACTGTGAGAGAGAATGTATAGTAACCAATGGATATTTCGGATACCGATATAAAGACTTAATTATACGATATACGGGTTTTTTTCATTTTTAGCAGGTCTTAAAACATAAACGGTCAGTCAATGCTATAACTAGGTATAAAGACTTAATTATGTATACGTTTTTTTCAAGCTTACGTTTTTTTCATCCTTATGAACTGTGAGAGAGAATATATAGTAACCAATGGATATTTCGGATACCAATATAAAGACTTAATTATACGATATACGTTTTTTTCCATTTTTAGCAGGTCTTAAAACAAAAACGTTCAGTCAATGCTATAACTAGGTATAAAGACTTAATTATGTATACGTTCTTTTCATGCTTACGTTTTTTTCATGCTTACGAACTGTGAGAGAGAATATATAGTAAGCAATGGATATTTCGGATACCAATATAAAGACTTAATTTTAACATATACGTTTTTTATTCATTTTTAGTAGGTCTTAAAACCGAAACGCTCAGTCAATGCTATAACTAGGTATAAATACTTAATTATGTATACGTTTTTTTCATACTTGCGTTTTTTCAATGCTTAAGAACGGTTAGAGATAATATATAGTAACCAATGGATATTTCGGATACCAATATAAAGACTTAATTATACGATATATGTTTTTTTTTCATTTTTAGCAGGTCTTAAAACATAAACGGTCAGTCAATGCTATAACTAGGTATAAAGACTTAATTATGTATACATTTTTTCAAGCTTACGTTTTTTTCATCCTTATGAACTGTGAGAGAGAATATATAGTAACCAAATGGATATTTCGGATACCAATATAAAGACTTAATTTTAACCTATACGTTTTTTTTATTCATGCTATAACTACCCATTAAATCTTTGGATTAATATTAATTTAATTTGTTAAATTAAAATACGTATTACCTCCACTCTATATAAACAACGGTATTATAAACCGAGAAAACCCGTCACTGTTTTCATCCAAAACCGAGAAAACCTTCATAACCAACGGTATGAGTTATCACCGGAAGTCTGTTTTTTCATTCTATTCTTTAACAAATGATACATATGTTATTCCTACCGTGTATGATTTTCGTAATCTTTTTTATGTAAGGTATTCTTAACATGGCAACAATCGGATCGCACTATATAAGAAACATTCATGATTTCAAGGACAAAATTCACCTCAAGGTCAGGGTTTTACGAATGTGGCCCCACACGAACTTCAACAATAAAAATGAGATTATATCAGAGGAGGTAAGTTGTGGCAGGCCAAGTCAAGTTTTACGTTTACTTGCATGAATGAAAAACTTTCATTTCAATCCAGCACAACGATTAAAGAATGCGCCGAGTGGTCTGGTCCATTACATGGTTTTGAGTTTGCTGCATACGAGAACATTTTGAATAACTCATTACTAGCCTCGAAGTCAATTGGTAAAATTAACTCCATTTTACTATGTAGGATTTATATGTTATATAACCCTATACCCCTACTAATTAATGAATTTTTTTTAGATGTAATCGGAGAAATTTGCGTCGTTGAAAGCCTTAATTCTTCAAGTGAAGACAGAAGCAAGCACAAGCTGTCAATCGAAATAAAAAACATACAGTTCGTTGCAATTATATATTGTATTCGTTCTAAAAATATGTTACGAATGAAGTTTTAATCGCCAGTAATATTTACTTCGCAGCCCGCCGCATCGCGCGGGTTTTATCCTAGTCAATTATAATGCTTCAACCATAAGCATGATAATTCATATAACACCCACTTTAGATGAGAAAAAACCTTTTGTTTTAACTTGTCCATTAGATTAAAATAGATATTTAATTATGTCAAAACATTAAAATAAATATATTAAATAGCCATGATTAGAAAAAATGTAACTCATAAAAGTTGAACTTAATAGTCATAATAATCACTTTTAAAACTATTCCATAACATGAATATATATATTAAACATTCACATAATGAACTCTATTTAATATATATATATATATATATATATATATATATATATATATATATATATATATATATATATATATATATATATATATATATATATATATATATATATTTTAACCATTAACACAATATCTCAATGTTTTATTAATCACCGAATATTTTATAAAAGAAAATATGTGTATATATACACAATAATATATAACAAAATAAAAACCTTAAAGATTGTTGTTTAAATTAAATATTCGGTGATTAAATAATTAGACAATTACGATATTAAAACCGTATTTGATATTGATAATTCAATATTATAATCAACAGAAAAGAAAGAACCAAATGGAACAATCAAACCTGAATGTTGATGAAGAACGAACCGCACGGAATTGTAATTCCTGTCCTTTAAGGTTTTTACGCGCTCTATATGCTGCAAGCCTCAACGTAGAACCCCAGGATTTGATGCAGTTTATCAGTATTATTCTACAGCACTAGAATTACCGACAACACAAAGTGATTACTTGGAAACACATGATGATATCAAAACACAACATCATGAGAAGAGAGCATATGAGAGGAGAGCTTATGAATTTTGGTGTGTAGAACTTCACAACTAGAGGTTGTTTATATAGGCTCTCATGCCTTGAAGTACCATAATGACATTCAAACCAAGAGTTTTGTAACTCTTGATTAATTCAACATTATGTCACATATTATGACATTTAGTGTCATTGGTTATGACATACAAAAGATGTTCATAAAATATTAAGCTTCATAATTCTCATAATAATAGGAAATTTACCAACTTGCAAATAACCCATTATTATTTCCAACACTTTCAAGGCTTGAGATATAAATATGATACATTATGAGAAATAGCTTTGCATAATTAAAAAAACCAATATCACAAGAAGTTATACAAAAACTCCAAAAAATCAAACCCCAACGAATCTACATAATGAGAGATTATATGTAAGTTTACCTACTGCGGAGACAAGGTGGTGTTGCCATGGCGGTAGCAGTAGCACAGGAGGTTAGTTTTCCCTATAACTATAAATTTAGTAATTAATTAACCTATTATTAACAAATGATAACATAAATTAGCATAACTATCTACGAGATATAAATAAGATTAAAAAAATAAATTACAAACCCTCTTCTACTCCTCCATATCTAATAAGTAAAAAATACCCCAAAATGGCACACACAGCGGCCACAAAATTCCCTTCTTTAATCACCACAATACCTACCGTCCGGCTCATCTCCGCCGTCAATTTCTTCCCTTCCATCACCACCGATTCTCTCGATCTCCCACTAAAAGTCAATAAAACCAAAACGGAGATCCAAATCACGACGGTCGCCGGCACCGCCACTGCTAAAGCGGCCGCCATCGATAGAAACCCGAAGATCCCACCTACCGCCACCGAAGCGTAGATGGCCGGCCACCAAGGTGAAGACGAAGACGAAGCCTTTACGGCGGTAGCGTACCATGATAGTATGGAATTAAGCAGATTCCATGATGATATGAGGATTGCAATTACCAAAACAATTATGAGAATACTTGTTCGTCTTTTGCTCATCAATTGCAATAGAAATGAACGCTTCGAATAAGACGACGGCGGCGGCGATTCCGAGTTCCTTTGTGACATTTGACACTGTCTGGGTTTTGTGTGTGTGAGGGTTTGTAATCGTGTTTAGAATATATGACGTGTGCCTCCAATTTTGATTTCTTGTTTTTTCTTTGGGAGACGGTAATGAGTTCAAATTTTGCTTCTATGAAAATGTTAATTATATCAAAGAGAAATGGTGTGTTATTCGTCTATTTATGTCTATTCATTTAATAATACTAGCTGGTTATCCGCGTAATGCGGTGGGGTACCTTGTGACTAAATTTGACGGCGATCAAGTAGTGGGTGGTGACGACGGTAGTGATAGTAGCTGCTGGTTGTGGTCGTGCGGATGGTGGGTGATATTAATTTTAATTTTGTAAAGATTAATAAAGATATCTCATAAGTTTCCTTAAATCCGAAATTGGCGTTTTTTTAAATATGAGTCGTTTTAGCTATGTTGAATATCTCATAAGTAGCCTTAAATCCGAAATTGGCGTTTTTTTTAAATATGAGGCGTTTTAGCTATGTTAATGTTAAATGTTATATATATTAGTTGCTGAGATAAAACAAAGTATCAATTAGATCAATTGGTTAACACACAGTATGTACTCGCAAAAGGTCTTGAGTTCGTATCCCCTAAGCAATGTTTTTTTTAATTTTTGTGGTGTTTAAAATGTTACCCAAAATAAAAATAAGATTAAGTTTAAGGATTTCTATACTTAGTAGTCCTAAACCCTTTAATAAGGCGTAAGATATGATCTTAAACGGACAACAAACCTTAACACCGGAGCATATGTCATGGGTAAAATTCTTGCCGGAAATCGCAGGTGGGTATAACGTCGCCAGATTTGTAGCATCGTGTTTATGTGTCGGTTGTGGTCGGGGCGTTAAGATATGCGTGAAGAAGATTTAGTATAGTCAAAAGGTCAATTAATTTGGTGGTAAGACAACTAATAGTTTCCGGAAATATAAACCGAAACGAAAATAAAAGATAGTAAGACAATTTAGTATAGTAAATAGTTTCCGAAAATATAAAATGAAACGGAAATAAATGGCTGGTCACATGCGATGATGTACAACCTCTTATAATTTGTTTTGGTGGGATAAAATAAAGTGTAATTTATAGCAATTGGTTAACACATAGTGACTACTTAGAAGATGTCTTGTGTTCGAATCCTGTAAGCAACACTTTTTGATTTTATTTTAATTGAAGAGTTACTAAAAGTGGAAATCTCCTTAAACTTAAAATTAAGGAGCTCCTTAAAATGCCTTAAAATAGTAGTCCTAAATGTATTAGTATGTAGTAAGACAAGGGCATGCTTAGGAAAATTTATTAAGAAAACTTAATAGCTTATTAGTTTAGTGGTTTGTTCAAAGTAGTTTAAGGATTTTATCAAATCCCAAGTGACAATTAATACTTAATAGCCCTCTTGGATCAAGAAAAAGTTAAAGGTCAAGATCAAGATTCAAACCACCACCACCATTACAGACACATGTGATTCAATACATCAATAACCCAACCACCTCGGGCGGCCGGAGGTGGCGGCCGGCGGTGGTCGGTGGTGGTGACAGGCGGTGGTGGTCGTGACTTGAAATACATGTGTTTACCATTTGAAACACATGTGTATCGTATTTCGTATGCTCTCCTGTGTTTTAAAACACATGTTTTTAGTGAAACACATGTGTTTCGTGACTTGAAAGACATGTGTTTCACTTTTTGAAACACATGTGCTTCGTAGTTCGTATGCTCCCCTGTGTTTTAGAAATTTATGTTTTTAGTGAAACACATGTGTTTCGTAACTTGAAACACATGTGCTTCGAAGTAATATGCTCGTTTGTATTTTGGAACACATGTGTTTTAGTGAATCACATGTGTTTCGATACATCAATACCACCCCCCCAACCACCAGCACCTTCACTGTCAGCCACCACCGCTGGCGGCGGCGGCGCTCGGAGGTGGTCGGTGGTGGTGACCGGCGTTGGTGGTCGTGACTTGAAACACATGTGTTTGAACACACATGTGATTTGATCTTGATCATTTTGATCCAATGACTAGGATTTGTTCCTTGGGACTTTAAAATTTTTGTGGACCTCCTTGAAGACAACTCTATTAGTTTAATAATTTTGAAATAAGTTTGAGTTTGAAGTTTATTAAGCTAATAAGTCTTCTTTTTTGTCTTTTTGATTTGAAACGGAAAATGATAACAACGGAAGCTTACTCACAATATTCCAACGAGCTTTCCCAAACATGCCCTAAGTGTAAATATGATTATAGATTAAGCATGTCATCTTGTGGTATGTATGCACAGATAATAGGCACTGATACCATTTTTCTTTTTTCAAACAAGAACAACCAGTAAATTTTATTCAACGTGATTCCTCGAAATACTTTTAATGGTATCCAAAATAATATTTATCGATAATATTATTAATTAAAAGATATCAAAAAATAAATTATTAATTATAAGTAGCAAAATGCATATCCCTATGAAGTACATGCATTACAAATATTTAAATGATAATATTCTATTATTTAAGAAAAATAAAAGTCTAATTGACTTATAGTCTAATTGTTGTTTGGATGTAGATTATCAAAATGAAAAAAAAGATTTATCATACACTTATATTAGTTAAATCAAATTCATTTTTTATTAAACACAAGTTATATTAGATGTGAATGAATAAATACATACGGAAAATGATATGTTTTCGACGATGGTCACTGTGACAAAGTATTGTCATATGAAATTGAAATACGTATCCAAAAGTATTTCGATCACACCTGAACTTGAATACTGATTTAACTAATAATTATTTTTAGTAAGGGGTGTCGTTTGCTTCTAAATAGACCTATGTAGAGCAAAATATTAAATTGGTTAGTGTGTTTATTAAAGCAGAATAAAAACCACTAAACCATAACAAATGGTTCATGAGCTTATTAAAAATATACTGACCAAATTGAGAAAAGGGTTTCAGCCCGATTGAGAATAACCGACTGGATCGAACCTGATAAAGAACCGTGTTTTTTCGATTTTTTCTGGCATTTTCAACTTTCTTTTTTTATTCTGCAGTGAATCAAGAACCGATCTTGCATGCAGACCAACATTCTAATCGTACCCTCAACAGCATAATATAACGTTTTATTATATAAATTGCCGTCTGTTATCTTAAAATCAATATTCTGAGTGTAAAATCTGTTGCCAGTTTTCCATGATTCACAATAAATAACAATGGCCGTCATCAATTTCTTGGTTCACCTTTTGAGCTGTTTGCCATTTCTGTCAATTTTCATGTTCAATATCTTGCCAGGTTTTCAAATTATTATTGAATGAGTGTTTTGCAATGTTGATGCGAATGTCTATCCTACTTTTTGGGGAATGGAAACATGGAAGTGGACGAGATTTGATGCAAAATTACTTTTGTTTTCTTGTTGAACACCAAGTGTTCGATAAAATGCTTCAGTAAGAGCATTAGTATCATGTTAGCTAGTATACAATTTACTGCAGCTTTGTTTATACAAATCTTCCAATGGCTACGTAAAACGAGCAGATCAATTGCTACTATATGTTCTACAGTTGCTTGTTATCACTAACAAATAAGAAATTATCCACTTAATACTAACAAAGAAATTATTTGGAATGAACCAAATGGAGATAATGAACTTTAATATGGGCTGCCCCTGTTTGATGTTAGAATGGTTCTTATAAATCAACTACTTAATGTATTTAATGTTTAGAATAGTTCTTACAAATCAAGTTTCAAGAGGTTTAGAACAGCATGAACCACAACCTGGACTGGTAAGTGGTAAGTGTATTAAAATTTAATTTATACTCTTTTGGATTTAAGTGCAAATTATGTTTGCTTTGTATTTGTTTAGGTTATTTACTTTGAATTGACATTTATTCTTCAAATTTTGATTAAAAACTTGACAACTAAACTAACTTAATTACATGTGCATGATGAAAACTTGCACTACTTTTTATTAAAAAAAAACCGATAGAGAACTGATCCATAGAATTTAACCTTTTAAGTTTGATGCTATAATAGGTAAAATAGTATAAGTATGATGTATTTTTATGTCATTAACCCGTTACTTAACAATCTTTTGGGCTGTTTCCGTGCTTTAGTTAATTTTTTTTACATGTTTGGGTCGTTATTAAATAAAATCTAACCCAGAGTGTTTTCAAATGAATATAACCTCCTAAATCATTTTATATTATTTTTACGCAACAGTTTTTATATCTTATCTCAATAAAGTTAATAACAGGATTGCGAGCCTGTTTTGGGCTAAATTTCAAAAGTTACATGTTCTGGACCTGTTACCTAACCCACTAATTTCCTTCCATGTTTTATGTGTTGAAGTCACATAAAGAGCCTCTAATAATCTATAAATTAGAGGTGTTTTTGAGGAGGTGCAAGAGGTGCGACCGTACATGACCCACATTTTTAGAGCCCAATGTTTTATATATCTCTTATATATATATAAACTTAAAGTTTTATATCAACTTAATAATTTAATTGGAAAAAAAATCAGAAGTCCAATTTTTTTATGTAATTCTTGTATTTAGGGGTCCATTTTCATCTATGCGCACAGGGTATTCAGAATCTCAGGAAAGCCTCTGTCCATAATTTTGGTTTTTCAGGAATTGGCACCTGCGAAACAAGGTAAGGTGATCAAAGCATTTCAAACACATCTAGCTTAGTTGAATATGATGGGGAGTTTCGTAAATTTCAAATTTGGATTTCATATTATCATTTTGGGTGATATGGTGTCATGTTGCCTGATTTACAATTTGTTTGTTACTGTTTTTAAACGGATTGAGAGGATTTGTGAATCCATTCTTGAAATATGGACAAAGACGAGGCTACAAGTCGTCTACTTGCATTACCAATATGAGATACTTCAATTCTCTCTTTTTATTCTCCATTTTTCTTCGAATTGCAACTTACAAAACCTCTTAGTTTAGTACAAAATTTCCACGAAAAACAGATTAACTTAAATATTTTGTCATATTTTGCCATATCTTAATGTTGTAATCAAGTTAGTTTTATTCTATCTAACTCCTTATTGCAGTTGTGATGATTTTTTTTAACAAAACCTAATCTACTTTTATTTTGTCCATGATGGAACTTAAATATATGACATATAAGTCATGAGCAACATCTAATCAAGTTAGCTAAGTATGTGCCCACATCTGCAAACCAATTGATCACGGTGCAATAGCACTCACAACGCTAATTGTTATTTTTCTTGAAAGTATAGAAGTACTGTTCTTAAAACATATTGTTCAATAAAGCCTAGCCCAAAACTATACAATGACTTATCATTGAAGTTTGACACGATTGTTTTTTTTCTTTGTGTTTTTTTGTTAATGCCATGTAATGTAAACTACATATTCAAATTTAATTATAAAGGAAAAACTTTTGCAAGTTACACCACCAAGTATATGTAATATCTGAAACTAGATTAGCCGAAATATCTGATACTGGATTAAAAACGTACTAAATCGGATTAGATTTTAAACTGCCAGATTAGGATTGGTTTGAGTATCTGTGGGGCAAACTAGTTTGAAACCGGATTAGGATTTGTTTGAGTATCCGTGGGGCAAACTGGTTTGAAACCATATTAGGGAAAACCATTTTGAAAACCGGATTCGGGTATTCATAGGCGACTAGAGGTAGCAAGTGCAAGTGAAAAAAAAAACAGATCCAATCTGGTTTCGATCCAATCCAATTCGGCTTCTACCGGATCCAATGTCTTTGTCCCAAATCTGGTTTCCATCCGAATTGGTTTCACCCCAAGCCGATTTTACCCACATTGTGCAAATCCGATCCTGTTTTGAGACCGAATATTTTTTTAAACCGGGTTGCCCACCTCTACCACCAACAATAAATTCAATTTTATATTTTAGAGTGGTTTGGTTTATACTGTAAGAGTGTAAGATTAAACATTAAACAATACAAAATATGACGATTGTGGTCCTCCTCTTCGCTTTTAACCAAATCTACAAACTATCCAATTGCCTTTTTGCTTCAAATTATTTTAACATTACAGATAATTACTAGTGGATGTCTTATATTTCTTCACTAACCCAACTAGTTTCAGGATGACCACCCGCTTTGCCAGTAGTCTGTGCTGGTAAACTCAATGGTTACAAGAGATTATATTTTGTTGCTCATACGGATTGAATATGATCTCCCGGTAATTTCACACCTTTTTGCTCATACGGATTGAATATGGTCTCTTGGGAATTTCACACCTTTTGGAAGATAAACCCTATCCACTAGGACACAACTCTTGCGCTTTTATATATTCCCCCCTTTATGTGTCTGTTAGATAGTTTTTATTGAATTGTATATTTGTATTAGAAGATAACTATAATTGTTCTTTATCATTAACTCCTATAACCTATAAATACACATATTTAACAGTCCAATAAACCTTCTGATTCCATATTTTCTTTATATTTATAACATGTTATGAGCATAAAGATTCTAAGAAGTAGATATAGAATTAGTTGTCACAATTCGAATAAAAAAGGTAAATCTTAAACCTTAACTCGTATTTGTATCTAGGTTTTGTTGTCGGGTCTTTAAATAAATTGTTTGGATCTAAATTGAAACCTAAGGTCAACTGAATATTATTATCTAAAACATGGTGTACGGTATCTTGATACGACTCATGATCGTAATTCAAGAAACGGATAAATGGCTTTTTAAATTATGTTAAAGAAAAATAAGAAAAAAGAAACCCATTTAATAATGGAAGTTTTCTATTGGACGGGAATAGTTTGATTGGTAGATAAGACATCAGATGTATGTGTTAATTGTTCAAAGGAAAACGTCATTAAGCTTTTATTTTTTTAAATGTTGTAAGTTTTCTTTTATATCTTATCAATGAGCTAGAGGTAATTTGCAAGGGAATTCAATTCTACACCACTTATTTTGATGTTATGTCACATTGTACTAATTGTGGTAGATAGGTCAAAACATGTAAAACAACAATTGTGGTACATAGATCAAAATATGTGGTATGTAAAATTCACCACCTAAAAAGGTTTAAGGTTTGTTTGGCAAAGGCTTTCGAGAGAATTTTTTTTCTTCAAAAATAAAAAATAAAAGATAAGCTCTTTGGAAGAAAAAAGAAGAAGATTTGTTTGATAATTGGAGTTAAGCTTTTACTTTTGTAAAAACTGAAGTCCAAAATGCACCTAAAAACCCTTAAATAAAAAGCTTCTCAAAGGAATGTTTCAATAAAGGTCACAGCTTCAACTCACAACTTCATATGGAATTGCCAAACATACCCTTAGATCAATATTATATATAGTGTTAAAAGATTTGTCGATTTTATGGTTAACCTAGCCTTTGTTTTTATTAACTTTTAACTTATGAGATTAATCTAATGTCTAGTGTATGTATTAGGATATTTAGTGGCAGTCTTGTTTGATCCTTATTCCCTAATATTCTTCTCGATTGCATCGATCAATTATCAAACTTTGTGTGATTCATGGTTTTTGCCTAAACTTCGAACATTCAAACTTAATGATTTCATGGGTTATATATATATATTCCGGGTAAGTGTTCTTATAGTTCCTTTTAACCATCATTTGGTTTTCAAGTTTTTGGATTTACATCAACAAGGATTTGAATGTTTTAAATCATTATTTTATCACAAGGTTTAACGAATTATAATTCAACCTTATGTATGACTTGATAAAAGGGATTAATAAGAGTATTTAATATGTAAAAAATAGACTTTATTAATGTATTTTTTCTTGTTTGTATTAACAGCACATAGTCTACTTCATTATTTGACCCATTTGAGACTTGAACCCATGATCTTTAGGTTATGGGTAACATCATATACACTAATACCACTAGGCTACATATATTTAGTTCTTGAAGTATTGAAATTATTTGTCTATTCAAATTTTCTTATCACTACGCCCTTACAAACTCAATAAACAAATATCTTTAAAGTGCCAATTTATCCAAAGTTGGCTTTCAATTATGACTCTTAAATGTTTTTAATGTAGTTGATGATGTTTACTCAATGGAAGGTTTAACCTTTTGCTTGATATTTTATATTAATTCATTGGAGTAATGATAAAAGAAAGGATGAAAAGATGAATGAAGGTGAAATTCTTATGTGTACCACTTATATAAACTATATTAAAAAGTGCAAAAGTGCAAAAAGGTAACTTAATAAAACTAAAGTGATGCGCTTTTTATGTAATTTACTGATAAGCCTTTTAACATGTTGTTTTCTACTCCTTATAGAAAAGTGACAATAATCTTTTATACAAGTGAAACAGATAAGGGTGTGATCATACTAGCATTAATATGATGGATCGTATCATAACTCTACAATTAAGCTTGCTTAAACGAGAATAGTATAATGATGAGTGAATTACCTAGAAAGTATGATATTGCACTTGTATTAGTCGATTTGTAAAACGTGTCAAAACCCTGGTTAAAACTAGTGAAACATACAAAAAGTTTTTTAATTATTGGGAAATAGAGAGAAGATGATGAATATACTGTCACGATCGATTAACTATGAATGAGTTAATAAACACCTTTAGATCTAATTGATTATAGAAGTTACATCGGATTACCACTATATCAATATGATTAAGAACAATGAACTGTAAGAACAATATATGATAATATTAAGAACACAGTTTCACAAAAAGCTTCAATGTATATTATTGATTAACAATACACACGTACGTTTACAATTCGTAAGGAACTATATATAATAGTCCTTGAAGCCTAACTATTTACCCTAATTATTCTAGGACTTGATTTACATCGAATAATAAAAAATATACATTGAATTACATTCTATAACTAACTCTGCGAAGATCTCAGACTTGATATGCTTCCAAAACGTGTACCAGTAGTAATACCAATCACCAGTAGTAAATATGCATCGTCAGTAGTAACTCTGGTGACCAGTAGTAAGTCCAAAATCAACGTCAGTAGTAACTACCATGATCAGTAGTATCCTCAATATGTGCTTGATCAGTAGTAACTTTAGTTATAGTCTTTACCAGTATCAACTCATCAGTAGTAAGTGTTTCTGCCCCATCAGTAACAACCATAGTCTTTATCAGTAATAACTATGATCAGTACTAACTGCAGCATCAGTAATAAGTTGAACTATGATCTGCTCCAACAATCTCCCCCTAAACTTATTGATTCTCTTTTCAATCAATTAAGTTTCTTTTGTTCTTCTTCTTCTTCCCTCTTTCTTTTCTCTAAGGTTCTTTTATTCTGTTGATGTCTTTGCTCAATAATGTATTTGCTGTTTTTCTTTGTAAAATAATTCAATTTGTTCTGGAACATTACAGCATCATATGGTTTCATCATAGAGTTTGTGAATATCTGATACATAACCTTTTCAGAATGTGGATATTCCTTTTCATACAGATAAAGCTCACATCTTTTGCTTGACCTTTCAAAGAAGTACATATTGGCAGTTGGAATTACATTCCAAGCATATACATTTTCTGGATTTGTAAATTGATCTGGGTAGTTATCTGGATAAAATGCAGCATCAATCATTCTTGTTAAATATCCAGCACCAGATTCTTTCCATGATTTCTTTGACATCCTTGGTTTTCCAATGATCAAAAGTTTAATAACATCACTTCTTGAGCATGATCTGATCAATGGTAACCATCCAGTAAATCTTTGTATGGCTTTGTCTTCCCTTACAATTTCTATTACATTGTTTGGCATAACTCTCCAATTGATGATTGGATTGTTCTGCAAGGGAGCAACAGGTACTTCAAGAACAGGAATGATTTGTTCTGTTTTTGATTTCTTTTTAGCACTTTGTTCTTGAGTAACAGCCTTTCTTTTCTTTGTGTGGGGAGTTGAGGATTCACCAGTAGTTGATATACTACCAGTTTTAATTGAACTTGGACTGATTGGAATTAAGGCTTTTGATTTCTTTTCCTCTTCTGCTTCTTGTTCAGCCAAATCTTTCTTCTTGGCAGCACAATATTTTTCTACAATTGTGATCATCTTCATTCTGCCAAAGGACTTTGCATTGTGCCCTTTTGATTTGAGAAATTCAATCATATTAGTCTTCTGTTCAAATACATCATCTGTTAATTCACTTTTAGTTCTTTTGCATTCAGATACCAGATCTTCAAGACATTTTATATGTTCTTCTTCAACTTTTCTAAGTCTTTTGAATTCTACTTTTTGAGCTTCTATCTGAACATCTTCTATTTGAACATGTACTTGAACATGTATTTCATTTTGAGCCTTCTTTTTCTTCTCTTCAAGAGCTTGATACTTAGCTACTTTCTCCAAGTATCTCTTGTGCTTCACCTTCCATCTTGATTGTTTATCAGCTCTCACAAGATTGATTTTGTTCACCATGTAGTGACCTAGTGCTCTGTTAGGGTAATCTTCATCATAAACTTCTTTACCCTTTCCAATACAAGCTGAAGGTGGAGGTGGAATGTATTTCATATCAGGAACACCTCTGATTATTATTGATGGAGAAAATAAGCTAAGTTCATTCTGAGCAAGAATTTTTGGATGTTCAGAAAGTGTGCATTCATCCACTTCAAACCAGTTCACATTATCATCAATGTCAGGTATGATAAGTGGTTGATCAGGTGTAGGTGGTTTGGTGATGACTTCAAAACGTTCCCTTTCAATTAGCTCTGGTAAAACTAGTTCTTCCTCTTCAGTAGTAACCAAGATAGTTACTACTGGTGTGACTTCAGGAGTTACTACTGATAGGGCATCAGTAGTGTTTAGTGCAGTTGTTTCCTCTTGTTGATTTACTACTGCTATGATATCAGTAGTAGGAGTTACTACTGATACTTCTTGTTCAGTTTGTTCTTCCATAGGAGCAGTAGTAGTAGGCTCATCATCAATATTCATCTTTTCTGGGCCTTCATCAACTTTTGTTTCTTTGAGGTTGAGAAGAGAAGTTGCGGCTGCTGCAATTGATTCATCAATCATACTTTGAATATTGTCCTTCTCCCCCTTAGTGAGCTCAACTGGTGGAGCCTCACTATTATCAACCTTCTTTTTCAATCTTCTTATAATCTTTGTTTGTTGATGAAGCCTGTGCTCATAGAATCTCATTCTTTTGTTGATTGTGTTAATGTGCCTTTTCATGTATTGCATTGTTTTTCCTTGATTTGTGAGATATGTAAGACAATCTTGTACAATGGTTTCAAGGTTTTCCATCCTATCCGTCAATTGTTTGTGTTTAATACTGCCCTCACTCCATCTAGCAAGATCATCGGGCTCACTAACAGGTACATTGGCTTTAAGGTTTTCCATCCTTTCCGTCAATTCAACAGTTTCAGGTCTACCCTCTTCACTTCTAGGTGATGAAATGGGTTGTTTGGACACTCTCTTCTTCCTAGAAGAAGCAGTAGTGCCCCCCCTTGTGGTTTCTTGGCACCGGGGTCCTCTAAGTAATTCCTCAAAAGAGTTATCACTCATAGTTGCTGAGGTCTGGGTCTTAGTGATGTTCTCACTATCCTGTGCACCCACCTTTGGGGCATCAGTAGTGAGAGCCCTCGCCTCATGTCCTCTCTCCTCCTTG
Source organism: Calendula officinalis (assembly GCA_963853835.1). Taxonomy (NCBI): domain Eukaryota; kingdom Viridiplantae; phylum Streptophyta; class Magnoliopsida; order Asterales; family Asteraceae; genus Calendula; species Calendula officinalis. Next base: position 3,566,047 of record OY970823.1, on the reverse strand, counting down.
GAGGACAACTCTTGGAGCCTGGGGTTTGACTCAATTTGTCCCCTGGTGTCCTTTAAGGAAGATTTCTTCCTTTTATATTGTTTCTGGATTGATTTGGTCAAAGGTCGGTCTTCTACAGAGTGAAGAGTAGCACTCTGCAGATTTAAATCATGTTCCTGGGACACATTCAGGACATCTATATGAGTTGGTGATTGAGTGGCTATTTGGGGTGGTGTTTGGGCTGCATTTGGGGGTGATGGAGTGGGTTGAGGTTCAATTTGGGTTGTAGCTTGGATTGAACCTTCTCCAATGTGTGGTTGATCTTTGATCATGTTAGGAAACAGAGGGGTTTCCTTGCCCGAGAATTTAAATTATTTTCTCATATTAGAGAAAACTTTCTTGTTCAACTCAGGGATTATAAAAATGTTTTTGGGAGTTGACAAGTTTTTTAATTCACAGTTTAAGATATGTTGAAGAAATCTGGGATACATTAAAAATTTTGAAGCACTAAGATTTCCCAACATACCTTCAAAAATCATATTTGAAAAATTAAATATCTGGTCTGTGCATAGACAAACAACAGCAGATGCTATTGATTTGTTAAACTCATTCCAGGTACTTCTTTTAGGAGAAATACAATGTTGAATGTTATGAACAAGAAATTTTCATTGTGGGGAGAGAAGACCTTTTTGAAAAGTGAATATGTCAAGTCTTCCCTCATAACCCATTTTACTTAAAATTTCAACAAGGTATTCCTTAGGAAGAGAAAACATACCTGAATCGTCATGTAGTTGCAGATGGTGTCGGATGGATTGTTCAGTTATAGTGACAGTTTTACCATCCACGGTTGATTTTATCATTGACATGGTCGACCCTTCGGTGCGTTCAGCATTTGTCCAGAAATCCACCAAGTGTTGTTGATATGCTTTCGGATTTACAGTTCAAGCAAAACTTGATGTATGAGTTCTTCAAGAATTGTACGATCAGACGAAAGTCTTTTGTGCCGTCTGGATTCTTTAGGAATGCACACATATTGTGAAATTCGGAGTATTTTAGAGTTGTTTGAACATCGAGAGATTGTAGAGTTGCCATTGTTGTTGATGTTATGATGTTTGATCGTTTGATTCGAGAGAAATAAGCAAGAATTTTTGTTACTGATGCAGGGTTTAGGATCGTGAGTTAGGGTTTATCGAGAGGATTTAGCAAATCGATGAGAAGATAATGCTAAACTAATCGACTTTAGCTATTTATATCTTACGGTTTATCCTGCAAAAATACTAAATTGTCCTTCGAATCATAACACAACGGCTATTTTCATGGGGGTTAGTTTGGTAATTTGATAGTTGAAAGACCAGTAGTGAGTTAAATGCCAGTAAGAAAATGTCAGTAGTATCTATGAACATCAGTAGTAACTAAGGATTTTGACATCAGTAGTAACTATTGACATCAGTAGTAACTAATGAAGTTCATTACTGACCTAACTTACAAGACCAGTAGTATATGTGGACACCAGTAGTACTGTCTTACCAGTAGTATTTGTGTAAATCTAATACACACCAGTAGTAGTGACCTACCAGTAGTATTTTGTGCACACGCCTACATACCTGTAAAGCAGTCCTACCAGTAGTAAAACACTTAAACAAATAAATAACTTTTTACAACAAAACTTTACACATGATTTTGAGTGGGAAGTTAATTTATTAAAATCATTCCAATACTGCTAACCAAGAATCTGAATCTTCCTACATCAAATGCTTTTGTAAAAAGATCTGCTAATTGATTGTCAGTATGAATTTTAACTACTTTGATTAACTTCTTTCATTGCAGTCTCTTATAAAGTGAAATCTTATTTCAATGTGTTTAGTTTTAGAGTGTTTTACTGGATTGTTCACAATGCTAATAGCACTTTGATTATCAATAAAAATAGGAGTTTTAAGGATAGAGATTCCAAAGTCTAGCAGCTGGTTTTGAATCCAAAGTACTTGAGCACAACAAGCAGATGCAGCTACATACTCTGCTTCAGCAGTTGATGTGGATACATTTGTTTGTTTCTTGCATTGCCATGACACCAGTCTTGATCCAAAGAATTGACATCCACCAGTAGTGAACTTTCTATCTTGACATTCACCTCCATAGTCACTATCTGTGTAGGCTATGAGTTCAAAGGGTGAATCATGTGGATACCATAGACCAAGTGATGGTTTGCCTTTCAAGTATCTGATTATTCTTTTGACAGCCTGCAAGTGTAGTTCTTTAGGTCTTGCTTGATATCTTGCACACACACAAACACTATACATAATGTCAGGTCTTGATGCAGTTAAGTACATCAAAGAGCCTATCATTGATCTATATAAGTGTTCATCTACATCCTCCCCCTCAGCATCAGGATGTAGGTGTTTGTGTGTTTCCATTGGTGTACTTGCACTCTTGCAGTCTTTCATATCAAATTTCTCCAAGATGTCTTTAACATATTTTGATTGGTTTATCAAAATACCATCTGTTCTTTGATTGACTTGAAGTCCAAGGAAGAAGTTCATTGGACCCATGGAGCTCATCTTGAATTTGATTTGCATGAGATTTTCAAACTCTTTACATAATGAATCATTTGTTGATCCAAAGATGATATCATCTACATAGATTTGTACCAAAAGTATATCATCTTTGACCTTTCTTGTAAACAGAGTTTTGTCAATTGCTCCTCTTTTGAAATCATTCTTCAGTAAGTATGATGATAATGTATCATACCATGCTCTTGGTGCCTGATGTAGACCATATAGAGCTTTGTCTAGTTTGAATACATAGTCACCATGTTTTGGATCTTCAAAACCTGGAGGTTGGCATACATATAATTCTTCTTCAATTTTCCCATATAGGAAAGCACTCTTTACATCCATTTGATAGACTTTAAACTTCTTGTATGAAGCATATGCTAGGAATATCCTAATTGCTTCAATTCTAGCAACAGGTGCATATACTTCATCATAGTCTATTCCTTCTTCTTGAGTATATCCTTGGGCTACAAGTCTGGCTTTGTTTTTGATCACTATACCTCTTTCATATTTCTTGTTTCTAAAGATCCACCTTGATCCAATGGCTCTTTTTCCTTTAGGTAGAGGTACAAGTGTCCAAACAGCTTGTAGTTTGAATTGAAGGAGTTCTTCTTGCATTGCCTCAATCCAGTTTGAATCCTTCATTGCTTGTTGAATCTTCTTTGGTTCATCCTGAGACAGAAAGCATTCAAACATACATTCATTAGCAATTAAACTTATATTACACATGTTTGCAGTTAGACTCTTATGTAATTTGCTTCTTGTCTGCATGCTTGAGTTCACATCACTAAGGACTTGATCCAGAGGATGATTCTTTTCAGTTCTAATGCCATGAACCTTATCAACACATAGTTGGTTTTCAAGATTGGACTCATTTGTCTCAGGAGATTGTTCCTCTTGAGGTTCTTCATTGTCATTGGTGTTTGGTTCATCATCATTTGCTGGTTCAAAGTTACTACTGGGATCAGTAGTATTTAAGTTATTACTGGGATCAGTAGTGTTTAGAGAATTTAGGTTATTGCTAGGACCAGTAGTATTTTGAGTACTATTACTGGTCTCAGTAGTATTTGAATTACTACTGTCTTCATTATCTGGATCACTACTGCTTCCAGAGTTTGAGTTATTACTGTCCTCAGTATTAACTGTGGGAACAGTATCAACTACTATGTATCTCATTTCTTCTTGACCAGAATTGAAAGATGATGTTCCTTCCTTTTGAGTCTGACAGTTTGAATCACCTGCATTTAAATCCATGTTAGTGTTAAAGGATTTGGTTAGATTGTCTATGTTAAATAGCCAATCTGGACCATTTCCTTGTTCATTTGGAACATTCTCATTAAAGGATACATTGATGCTTTCTTCAATTATCCTTAATCTTTTGTTGAACACTCTGTATGATTTGCTTTGAGTAGAGTATCCCACAAAGATTCCATCATCAGCTTTGCAGTCAAACTTACCAATTTGTTCTCTTGTAATCAGAATAGTACAAGGACAACCAAATGATTTTAAAAAACTTATGGACGGTTTTCTTTTGTTAAAAAGTTCATATGGTGTTTTGTAGTGTGGCTTAACTATTAATACTCTGTTCTGTACATAACATGCAGTATTAACAGCTTCAGCCCAGAAAGTGATTGGAAATTTTGAGTCTGCTAACATTGATCTTGCTGCTTCAATGATGGTTCTATTTCTTCTTTCAGCTACACCATTTTGTTGAGGAGTTCTAGGTGAGCTGTATTGCCTGTCAATACCTTTAAGATCACAAAAGTTAATTAGGTTAGTATTTTTAAATTCTGTGCCATTATCACATCTTATGGCTTTAACTTTTTGATCAGATGTATTCTCCAGTTTAACAATTAAGTTCTTGATGAGTTCACTTGTTTCATCTTTTGTCCTGAGAAAGAAAACCCATGTATATCTGGAAAAGTCATCAGTAATAACAAGACAATATTGTTTCTTTCCAATACTCATTACATTTGTAGGTCCAAAGAGGTCCATATGTAAGAGTTGTAAAGGAACAGAAATATAATTTACAATTTTGGACTTCTGAGAAGACTTATGTTGTTTACCTTTTAGGCATGCAACACAGTGATGATCACACATGAATTGTTTTTCTGGTAGTCCAATTACCAAATTCTTTCTTACTAAATTGTTCATTTTTTTAAAGTTTGTGTGACACATCCTTCTATGCCAAAGTTCTGATTCAGTAGTGTTTGCCTTGGATATAAAACAGTTGACCTCATTTGAAGAAATGAGTTCTCCCCCTATATCCAGGCAATACACATTATTTCTCCTTGGAGTTCTTAAAACTACATATTTTTCATCTAAAACAAAGTCAGGATAAAGAATGATGCACTCAATGTCTGTGAAAAGAATCTTGTTCTTTTTATCACATACTTGAGACACACTGACAAGATTGTATTTTAGCTCAGCTACATAAAATACATCATCAAAAGTGATTTTACCATTTGTAACAGTACCTTTACCTGTAATCTTACCTCCCTTTGGGTTCTCACCAAAGGCCACATACCCTCCATCAAATAACTTGAAATCTTTAAGAATTTACAGATTTCCAGTCATGTGCCTTGAGCATCCACTATCAATGTGCCATGTTCTACCTTCTTCAGGGATCTGAATGCTCTGCACAAGTAAGTAAAGGATTAGTTAATTTTGGGAACCCAAGCTTTATATGTCTTGGGTTCATCCTTTGAGAAATCAGATTTAGAACAGTTGACTTTAAACATTCTTGGTACCCATACCTTTTTAGTACTGGTGTGTTGTTTTACTACTGCCCTTTTTGATTTGGTACCGGTGTCTGAGTTTACTACTGATCTTGGTCTATACCCACGATGTTGAGCTTTTGAATACTGTACTACTGATGGACCAGTAGTATTTGGGTACTTACCATGTTTAAAATGACCAGTAGTGTTTTTAGCATTTGGTTTGGCAGCAATAGTATTTTTAAAATTAGGGTTTTTACCAGTAGTATTTTGGTACTGGTATCCAACAGCATTGTAATTAGGGTTATGACCAGTAGTAAACCTGTTAAAGTTTCTACTGGTGTTGGAAAAGTTAAAATATTGTTTATTTTGATTTGTTTTTTCATTATTTTTGAAATAATTGCTGTTCTTAGGGCTTCCAACTCTTTTATTTTGCACAAACCTTGGTGCATTTCTTCCAAATTTTGATGTTTCAAATTTTTGAGATTTTATTTTATTTACTACTGATGGACCAGTAGTATCTTTTAGCTTTTGTGTTTTTGCTTTTTCTTTAAAATTTTTAAATTCTTTAAAATCTTTACAGTTGATTGGATTGAAGTGACAATCCTTTGCTAAATGGTTTACTTTGTTGCACATAACACATCTTAATTTCTTATCCTTAGCACCTTCAGGTTTTCTTTGATCTAAGAGTTGATTTTTATTTCTTTCATTTCCCCTTCTTAAAATTTGTGGTATATTTTCGGCATTATATTTAGGAGAGTCTTCTTGACTTTGTGCTGTGTGAAAGCTTGTATCAATTGAGTTTGTAGATTCAGTTTGAAAAATTGTAAATTCAATTGAGTTTGTAGTTCGATCATCATCAGAAAAATCATTTGATTCAGATGTTTCATTATTAGATTCAGTTTGATCTTCATTTTTTAATTCATTTATGATTCTTTCTGAACTATCTTTAAGTGGAGGAATGAATTTATATGGAGGTGGTACAGCATGATATCCCACTCCATGCACAACTTTTTCAGTGGTTTGATTACTTGTTAGTTCATTGACAATTTGAGAGCTTCTTTCAAATTTTTTAATGGTTAATTTGTTTTGTTCTAATTCCATTTGAAATTCTTCTAGTTTGATCAAAGTTTCTTTTAATTTTAATTCAAGATGTTCTTTTTCATAAGTGGTTTGTAGTAGTTCTTCTTTTATTTTTTGATCAGTTATTTTATAAATTTTAATTTGATTTTCAAGATCAGCTATACAACCATTATATTCAATTCTTCTGTTTCTATTTAGAATCATCTCTGCAAGTGTTTCTTTATTTAGTTTTTCTAAATCTTTATAAGCTTTAATACATTCAGGAGTGCAAGATTTAGAAGGTACCTTAGTAGGAGAATCAGTGAAAGCCATGAGAGCTTGATTCTGTGCATGCTCCTCTGCTTGAAAGCTCCAGTCATAACCTTGTCCTTGTTGTGAAACAAGAGCAGTTGAGTTTGATCTTTTGTCTGGCTGAGGACATTTTTTAGCAAAGTGCCCAAGGTTGTTACAGTTGTAACATTTGACTTTAGTCTTATCAAATCCAGCCTTGTCACCTTTGTTGAAGTTTAGGTTTGTTCTTCCAGTCCTCTTTAAGAACCTTTTGGTTCTTAGACTCAGCATAGCCATCTGCCACTTAAGATCCATCTCTTCAAGGTCATCAGGATTCAATTGTTCCAAATCATCACTAATTAGTGCAGTATGCACATGACTAGTGAAGAAGGATTCTCTTGCAGCATCTTCACAATCTGCAGCCTTTGCTGTTTCTTGACCTGTTCCTGTACTAGACACAAAAGCAACATTGTTGGAAGATAAATTAGGAGTTTTAGAACTTACCTCAGATTCAAACACCCTAAGCTCATTGTACAATTCATCCATCTCCTTTTCTTCCAAAGCATCACCATGTCTATATATGACTGTGTACATGGACCATTCTTCTCCAAGAGATCTGAGAAATTTTCTGTTGACATCATCATTTTCAGGTTTCACACCAACTTGATTCAATTCACCAATGAGTTTGTTGAATCTATCAAAGGTTTGATATAGAGATTCATTCTTTTGGCCTTTGAAGTTTTCAAAGTCCTGCTTCAGTACAGACTTCATGTTTCTTTTTGTGCTTTTAGTGCCAACAAATCTCTTTTCCAGTGCCTGCCACAATACCTTTGCATCATCATATTCAACAAAGAGATGTTGATAGTCATTAGGAATGGCCAGTAGAAGAGTGCTTAGAGATTTGAGTTCGATTCCCCTGTCTTTCTTCTCATTTTCACACTTGAGTTTGTCTGCTTCTGTTGCAGAACTTGTTGCTTGACCAGGAATGGTTTTGTTTCCTTCAACAACAACTTCCCACATGGTATAATCAGTAATAAGCATGTATTGCTTAATACGATTCTTCCACATCCCAAAGTTATTGGGAGTGAGTATAGGGATTTTATTAGCTTGAGTGCTTTCATTGTTATCAGTCATGATTAACAATATGTGTGTTTTAAAGATTAAAACTTTTTGTTGTTCTTAAAGAATCGTAGATCTAGAACCAATAAGCTCTGATACCACTTGTCAGGATCGATTAACTATGAATGAGTTAATAAACACCTTTAGATCTAATTGATTATAGAAGTTACATCGGATTAACACTATATCAATATGATTAAGAACAATGAACTGTAAGAACAATATATGATAATATTAAGAACACAGTTTCACAAAAAGCTTCAATGTATATTATTGATTAACAATACACACGTACGTTTACAATTCGTAAGGAACTATATATAATAGTCCTTGAAGCCTAACTATTTACCCTAGTTATTCTAGGACTTGATTTACATCGAATAATAAAAGATATACATTGAATTACATTCTATAACTAACTCTGCGAAGATCTCGGACTTGATATGCTTCCAAAACGTGTACCAGTAGTAATACCAATCACTAGTAGTAAATATGCATCGTCAGTAGTAACTCTGGTGACCAGTAGTAAGTCCAAAATCAACGTCAGTAGTAACTACCATGATCAGTAGTATCCTCAATATGTGCTTGATCAGTAGTAACTTTAGTTATAGTTTTTACCAGTATCAACTCATCAGTAGTAAGTGTTTCTGCCCCATCAGTAACAACCATAGTCTTTATCAGTAATAACTATGATCAGTACTAACTGCAGCATCAGTAATAAGTTGAACTGTGATCTGCTCCAACATATACTAATAACAAAAAGTAGAAAACCTTTTGTTATTGTAAATTACACATGGTTCTAAAAAGCCCATTTTGGCTTCGCTATGTATCGCAAAGACTTAAGGCTTGATCATGCCACTACGCCTTATCTAAAACTTGGACATAAGGCTTGATGGTATGTTAAGTCCAACTTGCCTCAGTTTTTACCCGTCATAAACTCTGATTTTAAACCTATTAAATATATTGAGTCATATATGCCAAATATATACACATATTTAGTTATAAGAATCGTAATTATGTATTTTCTATCTTTTTTTGTATAATTATATATACATAATTATAATTGATATACAAATTTATCGCATTTAGTCACGCCTTGAAAAACGCCATGTTTTGTCACAGCTCGCCGTATCTTAAGACATGATGGTGCTGTCACGCCTTACATTTTTTAGAACCTTGAAATTACACGAGTATATGTCAATGACCAATTTTTAATTTATATTTATTTTCCTTCAAGAACACTGGAATTATTCATAATATAACTTACTAATATTTTTGACATATTGGAATAAAGGGAAGGGCTTTTGCATAAAAACGCGAAACACTTTGCGTGAATTTCCCCTAGTATGTTACAGATTTTAAATAACCGTAAATTATTAAAGTTACAGATTTCTCTCGCTCTTTCACTCGCCACCTCGTATGCCGATTTAGCGGCTTTCTGTTTGAATTTATACTCATTTTCGACATTTTCGCTAAAATCACACGAGTTACTTCCCGCGGTGCTGGACGAGTTTTCCGATTTACTTTGTTCATCTTATGAGATTGCCCGACGGGACACGATCTTGAATCATCTCCAGATAGTGCGGTATGTCTGGTGAGATCAACCGGATATACGGCCTCGGCCACATCTCATTTTGGATATTTTCTCAAAATTAGCGTCTTCTACTCTTTTTGAGTAAAAGCTTTTGGTGGTAACTGATTTATCATATTACGATTGCCTAACATGGGCCAACAAAACAAGTTCATTTTTCCCGCTTCTAGTTAAATGTTTTAAACTTATAATTACTAATTTACTACATTAAATATATTTGTTAAATTAGTTATATATAATATATTTCATTAACTGTACCTAATATATGCCTTTGGGCATGCGTTAGAAAAACTCTAATCATAAATATAATTTTCTTTATTTTGTATATCCCAAACAGTTCTCTCTTTGGTGTCCATTATGACTTGTGACCTCACCAATATATTGACCGTTTGGATGGGCCAAGGCCTGTACTTGGCCCATATCGATCTACTTTAGTCCATCGAGCCCAAACCTTAGTTGGCCCATTAGTATCCAAGCCCATTTGGACCAAAGCCCAAACCTTTGGCCCATACCCAACCAAATTGAACCCAATTGGGCCAAGCCCAATTCATGGCCCAATCTAAGTGGACCTAAGCCCAATAAGAGGCCCAAGTGGCCTAACCTAGTGGCCCATTAAGCCAATCTAGGCCCAATAAGCCTAACCCAATCCCATTTCATTTCATTTCATTTCGACCTATTAGGGACCAATAACCCAAATTCATTCGATGTCACAAAACATAAAACATAACATCAAATACATATCATTTAACTTATATCGTGTATAGAATCGCCTGTGTTAGCTTAGTCTAATCATTAGTTAAATTATTTAGGAAGCTAGGAGTCTCCAAAGGATTCCTCTGTCTTAAGTACGTGTCGCTAAGCTTTGCCAGGTGAGTTCACAGACCCCTTTTACTCTTTTAACTGTTTTATAAACTTTGGGGTGGAAAACATAAACATAAATTGCTACTGTTTTACTATGACTGTACAACAACTTTACATTTTCATTATCGCGTTGGCATGACAAACAATTATTATACCGGACTAAGGTTACCAGCAATCATTAGCTAGTGGATCTAGACCATGGATATGCAGATAGTACTATTGGCTGACACTCATCCTCCCAACATTATTTGATCATTACTTGGTTTATCCAAGACATCTTTCGGGAGTGTATATCCATAAAATAACAACATACTGGAGTTGAAGTGTTGATTGTGGACTTAGGGGTTGGTATATTAACTCAATAGACTAGCTACCTGTTGGGGATAACAGTTCATGCGATGTCAAACATAACAATTTGTTCAACACATTTTCATAAACATAACTAGTAATTGTAGATATTCTACAATTACACTTCACTTTTCATATTTACTTCTCATATCATGTGAGTGTTGAACCTTATACATTTTCAGTCATAAATCATTTTCATAACAAACACTTTGAGTAGCAAAAACATTTACTTTACCTTACACTTTACTTTAACCCTGTGGATTCACTCAACATTATTGTTGACCCTTTTACTATTTATGTTTTTCTAGGTAATTAGGTGCAGTGGAGTTTGGAGGATATGAGCACCGGGATTGTCGTGAGCCATGATTAAAACATTAAGTTTACGAACAATCATTTCATTTCAAACAATTTCTATTTTAGGAAACTTACTATTTTTGGAAACTTTCTACTTTTGGAAAGTGAAACAAACCTTTATTTTTCGTTATTGCGTGGTTGTTTGTTTACATAATTTTTGCTATGTTGTCATGAACGTTACACCTTCGTTCTTCCGCAAAACATTTTAAATGAAGTAAAACTCATTTTTGGCGGGGTGTGACAACGAGTGTTCCGATGGATTTACGGAGATCCATATTTGTAGTGCAAGTGTCCTATATTGGAAGGTTCTTGAGGGTGAGAACTAGACACACTGTGCATACAAAGAGACTTAACCCGGGGTAGGAGGTTATTATGTTTCAATACCGACATACTCCGAATGAGTAGTCAGTAGATTTTGTGCTACGTCCCCTAATGAATTGAAACAAATTCCTGTTGAGAGGAATTTGAGTGGTTGGTGGTGGCGTGCATTTGCTTTACTGGACCAGTAAAGTCTAGTGAAAAATTCAACGTATGAATGATCACCTATTTGTATGGTTGCCCGGTTTGTTGACGGTTTGGATGCACTCAAAGGTATGTTTTCTTAGATTTATGATGTTTTCACATCACCTTGCACTCACCTATTACTATACCCTAGACCTAGACTCTCATATTTACCAGTTGGCAGTAAAATATTTCCCTGGGAAGGTATGTCTTTTGAGGTAGTAAGTAACGAGAATTAAAAGAATTTGTAATAAACAGATGCTATCTTTACTAGGGAATTAGTAAAGAGATCGTTTACGGATATTACAACGACTTATAATTAACGTTACAAACATAAAACTTTTTTGATTTGGGTATTTTGTTTTGATTTTCTATATATTCTCCCCCTAGAAATAATAATTCCCTCCCTAGAATTAATATTTCTCCCCTCGACAAAGCAAAAGTATGAATAAGTTTTGAGATTTGAGGATGTACCTTATACATCGTCGGAGGGTTGAAGGAGAGTATTTACGGTGAAGCTTGATTGAGCTTTGTGCTTTCTTTTGAGATCGGGTTCTAAATCTGAGTGATTAGAAGCCATTTCTTTGAAGCTCGGGCCATACACTGAAGTGTGCATAAGCCATCTTGTTGAGACGCGAGTTATACACTGAATTGTGTATTCGTCATCTTTCCTGCAAAGCAAATCATACAACTTTTGGTACCCATATTTGTTTGGGTCCGATGGTGTTAGTGTTAGAATGATGCCATCGATAAGTTGTATCGATTTGATGTAAATATTAGGAATTCCAAGAAAAATTGAAACTCGATGTTTCACTTTCAAATAATTTCCGAGGAATTATTTGAGATTTTGGAGTTTTCGGAATCCATTTTTCTTTTAAGATCTTAGGTGTCTTAGAAACAAAAACATTTTTCACTGTTGTCAAAAAAATTAAGATTAGTTTTAGGTGCCAAAGCTAACAGATCTTTTCTCGTGTATGTTAAAGTTTTTGTCGTAGACATTGAATGCTTTGGAATCGAAGAATGTTTCTAAACATGTTTTGATTTAGACGAACAAGCTTCCGGAGATTGTGGTTTCACAAACAACTTTTTACTCTTTTGAAGTGAATAAGTTGTGAACCGTGAGACCTTTTTAGCAACAGGTTTTGAAGATGCACCGGTGTAAATCTTAATCGGAACTTGTGCCGTTTGTTTTCCTTTATTAACAATTTTATATTTAGAAAATTCTTCAACTTTGATTTTCAAACTATCGTTTTGAGTTTGTGACAAAGTAAGATCTGCTTCAAGAGATGCAATTTTATCAAGCAATTTTTTGCAGTGATCTTCAACTTTTTCCTTTTCAAGCGTAAGGTTGTTAATAATGGATGATTGTTCATCGATTTCCTTTTTGAAACTGTTTGTTATATTTTTGATATGTTCATTTAATTTTTGAATTTCAATGTCAGCCGTCTTCAACTGATCTTGGTAGTCTTTCATCTTGATGTCTGCGGACTTCATCCAGGTTTGCTCTCGATGTAATTGAAGCGCCAAGTCATTGATTAGCTTCTTGGAGTCGTCGTTCTCACTTGACACCGTTTTCATGTTTCGAAGGTTTGATATCTCAAGATTTTTTTCATTGATTATATGATTTAGTTGATTGATCTCACTGGTGTGAGCAACATGAAAAGATGACAATTGTTGTTGTAACTCTTGTGTTTTTTGTTGATTAGTGTTATTTTGATTGACTTGAGGAACAAGTGTTTCAAGTTGACGACGAAAAGTTGAATTTTCTGTTTTTAACTTTCTGATTTGTGCATTTGATTCATTAGTTATGTTTACTTGTTTTTGTAAACTTTGTTGTAATTCAGATATCTTGAATTGAAAAGCAGATTTTGACGTAAACAGCTGATTTTGTAATTCCTTGTTTACTTGTTCAAAAGTTTGCATTTGTGATAACTGAAGAGAACATTGACTTAAATCATTTAAAAGTTGTACTTTTTCAGATTCTAAAACAGTAATTTGTTTTGTCAACTGAGAATTCTCATTAATTTTACGTAAAAGCTTTTCATTAAATAAGGAATTTTCTGATTCATCAGTGTCTGAGTAAGATAAAAAGGAATCAAAATAAGAAGAGTATACCTCATTTTCAGCATTTTATGGAACAACCAGCTCATCCATCAGTTCAGTGGGCTTATTAGAATTTGATAAAAGAGAACCGATTATCTCAATTTCCTTGTTGGCATCTTCCTTGAATCTATCAGAACCCTCTGCTTTAGCTCTTGCCATTTTTGCGATTTAGTAGTGTTGATCGAGTTCTCGGGTTGAAATGTAGAAGATCTCGTGTATAAAAAGTGAAAATTTTCTTTTTAAAATTTGTATTTAAAAAATTTGATGTTAAAAACAATATTCATTTAAAACAATAAAAAAAAAAATTTTGATTTGTTTTGGGCTGCATTAAATTTTGAATTGTATATAGGTTAAAAATGATTTTTGGATTGAAAAGTATATTGGGCTATGAGTTTTGGGCTGCTGAAATCTGATTTTATCGAGATGTTGTATTGGGCTTAAACTCAATTGGGCTTGTACTCAGATTTGACGAGAACAATAGGCCGAGATCGGAAGCAGGCACGAATGAACAATCTGTAGTCGAAGCCGAAGCTGAAGTCGGAATTGAATCAAGATCAATTGAAGTTGAGCAGAGATCGATAGAGTCGACACGGAATAAAACAGGGAATCAAACACGAGCAGCAAATCCGAAATCAAGTAAATCAAGTAAATTAATTTAAACGGAATTCAAAGATCGATTCGTTTTAATTGATCGTTTTAAATGGAATCAGGTAAATGCATCTGATGCAGTCGAATTGATCGATTGAGGGTTCTGTTGGAGTCGGAATCTACAATTTGTTCGAGTCTGGAACAGTGATTTGGGCCGAGAACAATTGAAGCCGAAGCCGATCAATGAGAGTCGAACACTGTGATATTGACGAAGATTGTGATGTGCCGAAGATTATGTTCAGGCCGAGCAATGTCTGAGCTGAAGAATCTGGAGCCGGGAACCTGAGCCGAACACTATGACGAGCCGAACTCTTTGAGCTTGTTCTTGAGGCCGAGCACTTTGACGAAGAACACATGTACGTAACTTTCTTCAAAAACTCAATAATTTTGATCCTAGATTCTTCAATTCTTAACCAAAATCAATGATTTAAATCCCAAAACGTTAGAAATCAGTTTTCTAACAGTTTGATGCAATCAAACAACTCAAAACGGATCAAATCAGCCATCGATTTTGATTTTACAGTCAATATTTTGAATTTTCAAGTTTTTCACAAAAATCTCCAAATTGAGATGAATACTTGATGGATTGCAACGAAATTTGATTCTAAAGTACTTAGAATCAAACGAGGAATGCGATTATCCAATAAAATCAACGATTTCTAACAAAAAATTTCGAGATTAAATTTACAGCTCTTTTTCTTCAAAATCTTCAAAAACTTGCTAAATCTCTACTGTTTTGGATCGAATCTCTTGAGACTTTTGCTATGATACCAATTGTAGGTTGTGATTTCAAAGAACAATCAATGGATTAAGCATTAACAAGTAGAAATTAGGAAGATTTAGATTGAAAGGAAAAACTTGGACGTAAGGCTTGGATGGATAGGTTACAAAATAGGCAAAGGTTAGAGTAATTAGGTTACTACTAACTATTTATACCTAGACTAAGTTTAGACTAAATACAAAAATGATCCCTAGACTATTGGTTACAACATATGAGACCCAACAATCTCCCCCTTAGTAACAATAATCTGGGAGGCGTATCTTCGAAGTCTTCATCTTGAGCCAAAGTTGCACCTGGTAGATATGTCGTTGAATAATATTGTATCAGGAACAATTTGAGCTTTCTTTGCATGTGAAAATGAATACTTCTTGTAGCTTTTCAATCAACAAGATGTATTTTGAAGACTTTTGACTGAAGATACATATTGATCGACTAAAAGTAAGACCCATAATGATAGAGAGATTAACAGCGGAAGTCTTTTCTTGAAGTTTGTGGCTTTATGTCGATCTATGATTCTTGATAATTGTTGTTGAGGTAACATATTGATAAAGGTTCTCAAACAAACAACTATTTCTTCACGGGAGTTGGATTGAACATTCTGATATTTACTCCCCGGTGAACGAATTACCAAATTCAACTATGGAAGTTGTTTTATACCTTCGTTAGATCTTTGGTTTCTTGTTTACTCCCCCTTAACTGGTGCATATATCTTATTAATGTGGAGTAAACTGGGCTAACGTATCGATAATCTCCATAATATTGTAAGAAACTCATAAGTTTGTTCCCGCAGATTGAGCTTTAGAAGAATTTTTCTCTGAAAGTATCAATTCTTTATAAAAAGAATTTATGTAATGTATCTTCTTCCCTCATGATGAATAAGATTTATCTAATTTATCATGTAAAATGTGAAGTTCTGCGAGTTGAAATTAGGAAGAAACTTCGATTTAAGGAGAAAATATAAGTTGAATATGACGAAGCCCATTGATAAAAATGTGCTGAATAATGATATATTCATGTTTTGAATTAATCAATATACATCAGATTTTATCAGTTAAACCCTGACCGTTGTTGAAAATGCGAGAATACAGTCTAAGCTTTTTATCGTTTAGTTCCTTGACCGTTGTTGTTGATTGAAATGGTTGAGTATTTGTGAGAGAACTTTCTATGAATGTATCGATTTCTTCTTCTTCATAAATGTAAATCGACGAAATGTAGACCCATAGATAGAGCAGTCGGCAGCGGAAGTCTTTTTCTTGAAGTTGTGGCTTTGTCGATTTGTTGATGATCCTTGGTTCCTGGTATTTGTTGAAGTAGAAGCAGTGCGGTATATTGATTTGATATGGATATTCTAACCGTTGTTGATGATATTGGAGTACGGTCATAGAATCTCTTATCTGATATATTGACTGTTGTTGATGAGAATGGAGTACAGTCATCAGATCCTCTATCTGACATGGTGACTATTGTTGATAAGAATGGAGTACAGTCATCAGATCTTCGCACAAGAAAGTATCAGGGTAACCAAGGATCACATAGATTGCCTGTTAGCACGAGACTTACATGAACTGTGTGACCTACGTTTAGTGTTGGCTTTGATGTTAGCACTGGTAGGATTTCCATTCAATCATCGTGGAATACCAATATTTTTGGTGTCACTATGAATGTTCCGTCAATATCACAAGGATATGCTTGGTGGAATGCCTGTATCCTAGAGAAATTAAATTCGGTTCTAGACTCTATTTGTGGACAAACGAAGGCGAGGACTGGATAGAATTGTCCTCTTTTTCAATATCGACAATCTCCAAGTGAGATGTCGATAGCATATGAGCTGATCTTCGAGAAAAATGAAACAACGACTTTTTAAGAAGTACTTGAGTAGCTAAGGGGGGTTGTGCATTGCATCACTGGGTCCATGATGTCTTTTTCAATATCAGAGAGCAACATATGCAATCTGATAGAGACGTGGCTACCCGGCTTTTAATCGGTTTGGTAAGGGTTTTTCGTTTTCTTTAACCCTGTCACACCCTCCTCACTCAAGCTTACTTTTTCAATTTTCAACTACACCCTCGTTTCATTTTACCATGTGTTTAGCTGATTTGCACCCCATACTTCATTCCCCCTCTCAAATTTTATCTCAGCACACCCCTATCAAGATCCCGTGATACTTGATTATGCTCACCTAGACCTAGGGACCCTCAAAGTATGTCCTATATTGTAGGTGGCTCCTAGGGAAGATCATTCCGGTTATAGCAGATCATATGAGTTATTTGAGAGTGAACTATAACGCTCATGTGCAATTGATCAGCATTTACTATGTTACGTTGTAAGAATGATTCACATGGATTTTTCATCGGAATTCTTTATGTGTTTCCGGCATACGTTGTTGCCCTTTTGATTGAAAATTTTAGGCACAGCAACTTGAACAGTTTAGGTGATACCGGGCTCACATAGAGTGACCGTTAGCACACCATTTGATTCAATAGTCGTTTGCACCACAGTCGATTCAATTGTGTGACCTGCATTTAGAGTTGGCGTAATTTTAGCTCTAGCAGGATTTCCACTCAATCTTCGTGAAGCTCCAGATTGTGATGCTACTATGAGTGTTCCGATGAATTCACAGAGATTCATTTTAATAGTGTATGTGTCCTATATTGGAAATATTTGACGGTGAGATCTAGACACACTGTGCATTAAAATGAGACGTAACCCGGGGCAGGAGGTTAATGACTTCAATACCAACATACTCCGAATGAGTAGTCGATAGATTATGTGCTACGTCCCCTGATGAATTGAAACAAATTCCTGCTGAGAGGAATCTTAGTGGTTGGTGGTGGAGTGTAGATGCTTTACTGGGCCAGTTAAGTCTAATCAAACATTCAACACATTAATGATCACCTTTTTGTATGGTTGCCCGGTTTATTGACAGTTTGGATGCACTCAAAGGTGTGTTTTCTTTATGTTATCATGTTTTCACATCACCTTGCACTCACCTAGAACTATACCCTAGACCTATACCCTCGCATTTACCAGCGGCTGATAAATATTTCCCTGGGAAGGTAGAGCCGGTTTTGGCAAAACCATGGGAAAGTAAGTCTTTGATGTAGCAAGCAACAAGAATTAAAAGAATTTGTAATAAACAGATGCTATCTTTATTAGGGTTCTAGTAAAGAGATCGTTTACGGATATTACAACGACCTATAATTAACGTTACATACAAAAACAGTTTGATTTGGGTATTTTTGTTTTGTTGTTTTAAATCTTCTCCCCCTGGAAATACTAATTCTCCCCCTAGAAATAATATTTCTCCCCCTCGACAAAACAAAGGGATGTAAAAGTTGTTAGATTTGAAGACGTACCTTAAACATCGTCGGAGGAGTGAAGAAGAGTTGTAGCGGTTATGTGCTTTCTGGTTATCCGCGGTGGAGGATACCAAGGGTAGGGCCAACCGGGTTACGTGGGGAATGGGCATGGTGGGAGCATCATGGGCCACCACGGAGGTAGTTGCGATCAGTTCGGAGCCAGATTGTTGGAGCTGTTGTTGCGATTTGATGACTGTCCGGACGAATTGTTTGAGCTATTCGATTCGGGTCAATTGTTGTAACTCCGCTGCTGGTTATTGTTCCGGTTTCCTGATCGGTTTGAAGGTGGTCCACGCTATGGTCGAGATTGCCTAGAATCCCCGGTTGCCATGTTTGCCTCGGCTGGATTGGTGATAGCACTGTCACGTGCTTGTTGCCGGTTATGCTCGATTTGAAGCATGCTGCGGGCAGTGTCCCAATCCGGAAGGGTTTGATCGATGTACGCGGCTGCTGTGTCGTATTCGGGAGGCAGACCCCGAACAAGTTGAAGAACAAGACGTTGTTCGTTGACCGGGTTATCAACGTCATTGAGTTGATCCACCAGATCTTTGAGTTTTTGGCAATACTCATCGAGGGAGGCGGACGCACGGAGTGTGTGGTTTGTAAATTCGTGTTCCAAGGCGGCGGCTCGTGATCCTTTGTTGTTGAGAAAAATCTTCTTGATCTTCTCCCATGCTTTATAGGCAGTCGTATCGGGTTCGAGAACCCGAATAAGAACATCATCCGAAAGCGTACCATATATCCATTGAAGGACAATGGCATCAATTTCGGTCCATTGGGCAAAGGTGTCACTTGTGGCTGCTGGCGGTGGTGTACCGTCGATGTGTGCTAACCTACGATAACCTTGGGCATGCAATCGAAATAGCTTAACCCAAGAGGAATAGGAGACTTTAACACCGTCGAGTATGCGGACCTTCGACTGGATGTTGGTTACGGTATACACCGGGTGGAGTGGTTTATCAGCCATCGGAAACTACACAAAATTGTAGTTGCCGGAAAAAGGTGGATCGGAAAAAAAGGAGGTCGTAGCCGTCACAGGGTACCAGTTAGGGTTATGTTTGCTCTGATACTATAAAGACTTTTAGAGAAGATGTTTATTCTCATTGATTACTCAGAATATATATAGTGTACAATTAAACCTAATTACCTAACTTAGAAAATAATTACAAGGAAACAATATTAAATAAATATACAAAAGATATATACACTATATCGGCTAATAGTCTCAACACTTGGTGTAAATAATTCAGGCACAAAACCACTCACTCATACCATGAAGCTATTGGAGGAGTAATTGAGAGAAGACTATAAGGGGGCGTTTGTCATGACGTAATCTTCCGTAATGTAATTAATTTCGGATTGAATTCAATTCGGTTGTAATTAAATACGGTTACGCGTTTGGCTACCAAAATTTTGAGTTGGAATTCAAATCAATACTTATGCATTTTTTTAACCTTTTTAGATTCTTTTTTTAAATTTTGAGTTAAAGTTTCTTCGTGGGCACATTGGAGTAGATTAAGTGTTGTAAAAAAAATTAAAATAAAAAAACATACGAAAAAAAGAAGTGAAATGCGTTTTCAAATGAGTCGTCTAACGTGTTAACATCTAGATGTCTCAACTGTTGTGTACATAATTCGAGAAAGGGAGTTGATATTAGTACCACAAAAATTTAGTCATACATCACAACTATGCTTTAGTACAATTGTACAGACTGCTTCAAAACTTATACAGTGTGGTGGTGGAAGTAGTTTTTGTGGTATACACATCACCACCTTTCGAGAAATGATATTTAGTTCTACTATTTGGTAATACGCATAATCTTACCCACTTAATAGGTTGACATGTGTACTCTATTAATTCTCTCTTAATATTATCCCTTAATTTTGACACATATTTTCATCTAATAAGTAGGAATATGAGTAAGAACAAATAGTATGACTAAATACCATTACTCAAATAATCCAGGGACAAAACAACTCAGTCATACCATGAAGCTATTGGAGGAGTAATTGGGAGAAGACTATAAGGGGGCGTTTGACATGACATAATATTACGTAATGTAATTAAATCCGGTTGGAATTCAATTGGGTTGTAATTAAATACGGTTACGCGTTTAGCTACCAAAATTTTGAGTTGCAATTCAAATTAATACTTTTTCATTATTTTTTAATCTTTTTAGATTCCTTTTTTTAAATCTTATTATTTATCATTATTATTTTTTTTATTATTTATTATTTTTATTTTTTAAAACATTTATTTAATTTTATTTTTTTATTATTTTTTTAAAAAATTTAAATTTTATTTTATTTTTTAATAAAACTTGATTTTTTAATATTTGTAATATTTTTTAATATTTTAATATTTTTACTTTTTATTATTATTTTTTTTTAATTTTTGTAAATGATTTTAAAATATGAATCATATAAAATATAAAAATATTCATGGATTCTATTTCCATAGGGTGTAATTAAATTTTTTAGTTAACTAAACGACCGTAATTAAATTCATAGGGTGTTGAGACGGATTTCAATTACAACGAATATCGTATTTCGAAAATACGTCGTAATTGAATTACGAAAAGAAATGTTCATCCAAACGTCCATCCGTAATGTAAATGAATTAAAATTATGGAAGATTACGACGAATTACGTCAAAACAAACAGGGCCAAAGAGAACCAGTTCGGTTTTATGCCAGCAATGTACATGACTTAGGTACGTCATGGATTCTATTTCCAAACTAGACCTCTAAAACGAGTATACAACATGGCTCGATCTATAATAGGTACCAAAGTAATAGACTCAAATGGAATCAAGTCTTACACTTGCATTTGAAGCTAGGGGTAATTTGATCCATTAAAACAGTTTGAGGATGGTTTTTGGGAAATTGGCATATCCTTGATTCCAATCAATAGTTCACTTTTGGATTCGGATAAGTTGAGAGAATGTACTAAGGATTGAAACATATACCTCATGCAAAGGGCAAGTGGGTCTTCCCCTCCTACATTATTAGAGCTAAGATATATTAATTTGATGCATATTTATATATATTATTTAGTACTAATACAAAATTGTTTATATTATAAGTCACATTCAGACCCAATTACCCAATGGTTATTCAATTTGGGATTGTATATTGTAAAAATCTTCTAAATATGTAAGCCTAGTAGTGGGTATGGGTTTATACCACAACATTAGTTTTACTGGTATATTATTTGTTATCTAAATAACTACATTAGACAACACTATTTTATAGGAAATATTAACCATATGATCACACTAATCACATGTAGAGAGGGGCCCACCACATGACTAGGGATGGCAACAAGCATATGATGATCATCCACCCAACTTGAACTGTCGATGATAGACTAGATGAAGTTAAATAAGGTGAACACCGGATATGAATATATACTGGAGCGGATATGCATGACGTCTTTCACTCCATTGATGAATCCGCTTAACCTGGAATTAATTTTCACTATATTATATTTTTATATAGTTAAGAATATAATATCTATACATAACATAACCTTGAAGATAACTAAATTTGTACATATTACAAATTATGCTCTAAGGTTTAAATTATACCATGTTATGTTTTTTCTTTTTTTTACTTCTTTTTTTGCATCTATCAATTTTCTAAGATTAGTTATAAACTTTTTCTTTTTGGTTTGAACGTAGGTTCGTAATTATGTTTTATTTATATCTTCTTTTAAAAAACTATTTACATATGCAACAAAAATCATAAATTACATATAAAACTCTCATTCTTTCTTTATGAAATAAAAATTTTTCGACATCCAATGGATGTCCATTTACCCTCTCTAATCTAATGAATATTAATATGGACGGATGAAATAGTTTTAAGTGGATGGATGGATAAAATAATTTTAAATGAAGTGCAAGGATGGTGTTTCACATGGCTCTACGTCATGGTTTGCTTGATACATAGGGTCACACTACGACAACATATGAGCAGTGAGTGTGGATCCGAGTCATCGTTGTGGTGGTTGTGACTTGGCTTCCAGTTGGGTTACGTTGCCTGTTGGGATAATAAAACATGCAGAACTGAAATTAAAGCTGCTAAATTCATACAAGTGTATTAGCTAATACAGATGAAAGCATTAGTACTTATTATGTTTGTAGAAATGGTTGTATCTCATCTGGTATATCCCATTGCTACCTGTTGGAACAAATCACAGTTCAACTTATTACTGATGCTACAGTTAGTACTGATCATAGTTACTACTGATGAAGACTATGGTTGTTACTGATGGGGCAGAAATACTTAATACTGATGAGTTGATACTGGTGAAAACTATAACTAATTTACTACTGATCATGCACATATTGAAGATACTACTGATCATTAGTAGTTACTACTGACGTTGGTTTTGGACTTACTACTGATTACCAGAGTTACTACTGACGATGCATATTCACTACTGTTGATTGAAGTTACTACTGGTAAGCGTATTTGGAAGCATATCAAGTCCGAGATCTTCGCAGAAGTAGTTATAGAATGTTATTTAATGTATATCTTTTATAATTCGATGTAAATCAAGTCCTAGAATAACTAGGGTAAATAGTTAGGCTTCAAGGAATATTATATATAGTTCCTTACGAATTGTAAACGTACGTGTGTATTGTTAATCAATAATATACATTGAAGCTTTTTGTGAATCACTGTGTTCTTAATATTATTGTTCATTATTCGGTCAATATACAGTATTCTATTGTTCTTAAGATATTAATACAAGTGTTAATCCGCTGTAACTTCTTGTTATTAGTAGATCTGGGTTGACAATAACTTGTTTTGGTTATTCGATCCTGACAAGTGGTATCAGAGCTTATTGGTTCTAGATCTACGAATTTTAAGAACAACAAAAAGTTTTAATCTTTAAAACACACAAATTGTTAATCATGACTGATAACAATGAAAGTACTCAAGCAAATAAAATCCCTATACTCACTCCAAATAACTTTGGAATGTGGAAGAATCGTATTAAGCAATACATGCTTATTACTGATTATTCCATGTGGGAAGTTGTTGTTGAAGGAAACAAAACCGTTCAAGGTCAAGCAACAAGTTCTGCAACTGAAGCAGACAAACTCAAGTGTGAAAAGGAGAAGAAAGACAGGGGAATCGAACTCAAAGCTCTAAGTACTCTTCTACTGGCCATTCCTAATGACTATCAACATCTCTTTGTTGAATATGATGATGCAAAGATATTGTGGCAGGCACTGGAACAGAGATTCGTTGGCACCAAAAGCACCAAAAGAAACATGAAGTCTGTACTAAAACATGACTTTGAAAATTTCAAAGGCCAAAAGAATGAATCCCTATCTCAAACCTTTGATAGGTTTAATAAACTCATTGGTGAATTGAATTAAGTTGGTGTGAAACCAGACAATGATGATGTCAATAGAAAGTTTCTCAGATCTCTTGGAGAAGAATGGTCTATGTACACAATCATATATAGACAAGGTGATGCTTTGGAAGAGAAGGAGTTGGATGAATTGTACAATGAGCTTTGGGTGTTTGAATCTGAGGTAAGTTCTAAAACTCCTAATTTATCTTCAAACAATGCTGCTTTTGTGTCTAGTACAGGAACAGGTCAGGAAACTGCAAAGGCTGCAGATTGTGAAGATACTGCAAGAGAATCCTTCTTCACTAGTCATGTGCATACTGCACTAATTAGTGATGATTTGGAACAATTGAATCCTGATGATCTTGAAGAGATGGATCTAAAATGGCAGATGGCTATGCTAAGCCTGGGACCAAAAGGTTCTTAAAGAGGACTGGAAGAATAAACCTTAACTACAACAAAGGTGACAAGGCTGGATTTGACAAGACTAAAGTCAAATGTTACAACTGTAACAACCTTGGTCACTTTGCTAAAGAATGTCCTCAGCCAGACAAAAGATCAAACTCAACTGCCCTTGTTTCACAACAAGGACAAGGTTATGATTGGAGCTTTCAAGCAGAGGAACATGCACAGAATCAAGCTCTCATGGCTTTCACTGACTCTCCTACTAAGGTACATTCTAAATCTTGCACTCCTGAATGCATTAAAGCATATAAAGATTTAGAAAAACTTAATAAAGAAACACTTGAAGAGATGATTATAAATAGAAATAGAAGAATTGAATATAATGGTTGTATAGCTGATCTTGAAAATCAAATTAAAATTTATAAAATGACTGATCAAAAGATAAAAGAAGAATTGCTACAAACCACTTATGAAAAAGAACATCTTGAATTAAAATTAAAAAAAACTTTGATCAAACTAGAAGAATTCCAAATGGAATTAGAACAAAACAAATTAACCATTAAAAAGTTTGAAAGAAGCTCTCAAATTGTCAATGAATTAACAAGTAATCAAACCACTGAAAAAGTTGTGCATGGAGTGGGATATCATGCTGTACCACCTCCATATAAATTCATTCCTCCACTTAAAGATAATTCAGAAAGAATCATAAATGAATTAAAAATTGAAAATCAAACTGAATCGAATAATGAAACATCTGAATCAAATGATTCTTCTGATGATGATCAAACTACAGATTCAATTGATACAAGCTTTCACACAGCACAAAGTCAAAATGACTCTCCTAAATATAATGCAGAAAATATACCAAAAATTTTAAGAAGGGGAAATGAAAGAAATAAAAATCAACTCTTAGATCAAAGAAAACCTGAAGGTGCTAAGGATAAGAAATTAAGATGTGTTATTTGCAACAAAGTAAACCATTTAGCAAAGGATTGTCACTTCAATCCAATTAACTGTAAAGAGTTCAAAGAATTTAAAAATTCTAAAGAAAAAGCAAAAACACAAAAGTTAAAAGATACTACTGGTCCATCAGTAGTAAATAAAATAAAATCTAAAAAATCTGAAACACCAAAATTTGGAAGAAATGCACCAAGGTTTGTGCAAAATAAAAGAGTTGGAAGCCCAAAGAACAGCAATTATTTCAAAAATAATGGAAAAACAAATCAAAATAAACAATATTTTAATTTTTCCAACACCAGTAGAAACTTTAACAAGTTTACTACTGATCCTAACCCTAATTACAATGCTGTTGGGCACCAGTGCCAAAACACTACTGGTAAAAACCCTAATTTTAAAAATACTACTGCTGCCAAGCCAAAGTTTAAAAACACTACTGGTCAACCCAAACATGGTAAGTACCCAAATACTACTGGTCCATCAGTAGTAAAGTATTCGAAAGCTAAATATAACGGGTATAGACCAAGATCAGTAATAAACTCAGACACCTGTAACAAATCCAAAAGGGCAGTAGTAAAACAAAACACCAGTACTAAACAGGTATGGGTACCAAAAATGTTCAAAATTAATTGTTCTGAATCTTATTTCTCAAAGGATGAACCCAATACATATAAAGCTTGGGTTCCCAAACTTAACTAATCCTTTACTTACTTGTGCAGAGCATTCAGATCCCTGAAGAAGGTAGAACATGGCACATTGATAGTGGATGCTCAAGGCACATGACTGGAAATCTGCAAATTCTTAAAGATTTCAAGTCATTTGATGGAGGATATGTGGCCTTTGGTGATAACCCAAAGGGAGGTAAGATTACAGGCAAAGGTACAGTTACTAATGGTAAAATTACTTTTGATGATGTATTTTATGTAGCTAAGCTAAAATACAATCTTGTCAGTGTGTCTCAAGTATGTGATAAAAAGAACAAGATTCTTTTCACAGATATTGAGTGCATCATTCTTTCTCCTGACTTTGTTTTAGATGAAAAATATGTAGTTTTGAAAACTCCAAGGAAAAACAATGTGTATTGCCTGGATATAGGGGGAGAACTCATTTCTTCAAATGAGGTCAACTGTTTTATATCCAAGGCAAATACTACTGAATCAGAACTTTGGCATAGAAGGATGTGTCACACAAACTTTAAAAATATGAACAATTTAGTAAGAAAGAATTTGGTAACTGGATTACCAGAAAAACAGTTCATGTGTGATCATCACTGTGTTGCATGCCTAAAAGGTAAACAACATAAGTCTTCTCATAAGTCCAAAATTGCAAATTCTATTACTGTTCCTTTACAACTCTTACATATGGACCTGTTTGGACCTACAAATGTAATGAGTATTGGAAAGAAACAATATTGTCTTGTTATTACTGATGACTTTTCCAGATATACATGGGTTTTCTTTCTCAGGACAAAGGATGAAACAAGTGAACTCATCAAGAACTTAATTGTTAAACTGGAGAACACATCTGATCAAAAAGTTAAAGCCATAAGATGTGATAATGGCACAGAATTTAAAAATGCTAACTTAATTAACTTTTGTGATCTTAAAGGTATTGACAGGCAATACAGCTCACCTAGAACTCCTCAACAAAATGGTGTAGCTGAAAGAAGAAATAGAACCATCATTGAAGCAGCAAGATCAATGTTAGCAGACTCAAAGTTACCAATTACTTTTTGGGCTGAAGCTGTTAATACTGCCTGTTATGTACAAAACAGAGTATTAATAGTTAAGCCACATCATAAAACACCATATGAACTTTTTAATAAAAGAAAACCTTCCATAAGCTTCTTAAAATCATTTGGTTGTCCTTGTACTATTTTGATTACAAGAGAACAAATTTGTAAGTTTGACTGCAAAGCTGATGATGGAATTTTTGTGGGATACTCTACTCAAAGCAAATCATACAGAGTGTTCAACAAAAGATTAAGGATTATTGAAGAAAGCATCAACGTATCCTTTAATGAGAATATTCCTAATGAACAAGGAAATGGTCCAGATTGGCTATTTAACATAGACAATCTAACCAAATCCTTTAACACTAACATGGATTTCAATACAGGTGATTCAAATTGTCACACTAAAAAAGAATGAACATCTTCTTTCAATACTGGTCAAGAAGAGATGAGATACATAGTAGTTGATACTGGTCACACAGTTAATACTGAAGACAGTAATAACTCAGATACTGGGAGCAGTAGTGAGTCAGATAATGAGGACAGTAGTAATTCAAATACTACTGAGACCAGTAATAGTACTCAAAATACTATTGGTCCAAGCAATAACCTAAACTTTCAAACTACTACTGATCTCAGTAATAACTTAAATACTACTGATCCCAGTAGTAACTATGAACCAGCAAATGATGATGAACCAAACATCAATGACAATGAAGAACCTCAAGAGGAAAAATCTCCTGAGACAAATGAGTCCAATCTTGAAAACCAATTAGTTGTTGATAAAGTTCATGGCACCAGAACTGAGAAGAATCATCCTTTGGATCAAGTCCTTAGTGATGTGAATTCAAGCATGCAGACAAGAAGCAAATTACACAAAAGTCTAACTGCAAACATGTGTAACATAAGTTTAATTGCTAATGAATGTATGTTTGAATGTTTTCTGTCTCAGGATGAACCAAAGAAGATCCAACAAGCAATGAAGGACTCAAACTGGATTGAGGCAATGCAAGAAGAACTCCTTCAATTCAAAGTACAAGCTGTTTGGACACTTGTACCTCTACCCAAAGGAAAAAGAGCCATTGGAACAAGATGGATCTTTAGAAACAAGAAAGATGAAAGAGGTATAGTGATCAAGAACAAAGCCAGACTTGTAGCACAAGGATACACTCAAGAAGAAGGAATAGACTATGATGAAGTATATGCTCCTGTTGCTAGAATTGAAGCAATAAGAATTTTCTTAGCATATGCTTCATTCAAGAAGTTTAAAGTCTATCAAATGGATGTGAAGAGTGCTTTCCTATATGGGAAAATTGAAGAAGAAGTATATGTATGCCAACCCCCAGGATTTGAAGATCCAAAACATGGTGACTATGTATTCAAACTAGACAAAGCTCTATATGGCCTACATCAGGCACCAAGAGCATGGTATGATACATTATCATCATACTTACTAAAGAATGATTTTAAAAGAGGAGCAATTGACAAGACTCTGTTTACAAGAAAGGTCAAAAATGATATACTACTGGTGCAAATCTATGTAGATGATATCATTTTTGGATCAACAAATGATTCATTGTGTAAAGAGTTTGAAAATCTCATGCAAATCAAATTCAAGATGAGCTCCATGGGTCCAATGAACTTCTTCCTTGGACTCCAAGTCAATCAAAGAACATATGGTATTTTGATAAACCAATCAAAATATGTTAGAGACATCTTGGAGAAGTTTGATATGAAACACTGCAAAAGTGCAAGTACACCAATGGAAACACACAATCACCTACATTCTGATGCTGAGGGGAGGATGTAGATGAACACTTATATAGATCAATGATAGGCTCTTTGATGTACTTAACTGCATCAAGACCTGACATTATGTATAGTGTTTGTGTGTGTGCAAGATATCAAGCAAGACCTAAAGAACTACACTTGCAGGCTGTCAAAATAATAATCAGATACTTGAAAGGCAAACCATCACTTGGTCTATGGTATTCACATGATTCACCCTTTGAACTCATAGCCTACACAGATAGTGACTATGGAGGTGAATGTCAAGATAGAAAGTCCACTACTGGTGGATGTCAATTCTTTGGATCAAGACTGGTGTCATGGCAATGTAAGAAACAAACAAATGTATCCACATCAACTGCTGAAGCAGAGTATGTCGCTGCATCTGCTTGTTGTGCTCAAGTACTGTGGATTCAAAACCAGCTTCTAGACTTTGGTATCTCTATCCTTAAAACTCCTATTTTTATTGATAATCAAAGTGCTATTAGTATTGTGAACAATCCAGTAAAACACTCTAAAACTAAACACATTGAAATAAGATTTCACTTTATAAGAGATTGCAATGAAAAGAAGTTAATCAAAGTAGTTAAAATTCATACTGACAATCAACTAGCAGATCTCTTCACAAAAGCATTTGATGTAGGAAGATTCAGCTTCTTGGTTAGCAGTATTGGAATGATTTTAATAAATTAATCTCTCACTCAAAATCATGTGTAAAGTTTTCTGTTGTAAAAAAAAATATTATTTTTAAGTGTTTTACTACTGGTAGGTCATTACTACTGGTAAACAATTGTACTCACATATACTACTGGTCTCTAGAATGGTGGTTACTACTGCTAGGGTTGGTAAATTAGGTCAGTATTAAAATTTTATTAGTTAATACTGATGTCTACAGTCACTACTGATGTTAAAATCCTTAGTTACTGCTGACGTTCGTAGATACTACTGACGTTTTTCTACTGGTATCTAATTTACTACTGGTCTTTAAATTGTTACATTACCAAACTAACCCCCATGAAAATAACCGTTGTGTTATGATTCGAAGGGCAATTTAGTCTTTTTGCAGATCAATTCGTAAGATATAAATAGCTGAAGACGATTAGTTTAGCATTATCTTCACATTCGATTTGCTAAATGCTCTCGATAAACCCTAACTCACGATCATAAACCCGGCACCAGTAACAACATTCTTGTTTGTTTCTCTCAAATCAAACGATCAAAACTCCTCAAAATACATAAGCAATGGCAACTCTACAATCCCTCAACGTTAATACAAATCTCAAATACTCAGAGTTCCACAAGATGTGTGCATTTCTACGCAATCCAGACGGAACGAAAGACTTTCGTCCAATCGTACAATTCTTGAAGAACTCATACATAAAGTTTACATTAACTGTAAATCCGAAAGCATATCAACAACACTTAGTTGACTTCTGGACCAATGCTGAAAGAACTGAAGGGTCAACTATGTCTATGATCAAATCAACCGTGGATGGCAAAACTATCACTATAACAGAACAATCCATCCGACATCATCTGCAACTACATGACGATGAAGGTATGTTTTCTCTTCCTAAGGAACACATTGTTGAAATTTTAAATAAAATGGGATATGAGGGAAGACTTGACATTGTCACTTTCCAAAAAGGTCTTCTCTCCCCACAATGGAAATTTCTTGTACACAATATTCAACATTGTATTTCTCCCAAAAGAAGTACCTGGAATGAGTTTAACAAATCAATAGCATCTGCTGTTGTTTGTTTATGCACAGACCAAGTCTTCAATTTTTCAAATATGTTTTTTGAAGGAATGTTGGGAAATCTTTCTACTTCAAAATTTTTAATGTATCCCAGATTTCTTCAACATGTTTTAAATTATGAATTACAAAACTTGTCAACTCCTAAAAACATCTTTATAACTCCAGAGTTGAACAAGAAAGTTTTCTCAAACATGAGAAAACAATTTAAATTTTCGGGCAAGGAAACCCCTCTGTTTCCTAACATGATCAAAGATCAACCACATTTTGGAGAAGGTTCAATCTAAGATACAACCCCAATTGAACCTCAACCCACTCCATCACCCCCAAATGAAACCCAAACACAACCCCAAATAGTCACTCAATCAACCACCCAATTAGATGTCATGAATGTGTCCCAGGAACATGAAATAAATCCTCAGAGTGCTACTCTTCACTCTGTGGAAGACCTACCAAATGTAACCCAAAACATATCCACCATTTACAAAAGGAAGAAAACTTCCTTCAAGGACACCAGGGGAAAAATTGAGTCACACCCCAGGCTTAAAGAGTTGACCTCACAGGAGGAGAGAGGTCATGAGGAAAGGGCTCTCACTACTGATGTCCCAAAGGTGGGTGCACAGGACAGTGAGAACATCAATAGGACCCAGACCTCGGCAACTCTTAGTGATGACTCCTTTGAGGAAGCACTAAGAGGACCCCGGTGCCAAGAAACCAAACGGCGGGGCACTACTGCTTCTTCTAGGAAGAAGAGAGTGTCCAAACAACCCATTTCATCACCAAGAAGTGATGAGGGTAGAACTGAAACCATTGATTTGACGGAAAGGATGGAAAACCTTAAAGCCAATGTACCTGTTAGTGAGCCCGATGATCTTGCTAGATGGAGTGAGGGCAGTATTAAACAAACACAATTGACGGATAGGTTGGAATACCTTGAATCCACTGTACATAACTGCCTTACATATCTCACCAATCAAGGAAAAACAATGACATACATGAATAAGCATATAAATACCATCAACAAAAGAATGAAGATGTATGAGCACAGGCTTCTTCAACAAACAAAGATCATAAGGAAATTGAAAAGGAAGATTGCTAATAGTGAAGCTCCACCAGTTGAGCTCACTAAGGGGGAGAAGGACAACATTCAAAGTATGATAGATGAATCCATTGCAGCAGCAGCAACTTCTCTCCTCAATCTCAAAGAAACAAAAGTTGATGAAGGCCAGGTTAATGATGAAGGCCGAGAAACGATGAATATTGATGATGAGGCTACTAATACTGCTCCTATGGAAGAACAAGCTCAACAAGAAGTATCATTAGTAACTCCTAATACTACTGATGTTATAGCAGTAGTAAATCAAGAAGAGGAAACAACTGCACCAAACACTACTGATGCCCTATCAGTAGTAACTCCTGAAGTCACACCAGTAGTAACTACCTTGGTTACTACTGAAGAGGAAGAACAAGAGATTCCAGAGTTAATTGAAAGAGAACGTTATGTCATCATCACCAAACCACCAACACCTGATCAACCACTTATCATACCTGACATTGATGATAATATGAACTGGTTTGAAGTAGATGAATGCACACTTCCTCAACATCCAAAGATTCTTCCAGAGAATGAACTTAGATTGTTTTCTCCATCAATAATAATCAGAGGTATCCCAGATATGAAATATATTCCACCTCCACCTTCAGCTTGTATTGGAAAGGGAAAAGAAATTTATAATGAAGATTACCCTAACAGAGCACTAGGTCACCACATGGTGAACAAAATCCATCTTGTCAGAGCTGAAAAACAATCAAGATGGAAGGTGAAACACAAGAGATACTTAGAGAAAGTGGCTATGTATCAAGCTCTTGAAGAAAAGAAAAAGGCTGAAAAGAAAAGATCAAAAACTCAACAATCTCAAGAAGCTGAAATACCTGTTCAAATAAAAGATGTTCAGATAGAAGCTCAACAAGCAGAATTTAAAAGACTTAGAAAAGTTAAAGAAGAACATATAAACTGTCTTGAAGATCTGGTATCCGAATGTAAACGAACAAAAAGTGAATTAACAGATGATGTGTTTGAAGAGAAGACAAATATGATTGAATTTCTGAAATCAAAAGGGCACAGTGCAAAGTCCTTTGGCAGAATGAAGATGATCACAATTATAGAGAAATATTGTACTGCCAAGAAGAAAGAATTGGCTGAACAAGAAGCTGAAGAAGAAAAGAAATCAAAAGCTTTAATCCTAATAAATCCAAAGTCAATTCAAACTGGTAGTATATCAACTACTGGTGAATCCTCAACTCCCCAAACCAAGAAAAGAAAGGTTCCTACTCAAGAACAGAGTGCTCAAAAGAAATCAAAGACAGAACAAATTATTCCTGTTCTTGAAGTACCCGTTGCTCCCCTTCAAAACAATCCAATCATCAATTGGAGAGTTATGCCTAATAATGTAATAGAAATTATAAGGGAAGACAAAGCTGTTCAAAGATTTACTGGATGGTTACCATTGATTAGATCCTGTACAAGAAGTGATGTAATCAAACTTCTAATCATTGGAAAACCAAGAATGACAAAGAAATCATGGAAAGATTCTGGTGCTGGTTATTAACAAGAATGATTGATGCTGCATTTTATCCAGATAACTACCCAGAACTATTTAGAAATCCAGAAAATGTGTATGCTTGGAATGTACTCCCAACTGCAAATATGTACTTCTTTGAAAGATCAAGCAAAAACTGTGAGCTTTATTTATATGAAAAAGAATATCCACACTCTGAAAAGGTCATGTATCAGATATTCACAAACTCCGTGATGAGACCATATGATGCTGTAATGTTCCAGAATAAATTGAACTATTTTACAAAGAAAAACAGCAAATACATCATTGAACAAAGAAAGCAACAGAATCAAAGAACCCTAGAGAAAAGAAAGAGGGAAGAAGAAGAACAAAAGAAACTTGAGTAATTCAGAAAGAATTAACAAGTTTAGGGGGAGATTGTTGGAACAAATCACAGTTCAACTTATTACTGATGCTGCAATTAGTACTGATCATAGTTACTACTGATGAAGACTATGGTTGTTACTGATGGGGCAGAAATACTTAATATTGATGAGTTGATACTGGTGAAAACTATAACTAATTTACTACTGATCATGCATATATTGAAGATACTAATGATCATTAGTAGTTACTACTGACGTTGGTTTTGGACGTACTACTGATTACCAGAGTTACTACTGACGATGCACATTCACTACTGGTGATTGAAGTTACTACTGGTAAGCGTATTTGGAAGCATATCAAGTCCGAGATCTTCGCAGAAGTAGTTATAGAATGTTATTTAATGTATATCTTTTATAATTCGATATAAATCAAGTCCTAGAATAACTAGGGTAAATAGTTAGGCTTCAAAACTATTATATATAGTTCCTTACGAATTGTAAACATACGTGTGTATTGTTAATCAATAATATACATTGAAGCTTTTTGTGAATCACTGTGTTCTTAATATTATAGTTCATTGTTCGTTCAATATACAGTATTCTATTGTTCTTAAGATATTAATACAAGTGTTAATCCACTGTAACTTCTTGTTATTAGTAGATCTGGGTTGACAATAACTTGTTTTGGTTATTCGATCCTGACACTACCGATATAGGATTTACTACTGATTTCAAAAGTTGATATTGAAATGCTTGTTACTACTACTCAAGAGTTAATATTGATCAAGTAATGATGCTTAGAGATTACTAGAGGTGAGTAGTTAATACGGCTAATCGATTACTACAGATAAACAAAGTTTCTACTGATCACACATTACTACTGGAAGTTCAAGGTTAATGTTGCAGAAGTTATTTAAGGAATTTATCGAGTCTGTGATCTTAGGATGTTTGTTTAGAATTATAAATTTTTATTCAAGTTGATTGTAATCTAGTCCTAAAATAACTAGATCATTGTAAATAGTTCCTTATAAATTCTAAAACATACATGTGTAATGTAACTCATATAATCAATATACATTGATGAGCTTTTGTATTTATTAACTGTGTTCTTATTGCATTCATAATTCCAGTTGTTATTGAATATTCTTGTAATCACAATATTGTTAATCCGCTGTAACTTCTATTTGTAAGTATATATGAGATTAAATAACAATTCTTATTGTTATTCGATCCTAACAAGTGGTATCCGAGCTTTAAGTTCTAGATCTACGAATCAAGAATTACAAAAGTCTTCAATAGCTTCGATCCACGAATATCACTATGTCTGATTACAATGAAAGCAGTCAAGCAAACAAGATCCCAATGGTCACTCCCAATAACTTTGGGATGTGGAAAAACATGATTACGCAATATATGCTTATAGCTGATTATTACATGTGGGAAGTTGTTCAAGAAGGAAATCAAATTTTCAACAGCAGTTCTGCAGGACCATCAGACAAAGAAACCAACAATAGATTGCTTTTATAAGGCTGGTGCTAACAATGACGCAATTGACGCTATTAGTTTTTGTCAAATAAGTCACATCAGCTCACACTCCAACTTATATTCAACTGACATACATATGTCATCAATACAACTTCTCATCAGTTTTTTGGGTCCCAGTATTACAAAATATATACAAAAAAAAAAACCAAATACTTATTAAATTTCATTGGGGCCCCATCATGTTAGCCTTTCTACTCTTTTCCTAGAGGAAGAGTTTCAACGACGGATAAAAAGTGATGTGTGATTCCAATGGTGGGAAGCTGTCGATTAGGGAGAAGTGATCACCGAAGAGTGTCATTGGCACTTGTATAATGACACTGAAATCGAATATATATCATACTATTGTATGCTCATATTTGAATGATTAACCCAAAAGCCTCGTACCCAAACACTTTTTTTGTATTTATTAGTTATATAATATAACTAAAGGACAACAAAATAATTAAATAAATATACTATTCAATAACAAACTACTTTGTGGTGTAATAGTGGTAGGGACTTTCGAATAACTTATTCTTAGAAATTACAGGTTTGATATCTCACTGGATATATATATATATATATATATATATATATATATATATATATATATATATATATATATATATATATATATATATATATATATATATATATATATATATATATATATATATATATATATATATATATATAAATGAGTTCCGTTGAAAATTAATATATTGGGTGAGAATGCGAGAATAGATCTCATCCGTTGATTAGGGCGGATTTGGGGCTCACGGCCCAACAAAGTCTGTCGCGCGGCACAGGGGGGCACATGTGCCCTGTTTAATCATCGATGATTACTCCACGATTACAAAAATTCTCACATTCTCACCATTTTTTTAATTCTCAAAGGAACCCTCCCCTATACATACATACATATATATATATATATATATATATATATATATATATATATATATATATATATATATATATATATATATATATATATATATATATATATATATATATATATATATATATATATATATATATATATATTGGATGGTTTGGGAAAGTTCAAATAAATGACTACGATAATAATTAAGTCGCATACATCACAAGTATAACTTTTGACAGCTTTATAACCAAAATATTTTATAAAAAAAAAAACTATTCAATAGACTGAGCACCTAACCTGACCGAGTCTGGTTTCCGCGAAAGGCAAGATGAATCAAGTGGGAGATTTATTTTTAACTTATTCTTAATCTTAAAAAATTATCCCATGTTTATTTAGAATATTCGAATATGTTGTGTATATCCGAACCAACCACTCAACTTTGCCAATTGGCCAAGCTCCTGCTAATTACAATCACGTTTTGTCGCTAACTTACTAACACAACAACCATAAGTGGGTGTTTATTTAATATTCGAAGAGTTTATGTGTTAAGCTTACTAGCATTGAACTGGTGCAACACAATGGAAATTATAAGTTTTCTTACTATACAAGCCATTTTTGTTTACTGGGATAAACGTTTTTCGAGTTTATCGTTTTGTATAATTATATGTATTTTTATAATTTATAAAAGAAAAATGATATCTATTCCTACAATTTATTCATAATTATCTTCATATCCACTTGATAATATAACATTTGTAAGCCACTAATTTTCTCTATTAATATTATCTCTTAATTTTGACATATTTCTTGATCTAAGACCGCTGCCAACAATGAAATCAGCGCCATGTCAGCTTACACTCGGACCAACATTAAACTGACATACTGATGTAGGGTAAAAGGACGATAGAATAGATTAAATCCGTTGATTCAAGTGAATATCAGATTAATCTAACTCAAGACACGTTGATTCAAATGAATGCCGTAAATTGGTCTTTAAAACTTGTTCTAACACAAAGAACACAATTTCGGGAGAGAAAAATACAATTTTCTGAAAAAGTTCAACTTTTTTCATATAACATTCAACATTTTTTCATTTACAATGCAAATGACTTATATAAGTCAAATAAAATATCACCTAACAATAATTACTTCAAGAAGAGTTATTAAAATGAAAAGACAAATGACTCTAAAAGTCTAATTAATAAGCTAAATTAAAACTATCACTTAAAAATAATTATACCCCTTAACTTCTCATTACTCCCATTATACTATTAATGACTCCACTTTAATTATAATGTCTCTATTCTCTAACCCACACCAACCTTACACATCCATGCATGTATCACTTCCACATCCATGCATTTATCAACAACCATCCACATCCATGCAATAATCCATGGCCACATCATGCGTGCATCATTACTGATGTAGGTTAATAAGAGGATATAATAGATTGACCCGTTGAATTTACGAATATCGGATAATCTAACTAAAAACACGTTGATTTAAAGAATACCGTGGATTGGACTGCAAAACTAGTTCAAACATAAGAACAATTTTGGAAGAGAAAACTATTTTCTCAAAAGCTTCAACTTTTTTTCATATAACATTTAACCTTTTTTCATTTACAATGCAAATGACTTATATAAGCCAAATGAAACATCACCTAACAATAATTACTTCAAGAAGAGTTACTAAAATGAAAAGATACATGACTCTAAAATTCTAATTAAAAAGCTAAATTAAAACTATAACTTAAAAATAATTATACCCCTTAACTTCTCATTACTCCCATTATACTTCCAATGACTCCACTTTAATGATAATGTCTCCATTCTCTAACCCACACCAACCTTCCACATCCATGCATGTATCACTTCCACATCCATGCATGTATCACTTCCACATCCATGCATTTATCAACAACCATCCACATCCATGCAATAATCCATGGCCACATCATGCATGCATCATTCCCTCTCTCTTCGAAATGAATTGTCCTCAATTCAACTTGTTCACCATCAATTAGAAATGGTGAACTTACTTTTATGTTTACATGTGCAACCATCTTCTCTTTTGGTATAAACAAATTCCAACCAATCTTGAAATCTCTAACTTGGTGTATGTGACCAACAAGTATAAAGATCACATATGCCTCCTTATGATAGCATGCCAAAGGCTGAAAATTCGTGGTGCTTGTGATCCTTGGTTCTCAAAGTTGTGAACTTTTGCAACGATTTTTTAATTTCAACAGAAACCATTTCTTCAATCATATTATTCCCACCAACAAAATTTATTTCATCACCAACGAAACATCTTCTTTCAATAAAATCTGCTTCGTCATCGGTATCGTAGATGGGATCAGAATCATAAATTGAATTCGTCTCATCATCCACTTCTTTCAAATCATAAAATTAACATGTTATCAATGTCATTTTCATGATCATAGAAAAATTCAAAGTTGTAGATGTAGGTGTTCTCATCTACTTCATCACCATCTTCAAATTGTAGTGTACGTAACATGATATATTGTTTTTTCGTATGATTTTGAATAACAATTCGGGGTAGGAAAATAACACCAAACTCAACAGGTATTTGGGCTCTGATACCAACTGATGTAGGGTAAAAGGACGATAGAATAGATTGACCCATTGATTCTACAAATACGGGATAATCTAACCAAAAACACGTTGATTCAAAGAATACCGTGTATTGGCCTTTAAAACTTGTTCAAACACAAGAACAATTTTGGGTGAAAAAAACTATTTACTCAAAAGCTTCAACTTTTTTTTTCATATAACATTGAACTTTTTTTCATTTACAATGCAAATGACTTATATAAGCCAAATGAAACATCATCTAACAATACTAAATTCAAGAAGAGTTATTAAAATGAAAAGACAAATGACTAAAAAAGTCTAATTAAAAAGCTAAATTAAAACTCTCACTTAAAAATAGTTATACCCCTTAACTTCTCATTACTCCCATTATACTTCCAATGACTCCACTTTAATGATATTGTCTTCATTCTCTAACTCACACCAACCTTCCACATCCATGCATGTATCACTTCCACATCCATGCATTTATCAACAACCATCCACATCCATGCAATTGTAACACACCGATTTTTCAAAACAATTTAAACTTTTTAAATAACAAGTTTAACATTTAAAAATCCACAATATCCAAAATATGGTTTGAAATAAAACATTTGAATAATTAGAGAGTGTCAAAACCGGTCTTATAAATATATATCGAAAACAATAGTCTATGGAATCAAATGGTACACCGAGCTAATCATCCAAATGCTATCACTACGGGCCGCCTAATCTTTTGCTCCCGAACCTGAGTACATAGTCAAAGTAAACGTAGTACGTGAGACAAATATTGTCTCGTGAGAAACATGGGTTTTTGACCCGGTTAGTAAATAATTTGCAATAAAATAATAATTAAGTAATTATCAAATTGCACATAGTCAATCAATCTCTAAGGCTTGCCATAAGCCAATCACATACGTAACGGGCCTCCCCGAAACAACTCCCCCGATATGGGTTATCTAGGTAAACTCCCCCGTTTCCGGGTTATCTATTTGCTCCCCCGATTTCCGGGTTATCTCAAACTCCCCCGATTTCCGGGTTATCTATTTCTCGACATACTACTCTTGCGCACGGTGGTACCGCCCCAAGTAGTAGTCACTAACTCCCCCAACTTGTGTGGGTTATCTAGGATCCAATCGATTAGCTACCACATAACAAATCATCAACTTGGGTCAAAGCCCATATCACAACTCAATCATACTAGTGGTAACTAAGCAATAAATTCACAATACAATTCAATTCATTTCAATTCAATTAAATTAAATTCATACTCTATCAATTCAATCTTTTCTTTATTAAAAATATTTATCTAATAAAGACTCTAAAATCATTTCAATTCATAAAATATGGTTCACTATGTACTCAGAAAGATCACATGTACTCACCTTAGCAAAGCTATCCAATACTTGTGTAAGTCAACACAATCTCTACTTCCCAAACAAGGAAGTACTTCCAATCTCAACTCCTTCTTGACCTATTATCAAAATCATCACAAATCTAGTCATAAACCATAACTAACTACTAGTTAATCCATCTTAACATTCCCAACCACCAAGTTCATACCACTTGGTGGAAATCTCAAACCCTAGTTCAAGATTTCTATCCATAAAACCGAAATCCAACTTGTACACATTGATTACAAGCTTACCATGAGTGTTTTACACCCATGATAGATCATCTTCCCCATAGATGATGTGGTTGGTTCCCAAAACCACCATTAATACCCAAATAGAGCTCAAAATACCAAAGAGATGCATAAACTAACAAGGATTCTTACCTTAGATCAATAATCTCCAAGAATATGAAGATTTGAGCTCAAGAACAGCAACACTCGTGCACTTCGTCCAAAATAACGGCTGGTAGGGTTCTAGGGGTGTAGGTGTCAAAACCCTAGCCTCAAGCCGTTTTTATACAGAGTTTCATAGTTCACGATCGCGAACTCTGCGTGTCGTGAACACTTCGCGATCGGTAATGGGTCGTGAACTCCGATCGTCAAAATCCCCAAATCCCTGGTTGATGTTCCCGATCGGGAACACCAGTTCGCGTCGCGAACTTCACTAGCCTGCAGGGCTGCACTTTTCGGTCTTCGTCTCGACCCGGTTTCGTCCATAACTTTCTCATACGGTGTCCAAATGACACGAAGCCAATTCCTACGGTTCTGAAATGAATTATCCTTATTTATCATATTTTTGTACAATTTATTTATTTACAAAATCTCGGTCGTTACAACTCTCTACCCCTTAAGAGGATTCCGTCCTCGGAATCGCATAATAATCAACAAAGTTCGGGTAGCGTTTCTTAATCTCATCTTTGACTTCCCAAGTCAAATTTGGCCCAAGGGAATGCTTCCACTTGACCAACACCAACTCAATTTCTTTATTCCTTAATTTATTTGTTTGGGCCTCCAATATGGCCTCGGGCTCTTCAATCAATCGGTTGGGCGCATCGACCCGCAAATCTTGAAGTGGGATAATATTCTCCACTTCACCCAAGAATTTCTTCAAATTACTAACATGGAAGGTGTCATGGACACCTTGCAACTCGGGTGGAAGTTCTAACTTAAAGGCTTGCAAACCGACCCGTTTCAAAATCTTAAATGGGCCAACATATCTTGGGCTCAATTTGCCCTTCTTACCAAACCTCATCACGCCTTTCCAAGGCGACACCTTTAACATCACCATATCACCGACATTTAAATCATAAGGTCGCTTCTTCAAACCCGAATAACTCTTTTGGCGATCTTGTGCCACTTTCATATTCCTTTGAATTATTCCAAATTTCTCATTTGTTATTTTTACAATCTCGGGGCCCGTGAGTCTCGTCTCGCCCGCCTCTAACCAACAAGAAGGCTTCCTACATTTTCTCCCATATAAAGCCTCAAACTGTGGCATCTTAATGGTCGAGTGATAACTATTGTTATATGAAAATTCAACTAACGGTAAATG
Organism: Calendula officinalis; assembly: GCA_963853835.1. Lineage (NCBI taxonomy): Eukaryota > Viridiplantae > Streptophyta > Magnoliopsida > Asterales > Asteraceae > Calendula > Calendula officinalis. The sequence goes on along the minus strand of OY970823.1, from coordinate 3,524,878 downwards.
TTCATCCCATTTACCACCAAAATCCAAAACACACGACCTCAACATATCTTCAACCGTTTGGATCGTTCTCTCACTTTGACCATCGGTTTGCGGATGGTAAGCCGTGCTCAATCTCAACTTCGTCCCCAACTCTTCTTGGAGTGATCTCCAAAATCTCGAGGTAAACCTTGCATCCCGATCGGACACAATTGACAATGGTACCCCGTGCAAACGAACAACTTCATCAACATACAATTTTGCCAATTTCTCAAGTGGCATGGTCTCCCTAATAGCTAGGAATAACGCACTTTTCGTTAACCTATCAACAATCACCCATATGGCGTCATGATTTCTACTAGTCTTTGGGAGACCGACAATGAAATCCATTGAGATGTCATTCCACTTCCCGGCCGGCACTTGCAACGATTGTGCAACACCATAAGGCACTTGGTGCTCGGCTTTCACTTGTGCACACGTGGCACATTTTGATATGAACTTTGCTACCCTCGACTTCATCCCGGGCCACCAATAAATTTTCTTCAAGTCTTGATAAGTTTTTGTACTTCTGGGATGAATCGAATACTTAGACTTGTGAGCATCATTCAACAACACTTTTCGGTTTCCACCGAATTTCGGGACCCAAATTCGTCCATTCACGGTTTTCAACCCTTGACCATTTTCCTCAAACACTTGGTTCTTTCCCAATCTCTCTTGTCTATACTCGTCTTTTCCCATCACTTCCATTTGTGAGGTCTTTATACTTTCAATGAAGCTAGATACTACATCAATCCGCATTAACTTAGCCTTAACCGGTTTTTCATAAACTTTTCTACTCAAGGCGTCGGCTACCACATTGGCCTTCCCCTCGTGATAGACGATTTCACAATCATAGTCACTAATCAATTCAATCCACCTTCTTTGCCTCATATTCAAGTCTTTTTGTGTAAACACATACTTGAAACTTTTGTGATCCGTGTATAAGATACACCTTGTACCATACAAGTAATGACTCCAAATCTTTAAGGCAAAAATAATCGCCGCCAACTCCAAATCATGTGTTGTATACCTTTCTTCCGAATTCTTTAATTGTCTTGAAGCATAAGCTATCACCTTTCCCCTTTGCATCAAAATGCAACCGAGACCTTTATTCGAGGCGTCACTATACACCTCGAAGTCTTCCATACCATCGGGTAGAGTGAGGATCGGTGCATTGCACAACTTCTCTTTCAACAAGGCAAAAGCGTCCTCTTGCCTTTTCCCCCAATCAAATTTCACGTCTTTTCTCGTTAGTCTAGTGAGTGGGACCGCCACTCGGGAAAAATCTTCAATAAACCTTCGGTAGTAACCGGCTAACCCAAGAAAACTCCTAACTTCGGTCGGGGTCTTCGGTGCTTCCCAATTCTTCACCGCCTCGATTTTAGACGGGTCAACTTTTATTCCGCTTCGGGATACCACATGACCTAAGAATTGAACTTCCCGCAACCAAAATTCACACTTTGAGAATTTAGCATACAATTTTTCTCGTTTCAAGACTTCCAAAGTTTGCCTCAAATGTTCTTCATGTTCTTCTTCGGTTTTGGAGAAAATAAGAATATCATCGATGAATACGATGAGGAATTTATCGAGGAATGGTTTACAAACCCTATTCATGAGATCCATAAAAAAATACCGGGGCATTTGTCAAACCGAATGGCATAACTAAAAATTCATAATGACCATAACGGGTTCTAAAGGCCGTCTTCTCGGTATCACCTTCTTTGACACGAACTTGATGGTAGCCCGATCTCAAATCGATCTTGGAGAAATAATCGGCTCCTTGAAGTTGATCAAATAAATCATCTATCCTTGGCAAAGGATATCGGTTCTTAATCGTCATCTTGTTTAGTTCTCGGTAATCGATACACATTCTCATCGAACCATCCTTCTTCTTCACAAATAAAACCGGTGCACCCCATGGTGACGAACTAGGACGGATAAAACCCTTATCGAGCAAATCTTGAAGTTGAGCCATCAACTCTCTCATTTCGGTGGGAGCTAGACGATACGGGGCTCGTGCAATTGGCGTCGCCCCCGGGACTAAATCAATACGAAACTCAACTTGTCTCTCCGGTGGCAAACCGGGCAAGTCATCGGGAAAAACTTCGGGAAAATCTCGAATAATCTTCACATTCTCAACCGTCTTCTTTTCTTTTCTTCCATCTAGGACATAGGCTATAAATGATGCACAACCCTTCACTAAACATTTTCTTGCCTTGATTGCGGTTAACAAGTTTGGCATACGATGTCTCTTTTCCCCATAGATGTACACCTTTTCATTTTCGGGAGATTTAATCGACACTAATTTTCTTCCACATAAAATCTTGGCTTGGTGGATTCCCAACCAATCCATCCCAATAATTACATCAAAAGCCTTAATTCCCATAGGCATCAAATCAACCTTAAACTTCTTGCTATCGATTTCTAACTCACAATTTCTATAGACATGTTGAACCATAGAGGTTTTCCCATCGGCTACTTCTATTTCATACAATTCATCAAGTAACTCTAGTGGAACCTTAAACTTAGCACCAAATTCATGAGACACGAAAGAATAAGTAGAACCCGAATCAATCAACACATAAGTGGGTATGGAGTTTATGAATAAGGTACCTGAGACGACATCATGAGTCTCTTTGGCTTCTTCACGCGTGAGTTGGAAGGCATGCCCTTTGACTTTTGACGGCTCCGATTTCTTGTGAGCGATCGACACCAACGTTTCGGTTCCCTTCTTTGGGCATACATTGCTTGTTAAGGCAAAAAGCCTTACCCCTTTGGATCTTAAGATAACAAAACAACCTAGACTAGCTTTGATTAATATGTAGAATAAAATAGCTAAGTCTAGGTCTGATACTGAGTGATCAGTATTGGAACTCAGTACCAAAGCTCAGTATCAGATAGTGATACTGAGTACAAGGACTGAGTAGAAGGACTGAGTTACATTTTGTTATGTAACGGACTAAGATCAAATCCCTTGATCTTAGTCATTTTCCTAGTTTAGTCCTTCGGTTACTCCTTTGCCCATTATGTAAGATCTCTATATCATTATAAATAGAGATCATCTTGCAAAGGAGAACTCACCAATTCACTTTACACTTTCATATCTATTGTAATTGATCAGTGGTCTTGTTATTCCGCAACAAGCCACACTTAGTGGAATTATACATTTGACTCATATCTTGTTCTTATACAATATTTGTCTTGAGTTATAATTATCCAATCAATTAACCATCTAAACCAGGGTTGTTGTGACCTAACAACTGGTATCAGAGCAGGCTAAATAAACTCTTATTTAGTCGATCTATAACCCTGGCAGCCATCCCTTATACTTATCCTTCACATACTACAAAATCAAAAATGTCTACCATTGTTGCACCAATTATGTCTGGAAAGGGAGTACCCATCTTTGATGGTAAAGATTTCCATCAATGGAAGCTAAAAGCTCAGTGGTATCTTGAATCCATTCATCATGAAATGCTCACTGTGCTAAATCATGGTCCTATCATCCCACAAACTGTGGAACCCATTGCTGCTACTGATAATGCTCCTGAGAGCATAAGAACTGTACCTAAACTAAGGCACAACTGGACTGATACTGACCGTCAGTTGTATGCTTTAGACTCCAGAGCTAAAGGGGTGATTGGTAATGCTGTCACCAAAGAAATTCTCAATGCAATCTTGGAATTGCCAACAGCAAAGGCTATGTGGGATATCCTATCAGTCACTTATGAAGGCACACCAAAAGTGAAGTTGCAAAGAAAGAGCAACATGAGAAGAAAGTATGAAAACTTCTTCTCAAATCCAAATGAAGACATCACCTCTCTTTACAACAGGTTTAATACTATTGTTCATGGTCTAATCAGTGTTGGCATTGTAAAAGAGGAAGGGGAACTTGTTCAAAAGTTCCTGGACAGTCTTCCTCAACAATTTCTTGACATGTCAAATTCTGTCAATGCTGCTAACAACATTGAGTCATATACTCTTCAAACTTTATATGGCCTAATGTTGAATCATGAAGAGAATACTGCTTCAAGACTGATCAACTGGAAGAAAACTGACCAATCTTCAAATGGAATGGCTCTCATTGTGCAACAAGCATATATTGTGACTGAGCCTGAAGAACCAGTAGTTGATCTTGCTGATGCTGAGGCAGAAGAGCTTGAGACTCAAATGGCTCTTATGTCTATGAAGCTGGATCAGTTGAAAAAGAAGAGGCTTGGTGTTAGCTCTTCTAATACTGACCCAAGATCAGGTCTTTGCTATAGGTGTGGAAAACCTGGACATATTGCTGCAAATTGTCATACCAAGTCTTCTGAGACTGATCAGAATGACAAGATTGCCTACCGAGCAAAGAGGTATAGAGACAAGTATGTCAAACTGAAGAACTGGAGCAAGGGCAAGAGGGCAGAAGGGAATGGAGCACCTCATCAAGCACTATACTCTGAAGCTTGGATGGATGAGGACATAAGTGATGATGAGGAAGAGATTGAGAATAAAGCCTTTATGGCTTTCACTGAAGATGATTTGAAGAGCTCCTTTGAAAAGGATATCAAAGAGGCTGAGAGGATGAGTGTTCATACTGATTGGGATTCCACTCAGTTGTACAAGGTAAGTTCCTTTCAAACTTATTCAGTGAATGAAAAAACTAATATTTTTGAGTATATGATTGTTGATCTTAAAACTTCTGTACAAAAAGAAAAAGCTTTAAAATTAACAATTCAAGAACTTGAAAGGGTAAATAATGAAAACTTAGATAAATTAGCAAAGTATAAAGATTTAGAACTAAACTTTTCAGATTTAAAGGACATTAACCAAAGATTAGCTGATAAAGCTCATTTACACAAACTTGAAAAAGAAAAATTTGAGAAACAGTGTAAATCTTGGGGGAATGCTTCAATAAAATTAAATAAATGTTTAAATCAACAATTCCCAGAAAATGTGAGGGCTGCACTTGGTGTTGATCCTCAATTTAAAAATAGGAATAATTTTGCTGATTTATTTGAAGAGTTTTCTAATATGAACCCTATTAAATTTATAAACGCTAAAACTTTTTGTGAAGTTGGATGTCAAACCGAGTCAGATGATGAGGAAAATGAAATTTTAGAAAAACCTATTGGTCCCTCCATCTGCTCAAAGTGTTATACTGAGCTACAAGAACTCAGTATTGAATTTCCTGTAAAGGAAATTTCTGATACTGAGCTCCCAATAGATCAGTATGACACTTCTGCTGTTGCACCTTTTGAATTATTATTTAATACAACAACTTTTGAAATATATAATGATAATAAGACTACTTCTATCTCAAATGTTTCATCTAATACAGAAGTTACAGGAACAGGAACATCATATACTGAGACATCTAAAGAACCTGTTAAAGTTGTTTCTTCAAAACATGATAAACAAAAAACAACTTCAACTAGGTCCACATTTGGAAGAAACAAGAAGTCTTATACTAATAATATTAGAAAGCCTTCTCTGCCAAATAAAAAGAAGCAATCAGATCCACCACCCTTTAAACCAGTAAAAAACTATGTTAAAACACCTATTAAAAATGACAAAAATAACATTTTAAAAACACTTGGTGATCAGGTCAAATCTTTAAGTAAAAAATTTGCAAAACTTACTCATACTAATCTACCAAAAGTGCAACAGTTTTCTAAAATACCTTATGAAAATATGTTTAGAAATAGACCTAGAAAATGTTATAGGTGTCATCATACTGGTCATAAGGGAGATGAATGTTGGACTGATCTCTCAAATCCTAGGTACTCAGTACCAAAGAAAAGGACAAAATCTAAGTCAGTATCACCAAAGAAAACCTCTAAAGTTTCCCCTGAAGTGTTACTGACCTCTCCAAATAAAGAGATCAGGACAAAATCTATTTATTCCACCAAAGGTCCCATTCAAAAATGGGTGCCTAAAAGGAACTAACTTTTATTTTGTGTCTTGTGCAGGGTGACAGAAAATGGTATTTAGATAGTGGCTGCTCAAGACACATGACAGACAGTATGGAGTACCTTCTCAATTATACTCCAGAGAAGGGTCCTTCTGTTAAGTTTGGAGATGACTCCGTGGGAAAGACAAGAGGTTATGGTGTGATCAAGGCAGGCAACATAACTTTTAAAAGAGTTGCCTATGTAGAGGGTCTTAAACACAATCTGCTCAGTATCAGCCAGATGTGTGATGATGACAATGAAGCTCGATTCAGGAAGGTTGCAGCCTTGCAGGAATCATCTACAATGATAAAGGGCAGCCTGTACTCATTGCTAGAAGAGAAAAAGATGTATATGTGGTCAACCTATCTGAAATAGACCCAACTATTCGAGTATGCCTGCTTTCTAAAGTCAAGCCAGAATTGCATTGGCTATGGCACAAGAAACTCTCTCACATCAACTTTAGAAATATCAACGAGCTCAATATGAAGAAAATGGTGAGAGGGTTGGCCACTATTACTTATTCAAAAGATAAGTTATGCTCAACATGTGAAATGGGCAAGCAGAAGAAGAGTTCATTCAAGTCAAAGGTCAATCATTCCATTAATGAACCTCTTACTATGATACATATGGATCTTTTTGGCCCCATCAACACACCATCTTTGGCTAAAAAGATCTATACCCTAGTCTTCGTTGATGAATTCTCAAGATATACTTGGGTCATCTTCCTCAAGACTAAGTCAGATGCAACAACAGAAATCATTGCCTTTATAAAAAGATAGGAACTTCAAAAAGGCAACAAGGTCAAGCAACTTAGAAGTGACCATGGTACTGAGTTTAAGAACTCAGTATTAGCCGATTTCTGTGAAGAAAAAGGAATCATTCAAAACTTCTCTGCAGCTTACACACCACAACAAAATGGTGTTGTTGAAAGAAAGAATAGAACATTAATTGAAGCCGCAAGAACTTTGTTATGCCATGCTGGACTGGCACTGAGTTTCTGGGCTGAAGCTGTAAATTGTGCAAACTTCACTCAGAATAGAGCCACTATAGTCCAGAGACATCTGAAGACTCCATATGAGTTATACAATGGCAAGATTCCTAATGTGGAATACTTCCACATCTTTGGAAGTAAATGCTTTGTACTCAGTACAAAACAAAATCTCAACAAATTTGCTCCCAAAGCAAATGAAGGTGTGTTCATGGGCTACTCTCCACACTCTAAAGCCTTCAGAGTGTATATCATCTCAACCAAGATGATTGTAGAATCCATTCATGTCACATTTGATGAAGATCAGAATGAGCATTCTACCTCAGCAAGTGAAGACATAAGTGGCATAGATATTCTATGCAATCTAGAAAACTCCATTGCTGAAGAGCCCAAGTTTCATCCACACTTTATTCCTAATACGTTTAATGAAACTGATCAAGTTCGAACTCAGCCTCACTCAACTGCGACTAATACTGAGGCTCCCATAACATAGAACCTTCACACTGAGTTTCCAACTAATGATCTGAACCACTCTACATATGAAGAAGGTGAAACATCCAACACTTCACAAGAATCCACATCAACTCTGCAAAATGAAGATGAACAGCAACCTCCGCTGTCTAATACTGACCCGAATTCCACTCAGTATCAGACACACAACACACCTAATCAACAAGATAGTGTTGATCCTACTTCAAATGCTCCCTTAGGAAACAATTTATTGGAACACAGAGACCATCCACACTCAAACATTATTGGTCCTATTGAAGAAGGTGTCCAAACAAGAAGAAAATTAGAGTTTCCACCCCAAGCAACTGCAAATTTTTGTTTCTTCTCAAGCTTTCTATCTACCATTGAACCAAAGAAAGCTGATGAAGCTTTATTAGATGAAGATTGGGTAGAACCTATGCAAGAAGAGCTCACAGAGTTTGAGAGAAACAAAGTTTGGAACTTAGTACCAAAACTATTATTGGTACTAAGTGGGTATTCATAAACAAGATGGACAAGGATGGTGTTGTCATCAGAAACAAAGCAAGGTTGGTTGCTCAAGGTTACAGGCAAGAAGAAGGCATTGACTCTGATGAAACTTTTGCACCAGTTGCAAGAATTGAAGCTATTAGGTTGTATCTTGCATATGCAGCTTTTAAGAACTTCAAAGTTTATCAAATGGATGTCAATAGTGCTTTTCTAAATGGAAAACTACAAGAGGAAGTTTATGTTAAACAACCACCAGGTTTTTTTGATCCTAAATTTCCTAATTATGTTTTCAAGCTTGATAAAGCTCTATATGGGCTCAAACAAGCTCCAAGAGCCTGGTATGATACCCTGTCCGAGTACCTTATTGAAAATAAATTTACAAGAGGTAAAATTGATAAAACATTATTTTCAAGACGGAAAGGTTCTGACATCTTACTCATTCAGATATATGTAGATGATATTATCTTTGGCTCCACTGACAAGTCAATGTGTGACTGGTTTGCTAAGATAATGTCAACTCAGTATCAGATGAGTATGATGGGAGAACTTACTTATTTTCTTGGTTTACAAGTTGAACAAAAGCCTGATGGCACTTTTATAAATCAAAGTAAGTATGTGCATGACATGTTAAAGAAATACAAATTTGAAAACTTATCTTCCATGCATACTCCTATGGGTACTCAGGATAAGATAAGTAAGGATGAAACTGGTAAACCAGTTTGTCAATCCACATACCGAGGTATGATTGGTTCCTTACTTTACTTAACTGCTAGCAGGCCTGATATCATGTTTGCAACATGTTTGTGTGCTCGGTATCAGGCTGATCCTAAAGAATCACACATGAAAGCAGTTAAGCGCATCTTTAGATATCTTACAGGTACTCCTAACCTGGGTCTTTGGTATCCCAAAGATTCAAACTTTGACCTTGAAGGGTACACAGATGCAGATTTTGCAGGTTGTAGATTGGATAGAAAAAGCACAAGTGGAGGATGTCAATTCCTAGGTGGAAGACTAGAAGGTTGGTCATCCAAGAAGCAAAATTCGGTAGCAACTTCCACAGCAGAAGCAGAGTATGTTGCTACAGGAAGTTGTTGTGCTCAATTATTATGGATGCAGTATCAACTATTGGACTATGGGTTCAACTTTCAAAAGACTCAAATTCATTGTGATAACAAGAGTGCTATTGCTATCACAGAGAACCCAGTCTATCACTCCAAAACTAAGCACATTGATATCAGACACCACTTTATTCGAGATAATGTCGAAAAAGGTAAGGTTGAGGTAGATTATGTACCAACAGATGAACAATTGGCCGATGTGTTTACTAAACCTCTCCCTGAGGAAAGGTTTATGTATTTACTAGGGAAATTAGGTATGCTGAATCCTTGATCTTTCTTAATTTTTCTTTAAAACTGAGCGTTCAGTATCACTCCTGTTGATACTGACCACTCAGTATCACTAGTCTGTTATCATCAAAATTTAAAATTTTTATTTTTTTTATTAATTTCAAGAGTAAATTAATTGTTTTTATATTTTTAAAATTTTTTTAAAATTAATTTTTTTTTACTCAGTTTGGGGTATGACGGCGTTCACACCGAGCTTAATCCTCATACTGCCCAACGGTAACCTTTCTTAATAGGAAAGTTACCGTTGGCACAGGATAAGGCAGTCAAATCAGCCGGTTTCACTTCCCAATACCTTAATTATCTTTCATTCTTTCTCTTTAAATTCTCTCTGCGATTAACGATTTCACTCTCATTTAGCAAGCAAAAACTCTTAAATCAAAATCACAGATGGCGAACTACACTTTCGTCGCTCCAGAGGTTGAATCGGAAATCAAATTCTGAAATGATGAACTGCCCAGGTTTGCGAGGAACAACATCACAGCCAATTTCACTATTCCTCAAGCCTGGGTATGCCAAGAATTCACAAACATTGTGACTTTAATGAAGAATTGCCCAATTGCTCGTGCACTGACTTTGTCTCCTCGAGCAATTTACCCAGAAATGCTATGCGAGTTTTGGTACTCTGCCACACTCGATTCTCCAGATATGATTGCTGGGTGGGTAATTAGGGATCAAAGAAGGGCATTTGTTTCTACTGCCATCATTCGTGAAACATTGAGGCTTCCCGCCCAAGCTCAGTATGACCCATTCGTTGATAGAACAGAGGCACGCTCAGTATTGCCATTTTTGGGTCGAAGAGGAACAACGGGCATAATCAAAAGAAACGAATTTGGTCCTATGTGGGGTATTCTCATTACAACGATTATTCGGTGTATGACCCACAAGACGGGTGCTTTGGACCAAATAAATGAATTTGGGATGCAAATAGTACATGCTCTGTACTATGGAAGAAACATTGATTATGCATGGCTCATTTTCAATGAATTAGCTGCTTTGGTTCGGGCTAACACAAGGGAATGTAATGTTCCTTTCTGCAGATTCTTATCACTCATCTTTCAACACTCAATGCCCACACATACTTATGATGAGTTTCACAGTCCAAGGGTTGATCTTCCTCCTCTTAGTGAGAAGATCTTCTTTTACAGGCCAACAGAAGGAGAGCCTCTACTGAGTCCTTATATGTGGGCCATTGTTCAAGAACACATAAATGAGGAAGCAGACATGTCTGATACTGAATCAGACAATGATGATGATGATGACACTGATGATAATAGTGGTAATGAAGGACATGCTGGTCAAGATGTTGAGATGCAGGATGTTCCACAAGTTCAAGAACCGACTCAACAACATATCTCTCATACTGAGTCGACCGAAGCCACACATCTTGTCCTAAGAAGAAGAAGAAGAAACCTCTCACCAGTCCTTATGGACGTGTTATCATCTGAGGAGGTGCAGCCTGCAAATGTTCCATCATTAACTGCCTCTCTTCAAGCCCAAAGCCTAGTTGCAGCCACCGCTGACCTTCCAGGCCCAGAACTAGTCCCAACTGCTCAACCAATTGAGGAACCTCATGTTCCTCTTGATGTGGAGATTCAATATGAGCAAACTACACTGGAAGGTGCTCAGCAAGACAGACACGTCGGTATTGAAGATGTTGGTGCTGCAAATCAACAATCACATGATCCTGCACCGACCTCTGCCGGTGCTAGAAGGGAATCTGACAGAGTCTCAGGTATGAATTTCTAAAAAGCCCTTAAACTTATATATATATATATATATTTCATTCCCAAATAGAGACTAAGTATTGGCCAGTACCAACTCAATACTGACCAAAGTCTCACACGATCTTTCAAATATATATCCGTTTATGGCCAACATAGCTAGCCCACTGCTGCTATGCAAAATTCATATACTGAGCACACAATTGATCATTGTCGATCTACAGTTGTTTCAACATTTAAAGAGACAATGGTGGTTGATGTCAAACTGACACCCACTGGTGCTGCTTGAATAATGTCCAACTTATTTTTGAGTTGGGTAGCATAATTCAAGAAATGATCACAAACCCTTAAGCCACAAAATCCAAAAACTTTCCATGGGGTTTAGCCACATTTCTGTTATCACTCTAATACCGAGTGATAAACATTTAAAATAACAAGAAGCACATCCCAGGCTTCGAATTCCCAAACCCAAACCTTTTAGTAAATGTGACTTATCCTATACTGAGCTACTTAAATTTAGACACTCACTTTTACTAAAATCTCCTTACACATGCTATGCACAAGTCCACAATATTTCATCATAAACCAGATGAAATACAGACTTCACAAACTCTGTTTATATGATTATAGAGTTAAACAACACCACAATTCTATTTGATAAACCTTTCTTTTTTAACCAGTTTTATATTTTTTGTTTCTTTAGCACCATCTGTGCAGGGCATTCAGGCATCACAGGCTGCAGGAGACCAAGTGACTCTACAAGCGATCATGCAGCATATTCTGGCCATCCAACATACTCAGACTATCATCCTGGCCAGAATGGACACTATGAGTAGTGATATTGACTCACTAAAACACTCAGTCTCACTATTTCAACAACCACATCAGCCTCCACCAACTCCACCATTTTCACATGGTGAACACAATGAAGAAGGAGAAGGAGAAGGAGATGATGGTGACACTGATGCTGCCACTGAGCCCATGCCCTCCCCTACTCTTGAAGAACCTGAAGGGGACATGGGTGGTGATACTGATCCTCTTCCCTCCCCATCCAATGATAACAATAAGGGGGAGAAGAGACAAAGAGATACTGAGGTTGATCAAACTGAGCCATCTGCTCAGGGGGAGAAAAGAAGAAGATTGAATGAAGATCAACCTCCACAACAAGAACAACAACATCAGAAAAGCCCTCATACTGAGCCACTTCGGATTCAGTATGAGAGAAGAAGACAAAGAACTAGGTTAGCATTACAAGTTCAAGACCCACTTGAGCCATCTGCTCAGGGGGAGACTCATACTGACCAACCACAGCAAACTTATTCTGAGCCACCTGCTCGTGAGGAGAATGATTTGCAAATTGTGGTCTATAGGCCTTTCATCTAGCCTATTGCTGATGATGAAGATGAAGAACCAGATTTAGTGAACTATGCACTAAATCTGGTAGAACAAGAAAGTTCTTCATCATCATCCTTGGATGATGAAGAACCAGAAAATCTGGTGATTAGAAGAAGGAGTTCCTTATCAAGGAGACCCATCAATGCAGTTCTCACTTCTTCTGAATCAAGTGAGGAACCTGCTCCTTTGGTAACAAGACAAAGAAGACCTGTTCACACATTGGACAGTGATACCGAGCAGGCTCCAAGACTGACTTCTCAACAACTCTGTGCAGAACAAGAGAGATTTTTATATGAGCAAGAGCTGGGAATCAAAGCTGAACCAGAATCTGACCCAGATACTGATACTCCTGGTCCTTCACATAGAATCTCAAGAAAGGGTCCAGACCATATTCAACTTATTGGAATATGGTTGCTGCTAGGACTCAGTATAAGGAGGAAAGGAAGGAGTTCTTGAAGACCAAAACATTTCCAAATGTAAGGGGGATACATTGGTTGAATCTGGATGTCAATAAAGTAAAAATGAAGCTCAAAGAAGGAAGAATCACTATCACTTGTACTGGCTTAATCAGTCCTCCCATGAAGATATTTATTCATGATATTCAAAGAATTGGTCTTCAAGACTGGGTGAAGATCACAAGACTGATCAAAGAGCTTCCAAAGAAATCAACTTATGATCAAATAGTCTTGGATGAGATCTGTGCAGTAGCTGCTGTATGCTATGAGAAGGGCTTGCTTCATGAGATAGAGTATAGAACACTCAGTGTGATGACTGAAGCTTACTCAAACAACAGACCAGAATGCCTTCATACGTACAAGTATCTTAATAAGTATCCTCTTCCTCCTAACCTTGTTTTTCAGGATCAAAAGAGTGTCATATATCCAACTTCTGGATATATGTATACTGACTCAGAGGATAGAGAGTGCTTCATTTCTGAAGAAGATCTACCAAGAGCTCAAATCAGTCACCTTGTTGGACTGAAATGGATGATCACCAAGAAAGAAGACTCTTGGTTCAGAAAGAAGATTGTTGCAGTTCTTAATTGTAGAAGGGATGAACTCAAGAGCAGAGAAGAGTTTGTCCACATCAAACAAGAAGTCTTCTATGAGAATGAAGCCATCAACAGCAGATGAAGAAGAAGATTTTGCTACCTATGCTGTTGTATTTTCTATTTCTTTTTATCTCTTTGTAATTGTTTTGTTATCATTAGATAGGGGGAGATTGTTAAGGCAAAAAGCCTTACCCCTTTGGATCTTAAGATAACAAAACAACCTAGACTAGCTTTGATTAATATGTAGAATAAAATAGCTAAGTCTAGGTCTGATACTGAGTGATCAGTATTGGAACTCTGTATCAGAGCTCAGTATCAGATAGTGATACTGAGTACAAGGACTGAGTAGAAGGACTGAGTTACATTTTGTTATGTAACGGACTAAGATCAAATCCCTTGATCTTAGTCATTTTCTAGTTTAGTCCTTCGGTTACTCCTTTGCCCATTATGTAAGATCTCTATATCATTATAAATAGAGATCATCTTGGAAAGGAGAACTCACCAATTCACTTTACACTTTCATATCTATTGTAATTGATCAGTGGTCTTGTTATTCCGCAACAAGCCACACTTAGTGGAATTATACATTTGACTCATATCTTGTTCTTATACAATATTTGTCTTGAGTTATAATTTTCCAATCAATTAACCATCTAAACCAGGGTTGTTGTGACCTAACATTGCTATAGTGCCCCTTCTCGTGACATGAGAAACGTTCAACTTCATCAAGGCTTTTAACCTTGCAATCTCTAGCTTTGTGGCCAAAACGACCACATTTCAAGCAACCATTAGAATCCGCCTTGCATTCTCCTTTGTGGTCCCTACCACACTTTCTACATCCACCAACACTTCCTTGTTTTGACCCGCTCGGGGCAAACTTGCTCTTTTTGGATGGCCCCGAAAAGCTTTCAAACTTCCTCTTCTCATTTCCAACCGACCTCTCTTGCACTCTTCTCTTGCTAACTTTTTCAACACTTCGGGCGACATTGATCGCCTCATCAAGAGTGGTCGCCCTCTTCACTTCGAGTTCATACTCCCATGGTAACCCATTGGCAAACCGAACCACACGACTACGTTCGGTTGGGTAAGTACTTGACACAAACGGGAGGTATCCCGTGAACTTCTGGGTATACTCATCCAAGGTCAAATTGCCTTTCTTGAAGTGCAAGAACTCTTCCAACAACTCCTCCAACTCCCTTGCGGGACAATACTTCTCTTTGAGTCTCCTAGTGAACTCATCCCACGACATCTTGTAAATGGCTTTCTTCCCCAAGGTTTCATACACGGTGTCCCACCATGTAAGAGCATCATCTTTGAACAAATGTGAGGCATAAGTCACCATGTCTTCCTCTGTGTACTTGCTACTCTCAAGCACACGTTCCGTTTCTCGAATCCATTGAACCGTCACTTTCGGTTTCGTACTCCCGAGATAGAAGTCGGGACGGCAAGCAAGGAATGTCTTGTAAGAACATCCTTCACGTTCAATCTTTCTCTCTTCACCACTTTCCCCATTGGAGGATTTCTCGGTCGGGTTGGTGTTCCCCGTTGACTTGGTCTTAGTGAGTTGAGGGGAATCTTCACCTTCCTCCCTCTCTTCCTCAAAAATACGTTCCTCTTCCTCCCTTTCCTCATCATCATCTCTTAAGTTCAACCGATCATTTATGATCCGGTTAACATCTTGTTGCATCACATTTCGCATGTTAGTGAGCATGGATTGAATGGCCTCTATTGTTACCGGAGTATGGTTATTCCCGATACCCGAATTGGCCAATCCATTCCCATCTGGATTCACATTTGAAGCTTGTTCTCCATCCACTAATCGACCACTTCTCGTTCTAGCCATCTTACTATAACAAGATGTCAACCCAATTAGAATCCAATAAGTTGACTAAGAAGTCAAAATTAAACATAAGAATAGCTCGATTTAAAACAATTCCCTCAATGGTCAACCCTAGTTCTTAAAGGTCAACCTAACTTCCTATAGAACATAATGTCCCAAAAGCAAAGTCTAAGTCTAGGGTGGGTAACCAACCTAATTCTCTTAGACTAATGCTCTGATACGAAGTTGTAACACACCGATTTTCAAAACAATTTAAACTTTTTAAATAACAAGTTTAACATTTAAAAGTCCACAATATCCAAAATATGGTTTGAAATAAAACATTTGAATAATTAGAGAGTGCCAAAACCGGTGTTACAAATATATATAAAAAACAATAGTCTATGGAATCAAATGGTACACCGAGCTAATCATACAAATGCTATCACTACGGGCCGCCTAATCTTTTGCTCCCGAACCTGAGTACATAGTCAAAGTAAACGTAGTACGTGAGACAAATATTGTCTCGTGAGAAACATGGGTTTTTGACCCGGTTAGTAAATAATTTGCAATAAAATAATAATTAAGTAAATATCAAATTGCACATAGTCAATCAATCTCTAAGGCTTGCCATAAGCCAATCACATACGTAACGGGTCTCCCCGAAACAACTCCCCCGATATGGGTTATCTAGGTAAACTCCCCCGTTTACGGGTTATCTATTTGCTCCCCCGATTTCCGGGTTATCTCAAACTCCCCCGATTTCCGGGTTATCTATTTCTCGACATACTACTCTTGCGCAGGGTGGTACCGCCCCAAGTAGTAGTCACTAACTCCCCCAACTTGTATGGGTTATCTAGGATCCAATCGATTAGCTACCACATAACAAATCATCAACTTGGGTCAAAGCCCATATCACAACTCAATCATACTAGTGGTAACTAAGCAATAAATTCACAATACAATTCAATTCATTTCAATTCAATTAAATTAAATTCATACTCTATCAATTCAATCTTTTTTTTATTAAAAATATTTATCTAATAAAGACTCTAAAATCATTTCAATTCATAAAACATGGTTCACTATGTACTCAGAAAGATCACATGTACTCACCTTAGCAAAGCTATCCAATACTTGTGTAAATCAACACAATCTCTACTTCCCAAACAAGGAAGTACTTCCAATTTCAACTCCTTCTTGACCTATTATCAAAATCATCACAAATCTAGTCATAAACCATAACTAACTACTAGTTAATCCATCTTAACATTCCCAACCACCAAGTTCATATCACTTGGTGGAAATCTCAAACCCTAGTTCAAGATTTCTATCCATAAAACCAAAATCCAACTTGTACACATTGATTACAAGCTTACCATGAGTGTTTTACACCCATGATAGATCATCTTCCACATAGATGATGTGGTTGGTTCCCAAAACCACCATTAATACCCAAATAGAGCTCAAAATACCAAAGAGATGCATAAACTAACAAGGATTCTTACCTTAGATCAATAATCTCCAAGAAATATGAAGATTTAAGCTCAAGAACAGCAACACTCGTGCACTTCTTCCAAAATAACGGCTGCTAGGTTCTAGGGGTGTAGGTGTCAAAACCCTAGCCTCAACCCGTTTTTATACAGAGTTTCATAGTTCACGATCGCGAACTGGAGTTCGCGTCGCGAACTCTGCGTGTCGTGAACACTTCGCGATCGGTAATGGGTCGTGAACTCCGATCGTCAAAATCCCCAAATCCCTGGTTGATGTTCCCGATCAGGAACACCAGTTCGCGTCGCGAACTTCACTAGCCTGCAGGGCTGTACTTTTCGGTCTTCGTCTCGACCCGGTTTCGTCCATAACTTTCTCATACGGTGTCCAAATGACACGAAGCCAATTCCTACGGTTCTGAAATGAATTATCCTTATTTATCATATTTTTGTACAATTTATTTATTTACAAAATCTCGGTCGTTACAGCAATAATCCATGGCCACATCATGCATGCATCACATACTCATGCCAACAAAACTCATTTTCTATAATTTTTTAGACCTCACAATTACAAAATGCACACACAAAAATATTAAATGTCTTACTAAAATACATTGGGCACCACATAATCAAACGCCTCAACACTTCGGTTAAAGGAAGAAATTGTTGGAAAAGTTTGTGATAAAATGATTTTTCACCAACTTTGTAGCTATATAATGTTATACTTCCTCCGTATCAAAATAAGTGAATCACTTTGATAGTTCACGTTTTTTGAGACAAAATAAGGTAATAAGAGATTAGTGAAATTAAATTGGGTAATTAGAATGGATGGTGACTCACACTTTTTACTATTTTGTTGCTTTAATAGGAAGATGACAAAAATGGATGGGCCCCATACTTTTAATGATGCTTAACAATGTATAACTAAGTGTAAATGAGTAATTTTAAATATATAAAACTTACAAAATAAGGTAAATTATTAAAGTGATTAACTTATTTTGATACACCCAAAAAGGAAAGTGATTCACTTATTTTGATACGGAGGAAGTATATATTTGTTATATATAGTTATTAATTGGTAGTTTTGCGTTCTCCTTTGTGAGAGCTACACAACGGCATATAGCATGTCCAAAGTAGAGTTTTGGTGAATGAGATATTGACTCTCAAAGTATGGTGTTTGAAACAAGAAATCTTGAGTTGGGATGTTGGGATGCTATCCCACATAGGAAATGGCTTGATCACATGTGCGCCCAGGCGACCTGCAGACACGAATGCAACCCCTAAATCCCGGGCTCGTGCGGGTCTATTTTTTTACATATCGTCGTCACTACAGTACGCTCGTACTAACCTCCTCAATACTGATCAGTCTCATACTGACCTCCCCCGTACTGAAGTAGTCAATACCGACCTCCTCGATACTGAGTGTTCGATCTGTACTGCGCTGCAGTACTGACCCTGAGCTGCGCTGAGCTGCAGTCTCGGACTGAGCTGCTGTGCAGAGTTCCTGCACTGATTTCCAATACTGACCGACTGTGTTGAGTTCTCGTACCGAGTTGCTGCGCTGAGTTCCAATACAACCAGAAGAACTGACCAGCGCTGGCAGTTACGAAAATTCTGCATTTAGTGCAGAATACTGTTTTGATTTGTTGTTGAATAGCATTGAATATATTTAATGTTTTGATTAAACATTACTTATGATTCTACACTGTAATTAGAGACATTGGGTCTCATCTGTAAACACACCGAATATACCTACTTCTAAAGATCACAACTTTCTCTCTTATGAAAGTACTCTCAATTTTGGTTAGTGTTTTGGCTTGGATTATATCTGGTTGTGTAAAACTACTCGGTTGTTTTACCTTGGGAAATAAACAACGACTCTATTTTAAGAGGATCGTGAATTTCACGATCCTAAAACCAAAACCTTGTTCTGGTTTGTTTTATTTATTTTGTTTATATCTTTTGTAAACGTATTCGTCAATTACCCTTATTGTAATTTTATTTTATTAATGAAATTTGATATTAGTTCCTACAGAAATCAACCGAAGACACCACACCGAAGTGTGGTGCCAACAGTAGAGATACCGTCGGATGAAGCCGAAGAAAACTGACCTCCTTCATTGTAAGGAGTCTAATGAGTATGAATATAAATAGAAATAAATGGTTGGAAGAAATATCATTTCTCTTTATAAAATTAAAAGGTTCTAAGATATTTAAATGATTGCCTAAATAAAAAAGGATTATCTAAAATACTTGTAGCCCGATTGTGACAAATAAATGTGAGAGGACTGAATGTTAATTTAAACATGCAAAGATATATGTATAGATTAAAACTAAAATATTTGAACTAAAGGGCCATTAGCCTAGGGGTAAAGGTGTTTGCACCAATTTTGAGGTCGATGGTTCAAGTTACATAGTTGACATAAGTGGTAATTAGGATTAGATTAAGATTTGTCGTCAAAATAAAAAAAAAACTAAAATATTTAAACCTACTTAAATTATCTGAATTATACATATTGAAATATTAAAGGACTATACATAACATTATATGTACATATAACATTTATAAAATGTTATCATTATTTAATAATAGTTGGTTGATGAATATTGTAACGACCTAAAAATTTGTAAATAAATAAATTAAATAAAAATATGGTAAATAAGGATAAATCGTTTAAAGAACGTAGAAATTGGTTTCGTGTCATTTGGACACCGTACGAGAAAGTTATGGATGAAACCGGGTCGAGATAAAGAACAAAAGTTGCAGCCCTGCCTGGGAAGCAGAGTTCGCGACGCGAACATGGGCTCGCGAACGCGATGGGTCGACAGAGATTTTGGGTTTCTGAGACAAGAGTTCACGATGGGGCTCGCGAACGGCTCGCGATCGCGAAGTATGCCAGACGCGGGAAGTTCGCGACGCGAACTTCAAGATCGCGACGCGAACTCTTCCGACCAGTCATTAAATTCGGGATTTTCTCATTAAATGCAAAACATAAACCCTAGTTTCTCTCCTTGGCGATTTTTGAGCATAAAGGCTGATTTGTGGTGATTTCTTCTCAAAAGCTTGGCTGATTTCACTCCTAGTTGAAGATTAAAGGTATATCTTCACTCTTTGATCTCTGTAGCTTTAGATCTATGGATTTTGATGTATGGGTTTGAAACCCTAGTTCTTGGGGTTATGGGTTATGGTGAAATAAATGATGTATACACTTAATAGATGGTATTTTAACAAAGGAATCAAGTGTATGGTTAAGATTTGTAAGAATCTTAAGGGTTGATTAAACCAAGGGTTTGGTAAATCACCATAATTGGGGGAAAGTATTAGTTAATGGTATCTAGAGATAAATGGATACATTATTAGTAGTATGTGATGTTGAACATCTTGTGATTGATATATTAGGCTTTTGTTGAAGTCTTGGAAAGTTGATCGATTGTGAAAGCAAAGGGTTTTTGTGTGGAGGACACGGTTGGAGCATTAATTGCTAAGGTGAGTACGTGTGGAATTTCTGAGTACATAGTCTTTGAAATACATTTTATTACTTGTGTTACGGTCTATTTGCTTATGTGTGTAGATTAATAGTATATTGAGTTAGTTTTATATATTATTGATAATATTGGACTAACTTGTTGGATGATGAATGTGATAGCCGAGAGCTAGATTGGCATAATTGTTGAGTTATGGTGAGATTGATATGATGAGATGACACGGGCGACTCCCGGTCTTGAGGTGTGGATCGAGCTGCAGCTTAGCTTCACGCGCCAAATTTTAACTCGGAACAAAACGCATTTCAGAACGCGACGCATCCGGAAGACACAAACACGACACGTAATCAAAACCATCAACACGACACATTCAACCCAACACGACGCATAATTCACCGGAGTAATGACAACCTTTCAGCTCACACACAATGTCATAGATACGAGCTAAAACGCTACGTGTTTCACCAAACGTGGTGCGTTTCAGAGACTTCTAAAGACTATAAATAGAGCCTCATTTTCATTATTTCAACTCACCTCTTCACCTCCAACCTCGCACACTTCAGGGTTTCCAATTGTTGTGTATAGAATAAGGAAGGACAAAAGAGTGAGTGGTTCCCCCTCATCTCACTTAGATTTGATGTTGTCGTAGTCGAAGTACTCGATTCTTAGAGTCGCAAGGTTGTATTGTCAATCGAGTCGGTACCTCTCTTTATCCTTTATTTATGTTTTATACCCTACTTATGGTTTTAAATATATATATATATATATATATATATATATATATATATATATATATATATATATATATATATATATATATATATATATATATATATATATATATATATATATATATGTGTGTGTGTGTGTGTGTGTGTGTGTGTGTGTGTGTGTGTTTGTCTGTGTGTATGTGTTTATATTATTTGCATATTGTAGTAAGTAGGTTATGTGTGCTTCTAATATGAATGTGACAAGTATATGTTAATTGATATAATTTAAAATAAATTAGTTATTGTTTATCTATAATGTTTTGAACCTTAATTATTGAATATTGTTAATTTCTATGTTTCACTTACATTGTTTAGTCATGCCTTGGCTCACATGATAATGAAGCTTAGTGGTTTAGTTAGGTTATATGGAGAGTCTCTCGATTGTAAGTGAAGATTCCTTGATATATGAAGGGTTTCATTGTAACTGATCAACCACTTGGGTCGACCACCTAGTCCTTGGTTCGAACCACACTGACCAAGAACATGACGGTGTTCTTGGCAGGTTAAAACCAACTAGCTGATTTAATCCCTAAAAGAGGAAGTGGGATTAAAACTAATCCTTAAACCCTAAAGGATTGGGATGTTGGAAATCTAGATTAGATTAACAAGAAAGAAACCTTTTACGAAGAACTCCAACACACACACACACACACAGCTTGTGTGTGTTCGTCGACCATCAACCAAGAACCCTAGGGTTCTTGGTCATATTCGAACAAGAGGAGAGGAAGAAAGAGTGTTCCATGAATCATACCTTAAATTTAGCTTAAGATAGTCCACTGATGATGAACACGACGAGCGATCCTCTAGATGATCACTTGCAACGATCCTTGATCTTCGAAACTCGAAGAACACGAAGAACGAACGAAGAGAACGAAGAACACAAAGAGTTGTGTTCTTCCCTTGTTGCTCGGTCGATCGAAGGGAGAGGGGGAGAGGGGATTTTCCTGCGGTGATCTAGGGGGTTTTAGGGTTACCCTAAGCCTCTTATTTATATACAAATAAGTTACGCTCAGAACCCTTAAGTTTAATTAAGATTAGATCTTTAATTAAACTTTCCTGTTAACACTTCCATCCTTTATAGTTTAACTAGTTTATTATTGTTGCACTTAACTATTAAATGTCTAGTATTAATACGCTAATATATACTTGTATTTATACATTTAATAATTAATTATATAATAACCTTTATATAATTTATACAACAATATTATCCAATTACTATATGATTTAATTGCTTTAATTCATATCATGGATAATCTTTAATTAACACATTGTATAATTACTCAACTAGTAAACGTACAAACACTTGTGTTAATTAGTTAGTTATATTAATCTAGTAATAAGTTAAACTTAACTTAATACTTAACTGATTCATAATGACTATTATGAATCATTCCTCTTCCTAGTATCATTGCATATCTTGCTCGTATTGCATGCACTGACTGGTGTGACCCTTAAGTGTTTCGTAGGCATGGATGTATCATCATTGGTTGACTAGTTGTGTACATAATTCCTTCAATATACTTAGTGTGTTAACAAAACAATCTAACATATGCCCATTGACCAACTTGTGGTGTTGGATTGACACACTTGTATATGACATATTCCCATGGACCAAATTGAGGTGTTGTGTTGAATTACCGCCACTACAAGGTTATTAAATTTTTATCCTTTATTGTTTAGCGGCGACCACACTGACATTAAGGGAGTAATGCTTTTATGTTGAGTAGGAGCCATATATATCTCTCCTAGAAAGGAGGTGCAATTACCATCTTGTTATATTTTGATTCAAAATACAACTTCCTTTGTACCTAGTAAGACCTCGTATGACAACCATATTTCAGGTTTGTCTAAAACGAACCAAAGTACATTAGTCATTGTATCCTAAACCAAATACCTCAGGCTTAAGGACAATCCTAGTGAATAATACTTTTGAACTTTCAACCACGAAGTATTATCACGGTGGTCAATCCAATATTCGTCGATCTCCAACAGAATATCACCGATATTTGGTTTACACAAAACTTGTGTCGCTATCTTCGAATAACTTCGAATCTACCACCAAATATCGCGATGACGTTATCGTCCCATCAAGGTTCCCACCAAGACGAGTAGTCACGGATTTGTATCTTTTTGAATAAAGAGACTTTTATTCATGGATATTGTAAAACATACAAAGTCTGAATAAAAATGATACTAACTCGTGTATTATTCCTTACTGGACATAGATATCGAATTATTACTGGATCATTACTTATTCTTTGCGTTTGTGTTGATTGCTCAATGACTCTTAATTGTAACTTTTATCACTAATTACAATCAGTCATTTCTATTAAACTAAAAATATAATACGAGTATTTAGGAATACTATTACTTTTGTGTTTGCTAGATATTGTTCATCCAACATTAGAACATATTCTAGTCTTGCCCTTTTATATGATTCGGTAAACATAGGAGGATTGGAAAATTACTCCTTTAGTTTCTTGAATCTATAAAACTTGCCTTGTACCTAAATCTCTTTTAGCTACTTGATTTGTAGATACTTTTACTAGTTAAAGAAATTCCCTTAAATGATTAGCTTGTTCACTGGAGTGTAAACATCTTATTAGATATGCAATGATTAATCACAAGACTTGTGACCACGCTATTATGCTTGCAATAATCTAATCAATGATCATTTATTTCTCTTAACTCTTTGGCTAACGACTTGGTAATTCATTGTTGTTAATGTCTCACTAACTTGCTAAATTCATTAATGTCTTTAATGAATTATGTTAGTCTTAGCTCCCACTATCTTTTATGGAATTCAAGCATCAATTTAAACTACTACATTGACCAAGTCAATAAGTTGTAGTTTAATCCTTTTAAAATTCTATCAATAATTAAGATCATCCTTTGGATTTGCGAATTGAATATCCACTATTCCTGTTTAGGGAATCATGACCTTTATTGATTAATGTATCTAACAAGTATAAAACACTTAAGATGATACTTTCAATTCTTAAACATATCAGTATCCTTCAAGAACTTCATTTAATGCCAAAGTCATTTCTTGGATTTCTTAAATATCCATTATTCCTATTAGGGAATTATGACTTGATTAAATATTGTATTGATTACGAGTATAAAAGACTTGCAATAATACCTTTTTAATTCTTAAATGCTTTAATATAGTTTGTCCCTTTTAAGAGTTCATTTAATGTCTAAGTCATTTTACTTGGATTTTACGAATATCCATTATTCCTACTAGGCTAAAACCCGCGCGATGCGGCGGCTGCAAACTATATTATCTTGGCTATTAAATGTCCATTGGTTACATATTTTTATAACGAATGCAGTACATAAGCATGAAAACTGTGTAAAATAGATGTAAAAAGCAAGAATTAGCATTGCGTTGAAATGTTGTTCGATTATATGTTTTGAAGTATAATAATACAAATGATCCATCTCCAATGTTTCTTGTTATAAAAACATAAACCTAGTTAAGTATAAAATAGAGGGAAAAAGATATGTTTATGTGTATTAGTTATCATGTAAAACCTCCCGATACTCCACGTTTGGTTTGTAACTCTGTCGAGATTAATTTTTTTTTTTTGGCTTGAGTTACTAATACTTTTGTCGTGTCACGTGAAATTCCTCTTGAAAAGGAAAATTTTGTAGGCGAAAATATAGTCTGCAATGTGGCGGCAGGTACCCTATGCAACTATATTTGCGGCGAGCAAAACTTATCCGGTTACACATTTTTTTTAACAATAATAGGGTACCAACCCTATTAGTAAGTTTCGAGATGAAGAAGATAGTTATAGCGATATCGAGGTTTATAACAAATGGACTGATGATATAACTAATTATATTTTTCAAAAGCTTACAAGGTCAAAGGGTTTTTATGCTTCTACCTAAAACCAAGGATTGATGTGCAGTCACCCAACCTGAACCATACGAGCAACGGGCCACGATTCAAAGCAGTCATCGAATGGGTCCACTAACTTTTTGATTTTATGAACACCCAAATTACCTTTGTAATACTCAACTGTTGCAATACAAATCTATAATTTTGTAATTCATCAACTCCTGTTATTTATATACACTAAAAAAAAAAGATATAGCAACTAAAATGCATATTTTACATTTCTAAGATAATTAAGCTTGTCTAAAAATAGGATTGAACCAAATAATCATGCTATCAAAAAACATTCTTTTTAAGTCAATTTTTTCGACCATACACCGATCTTCCTAATCTTGCAGTTGATCTCTGTAACAGATTGTGCAAATCAAGCCTGTAACAGATTGTGCAAATAAAGTTACGTAGTGTCTTTTTCCTTTAGACCTTCCTAAAGATCTCCCTCCAAGCCGTACATATCAAGCCGGTATGAATGTGATTATGTGATACATTTAGATAATATAAAGCATTAAAGCCGATTGTGGTCGGTATCTCACTTGGAAATGATTACTTGAAATATCAAACAATGAGAAAATGGTCAAGATTTGACCGATTCAAATTCGAGCCCTTTGACTTTATCTTGATAAAAGAATCATTAAGTTGAAAAATTGTAAAACCAAGGTATCAAGAATCATTAAGTTGAAAAACTGTAAAACCAAGGTATTCATTGTTTAATCCCGGTTGGGTTTCAGTTAGAGTAAGGTAATTTCAGGTTCTAAACCAGATACAACCAAACAATTTAAATTTATATCGAATACCACAAACACAACTCTATAATATGAGATTTCCTTGGATCGAAGACCATTTATGACTTATGGAGCTCATAAAATTAGCTTGTGCTTATTGCTCTTATGAATAAATTAATATAATACAATTGATAGTGATATAACCGTATACGACTATTAATTGGAAACTAAAATATCAACAAAGTTCCAATAGTAGCATTTCGAATATTTATGTTTCGTTGTTATAGTTGATGTGAATCTACCACTCAAAACATACCCCACTCTTTCACTACAGTTCACTACTCCAATAGTCTAATGTTCTAAAATGCATTGTTTTTAGTCGATCCGATACAATGGTCGGGTTAACCCGGATCACCTAAAACATCAAAATCAAGAAACCAAACATAATTAAACATAGAGTAGAAACCAAAGAGATATCAAATCATGTCAACAAATATTAAACATTAATCAAAATCAAGAGACCAAACATAATTTAAGTCAGAAATTGACTCATGTAGTCTTGTATCTGTTGGTAGTTACGAAATATTTTCAGAGAATACACAGAAATATCCTCATTTCAGAAATCAAGCAGATTGCAAACGAATTAATTCGAAGATTACAAACATAGAAATAAAATCAGAGATTACAAACATAGAAATAAAATTGGAGATTACACTGGAGTCAAACCAAAGATTACCTTGACCGGTGTTGCCACTGGTAGACGCTGCTGGTTGATCAAATGGCCCTAAGCATTGACCCACCACTTATACTCTTCACAGGGGCAGATGGGGTGCATGTTTTGCTGCAATAGGAACATTGTTATCATGAGATGCTAAAAATAGAGAAAATTATTTTAAAAAAAATGTCTTATAAAGTTGAGATTTCTGTAAGATTAAAATGGAGCTGAAGGGCTACGTGCTGGACCATGCAGGTGCAAACAGGTCAAAACGTTTAATTGTATCGAATGCCTCATGCGTATTAAACTCGTTCTTTTATTAAATGAAACAAAGGTCTTTTTTCCGAAGTCTAGAAATATGTTGGAATTGTTTAATACAAGGTGAAACTGCAACTGTTAGACCACAAATGCTTTCCCAAACACAAATAGATCCTATCAATAAAAATACAAACCAGTATTTGGGGCAAATGTAAGAGAAATTCATGTCATATGCTTGGGTTGACACTAATTTGATAAAACCCTAACCCTTTGAAAACTATACATATAAAATGTAGTCATAGCCCTTACAAAAAGGAAATTCCCTGGCAGCTCAACTACCTTTTATGAAGATAGTTGATTACCGTTGCAAACAGTAAATATTGTTTCTAATACTTGTAGAGGCGAATCACAAAAGGATACCCATGTGAGATGAACACAACCCAAACCGACCCATTTATAAGTAAATTGGCACCTCTAACTACATTTTTAATGGACGAAACATTAGACATATTATATAACAGTTCACTAAAATACAGTATAGATACTCAGTAAATACAGTATAGATACTCAATTACATTATAATGTAGTTCACTAAAATACAGTATAGATACTCAGTTACATTATAGATACTCAGTTACATTATAAGCTGAACCTAAACACATAATTATGAATATACATTAGATGCAGTTGACTCTTTAAACTATTTTTATATTCAAATAAAACCTATTACCAAGAACCTAATGGGATTACCAGTTCCGGTTCTTGTTCTACTCAGTGCGGGTTATCAAACCACTGTGAATACCAAACACAATTTCAACCGTACATGTTGATTCTAGTTACGTTTTGCCAATTCTAACGAAATACCAACCTGTGGTTTTCCAAACACAAGATTACTGATGGGAAATGAAATCATGTAGTGTGGAAGATCGTAGGGCAAAAGCCTGCAAACACACATCATATATGCATATAAGACGTAACAAAAATTAATCAGAAAAATTAAAATGTCCACCAGATACGTGGTAAGTAAGTTAAAGTGCAAAAGGCAATATTGCTAGTTACTTACCAATTCTTTGTTGCTCCGTATTAGCCTTCAAAGCCTACAAATCAAAATAAAATAAAATAAAATGATTAGTTATTAATTGTCTCTAGCACAATAATAGTGACCAAAATTGAAAGCTATAAGCCTATAAAGAGGAAAATAAAACTACAAAGGGGTATGATTTCATTCTAAAATCAATCTTAATTAAATGAGCAAAAAGATTAGGTTAATAGCAAACGGGTCAACCGACTCATCTTATGTAACAACCTAAATTGAGATAATTTTTTAGTTTACTCTAAACTCACATAACGCACCTCATTGGGTTCACATCAAAGTCCTCTTCGGTTATTTCACCTATTAAATCCTATATAACCAGAATTAAACACTCAAACATCTAAAATAATTTCATCTTCAAATAGTTGTAATTAAATGCAAAACGTGTAGCCTTCAAATGCCCATTTAAATGAGCACCTACGATCACAAGCTGCATATATTATGAAAAATGTTAGACAAATATAAAATGAAAGTAAGCACACATTTCTACTTGCCAAAGATGACCACGCCAAAGAAGAGTGTTCACTAAAAAAACCAATAAACTCATTTCATTAAGTCAATAGCTATTAATTAATATTTTTTTTATTTTTTTTGCTATAAAAAGAATATATTACTTTGAATGCAAGCCTGCAACTCGGGTACACCATCAGGCATGCACACAAGAAGTGTCAAACTTTTTCATCTTCAGATGTTGGTTACTCAGGAAGAGATGCTTCTTTTGCTGCTAATTTCGTCCCAATTTTCTACAAAAAAATTAATATTAGATACATCATCATCTTCATTGACATCATCATCAAACGTTACGACACCACGGAGCCACGAGTTTCAGGCACAATTATACAAAGGCATGGCCCGAATTTAAATACTCATAAACTCAATTACCGTTCAGTGACGCCCAAATTAAAGGCTGATTTGGGGATGTGTTGAAGATATGTTAGGAAAGGGGAAATGGAGAGGCTAATTTGTGGGGATTTGGGAGTAGGGTTTAGTAACGTTTGGTGAACTTAATGAGTACGGGGGACGCTAACTTAATGGTGAACTTAATGCGTTTTATGGGGGACGGTTACTTTATTATATTACGTATCAGGGATCTTGAATTTAAAATGGGCCAGTGCATATTCCTTAGTTAATTAGTGGTTATACTTATTAGAAAGAAATCAAACTTTTACAAATATCAATTGTAGTTGAGTTGCTTAAACTATTGGTTTCTAACCGCAAGGTCACAATTTATGATTTTCCTAGGTTAAAACCCGCGCGATTTAACATTAATACCATTTTCCTAGGTTAAACGTGAACATTTAACCACTGAACTTTAAGTCACATGTTCAATTTTAAAACGCAAAACATGAAAATCCGTTTAAAATGTCAATTCCCTCTCACAGTTATTTTAAAACCCATGTTATAATAGGATTATGGTATTTAAGGCATTTAAAAAGGTTAGAGATGTTTTTTTAAAATAGGCCAATAAATGATTCTGAATTGGCATTCTCATAAATTCCAAAGTTTAAAATAGACATTCTCTATAAATAAATGTTTAAAAACGTAAAATTTAATGGCTATGATGAATTCCGTTCCCCATGAAAACATAGGGTTTTAATGTTTCATTTGGTTACCAAATATTGGATGTGGTGTAGTGGTAAGGTTCATAAATGTGTTGGTAGAGAGCCCAAGTTCGAAACCTGTTAAAAGCTTCTTTTTTTTTCAATTATGATGTGGGTTTAAGACCTTCCAAAAAGGGAAGGTCTAGTTTAAGACCTGCTAAAAGTAGAAAGACATTCCTCTATTATATATAGTAGAGATTAGGGAATTATGACTTCATCAAATTCTTTATTACAAGTATGAAAGACTTGTAATAATACTCTTAAAGTCTATCTTGATTATATCCAATATAATCATACTATATTAATACTAATATTTTAAAACGTACTATCATAAGTAATGACTATTACTTAAGATGTTTTAACTAAGTTCAATAACTTTTGAATCTTATGCTTCCATAAAAACTCTTAAGTACTTGTATTAGAAGAACTTCTAATTTCTAGTATCTAAGTACCTTGAGCTATCAAGACATTATTCATTCATACAACAATCAAACAAGTATAAAACATGAAATATAAAGTAAATCAAAAACTTGACTTACAATCTAGTCATAAACCTTGACTAGTGTAATTATCACACATGCACACAATATAATTCAACCATAGATTCGAATTGATTAAAACCAAAAACCTTATTTTAACATAAAATAAAAAATTATCCAAACAATAAAATAAAATTGTTTTTACTGAATCCATAAAAATACCGAATTATAAAAACTTGGTGCTCGTAGGATCATCACCATCTCATGTCGGTCATCATCACTTTCCATCTCCTCCTACAATAAACGATTGCAAAAGTTAGATTACTTGTAATGTACTTTACAGGTATCTTAAAGTGATTAAGAAGTGTGGTTGTGTTACCTGAGGAACTTGCGTTTCCTCCACCACCACTTGCACCGTTTGGACAATTTCATTTCCAATGCCCAGCCTCGCCACACTTGAAGCACCGATTCTCGGTCCTCGATGTGTTAGGATTTACCTTGTTGACCTTTTGTTTGACACTCTTACCATTTGGCACTCCTTGGCTAGGATTGGTTTTACCCTTTCCTTTACCACCATGCCCTTTTCTCTTCTTGCCACCGCCACACTGCTATTACCGATCATCAGAACATCCTTAGATTTGGTCCCCAAACTCAACTCAGTTGTCTTGAGCACAGAATGTAGCTCAGCAATGGATTTCTCCATATTATGCATGTTGTAGTTGACCACAAAAGGCTTGTAGTCATCAGACAACGAATTAAGTATAGTATCTGTTGCCATCTGCAACAGAATGGGATGACCAAGTCTAGCGAGGTGATCCATGTGCCCTTTCATTTTCATGACATGAGCACTCACCGGTGTTCCTTTGACCATCTTGCAAGAGTTGAAGGCTCGATTGATGTCAAACCTCTCAGTGTGAGCTTGCTCTTGAAATGAATCCCTAAGTTGCTGGATCATCTCAAATGCAGGCACATCCATAAGTCCTGCTTGTAACTCGGGACTCATAGTGGCGAGCATTAGACAGCTCACATCGAGTGCATCACTGACATGCTTATCATAAGCTTGCCTCGTTTCAGCTCAAGCATTAGCGGCAGGGATATTTGGCACTGCTCTTTCCAAGACATACCACTTTCTCTCATGCCTGAGCATAATGCGAAGATTGCGTTCCCAATTGAGAAAGTTTGACCCATTCAACTTGTCTTTTTCGAGGATTGAGCGAAGTGAGAGATTGTTGGTACTTGTCGTTGTGGTTGTTGCTGCCATCTACAAATCAAACCCAGTTTAATTAGTAATCATCAATAAACATTCTCTAAAATATATTATAAACCCATAATTAATATTTTAGGCCTAGGATCCATATATCACATTCTCGTCGCAGGGTTTGGGCACTTCCCGACGAGACATGTTGTTTGTGGTAGGTAACATCCTTACTGATCGTATCAAGACTTGACACGATTCCTAGGGGTCGTAGAATCTTTAGACTTATAACTTATTACAATCTTGTACAATCTAATTGACATTTCTAAGTTAGTAATGAAGTATAGTATGTTTATTCTACTCAGGTACTTTTTGGGCCGGGAGTCCCGATTATCACCAAAGTAGATCAGACCATCTAAGACAGTGCGATGCTCTGTGCCGGGACTCCCGATTATCACAGAACCTTACGCACCCTAACACTCGCAATGATTTGAATCCATATATAAGGTTCTTTATCCTTACAATATGAATATCGTGGAACAAGTGAGGTGTTCCATTAGGTGGATAGTACTTAGATCTAAGATTTTCTTGGGTTTGTTTAAGTCTTAAACTAAACTTAAACCTTTATTCCAATCTTAATCCTTGTTTAAAATGTGTGACTTGTGAATTTAAGAATTCTACAAGACCCTTTTTAAATCTTAAGAAATTTTCTTTAAAACTTATAGTTTCAAGAATTGCGCGACTTATATGTATACCTAAAACAAGGGGTACAAAACGTTTTACTATGTTTTGTGAAAAACCTTATTTATAATAAAACTTACTGGTTTTATCTTTCTTGAAAAACTTTAAAACTTATGTTAAACTTTTAATTCTTTCATGATTCATAAACTTGAAACATAAATCTAGTTTAACACACCTTGTTTTTCACTTGCTTAATAATAGAATTAAACATTTGTTTGACTTACTAGATTCGACCAAAACTTATGTCTTAGCGACACACTTATAAACTTTATGATTTTCTTGTGTAGCTCCCACTAGCTACAACAACCATGATGGAACTTAAGCAAACACAATCACCGGTTTATATTTGGTGAAACTAATAAACTTATTATATAAAGACTATATATAATAATTCTTAGTTTGTTTAAACCTTTCTTACATTTAACTTGAACTAGTTAAATATAGGTTATAAAGTCCTTTTGTTATTTATCCCTTGATCATTAATCTAATATCTTACATGACTTGTAAAATACATATATTATACTTGTATAATTATCTAGTTATAATAACTAATAACTTTATACACCTTACAATAATATATAATATATATATAACTTTGTATATTTCTAGTTTATCATATAATCTTAACTTGTACAATTTCTAATTATAATGAAATCATAACTTTGTACTTTCTAGTCTTAATTATATAATAACTTATACAATAACTAGTTATATTATTACCTCTATTACCCTTTTTAATATGCCATTTAATCTTGTATTTTAATATATATATATATTTCATTACTTTATAATAAACTTGTAACATTCTAATAAGAATATTACATCTAATTTATACGTATGTATTTTAACTTAATCTAATATAAAATACGTATAAACTATTTTATCAATTAAAATTCATTTTCCTTTTAAATATTAAATATTAAAAATTCTGAAAATATTATATATATATATATACATATATATATATATATATATATATATATATATATATATATATATATATATATATATATATATATATATATATATATATATATATATATATATATATATATATATATATATACCTTGTTAATTTTAGAACTTAAAAATTAACACTTCTTTTAATTCTTATTAATTAGTTAAACCCTAATCTTGTTCTTGATCAATCAAAACTAGGGTTTTGATTTACTTGATCAAAAACATTATTTATTAAAAGATTAATTCTAATCGATCTTATCCAAACAATAAACTTTGTTTAAATTCTAAGATAGATTATAACCTCAATAAATTCATTTAAACCTTTTAATTTGAACCTTATAAACAATAAAACTTTGTCTAAGTTTCTAGGTTTAAAAAACTAGTTTCAATCAATTTACTATAACAATAATTAAACCTATTAAACATGAACTTGTTTAATTATCTAGGTTTTAGATTATCATCTTAATTAATTCTTTTAACTAATTAAACAACACTAGTTTAATGGTTTGGTCCTAGATTACTTCTAGGGTATTTCGAAAATTCCTTAAAGCCTAGGAAACTTTTCCACCAATTAAACTAAGCTAGTTTAACAAACTTGGTGTCCAAGTAACCTCCTAGATCTCGAAAACCTTGAGAAAAGGAAATAATCCTTTTTGACCAATTAAACCAAAACTTGGTTTAACATACTTGGTCCTCGATTTTGAAGATCAAATAATAAGGAAAGAATCCTCTTGATCAAAAACTTTGATGTTCTTGATCCTAGGGTTCTACCTAATTTCGAATACACTAGGGTTAGGGAAAGAAGTCTTTTGACCAATTAAACTAAACTAGTTTAATGTTCTTGGCCCTAGGGTTCTTTCTTGGGTTTTTTGAAAATTCTAGGGTTCTTAGAAACCTTTTGACCAATTAAACTAGACTAGTTTAATATTCTTGGTCCTAGGGTTCTTACCCTTTTCGAAAATTAAGAAGAAGAAGAAAAGAAATTGGAACAAAAAGAAAGACTTTAATTAAAATAAACAAACAAACTTTGTTAATCTAGTTTAGATTTCTAAACCAACGCTCTGATACCACTGAAGGGTTTCATTGTAACTGATCAACCACTTGGGTCGACCACCTAGTCCTTGGTTCGAACCACACTGACCAAGAACATGCACTAGTACAAAAATAGCTTTTAGCCATGGTTTTTATAAACAACCTCGCCACAGGTTAACATTTTCGTGTGGCTAAATATCACAAATAATGTTCTAATGTTCTTTTTGCCACATTTTAACTAAATTATTGTGGAAATTGCAAATTAGATTTGAACACTTTAGCCACTGTTTAACATGATAAATGTGTCCATTGCTAGCCACGGTCATCTAGCGTGGCCATATGTCACACTTTTCGCCATGATTTATTTTTAAAAACGTGACATTAGTTTGTGACAGTTAATACGTGAGGCGAAAGACACATATTTAGCCACATGAATCAACTTGTGGTGTGTCCAAAAATTGGTATTCATTTGCCACATGAAACTAATTGTTGTTGAAAGAAGTATACAACCACGGTCATTATTGTGTGTGTTATGTGGCTATACAATAACCAATAGTCACTCGAAACTTTAATTTGTCTGCGTGGCTATATGATGGATATTTGTCATACCCTAAATCAAAGCAAGATAAAACTAAAATTGTGTGTGGCCATAACCTAAATAATAGCAATAGTAAAGGTAAAATTAATATTATTTTCTCTAAAATTAGTTTATAATCACCATTTAATCGTATATAAATGTGTGTCTACAAGTAGCAAATTGTCACGTTAATAATGTTAAATATGGCTAAATATTATCAAGGGTCACATATATGTGATAACGACTTATGTGGCTAAATGGAAAACAATAGCCATGATTAAGTGTGATACCAATACTTGTGGGCAGATGTGTTTATAAGCCACATGAAGTCGTTGTTGTTGAAAGTTAGTATACAACCACGATCATTATTGTGTGTCATGTGGCTATAGGACAAAAAATAGTCACTCAAATTTTTAATGTGGCTATACCAAGATTACGACTACAGTTAAATTGATTATGTGTCTAAAAGAAACCAATTGTCACGTTAATTCGTTTAGATGTGGCTAAATGTTATCCCACATTGCTATTTGTATGAAAGTTGGGGAATTACTTTCACTATAAAAAGATGTGTGCACCAACTATATTGAAGCAATTAAAGATTGAGTCCCTTATGCCTTTCACGTTATGTGGCCATTTTACTTAAGGCTCGGTGCAATTCAATTCTTTGGCCGACAATTTAACGGTTTAAATCAGTTTTTTACTAGGGTTTGACTATTACCAATCAGGTTTGACAGGCCAAAAAGGAAATAATAACCATGTTGGTATTTTTAGTGTGGCCAAATGATATCAAAAGTCACGGATTAATTTTTTTTAATGTGGCTATAGGTTAAACTATAGCCACAATTACAAAAACCTTATGTGTCTATAGGAACTCTACGGTCACCCTCAACATAACTACATGTGACAATACATAATAGATTAGTCACATTGTATATAAAACTATGTGTCTAAAATTGGGCTTGTAGTCACCACCAATATAACGATATGTGGCTATATGGTAACCATTAGCCACAATTTACAATAAATAATGTCTCTAAATGTAGGATTACAACTATGGTCGTTTTAATTACATTTGACTATATGGTAACCATTAGCCACGGTTGTATGCTATCGCTACACTTTTGCATATGATATGGCCACTAAAATTTACCGTAGCCATATATGCACTTTAAAACGCAGGAGAATAGACTATGCTTTTGATGTAAAATAAAATTGTGGCTAATAATGTATAGCCACGGTCTTTTGTAGTGGCGATTGATGATTTTTGTACTAGTGATGATGGTGTTCTTGGCCGGTTAAAACCAACTAGCTGATTTAATCCCTAAAAGCGGAAGTTGGATTAAACCTAATCCTTAAACCCTAAAGGATTGGGATGTTGGAAATCTAGATTAGATTAACAAGAAAGAAACCTTGTACGAAGAACTTGAACACACACAGAGCTTGTGTGTGTTCGTCGACCATCAACCAAGAACCCTAGGGTTCTTTGTCGAATTCGAACAAGAGGAGAGTAAGAAAGAGTGTTCCATGAATCATACCTTAGGTTTAGCTTAAGATAGTTCACTGATGATGAACACGACGAGCGATCCTCTAGATGATCACTCGCAACGATCTTTGATCTTCGAAACTCGAAGAACACGAAGAACGAACGAAGAACACGAAGAACACAAAGAGTTGTGTTCTTCCCTTGTTGCTCGGTCGATCGAAGGGAGAGGGGGAGAGGGGATTTTCCTGCGGTGATCTAGGGGGTTTTAGGGTTACCCTAAGCCTCTTATTTATATACAAATAAGTTACGCTCAGAACCCTTAAGTTTAATTAAGATTAGATCTTTAATTAAACTTTCCTGTTAACACTTCCATCCTTTATAGTTTAACTAGTTTATTATTGTTGCACTTAACTATTAAATGTCTAGTATTAATACACTAATATATACTTGTATTTATACATTTAATAATTAATTATACAATAACCTTTATATAATTTATACAACAATATTATCCAATTACTATATGATTTAATTGCTTTAATTCATATCATGGATAATCTTTAATTAACACATTGTATAATTACTCAACTAGTAAACGTACAAACACTTGTGTTAATTAGTTAGTTATACTAATCTAGTAATAAGTTAAACTTAACTTAATACTTAACTGATTCATAATGACTATTATGAATCATTCATCTTCGTAGTATCGTTGCATATTTTGCTCGTATTACATGCACTCACCGTTGTGACCCTTAAGTGTTTTGTAGGCATGGATGTATCATCATAGGTTGACTAGCTGTGCACATAATTCCTTCAATATACTTAGTGTGTTAACAAAACAATCTAACATATGCCTATCGACCAACTTGTGGTGTTGGATTGACACACTTGTATATGACATATTCCCATGGACCAAATTGAGGTGTTGTGTTGAATTACCGCCACTACAAGGTTATTAAGTTTTTGTCCCTTATTGTTTACCCGCGACCACACCGACATTAAGGGAGTAATGCTTTTATGTTGAGTAGGAGAAATTATACATATATCTTATGGGCGTATGACTATCTTATGTATGCATTTTCTTTGCAATGTGATTAGCTCTTTAATAACTAGGATAACTTTATTTGAGTGAATACGTATAAAGATGACTAATAAATCATGATTAGGGCAAAATCGGTACAACGTAAAAGCATTAATGACTAATAATACTCCCTATATCCCATAAGTATTGTCCACCGATAAAAAAAATATGCAGCTTAAAAAAAATATTTATTACACTATCTAACTAATAAAATTTTATTTTTACCACATAACTATTATTTGATTGGTGGAATTTTCAAGTTGACAATGATTTTAGGATAAATTTAAAAGTAAATGTGTACAATAAAATTGGGACAGAGGGAGTATCATTTTACTCTAATTAAGGAAATTTTGTTTTAATAAACATTCGTATGCATATGTGGCACATTAGTAAAACTCATATTAAACATAATCTCCAAAATGCAATATTTGCTAGTACTTTTTTTTATTACGTATTCTTAAATAGTTCTTTGAATGACAAAAAAAAAAACTGTATTTATATTGGATTCTTTTCACGGAGAATTTCTTTTACATCTTTATAAAATTTATAAATTATTTTCATATTCTTTCAAAAATTACAAATTATTTTTGTATGATTCAAATATTTTTAATTACTTCCATATCCTTCTAAATATTTAAAATTATCATTTATGTCCAAAATATATTTTGATATATATTATACCATTATAATGTAAATAATTGTTATTATTAAATTCATATATTTAAAAAAAAGTTACTAGATTACCCTTATTGTATCCAAACCTAAATTAAAAATCTACCTGTTAACGTAAATAAATCACGGTAACTATAAGGTAAAATATTAAATTAACATCTTGAAAATACCAAAATCATATATATGTGTGATCAAACTATATACTTCTAATATACTCCCTCCGTTCCACAAAAAACTTCTCATTTCACCTTATATTTTTGTCCCACAAAAAACTTCTCATTTCATACACTTGATGGGCTCCACATAATAAAATACTATTAAAACTAAGGACCCACCATTAACTATCCAATAACTATCTTTCTCTTTCCAAACCAATCTTATATTTTAATCAAAACTATTACCAATTACCCCACCACTAATTATTACATAAAAACTTGTGCCAAAGTGAAATGAGAAGTTTTATGTGGGACGGAGGGAGTAGTTATTTTTAGACTAAATGAATTTTATGATAATGAATAATGATTTTATAATTATTTAATAAACCCGTCAGTAGCGTCATATCGCCATCTTCCCTATCGACGAGTTACTAACAAGATCGTGCAAACAGCATGCCTCCGACGAGTTTAAAAACTCATCTGTGCCAGACGAGCGCCTACCGACAAGTTGTAAGGACGCGAGCGTTCCAATGGCATCGACGAGAGACGAGTTATGATGAGGCTACCGACGAGTTTTGCCCCTGCAGGGTCTTATGAGCATTTTTCTTGTAGTGATCCAACTTGGCAAAAAGAACATGCACGAAACTTATAATTCGTCCACGTCACCCAGATGAGGCCCACCAAATTCCTAAAATTTCACTATAAAAGCCACGTGATTTCAATCCGTAAGTCATACACACAATCAAATGCCTGGAGCAACCGCAAAAGCTCCGGTGGCCGGACCGATCAATAATAATTCCAGCCAATACACTTCTGAAGCCGATATGATCTTTGAATTCCTCGAAGAGATTGAACTCTCATCGGGAAACTCTTGCAATTCTGACGACAGTTATGAAAATTCTGATGGTCAGTTAGACGAAGATGATAATTCAAGTGATCCCGAGGAGAATAGATCATTCTGGGAATCGCAAGAACAACTTCTCATGGTAAGTATTTTGATAATTTGTTGAAACGTTGTCGTTTTATTAGAGATGTTGTAATTATTAAGGTGTTTACAACTTTATATGAATTTTGAACATTTTTGTAGGAAAATCTGTTTAAAACTAGTTCACTAGAGATGAAAATCAGGCAGGCAACGAAAGGAATCGTAAAGGAGATGAAATTGGCGGCGCATGGTGGTTGTGAATGTGGCAAGACTGTCGCAGATGGTTGCCGGAGGTGTTTCCAGAGGGAAGTTTCCGTCCGTTTGCGGAGGGCCGGATACAATTGTGGCATTTGCAAGGCCAAGTGGATGAATCTTAAACAAATCCCAGCAGGTACAAGGTTTTAATAATATGTAATTACTAATAATAAAAACATGTCAATACAGTAATAAAAACTAAAAAGAAAACAAAAACTTATGTACTACCTCCGTCCCAAAAAAATCATACTTCTTTTCGGCACAAGTTATATTGGAGAGAGAAAATATTTTTAGGAGATTAGTTAGTGCTAAGTTCATTAGTAATATAATATTGTTTTATTAAGTGAACCTTCAAATTTTAGAAATGAGAACTTATTGTGAGACAAAATGAAAAACTTTTGTGTTAGACAGAGATAATATTAAATTTCAAAATAACTGAATCTGTATAATGGATATTTTCAGGGGAACACACCTATATAGAAGTATTGGACACTTCAAATGCTAAGAAAGGGGTTACAAGAGTGATTATTGAGTTCAATTTCCGGGCTGAATTCGAGATGGTTAAAGCTAGCCAAGAATACAACCGTCTCGTAAGCCGGCTACCGGAAATATATGTTGGAAAAACCGAAAGACTTGAATCATTGATCAAGATTCTATGTTTATCATCGAAAAAGTGCATGAAAGATCGGAAAATGCATATAGCTCCATGGCGGAAGCTCAAATACATGCAAGCTAAATGGCGCGGGATACGTGAACTTGACCCGGTTTGGTCACCGAATAGGGTGTATGTGGTCGAGGGTTCGAACCGTTTGTCAAGGCCAATGGTTTCATTGCTTACCTTTGACTTGGTCGACAACTTAAAACTGCCATCGAGTCTGCATTCCATGGCAATTAAAGTTTTGTAACAAAGTAGGATAATTTAAACATGTTTATTAAGTCTGAACTTTTTTGCAATTTTATGTTTTGTTGGTACGGGTGCGGGTATCAAATGTAGACAGATATGGTTTTAGTAGAGGTTTTGGTAGGTGAGAAAAATAATTGGGGTGGCCTAACCAGTGCTACTTTTGGAGTTATTAGGAATAAACAACGGGTTGGAAAAATATGCTTTTGGATCTTTTGTAGATATTTGTTTAACTCAACTCTATTTAGAAAATATATAGAATTTTAGTACTTTTTCATGTTAAATTTTAATACTTCATCCGATTCAAAATAAGTGATACATTGTTGATTTTATGTTTTTAAGGCAAAATATTATAATGAGGACTAGATTATATTAATTGGATTATTAATAGAGAATGAGTCCCACACTTTTTAAATAAAGTGAAGTTAATAATGTGTTAAAAGTAAAAATAAAGGTAAAAAAAGGTCATTTCGTTATTATATTAAAAGAGATAATTAGTGAATGTGGGGCCCAATATTTGTTATCGAATAACGTAATTTTTAAAGTATATCATTTATTTTGATACACGCAAAAATGAAAAGTTTATCACTTATTTTGAATCCGAGAAAGTATATAAGGGGAGATTCCTTTGAGAATTAGAAAAGCGTGAGAATGTGAGAAATTTTATTCATATATAAATACACGTGTATTCTATATGAATACACTATGTATTCATTAATAAATACACATGAATCATCAATGAATACACTAT
Source organism: Calendula officinalis (assembly GCA_963853835.1). Classification (NCBI taxonomy): domain Eukaryota; kingdom Viridiplantae; phylum Streptophyta; class Magnoliopsida; order Asterales; family Asteraceae; genus Calendula; species Calendula officinalis. Next base: position 3,484,320 of record OY970823.1, on the reverse strand, counting down.
GTATTCATTAATGAATACACAGGGGCGGGGGTGCCCCTTCGCGAACTGTCCTGCGTTTTCTCGCGCCGTGAATGGTCGCCCCGCCTTATGTATTGATGAATACAAAACACTTCCGCCCCCAAGATCAAGGGCTGAGATTTATTCTCACATTCTCACTCATAATAAAGAACCGCATCTACGTTCAGCATTGAACATATATACCACCACCTACCTTCTTCACAACAGATCTGAATTAAATACAAAGAACCGCATCTACGTTCACCATGACTGAACATATATACTTTGTTGGAACACTAGATCACAGTCGTTGATCTTGGGGCGGAAGTGTTCTTTATTAATCAATGAATAAACATTAATCGTCAATGAATACGCAGGGGCGGGCACGACCATTCACGTCGCTAGAAAACGTGGGATGTCTTCACAACAGATCTGAATTAAATACAAAGAACCGCATCTACGTTCACCATGACTGAACATATATACTTTGTTGGAACACTAGATCACAGTCGTTGATCTTGGGGGCGGAAGTGTTCTTTATTAATCAATGAATAAACATTAATCGTCAATAAATACGCAGGGGCGGGCACGACCATTCACGTCGCTAGAAAACGTGGGATGGTCAGCGAAGGGGTGTGTCAGCCCTGTGCATTCATTGATATTGTTACTCCCGTAATAAGTGTTTGATAAGTGTAATAATCGAAAAGATATACTTATACGGTTCTACTGATCAAATTAAAATATGAACACTCAACAATAACTAAACTCTTTCTTTATTTAATCAATAATTATTTAAACAAAGTACAAGTAGTTGCGTAATAGCTAAGAACATGAATCCTAACTAAACTACTTGAAAGAGATCGACAATCACGAATACCATCTAAGACAAGTATTGATTAACACATTATCAAACACAAGATCAGGCATTGTTGTCACTTAAATTCATTCGATGAAACTAGTAACAAAAGAATATCACAAGTTGTTTTCTCTTTGCTTGAAGATGTTGTTTGATGAAACCTTAACAGAGTGAAAACGTTGTTGGGGACACACGTAAATTCATTCATCAAGTCTTCTATTTATAGTGTTTGTAAGACGTGTCAACAAAGGGATGTACGAATTTGTCCACGTGTAGGAATCTCGTTGGTGTTAAGGATATTTCATGTGACGACCATTCCTAACGGAATTCCGACAGTGTTTTATATCGTATTGTGATCGTCGAGATCTTCTAGAAGATTTGCATAGGATTCTCTTGTCGGCGACTCACAATCTTGTGTAATACTTGTGTCTTTTTGTGTCACTGAAGCTTGATTCATTAAGAGGTGTTCGGATACTCATGAGTATTTCAGGTACTCATGGTTCTTCGGATACTAGACTAGCTTCAGTGACCTTTATTAATATTCAGATTTAGTGTAGTATTTGTCTTCAAGACTCAGTGTGTCATTTTCAAAGACACACTGAACCTACTACGATCATCTGAACCGCTGATCACTCTTTGATTCCACACAGGGAACTGATCGTTGTTACTTTGGTTGTTCAGATAATATAGTTAAGTTGTGAGTATCTGAACGCATCAGTTTCTCATAGACTTACAATCTGAAGAACTCATCTTCAGATTGCCATCCAACTATTGGATGTTTGTCTTCATTAAATCCGTTTTCATGGGGGATGATAAAAAAATTTATATTTTTGCGAGAACTAATCTTAGGCATCAAATTAAGAGATTAATGGTTAAGATGAACCGAGGTAATTTTATAAATAAGTGAATATGAAAGGATTAAAATTTATGCCTAAAAGGGAAAACGAATAAATTAACAACCTAATTATTTATGGTATTTACGATTAATTTGGAAAAGAAATTAAATATTAATTTAACGTGTATTCAACACACAAATACAATTACCATAATAAAAATTCACCACAGGGTTTCTCATTTTGCAATTTGCATCCCTCCGCTTCCTCCGATTTGCTTCATCCTGAACTTGCTTGATTTGGCCTTTTGCTTGATATATCATCGACTTATTGCAATTAAATAACAAAAATATTATACGTCATATGGGTCTTAACAGTAGCAAGTTCTTATACTTCCTCCGATTCAAAATAAGTGATACAATTGAGGTTTCACGGTTTTTGAGGCAAAAGATTATAATGATGATTAAATTAGATTAATTAGATGTTAGTGGGGAATGGGTCCCACACCTTTTGAATAAAATAAGGTTAATGATGTTTAAAAGTAAAAAGTAAGGGTAAAGAGGTCATTTCACTTTATTAAAGTAGATAGTTAGTGGTTGTGGGTCCCATTTTTTTTGCCAAATAAGAAAACTTTTCAAAGTGTATCACTTATTTAGAATCACCCCAAAAAGGAAAGTGTATCACTTATTTTGAATCGGAGGAAGTATTTTTTTCCTACTTCCTCTGATTCAAAATAAATGATACACTTTTTTTATTTATTGATGATTTAAAATAAGTGATATATTTTGAAAAAGTATCTTATTTGGCAAAAAAATAGCAGGACTCACACCAACTAACTATCCATTTTAACAAAGTGAAATGACACATTTATCCTTACTTTTTTTACTTTTAAATAACATTATATCACTTCATTTAAAAGGTGTATGACTCATTCTCCACTAATCATTCAATTAATCTAATTTAATAATCTTTATAATTTTTTGTCTCAAAAACCATAAAACTCAAAATTTATCACTTATTTAGAATCGGAGGAATTATATATTAATTGTTTTATGGATTTTGTTAATTTTATTATAGTATACGTCATATACGCCTTTAATTTAAAAAAATATATGCGCATGTTAGCACAGCACTGTTCAGTGCATTTTAAGGAATCATAAATGTATATAAGAGCATCTCCAACCAACCTCTATCATCCACTCTATCTCTATATTTGAAGTTTTTTTTCCCTCCAACCCACCTCTATCTCTCACTCTAAATATAGAGTGAGAGAAAAGCTCACTCTATATTTGATGTGAGAGAATGTCACTCTATCAATGGACCCCACAACTTCTATTTAATTATTTGATATTTATTTCTATTTAATTAATTTTGTTTTGTATTTGCTAGCCTACAATCCATCCAATTGAGTTCCTTTGTTATGGGTCCCACTAGTTTTAAAGGGATGAATAGAGTTTATGGTTGGAGTTGAAGTTTTATTTAGAGTTAATGGGCCCACAAAATATAGAGATAGAGTGACTTGGATAGAGTTTATGGTTGGAGATGCTCTAAGATATAATTACATGGGTGCTCGGTTGCAAGTGGCAACGGTTTTTGTAAGTGTGTTCATTAGTGGTTGATGGAAGTGGTCATTAATTTATAATTTTGTAATTTATAATTTTGTAATTAAATAATAGAATAATTTTTCATTGGTGAATACGTATATTTGTAATCGTTTGTGAATCTCTATATTTGTTCATTAGTAATCATTATGAAAATATTACATTTGTTCATTGGCTAATATGTACATTTGTTCATTTGTTGTATTGTACATTCATAGTATTGTTCATTTGCAATATTAGTTCACCGGTGAACATAGTCCGAACTGCCAAGTACTTGCCTATACTCACCCCTAATTTTGTTCATGATCCTGAGTTATTCGCTACATAGTATCAAATATTTAAGTATTAATAATTACAAACATTCCTTAGTTACTTAGGTGCTGTTTGGTTCGCAGAATGTTTCTGATGAAATTGGAATCTAGGAAGGAATTGGAATCCGTCAGGAATTGGAATCCAATTCCATACTCTGTTTGGTTGGCATGGAAGGGAATTGAAATCCAATTCAATATTCTGTTTGGTCGACATGAATTGGAATTGCAATTATCTAAAATGACGAATTTACATTAATGGTAGTGGTTGGTTGGTAGTGGTGGGTGGTGGTGGTGGCGGTAGGTAGTGGTGGGTGGTGGTGCTGGTGGGTGGTTGTGGTGGCGGTGGATGGTGGTGATGGTGGATGGTGGCGACAGTGGATGATGGTGGTGGTGGCGGGTGGTGGCGGTGGTGGTGGTGGCGGTGGTTGGTGGTGGTTGGTGGTGGCGGTGGTTGGTGGTGGTTGGTGGTGGCGGTGGTTGGTGGTGGAGGTGGTTGGTGGTGGCGGTGGGTGGTGGTTGGTGGTGGTGGCGGGTGGCGGCGGCGGTGGCGGTGGGGTGGTGGTTGGTGGCAGCGACGTTGGTTGGTGATGACGGTGGGTGGTGGTTGGTGATGGCGGTGGGTGGTGGTTGATGGTTGATGGTTGATGGTGGTGGCGGTGGGTGGTGGTTGATGGTGGTGGCGGCGGTGGTCGGTGGCGGTTGGTGATGGTGGTGGCGGTAGGTGGTTGTGGCGGTGACGGTTGGTGGTGGTGGCGGTGGGTGGCGGTGGGTGGAGGTGGTGGCGGTAGGTGAAGGGTATAAAGGTAAAATAAACATTCCATCCAATCTTGGAATTCAATTCCATCAATATTTGGATGTAATCTAGATTCCTTCATTTGGTGGAATGTTTCCATCATTTAGGAATCCAATTCCATCCATTTTTTTGAACCAAACACTGGAATCTGATGGAATTAGATTCCAATTCCCTCAGATTCCATTTTTCCAGCGAACCAAACACCACCTTAGGGTTTAAAATCTTCACTAATGCATTATTCTATAATCTAATAGTAATAATTTAGCATGATGTAAACATAATAATTATCCTTGAAAAAGTGTTCTCGGTGGTGTTACTATCTATGTAAGGATAATATGAATTACATGGCAACGATGGTAACATATTCGATATTATATTACCAAAGACGTGAACTTTGTTCAGCTTGTGTCATTAGTTGAGAGTGAAGTCATCCCAATCACACTGACCTTTTAGTATTTCCCTCTATAAAATTAGTCATCACTCGCATCTATATGTAGGGTCTTCACCCTTCGAATATATCCAGATTGTTCAAATGAACAAGTTAGATTAGATCGTTTGTATTGGTTTTTTAGTTTTTTTAGATCGATTTGGACTTGAACCAAATTAATAGTTTGATTTTAGAATTGGGTTAATTAGTTTGCATTGTAAAATCCGGATTGTCCAGAGTATGCAAATAGTAATATACATATATTTGATTTGATCACTTGCACCAACTCACCATAATGGAAGATGAACCTCCCTCAACAATACCTCAACATAATGTTACATTTCCCCTAAAAAGAAAACAAATGCAACAAAGGTCAATTGGTTGTGATCACTTTAGCAAGTATGTAGACAAAGACGGTTCCAATCGAGCAAGATGTAAATATTGTTAGAATGTATAACTTTTATGGCTTACAAAAAATCACACTTATGGTATTTTGATTTAATTTCACAACTAATAATTGATTTTTTTTTTTTCTCAGAGTTATCTCAACTAGGACTACCTTAGCATTCTTGATTTGTGATTGATTAATTAATCAACACCAGAATATTTTTTATGTATAAGATAGTTTATCATTTTGAAACTGTACATATTAAACTTAATATTAGTTATGTTACATACTTTTTATAATTTTGTGAAATATATTAAGAAAAAAGCGGTTTGGTTCGGTCAAATCCAAACCAACTAAATTATAATTTGGTTCAGATCGATTTGATTTTAAATTAGTTTGGACGGATCGGTTTGTGAATTTCAAATCCAAAAACCATTGGATTCACCTTTTAGGTTCGGATAAACCCAAATTATCCAAACGAACACCCCTATGACTACATGAGATTATTGTATTTTAATATTTTTCTTGTTTTTTATGTTTCTTTAAATGAATAAAAGACACAACGTGAACTTTCCACACATATCTTTATTAATTTAATTAAGAGAAAAGAGAAATGTTCAAGAAGATCCACTATTTTACGAAGTCCCGAAGAATATATCTCAAGTTCTCAACCATTGATCAATAAGATTTAATCATCACGATTAATCACATATTTTATACATGAAGATATATTTTGGTCATTGACACTAAAAAAAAAAATTCAGTTTTTTTTATTTTTTATATTTTATTTTAAAAATTATTTAGTTATTATTTTATTTATTATTTTTTCTATTAAAATGACAATATTTATTTGATAATTACATGTATTACTTAATCACATGTACTTAATCACATGCGATTGTATATTTAATCACATTTGATGTTTTAGTACAATCCAATGTAATTCAGTATGCAATCACATATGATTCAGTATGCAATCGCATGTGATTCAGTATGCAATCGCATGTGATTCAGTATGCAATCGCCTGTGATTCAGTATGCAATTACATTATGTGTTATTAATGATATAAAAATAATGTTTAAAAAAATACATAAATACAAAAAATTAAAAATAATTCTAAAATTAAAAATAAAAATAAACTTTAAAAAAAATGACCTAAATACCCCTCCATGTATAAAACATGTGATTAATCTTAACCATTACTTATAATTAATCAATGATCGAGATTTATCCCTTGAAAATTGATAAAAATCAAGGACTTCCTTGAACACAACCCTAAGAGAGCGCGGTTCCGATTACTCGGTCACTAAAATCATAAAAGAAAAATAAGATGTAAAGCTTAGATATCAATCATGTTTGACATTTTATCTATTAATATTTGAACAATAAAAAATTACAAACACTTGAGTACATCATTGTCTCCTATTACATTATTTACATCGTTAAACACTATCTTAAATTAGAGTAAATTACTGTTTTTGTCCCTGTGGTTTGGTCGTTTCTGTGTTTTTGTCCCTGTGGTTTTTTTTTCTGTTTTTTTGTCCCTGAGGTATGCAAATTTCCGTTTTTTTGTCCTTCCGTCCATCCTCCGTTTCTTTTTAGCCGTTAAGACCCTCACGTGCCAAAAACGTGAGGGTAGATTCGTCCTTTTCCTTTCCTTTCTTTTCCAATATTGCAATTCATCTTTTCCACAAATCCAAATCAAAAATCAATTTTTTTATTTGAAATCTGCAATCGTTGGAATGGGCCGGTGCTCGCAGATCTGGCATCATTCGTTTCTGGTCAGTGCTTCAATTCGTGCCGACGAATCTTCCAACAACAAAAAAGACCTTTGCAATTTTAAAGTTCGAGCAAATTGACGTTTTTGCTTTCTTTTGTGGTCTGTTCCATCAATTGAAGAGGAACACCAGAAACAAGGTGATTTTTGATGACGATGAAACAGATGGCGATTTTTGTGGACGATGAAAGCAGACGGTGAATTTGGGTTCCATCAATTGTAATAAAACCCTAATCCCATATTATTTCAAATCAACCGATGTGGTGCGTACCTTTTGGTAGACAAGTTGAATCGAAATTGTAATTGAAGGAAGAATATGAACATTAATTTTGGTGGCACAAATTAAAGGAATGATAGACTATAGGGAATAAGATGAGGAAATGATGAGGAAATGATGAGGAAAATGACGTGCTCGGAATCCACGGCGGTGCTCAGCCGGCGAAGCTCGAAACAAGTGGCGGATCTCAGAATAAATCGGTGGAACTCACGGTAGAAACAGTAAACGGAAATGGGTATAGGCGGTCACGGCTGGACGGAAAAAGGAGAGGAGCTATGGTGAACGGTGGTGCTCGCGGTGGCGATAGTTCTCCAGAAACAAAATGGTAATGATGTTCATCTTCATCTCTGATTTTTTATTTATTGTAAGTTGGGATCTAACATTTTTGCAATTTTGGGTTCAAAATTTCGGCCATGGAAGCATGCTGCTGAGGAAGATGATGATGAAATGGGGGAAAAAGGGTTTTAATTTGGGGGGTTTGAGTAAAATGACAAAAAGAGGGCTGCATAGCTTCTGCTGCTGAGGAAGATGATGATGAAAGGAGGGCTGCACAGCTTCTGTATATTGGAGGTGTTAGGGTGTGATGGATGGTGGTGTGATGAAGAAATCAAAGTTAAAATGACAAAACTACCCTCACGTTTTCAGCACGTGAGGGCTTTAACGGCTGAAAAGAAACGGAGGATGGACGGAAGGACAAAAAAACGGAAATTTGCATACCTCAGGGACAAAAAAAACAGAAAAAAAAACCACAGGGACAAAAACGCAGAAATGGCCAAACCACAGGGACAAAAACAGTAATTTACTCCTTAAATTAATTAATGATTAAACTCATTTAGAATTACACCAAATAGAACGCCATGATTAACCTTTACAACTTTTTTGGTAATTTGAATCCATCTCTTTTTGCGAACTGACTAATCCCATAGTAACCATCCAGTTTACGGATAACCTTGAGTCAGCGCGGGTACGTGCATATCTGTGGTCAGAGTGAGTTATCTTTTTACTCATAAGAATTCAACCTGACACTTCATGTGCATTTCACCATATAATGAACAAATCCAAATAGTATTTAGGAAGAAGCTAGCAAGTAATGTAGTAGAAGAACAATGGTTAAGTTATATTACAGCCAAATTAGTCACCTTTCGATCACATCACCAATTTTTCCAAGGAAATTTATCCGAAGGAAACTAAGAGTTTTATGGCTATAAGTAGCTTCACGCAACTCTTAATAAGGTTTGCCAATTTCAGATAACTTAAATTGTTGTTCTAGATAACTATACAACTTTTGAGGCACAACACAACATTTAATCATTATGACACCTATTATCATCTAGAGAAAGTCGAGTTAATTCCTAAAAAATGTGCGGCATTGAAAACGGTTAGGCTAGCATCATAAATTATTGGGTTTTGATAATAACAGTTATAAGTGTTGTCTTAAGATATGCATAATAGATTGTACATTTATCTATAACCAACTACTGAAATTTTAGAACTACTTTTTCGTACCACTTTTAATACACTTAGAGACAGTCCTTAGAGCTATCATTATCAAAAATCTGAATTCTTTTACAAACCCTTCCATTGGCACATGAACTGAATTCATAAAACTAGAAAGTTGTCCGCTCACTCAAACTTGAGGATTCATGTTAATATTATTTATTTATCTATATACAGTTTATCAATATATATTTTTTCATTTCCAGTACATCCAACTATGTTTAGTTATAACTATATCAATCAATCATTTAATAAAAGTATTGGATCATCATAAAAAATTATTGACTCATATTTTTTATTTATCAGGAGAAATTAGATTATTATCAAGAAATAATTAGGAAATTTTGGATCATAATCAAGAAATATTTAATTATTTTCAGTCCTCCACTAGTGCTGTCGAAAGTAACCGATGCGTTCTACCCGCCCGATCCGTTTGGAATTCGGGTAGAACGGGTCGGGTAGTTCAGGCATCAGATATAAATATTTGGGCGTCGAAAATAAAGTGGATCGGGTATAATGTAATATTTTAAGTAGTCGGGTATACCTTAATACCCGAGTTTTTTTAAAAGGCTTTGTTAGTCTCGTAGCAAGTGAAAACTTGCACTTATATACTTCTACTGACCAAATTTAAAATTATGAACTCACAACAGTAAATAAACTCTTTTTTATTAATAAAAATTGATAACAAAGATACAAGTAGTTGCGGAATAGCCAAGAAACACGAATTCTAACTAAATTACTTGTGAGAGGTAGACAATGACAAATACTGCCTAAGACAAGTATTAATTAACAAATAATCTAACACAAGATCAGACACCTTCTTTACTTAGGTTCAATTCTTGAAACAAGTAATGAAAAGGTATCACTGAAAATTATTTATCACTTTGCTTTATGTGGAAATGACTAAGTGTAGTTTGGCAAAGTGAGAAACACTGTTGGGTTGTGCTCAACGCGAATTCGTCCATTGTGTCTTTTATTTATAGCGCTAAAAGGACAAGACAGCTAAGGAATGTACGAATTAATCCACGTGTAAGAATTCCGTTGGTGCAGAGGATATTTCATGCGACGAGCACTACTAACGGAATCCTGACAGTACTTTTTGTCGTTTTGTGAACGCCGATATCTTCTAGAAGATTTGCATAGGATTCCCTTTGTCGGCGATATTTGATCTTGTGTAATACTTGTGTCCTTCTGTGTCACTGAACCTTCAGACCTTGATACGCCTCGGATCACCATGAGTCTTCGGATACTCATGCTTCTTCAGGTACTGGATAGCTTCAGTGACCTTCACTAAGAGTTTTGCTTAGAGAATTATTTATCTTCAAGACTCAACGTTATTGTTAAGTATACGCTGAATCTACTACAACTATCTGTACTGTTGATCAGTCTATGATTCCGCATGGGGATCTGATCGTTGCTTCTATTAGTGTTTAGATAGTGTAGTCAAGTAACCGGAATCTGAACCAATCAAATTCATTGTTACCCACAATCTGAAGAACTAATCTTTAGATTGTCTTCTAAATATTGCCTTTTGTCTTCAAAGGTAATATTTATGTTTATATAAAAATAATACCTCCTCCGATTCAAAATAAGTGATACACTTTCCTTTTTGGGGTGATTCAAAATAAGTTATACACTTTGAAAAGTTTCCTTATTTGGCATAAAAAATGGGACCCACACTCACTAACTATCTACTTTAACAAAGTGAAATTACCCCTTTACCCTTACTTTTTACTTTTAAACATCATTAACCTTACTTTATTCAAAAGGTGTGGGACCCATTCTCCACTAACCATCCAATTAATCTAATTTAGCTATCATTATAATCTTTTGCCTCAAAAACCGTGAAACCCCAAGTGTATCACTTATTTTGAATCGGAGGAAGTACGATTCTTATGCTTGTAGTCCATGAACATTCATCTAAAATTCAATGATAAAGCCTCATTTGTTTGGGTTGATAAAATTATGGACAACTATTGTATAATAAGATCGAAATATACAAATTGTGGTTGCTGGCAATACAAGTATGCCAATCCTCGGGTATTAGTGGATATACTCGTACCCGATCCATTACTCGAACTACCTAGACCTGAATACCCAAATGTTATTTAGTTATATTTTATATTTGAAAAACCCGAACTACACGACCCAAACTAACCAAAACCTGAAAAAATACTTGATCAACACACCTCACCAGATTTTGAGTTCTCACCCGATTTCAATTATATATATGTCTCATATGACTCAGTACGCTTAATATACCTAAAAGCACAGTTTATGACGGATAAATGTTTGTCAAGTTGGACGTTAGCATTAGACCATCAAACTTCAAGCCATGACGAAGCAATAAGCAGATTTTTAGAAAATAAACTATGAAATTGTGTACGAGAGCTTTATTCAAGGAAGTCTTTGATTTTTATGTAGTTCTAGGAATAAAATCTTTCCATTTGATCAAAAGATCCCTTGAGTACCATCATCATCAAATCATATGTGTTCAATACACAACCACCACTGTCGGCCACCACCACCACTGCCGCCGTCGACCACCTCCGGACGCCGCCCGCCGCTGATTGCCGCCGCCTACCGCCGCCTACCGTGTCTAGCCACCGCAATTACATGTGATTGGATACACAATCACATGTGAATAAAAGCAGCCGACCGTGGCGAGGGGTTGGCGGTGGTGGAGATGGTGGCCGGCAGAGGTGGTGGTTCTCGGCATGTTGAATCACATGTGATTTAATACACATGAGGATGTGGTGGTGGTGGTCGGCGGTGTGATTTTTTTCATCGCTATAAGTAAAGTGAAATTTAAGTTCTGGTCAACCATATTTTGATGATGTGTCGTCGGTATTGAATGTTATGCTTATTGCTTCAAAATATGCAGTGACATCCAAGCGGACAGTATGCATTCCTCGAATTCGGGGAGAACGGTTCGGTAGTTCGGGTATCGGATTTAAATATTTGGGCATCGGGTAACCCGAAAATAAAGTGGAACGGGTATAAGGTAATATTTTAAGTAATCAGGTATACCTAAATACCCGAATTTTTTTAAAAGGCTCTATTCAAAGGTAATATTTTATGGTTATATATATATATAATACGGTCCTTATGCTTGTAGTCCATGAACATTCATCTAAAGTTCAATGATAAAACCTCATTTGGTTGGAATTTGATAAAATTATGGACAAATATTGTATAATAAGATCGAAATATAAACATTGTGGTTGCCGGCAATACAAGTGCGCCAATCCTCGGGTATTAGTAGATATTCTCGTACCCGATCCATTACTCGAACTACCCATACCCGAACACCCGAATTTTCTTTGCTTATAATATATATTCGAAAAACCCGAACTACCCGACCTGAAGTAACCAAAACCCAAAAAATTACACGATCAACACCCCTATCTCACCAAATTTTGAGTTCTCACCTGATTTCAGTTATATATATATATATCTCATATGACTCGGTACGCTTAATATGCCTAAAAGCACGGTCTAAGACGGATAAATGTGTGTCAAGTTGGACGTTAGCATACGCCAATCTTTACAACCAAACTTTAGACCATCAAACTTCAAGCTATGTTAGCAATAAGAAGATTTTTAGAAAATAAACTATGAAATTGTGTAGAGTAGGTGAGAGTTGAATTCAAGAAAGTCTTTGATTTTTATGTAGTTCTAACGGAAAAAATCTTGCCATTGGATCAAAAGATCCCTTAACCACCACCGCCGCCAGCGACCACTTCCTCCGTCGACCACATCCGGCCGCCGCCCAACGCCTCTGGCCGCTGCAATCACATGTGATTGGATACGCAATCACTGTGATTGAAAGCATCTGATTGTGGCGAGGGGTTAGCGGTGGTGGAAATGGTGGCCGGCAGAGGTTGGCGGAGGTGGTGGTTGTTGTCTGCGTGTTGAATCACATTTGATACACATTAAATGGTGGTGGTGGTGGTGGTGTACGATCATATGTGATTTTATGCACATGGGGTGGTTGGGGCGTTGATGTGTTGAATCACATTTGATCTTGGTGGTGGTAATGATTTGAGGATTGATTGATGCAATGGTTAAGATTTATCCATTGAGACTACGTAAAAAGGACTGCGTTTAACATTTCTTGAGTAGGTGAATGTACGAGTTATCTTCTAAAAAGTAAACTATGAAATAGAGTGGAAGTTATTACTTATTAATTCTCATTTTCAAAACTGAAAGTTAATAAAATACCTACATCTACCAAAGGGCCTTTAGCCTAGCGGTATGATATTCGCCTCACAACTTTGAAGTTGGAGTTCAAATCCCGTCATTGACATAGGTGAAAATTATGTGTAGATTAAGATTTGGCGTTCAAAAAAAATAATAAAAATATACCTACATCTGAATTTGATATTGATTGTGCTAGCTCCACTTTTGTCAAATAAAGCGACCATTTATGGAAACAATTGTCAATGTTGCCGAATCTTAAGAACTAAATTCGGAGGAACGGAAGTTTCTTATTAATATGGGATTATAGTCGAGACAAAGTGAAACTTAAAAAAAAAAAAAAAACTTATCTAATTGAATCCATTAAAAAAGGAGTGAAATGGAGATTAAAATGAAGAAAGGAGGAATGGAAGAGGTTGAAATGTTAGAGCCCGTTAGCCCAACTGGGCAGTATTTCAGCATTCCGCCTTCTGTTTGTATCACTGCGGTCTTTGAATTCGACAATCCCATTGACGATTCAGACTTTGCTGCTGTCATTTGCGAAACCTTTCCCCGCATCGACCCCCGTTTCACTTCAATTATGGTACTACTATTATAATCATTACTCTTTTTAACCTTACAAACACACCGTATGGCGACGACAGCCTCAAGACTTGTTGCGACGACATGTTGTTGACATATCCTATCGCGGTGACATTTAGTCGCCATAAATCAGTCGCCATACCTTCGTCACAATAGGTGACCAATTGCAAAGACATATTGTCCCGAAAGGAACCGTCGCTGCAGATTTTCAATTTAAACAAATGTTTTATATATCTTTGTTGCCGATGACATATCGTCTCTAAAGAGTATCCTGGAAATTTCTCCCAAAACCTATCATGACGACAAGTCTTTCCTAAAGTGAACGTCTAAAAAATAACCATTGGCGCCTATAGCGATGACTTGGTATAAACCAAACGGCATCGTTTTTGGATCCAACTACTTTATTAGAACAAAATAAAAATTATTTTTAGTTATCCTATGGCGATAATATGTCGCCGCTTTACAACAACAATGTCATCTCTTTTTCTGCAAACCCTAATTTAAGAAAATCAAAAAGATTTTCTTTATAGCCTTTAGCGATGAAATATCGCGATATATTTTGGTCAAAGTTTACTAAAGGTCGCGTGTTGATTTTTTCGTCACTATAGGTAAAGTAAAATTTAAGTTTTGGTCAACCCTATTATGATGTTACATCGGCGGTATAGAGTGAGCTTTAGCGACGACAAGGTCAATTTTTTTTAGTGAAATGATATGCTTATTGCTTCGTATAATCGTATGTGATAAGGTTGAAGATGAAAACGGAGTGAAGCATTGGAAGCGTGTCGAACTCAAGGTGGAAGACCGTATTAAAGTCCCGCGTTTTCCAGATGGATTATCACTTGAATCTTACGACGACTATTTTAACGATTACATTTCCGGGATAGGAATGGATCCGTTCCCAAACGCAAAGCCGTTATGGGAACTACATCTATTCAAATACCCGACAAGCAATGCGTGTGGAACCGCGTTTTTCAAACTTCATCATGCACTTGGTGATGGTTACTCTTTAATGGGCGTCGTTCTTTCCTGCCTACAAAGAGCTGACAACCCTTCTATCCCCTTAACATTTCCAAAGTTTCGACTAGCGCCTAAATCAAATAATGGGGTTATAAAGACTTTAATTAGCCGTGTACCGAAAGTTTTGAGTGGCTTAGGGAACACGGTTTTGGATTTTTCTACGAGCATTTTGAAGAGTAGTTTCTTGGAAGATCATCGGACACCTATACGGTCCGGGGAAGACGGGGTAGAGTTTCGGCCTATTGATGTAACAACGATGAAATTCTCGCTGGACCAAATTAAGAAAATTAAGGCCAGCCTTGAAGTGGTACGCATCAAGTTCTATCTCAATTTCTTAAAGCTATACACAGGATTATTGTTGATTTTTATGACATACTCTCCTCGTCCTATAAAAAAAAAAAATCTAGATCTCTTTGTCACAGGTCATTAAGACATAATTAGTCATGAGGTTATTGATAATAATATTGATTAAAATATAAGGCTATTTTGGAGAGAGGGAAATTTTTAGGAGATAGTTTTTTTTGTTTCTATTTTTTTTTTTTTGAACGACTAGTTAGTAATTTAGTATTTCGAGCCTAAACAGTGACATCCACAAGGGCAGTATGCCTTCTCTCGAACCCTCCACCTATGAGGAATAAACCCCACAATTTGTCCACGACGGGACTTGAACCCATGACCTATGGGTAATGGGCAACACCTTATTTTTTTTCACCAATACCACTAGGCTAGAAGCCTTGAGTTTTAGGATATAGTTAGTAGTGGGAATTATGATAATAACATTATTTATTAAGTAGACCCCTCAAATTGAAGAAATTAGAATTTTTTTTGTTGGACAGAATATTTTGGGGAAATTTTAACCTTTTTATGAGAGGAAGAGAGTATTTATTAGTATTAATAATATTGTTGTGGAACAGACAATAAATGATGTAGTGACGGGAGTAATCTTTCTCGGAACAAGATTATATATGGAATCAAGAAGCAATGAGTCGGGAAGTGCGAGGTCGACATCATTGGTGATGATTAATACGAGATTAGTTGATGGTTACAAGTCGGTGGAGGAAATGCTCCACAGCCGAAAAGCACAAAATCTGTGGGGAAATCAGTTTGGATTCGTACATGTTTCACTGCCCAAATTACACCACTCGAATAATTCTTTGGATCCACTAAAATTTGTTTTTGAAGCACATCATATGATTAAAAGAAAGAGAAATTCATGGTCAGTTTATCTTACCGGAATGCTACTTGAATTTATAAGAAAATCTAAAGGGACACAGGTATATGATTCTTTTATTCTTCTAATTAATTGTATAAAAGCAACTAAAACTAATATTTCTTCATTTATGTAGGTTTTATAGAGTATGCATTTTCATCTACTTTATATTATATTTTGAAATTTCAAGAAACCCTCTATAATAATAATAATAATAATGTTGTTGTTATTGTAACGACAATATATAGACATTCTTAACATATAAGATAAAAAAAATTAAAAGCAATCAAAACAAAATATTAATTTCAACGTAAAAAATTGTATATTTTAAAATTCATAGTAACGCGCGGATTAATTCAATTCTCGCTAGAATATGCTTTCCTCGCAAAGATTGTACATTTATATAATTAAACCCACAATAACAAGTCATTAACCATCAATAACATGGGATAAATTGTCGAGTTTTCAAAAATATGAACCGTGTCATCCCAGTTTCACCTGAGTTTGTCCCGATTTTCCCAACATTGCGGGTAACCGGAACCGGAACCATAAGCAGTAATACCGGTTCCACCGGTACTACTGGTTCCGGTTTCGGAGATCAGGTACACGCAAAATAAGGGCTTGTGAGGCCGCACCTCCTCAAAGACATCCTGATTATATTGTACTCCCACCATGATCTCTCTCTCCTAAAATTGTGTAAAACGGATGTGAAGGCAGCAGCTAAATATTTTCATCGCACACAAATGAATGCAAGCATGGGGTTGTCAAATTTGGCAGGACCGGTGGATAAAATGTCTGTTTGTAACCAAACGCTAAAAGGCTTTTACTACATGGTATTCAATGTTCCTCAGGTATCATAATTTTTTTAGTTATTAGAAGAAAAAAAACTCAAGAACAATATATATATTTATTCTAAAACTGTAAATTAATTGTTTGCAGAGTTATAAAGTAACTATGATGAGTTACATGAACGACATGAGGATTGGTCTGGGAACGGAGAAAGGGGTCATAGATCCTTTGATGCTAAAGAGATGTATTCAGGAGGCTTATGATATGATTTTCAAGGCTGCACTTAAATCACATTAATTAAAGTTCCATAGTGTAACTTTGATCCAACTAAATAAAAACCATATATAATCTGGAATATATACCAACTTATAATCTATGCAAAATTGCACAAAACATACATATATCGTGTTTACATAAATTTTATTATTTCGCCCAAATGAACGATTTCGATCTTTATCTGAATGTAGTGCATGTCCCGAAACCGTTGTTTTAAAATCTTATGTGTTGTTTGGTTCGTAGAATGTTTTTGATGAAATCAAAATCTAGGAAGGATTTAATTCTATATTCTCATCACATTGAAATCTAGGGAGGATTAATTATATATTATGTTTAGTAGGTAGAAAATAAGTTTGTACTTTGTAGTTCTGTAAAATGGCAAATGTGTCTTTATTAATTTTTTTGCTTAAATTTATTTTTTTATAAATTAAAAAATTGTGGTGGTGGGTGCGTGGTGGTGTTGGCGGTAGTTGTGGGTGGTTGTTTGCATGGAGGGGCGAATCCACACATACTTAAGAGGGGTCCATGGCCACCCCTTAGTGGGCCAGCCCATATGCAATTATAAATAGAATTTTAAGTAGCAAATTATTATGTGACCCCGCTTAAATAGTATACTAGTATACCTGGTTGAATTTGTGAAACAAATGAAAACTCATAGGAGATCATTGTAATATTTAACTTTGTTTTAATATTTTATGACATATAATTTTGAATTGATCATTATTAATGGACCCCGGTTAATTTTGATTATGGATTTACCACTGTTCACATGTGTGAGTGGAAGTGGTGGTAGTAGTGACGGTGGGAGTTAGTGGTAGTGGTCAGTTAGTGACATGATGTGGTGGTGAAGCTTGGTGTTGATCAAGTGTGTATTCTGATTTCCGACGTCCTATTGAGGAGAATGTAAATTGTAACATCCTAATTTTGGTTTAATTAATTTAATTAACATTTGATATTAGAGGGTCTAACTATAGGGGTGAGCTCGGTCCACCGAACTGAACCGAATAGAAACCGATAGAACCGAAACTGAAAACAATGAATTTTCAAAACCAAAACTGAATCGATAACATGTTATCGGTTTTAGCTCGGTTTGGTTCGGTTTCGGTTAAGATTTTTTTAGGCCAAATGCCACCTTATCCGAAGACCGAACCGAAAACGATTAATTTTCAAAATCGCAACCGAACCGATAACATGTTATTATCGGTTTCGGTTCGGTTCGCTTTTGGTCAGTTTTCGGTTTGATCGGTTTGTTCGGTCCAAATGCTCACCCTTACATAATTATGTAGATTGGCCAAGGTACATTGCGTTTGTTATAATGGTTTGGTATGTTCTCTATAGACTACATATATGAGACCTTGTAATATTTAATAAAATTAATCAATAATTATCCGTTCATTGTTTATCATGATATCAGAGCCAACGATCTAGAGAAAATCGATCGGAGTAACGGTCCGGGCTAATCTCCGGTGATCCAGAGGATCCTTTCTCTTTTGTTTTCCTTGTTATCTTTTGTTATCTTCGATTATAACGTTTGTCTTCCAAGTCCAAGTCCAAGTCCAATCCAGATTTTATTTTTGTTTTATTCTTTTTTTTAGTTTCTCATTACCATATTTACAAGATGTGTCTCAAATTTTGATATTGCCGCATACTTAATCAAAATATCAGTATGCAAAATTGTTTCCTCGTTTGTTACAATTGCAGCATCATCAGTAAGCATTCACACTTCATCTTTTTTTAGCAATCAAGTAAAAAATATTATTGATACGGATTTAGAAGCTTCCGGTTCTATCCAACCATTCAACCTATGTTTTTAGGATTTATCTTTTTAAAGTATTTTAGCTCTTATCCTTTAGGTTGTTTTCTTTTCGTATTGAATTAGGATTTGTTTTACTTTTCTAGTATTTAAACTTTCGTATTGTAAGGTTGAATGGCAAGTTAAGTTATTAGGTTCCACTAATACGAATCGGTATCAATTATTTATGCCTTATTGTTTAATCCACCAATTAAAAACACTAGTGTGGTGCAATACGTAAAAGAGAGGATCGGCCTTGGGAAATTGGATATAAAACTAGAGAGAATCGAGTGAAAAGTTATATTTATTCATGCTAGATCCAAGGGTAACTTATAACTATTATATAAACTTTTAGACTTTTAGCTAAAAATTAAAAATAACATTCTTTTTGTCAACAAAATATTTTTTTTTGTTATGCTTTGTGTCCTCCTGATTTAATTGGTTCAACGTTATGAACGAATGAATTTGGAAGGTGTTTTTGCTATTAACCATTTCCAAATTGGTGGAAGGGCTTATTATGATGATTACCCTAGGTATAAACGGTATAGTTTCAATCGTGATCAATGCGAAATAATTATTAACAACAACACAAAGTTTACTCGATTAAGCAACGACACGAACAACGCATTTCCGTGTTATCCAATCGTGCCTTCTTTTGAATCTATTGTGGATGACAAAACAATTAGAAGGATGCTTATCGGTATAAAGGATTTTATATTTATGTTTTTTTCTTTTTGGGAACCATTTCGAAACTAAATTCCTTAAAAGTCGAATTTTCATGTAGATGTTGTCGGAAGAATAACTAAGGGAATTAGGAAACGCCACGATGACGGAATTACATTTTATCTCAAACTTCAAGATTCAACGTAATTTCATATATTAATTACTAATTTTTACCAATACATACATTTTATTAATTGGTATATTGGTATATTTTTAACTATTTTTTCTTTTAATAAATAAAAGGGGTCGAGAATTGTCACTCACTTTGTATCAAGGGTAAAATTGTGTCACCAAATTCGGAAATACCACCTCCAAGAGTCCAATGGGCAATTAGGGAAAAATCAATAATCTATGTATCAAGGGTAAAATTGTGTCATCAAAAATCAAGTAAGTTTTTTTTTTAATAGACATCCTTATAAAAATAATTTGAATTATACATCTTAAACTAACTTACAACTTTGATATACTTTCAGTTAATGTTTTGCGATCAACGGATATAACTAAAATTGACTTCAATCCAAATATACCGGAAGCGGATGCCTTTGAACGCATACAACCTATTGACTAAAATCTTAGTATCTTTTAATGTTTTGTAGGCCTGGTGGATTTGTACCCGCTTTCTTGTTTTTTTTTTTTTTTTTTTTTTTGCTTTTAGATGAAGTTAAATTTGGCCCGTTCAAACAATGGTTTATTTGGCTTAATTCATGTATTTGGATTCATCGTTTGTTTGCATGATTTTTGTATTGTTTTGATGTAAGCTAAATTTTTTTAATTTTGTGTTGGTTTAATATATATTTGAAATTATATGTACTTACATGCCAATTTGTTAGCAATTAAATTACTTATATATTGTAATCAACTACTTTATTGTATTTATATGTTATAGCAATCAATGATGATCGATGACAAAGTGGTCTTTAATGATGTTAACCAAAGCAGCGTGCAAACTGGAAAGCGTAAAGATTACAATACTAATTGTGGTGCACGACAAAACGATAACAAAGTACTTAAGGGTCGCAATAGTGACGTCTCTCAATATCAGCTAAACAAATAGAAGGGTATGCTTATTACCTATAAACAAAATACGACAACGTTATTAATGTTTATCGCATTTTTCTTTAAATATTTTGTTTGTAGAGCGTGTAGAAAAGAAAAGAGAAAATAATAAGCGAAACTATGCGCGGCTAAAAGCTAACAGACTTCTAGCTTCCGTTGAAGGTGAACAAATCACAGTTGTTACAAATGTAACTCCATGCGGTTCTACTCAAATGGTTATAGAAACACCGGAAAGGACACCTTTAGGAATATTACGAGAGACAAACTACAATTGTTCATCATCTCCTATGAATAGCAATGAAGTTATTGATATGACTATAGGTTATAGTAACACACTAACCACACCATTTGATAGTGTACTATCAAACAAAGAAAACATACCACCAGGCCAAAATGTGTCTCGTCGCATTTTTAATTGTGTTGATGTTCCAGAGACTTCACAAAAAACAAGTCGAGATATAAGAAGTAAGAATAGACAATATTATAAAAGAAGTAATGAAAGATATCGGTTGCTTGCGGAAAATTTTCCTAGGACTCAAAGATCAACAAATGCGAGAAATTCGGTCCTGCTATCCGATCATACAAATAGAGATGCTTCCCAAATGTCCTCGAGATTGCCATTCGATAGCAATAATGGTAACAATACACATGTCGCTATTATTATTATTATTATTTTAATTATATCATAGTTTTCAACCTATTGTGTTCGATTTTTAAAACAGCCATTCGTTCTGAGATTCGTAGACTACTGCCTTCATTTGATGCTGTCGTGACTGAACCATCACCTTCAACAGGTTAGTGACACGTATCAATGAATACAGTTCTATTAAAATGTATTCTTACCTTTAAATGGGTTACCATTTCACTGTTGTTCAGATGCCAATGTCAATCCATCGAACATAGGCAACAACCAAGACGTGGATCCATATGATTTCATTTATCATGGTATCCCTACACAACACCTTGTTTTAAAGGAACAACCACCCTGTGCAGAGTGTGGAGCAAAAAGGATTAAATTTGAATTCCCAACATTTTTTTGTATGAAGGGAAAGACAAAATTGGCATACTCAAACATTCCCGGAGAACTCTTAAATCTATTTACATCCCAATGTGAATTAGGTAAAGCGTTCAAGCACAACATTCGTGCATACAACACAAATTTCTTATTCACGTCGATGGGTGTAAATTTGGATACTTCCATGTCCAATATGACATCTGGAGTGTATACTTTTCATGCCCACGGAGGTATGTACCATAGGATCGATCAATTGGTTCCTAGGAATGGACAACCTAGGTACTTACAGTTGTATTTCTATGATCCCGAAACGGAATTATCACATAGGCTTTTATGGACAAATCTTGATAGACAGATTGTTGAAATATTTACACGTATACTTTCAACAAACCCTTACGTGGCAACGTTTCGAAGCCTTGCTGACCTAGGACCACTAGATGTCACACCCCGCCAAAAATGAGTTTTACTTCATTTAAAATGTTTTGCGGAAGAACGAAGGTGTAACGTTCATGACAACATAGCAAAAATTAAGTAAACAAACAACCACGCAATAACGAAAAAATAAAGGTTTGTTTCACTTTCCAAAAGTAGAAAGTTTCCAAAAATAGTAAGTTTCCTAAAATAGAAATTGTTTGAAATGAAATGATTGTTCGTAAACTTAATGTTTTAATCATGGCTCACGACAATCCCAATGCTCATATCCTCCAAACTCCACTGCACCTAATTACCTGGAAAACATAAATAGTAAAAGGGTCAACAATAATGTTGAGTGAATCCACAGGGTTAAAGTAAAGAGTAAAGTAAAGTAAAGTAAAGTGTTTTGCTACTCAAAATGTTTGTTATAAAAACGGTTTATGACTGAAAATGTATAAGGTTCAACACTCATATGATATGAGAAGTAAATATGAAAAGTGAAGTGTAATTGTAGAATTTCTACAATTACTAGTTTTGTTTATGAAAATGTGTTGAACAAGTTGTTATGTTTGACATCGCATGAACTGTTATCCCCAACAGGTAGCTAGTTTATTGAGTTAATATACCAACCCCTAAGTCCACAATCAACACTTCAACTCCAGTATGTTATGTTATTTTATGGATATACACTCCCGGAGATGTCTTGGATAAACCAAGTAAAGATCTAACGTTTGTTGGGAGGATGAGTGTCAGCCAATAGTACTATCTGCATATCCATGGTCTAGATCTACTAGTTAATGATTGCTGGTACCTTAGTCCGGTATAATAATTGTTTGTTATGCCAACGTGATAATGAAAAAGTATAGATGTTGTACAGTCATAGTAAAATAGTAGCAGTTGTGTTTATGTTTTCCACCCCAAAGTTTATAAAACAGTAAAAGAGTAAAAGGGGTCTGTGCACTCACCTGGCAAAGCTTAGCGACAAATACTTAAGACAGAGGAATCCTTTGGAGACTCCTAGCTTCCTAAATGATTTAACTAATGATTAAACTAAGCTAACACAGGCGATTCTATACACGATATAAGTTAAGCATTATGTATTTCATGTTATGTTTTATATTTTGTGACATCGAATGAATTCGGGTTATTGGACCTTAATAGGTTAAAAGGAAATGAAATGAAATGAAATGAACTTCGAAATGAAATGAAATGAAATGAAATGGGCTTGGGTTAGGCTTATTGGACCTAGATTGGGCCTATTGGGCCTAATGGGCTTAATGGGCTTAATGGGCCATTGGGTTGGGCCACTTGGGCCTCTTATTGGGCTTAGGTCCACTTAGATTGGGCCATGAATTGGGCTTGGCCCAATTGGGTTCGGTTTGGTTAGGTATGGGCCAAAGGTTTGGGCTTTGGTCCAAATGGGCTTGGATACTAATGGGCCAACTAAGGTTTGGGCCCGATGGACTAAAGTAGATCGATATGGGCCAAGTACGGGCCTTGGCCCGATTGGGTACTCGGGTTTGGGTCCACGGTTTGGGTCAAGATCCGGCCTTGACCCGGTTTGACTTATTGGTCAACATTGGTCAAAATTGGTCAACAAAGTCAACTAGAGTTTCTAAATTTCGGTTAGGGTTTATGCTAAGATGCTATTTGGTCAACAAAAGTCAAATCTATCTATCATAAGGTCAAATAGTCAACCCTAAAAGTCAACTAGGGTTAGGGTTCGGTCTAGGGTTGGCCGAAGGCCAAAACCCTACGGGTTTGAGTTCTAGGTCGAGTCTAGATCGAGTCTAGGTCCGGTTTTAGGTGTTAGATTGTCATAGGTTCGAGACTAGAGACTAGATCTAAGGTTTAACAAGTCTATGGTTATAGATCTAATGCATTCGGTCACAACTAACATAGATCTAGGGTTCAATGATCAAATAGACGAACATATACATGGATACATGCTTATTGCTACGGGTTTAAGGATGTTTAGGGTTTATGCCGAGACTAAATGGCCTTGGCCATGGTCTCGGGTTCAAGCCATGGGTCGAAACAATCAAAGAGGAAACAATCAAAAAGGATTCGGTATCATACCTTGGAATCTAGACGAACAAGATCAAGAACAAGAAGGAAAATCGGATTGTGCTTGGCTTTCTTGTACACGAACGGACGTATGGGTTTTGTGGTGATGCTTGGCCGATCAAACAAAAGGAATATGGGTTTCGGTGGTGTTGATTAAATAGGGGAAGAAAACTAGGGTTTGATGGAAGTGTTATAGTCCAACTAGGACTCTTTCAAATAGGAATTAAGATAAGGATCAAGGATCAAGATAAGCATAAAAAAGAAAGCAACACATGGCCAACACCCCTAAGGTGTTTCGGCCGAGTGTGGGTTCAAGCAAGGGTAGAGGAGGCCGGCCACATTGGTGGTCGGTCTAAGTTTGGTGTCGGGTTCAGAAATTAATTCCATTCGAGTCACGTTTAAGTTAAATCGTTTCGTTTATCATTTTACCGAGAACATTATTGTTTTAGAAATGTTTTAGCTCAAAGTGTGTCACCATAAGAAAGTAATAATGTTGTGTTGACTAAAATAGTCGAACACTAATGTATGGTGTGAAATATGTATGTTTGTTGTGTGTAAGGAATGCCAAAAATAGAAATGTCCAAAAATAGAAACTTTCTAGATAAGGAAAGTTCTAGAAATGAAATGAAGTTACATACCAGAAATATCGAGTTGTCACATTCTCCCCTGGTTGAAGAAATTTCGTCCCGAAATTTAAGACGAAGCACGAACCGGAGAGACAACGAGAAAAAGATGAAGATATTTCTTTCGCATTTGGACCTCACGTTCCCACGTGAATTCAGGACCTCTTTTGGAGTTCCATCTGACTTTGACAATTTTGATCTTGCTTCTTCGCAACTTTTGCTCTTTCCAGTCAGATATCTCGATTGGTTCCTCAGTGAAATGGAGTTTGTCGTCGATAATAATTTCTTCAGTAGGGACGATAAGCGAAGGATCGTGAATAAACTTCTTCAGATTAGAAACATGAAATGTGTTGTGAACATTGCTGAGCTCATTAGGAAGACGAAGGCGATATGCAACAGCACCGATTCTTTCAAGAATCTCAAATGGTCCAACATAACGAGGACTGAGCTTTCCTTTCTTACCAAAACGTACAACACCTTTCCAAGGTGCTACTTTTAGCAAAACATGGTCGCCAACGGCGAACTCTAAAGGCTTTCGACGATTATCAGCATAACTCTTTTGTCGATCTCTGGCAGCCTTGATACGATCTTTGATCTTAAAAATCTTGTCAGTCGTTTCTTGTAGAATCTCAGGACCAGTAATCTGACGATCACTAATTTCAATCCAACAAAGTGGCGAACGACACTTTCTTCCATACAGGGCTTCAAACGGTGCAGCCTTAATAGTTGTATGATAACTATTATTATACGAGAACTCAGCTAAAGGGAGATGAGAATCCCAACTTCCACCAAAATCAATAACACATGCTCTCAGCATGTCTTTCAAAGTTTGAATTGTTCTTTCAGTCTGACCATCTGTTTGAGGATGATAGGCAGTACTCATATCGAGGCGAGTACCGAGAGATTTTTGCAATGATTGCCAAAAACGAGATGTAAAGCGACTATCACGATCAGAGATGATCGCGACTGGCACACCATGTCGACATACAACTTCCTTTAAATAAATTCTTGTTAACTTTTCCATTTGATCAGTTTCTTTAATAGGAATGAAGTGAGCTGATTTGGTCAATCGATCAACAATTACCCAAATTGTATCATGACCATTAGATGTTCGAGGCAATTTAGTTATAAAATCCATAGAGATTTCTTCCCATTTCCATTCGGGGATCTCTGGCTGTTGTAGAAGACCGGAAGGCTTCTGATTCTCTGCTTTCACTCTAGCACAAGTTAAACATTTGCTGACATAAACTGCGATTTCTTTCTTCATATTTGGCCACCAATATAACTCCTTGACATCTTTATACATCTTGTCGGCACCAGGATGAATAGAATATTTGGATCGGTGAGCTTCATTCAAGATGACGTTGCGAACACTTCCAAGATTAGGAACCCATAAACGATTCATGAAATAAAGAGTTCCATCCTCCTTTGCTTCTAACTGCTTCTCCATACCACGCAAAGCTTCACTTTTGATGTTCTCTACCTTCAAGGCTTCAGTTTGGAATTCTTGAACTTGGGAAGATAGATTAGAACGAACAGAGATTGGAAGGGCTCGAACACGACGAGGTTTAGGTTGCTCTTTCCGACTTAAGGCATCAGCTACTACATTAGCCTTACCAGGATGATACTTAATCTCACATTCATAGTCATTCATCAACTCTATCCACCTACGCTGTCTCATGTTGAGATCTTTCTGATTGAAGATATGTTGTAAACTCTTGTGATCGGTGAATATTGTGCACTTGGTACCGTAGAGGTAATGTCTCCAAATCTTCAACGTGAATATAACTGCACCCAACTCAATATCATGAGTTGTATAATTCTTCTCGTGGTTCTTCAGTTGTCGAGAGGCATAGGCGATCACTTTGTCATGTTGCATCAATACACAACCTAGCCCTTGGTGCGAAGCATCACAGTACACCACAAAATTATCGGTTCCGTCAGGGAGAGATAGAATAGGAGCAGAACATAATTTAGATTTTAGAAATTGGAAGGCTGATTCTTGCTTTTCACCCCAGACAAATTTCTCATCCTTATGTGTTAACACTGTTAAATCCTTTGCAATCTTCGAGAAATTTTCTATGAATCTTCTATAGTAACCAGCAAGACCAAGGAATTGTCTTACTTCAGTTGGGGTCTTTGGAGCTCCCCAATTCTTTATAGCTTCTATCTTTGCAGGATCCACGTGAATACCTTCTTCGTTGATAATATGACCTAGAAATTGGACTTCACGCAACCAAAATTCACACTTGGACAACTTGGCGTACAACTTCTCTTTCTCCAACAACTCAAGAATGATTCTTAAGTGCTCTTCATGCTCTTCTCTCGAATGCGAATAGATAAGGATATCATCTATGAAGACGATAACGAATTTGTCGAGATATTGCTTGCACACTCTGTTCATGAGATCCATAAACACAGCAGGTGCATTGGTCAAACCAAATGGCATTACCAAAAATTCCTAATGACCATAGCGAGTTCTAAAAGCAGTCTTGGGCACATCTTCATCACGAACATTTAACTGATGGTAGCCTGAACGAAGATCGATTTTGGAATAGAAACTCGATCCTTGGAGTTGATCGAATAGATCATCAATACGGGGAAGAGGATATCGATTCTTAATTGTTACTTTGTTCAATTCACGATAGTCAATGCACATTCTCATTGAACCATCTTTCTTTTAAACGAAGAGGACCGGAGCTTCCCAGGGCGAGAAACTTGGTCGAATGAAACCAAGATCAAGAAGTTCTTGTAATTGCGATGAAAGTTCTTGTATTTCAGACGGTGCAAGACGATAAGGAGAACGCGCGATAGGTGCGGCTCCTGGAATCAGATCAATGCGAAATTCAACTTGTCTCTGAGGCGGCAGTCCAGGCAATTCACTAGGAAATACACCAGGAAATTCACGAACAATAGGAATGTCCTCAATCTTACGATCTTTGGACTTTGTGTCAACGACATGAGCAAGAAAGGCTTGGCATCCTTTACGAAGATATTTTTGAGCTTTCATAGAAGTTATGATTTTTATGTTTTTGTTTCTTTGTTTACCTTGAATTATTAAAGTTTCTGTTTTGGATAAGGGAATTCGGATTTGTTTGGTGTAACATATTATTTCAGCACGGTTTTTAGACAACCAATCCATCCCTATGACAATATCAAAACTACCTAACTCTACAGGCACAAGGTCTATATCAAAAATGTGATCATCTAGGTCAAGCTTACAACCTTTAAAAACTTCACTAGACCAAACAACATTGCCATTTGCTAACTCGATTTCATAATTCACTTTCAAACGATCAGGATTTAGATTTAAGAAACTTTTAAAGTCGGTCGATACGAAACTCAAGTCGGCTCCCGAGTCAATAAAATAGAAGCAAAATGATTGTTGACGATAAACGTACCAGTGACGGTATCAGGATTTTCACGAGCTTCTCGAGCATTCATAACAAATGCACGACCACGACCATTTTGACGATCATTGTTGTTGTTGGCATTACGATTATTGTTGCGATTGTTGTTACGATTGCCATTGTTGTTGTTGTTGTTGTTGTTGCCATTCTGGTTGTTGTTGTTCTAAAGTTTAGGGCAACGATTACGATAATGGTTAGGATCACCACACTCGTAGCAGACAGGATTCTTAGGAGGATTGTTAGACGAACACTTTCTAAAATTATGACCCCAGCGGTCACACTTGAAACACT
This sequence comes from Calendula officinalis, assembly GCA_963853835.1. Classification (NCBI taxonomy): domain Eukaryota; kingdom Viridiplantae; phylum Streptophyta; class Magnoliopsida; order Asterales; family Asteraceae; genus Calendula; species Calendula officinalis. The sequence goes on along the minus strand of OY970823.1, from coordinate 3,456,097 downwards.
TCTCACACTGACCACCATGATGCCAGTTACATCTGTTACACAGAGGCTTGCTTCCATCATAGGACTTAGGATCTGAATTTGATTGATTGTTGTTCTGAGTAGAGGCAGCATAATTCTTAGTCTTTTGATATTTGTTCCCTTTGTGATCACGCTTGTTGTCGTAGGAACGCTTTCCATTTTCATTGCTCACATTATCAGTAGATTTGCTAGACACCACTAGCTTGTCTTTGTACGATCCACTTCTCATTGCATCATCAGTCAATCTTGTTGCACGATTCACAGCATCTTCGAATGTTGTCGGTTCAGAAGCAATAACATGAGTACGAATAAGATCATGAAGACCTTGAAGATACTTTTCAATACGCTTGAATTCAGGAGAAACCATATGAGGAACGAGACGAGCGAGTTCTTGAAACTTAGTTGTGTAGGTAACAATATCAGATCCAACCATGGACAGATTCCATAGTTCCACTTCAACTTTTTGTAGCTCTCTCCTTGGACAAAACTTCTGAGTTAACTGATCTTTGAACGTATCCCAAGTCATAGCATCAACAGTTGCACGACCTAAGACTTGCACTTGAGAATTCCACCAGGACAACGCTTCCTTGGACAATGTACTAGCAGCAAACTTCGTCATATTCTCAGGGGCACACTGAATGACACTGAAAATGGATTCCACCTTCTCAATCCAGTGGATGATAGCAATAGCACCTTCAGATCCAGAGTAGGTCGGAGGATGAAAGGACGTAAAGGTCTTATATGACTGACCTTGACGATTCGGATCTGAAGTTTAAACAAATAAGGAAAGAAAATGAACAATGGGTTAAAATAAAATGGAAATAAATGAATCTTCTTTCATGGAGTCGTATGATATACCGTTGTTTCCCACATTAGATGCACCAGCGGCATTTCCTCTTGCAGCGTTCATTTGAGCCATTGCTTCACCGATTCGGCGTTCCACCATTTGTTCGACAGTCTCAGTGTTTCCTCCTCGAGCCATTGATGAATTGCTAATACAAATAATATGATAAGAAATTAAGAATTGAATAATGTAGGAGGACTATAAGGAAAATATATACTTATAATAAGGATCAAAGAATAGATATACAATCGACGTAATAGTAGTAGTAGACGTAGATATAACTAGTCGTAATTATAGTAGTAGTAGTAGTAGTAGAGACGTATAGAAAATACAATTTATAAGAACAATAGAAATTACTAAAATGTCACTTTGTTAAACACATTCCTAATACATAATAGTTTTAAAACTTGGGCACATACGCCAATACTAAAGAACAAAAATACTAAAATAGCTAAGCATAGAATCTAATAATAGTAATAGAAAACAATATAGACGATATGTAGATGACTAATCATCTTCTTCTGGCTCAGAGTCTTCCATAGGCTCTGATTCTTCTTCTGGTTCTTCCTCTGGTTCTGATTCTTCTTCGGGCTCAGAGTCTTCTTCAGGCTCTGATTCTGATATCACTTCCGGCTCTGGTTCTCGACGTCGTGGAGTTCTTGGAGAAACATCACGCTTGGGTTTAGCAGGCGAACATAGATAAATAAGGCCACCCTCACGCTTACGATAGACAATAGGACGCTGACCACGAGCTGGAGTAGGAGGGCCATTAGGAATAATAGGAAAGGGACGTCTTCTTGGGCGACGATGCCATGGGACAACAGGAGGTCGTGGAGTTCTGGGAAAGCAGCACCACGATCACTATCGGATTCAGACGAAATATCGAGGACACTAGCAGGCGACATTCTACTAATCACGACGCATAATAATTTTATTAGATTATGAAAACTTAAGGTTCGCTAATGAAAACAAACAACCACGCAATAACGAAAAAATAAAGGTTTGTTTCACTTTCCAAAAGTAGAAAGTTTCCAAAAATAGTAAGTTTCCTAAAATAGAAATTGTTTGAAATGAAATGATTGTTCGTAAACTTAATGTTTTAATCATGGCTCACGACAATCCCAATGCTCATATCCTCCAAACTCCACTGCACCTAATTACCTGGAAAACATAAATAGTAAAAGGGTCAACAATAATGTTGAGTGAATCCACAGGGTTAAAGTAAAGAGTAAAGTAAAGTAAAGTAAAGTGTTTTGCTACTCAAAATGTTTGTTATGAAAATGGTTTATGACTGAAAAATGTATAAGGTTCAACACTCATATGATATGAGAAGTAAATATGAAAAGTGAAGTGTAATTGTAGAATTTCTACAATTACTAGTTTTGTTTATGAAAATGTGTTGAACAAGTTGTTATGTTTGACATCGCATGAACTGTTATCCCCAACAGGTAGCTAGTCTATTGAGTTAATATACCAACCCCTAAGTCCACAATCAACACTTCAACTCCAGTATGTTATGTTATTTTATGGATATACACTCCCGGAGATGTCTTGGATAAACCAAGTAAAGATCTAACGTTTGTTGGGAGGATGAGTGTCAGCCAATAGTACTATCTGCATATCCATGGTCTAGATCCACTAGTTAATGATTGCTGGCACCTTAGTCCGGTATAATAATTGTTTGTCATGCCAACGCGATAATGAAAAAGTATAGATGTTGTACAGTCATAGTAAAACAGTAGCAGTTGTGTTTATGTTTTCCACCCCAAAGTTTATAAAACAGTAAAAGAGTAAAAGGGGTCTGTGGACTCACCTGGCAAAGCTTAGCGAAAAATACTTAAGACAGAGGAATCCTTTGGAGACTCCTAGCTTCCTAAATGATTTAACTAATGATTAGACTAAGCTAACACAGGCGATTCTATACACGATATAAGTTAAGCATTATGTATTTCATGTTATGTTTTATATTTTGTGACATCGAATGAATTCGGGTTATTGGACCTTAATAGGTTGAAATGAAATGAAATGAAATGAAATGAACTTCGAAATGAAATGAAATGAAATGGGCTTGGGTTAGGCTTATTGGACCTAGATTGGGCCTATTGGGCCTAATGGGCTTAATGGGCCATTTGGTTGGGCCACTTGGGCCTCTTATTGGGCTTAGGTCCACTTAGATTGGGCCATGAATTGGGCTTGGCCCAATTGGGTTCGGTTTGGTTAGGTATGGGCCAAAGGTTTGGGCTTTGGTCCAAATGGGCTTGGATACTAATGGGCCAACTAAGGTTTGGGCCCGATGGACTAAAGTAGATCGATATGGGCCAAGTATGGGCCTTGGCCCGATTGGGTACTCGGGTTTGGGTCCACGGTTTGGGTCAAGATCCGGCCTTGACCCGGTTTGACTTATTGGTCAACATTGGTCAAAATTGGTCAACAAAGTCAACTAGAGTTTCTAAATTTCGGTTAGGGTTTATGCTAAGATGCTATTTGGTCAACAAAAGTCAAATCTAGCTATCATAAGGTCAAATAGTCAACCCTAAAAGTCAACTAGGGTTAGGGTTCGGTCTAGGGTTGGTCGAAGGCCAAAACCCTACGGGTTTGAGTTCTAGGTCGAGTCTAGATCGAGTCTAGGTCCGGTTTTAGGTGTTAGATTGTCATAGGTTCGAGACTAGAGACTAGATCTAAGGTTTAACAAGTCTATGGTTATAGATCTAATGCATTCGGTCACAACTAACATAGATCTAGGGTTCAATGATCAAATAGACGAACATATACATGGATACATGCTTATTGCTACGGGTTTAAGGATGTTTAGGGTTTATGCCGAGTCTAAATGGCCTTGGCCATGGTCTCGGGTTCAAGCCATGGGTCGAAACAATCAAAGAGGAAACAAACAAAAAGGATTCGGTATCATACCTTGGAATCTATACGAACAAGATCAAGAACAAGAAGGAAAATCGGATTGTGCTTGGCTTTCTTGTACACGAACGGACGTATGGGTTTTGTGGTGATGCTTGGCCGATCAAACAAAAGGAATATGGGTTTCGGTGGTGTTGATTAAATAGGGGAAGAAAACTAGGGTTTGATGGAAGTGTTATAGTCCAACTAGGACTCTTTCAAATAGGAATTAAGATAAGGATCAAGGATCAAGATAAGCATAAAAAAGAAAGCAACACATGGCCAACACCCCTAAGGTGTTTCGGCCGAGTGTGGGTTCGAGCAAGGGTAGAGGAGGCCGGCCACATTGGTGGTCGGTCTAAGTTTGGTGTCGGGTTCAGAAATTAATTCCATTCGAGTCACGTTTAAGTTAAATCGGTTCGTTTATCGTTTTACCGAGAACATTATTGTTTTAGAAATGTTTTAGCTCAAAGTGTGTCACCATAAGAAATTAATAATGTTGTGTTGACTAAAATAGTCGAACACTAATGTATGGTGTGAAATATGTATGTTTGTTGTGTGTAAGGAATGCCAAAAATAGAAATGTCCAAAAATAGAAACTTTCTAAATAAGGAAAGTTCTAGAAATGAAATGAAGTTACATACCAGAAATATCGAGTTGTCACACTAGATGACTACAGGGTCACATTAAATGCATCTGTAGAACTCGGTCAAAGGAATTACAACCTTCCAACCACATCAGAGGTTTGAATAACACTATTTACCATGATCACATACTAAAAGATAATCTGATGTAGTTTTACATATAACCTTTTTTCGCTTTTTACCATTATGCAGGTTGCTGGAATTTGGGTTGAAGGTAACAACAACATTACTGCATATAAGAGAAGTATTGTTGTGTATAGGAGGTCCGATTATCCAACCCATATTGAACCTTACTTTGCTTCTTACGATCCGTTGTCCTATGTTTTGTTCTTTCCCAATGGTGAGCCTGGATGGCATTCAAAAATACCCAGAAATGGCACCCCCATCAACGAAATTATTGAGGATGAAGAATATTTTGAGGAAGATTCTGAAGGTAAGAGCTATCGTGGCATAATTTTTATTACTTAAATTTATAATTGATATAGACCCATTTGAAATTACAAATCACCTCATTTTTTTGTAGAGCCAAAGAAACTGGAAATAGGAAGACTGTAACCATGCGTGAGTACTATTGTTACAAGTTTCAGATCCGCTCTGCACCAAACTTGCTTTTATTAGGGGGGCGATTGTTCCAACAGTTTGTCGTAGATACCTACATAAAGATTGAGACTTCACGTTTGAAGTTCTGCGAGTTTAACCAAACCAAGATTAGATCTGATTTGTACCAAGGTATTGTAGATTGTGTCAATGCCGGTGAAGTTCAACCAAATAATGTCGGGCAAAGGGTTGTGTTGCCTGCTTCGTTCATTGGAGGACCACGTGACATGCGACGTCGATTTTTGGATGCAATGACCTTAGTTCAAGATGACGGGAAACCAGATATACTCCTTACTATGACATGCAATCCAAATTGGCCAGAAATCCAGACACAACTATTGCCCGGCCAGGTTGCGTCTGATCGACCAGACCTTGTTTCAAGAGTGTTTCGGGCCAAATTAGAGGATTTAAAGGAGCAACTCTTCAAAAAACATGTACTTGGTGTTGTCGGTTCACATGTTTACGTCATTGAGTTTCAAAAGCGTGGCCTACCTCATGCTCATTTCCTCCTGATTATGAGAGGCGATCACAAAATGACAAATCCAGATCAATATGATACAATCGTATGTAGTGAAATTCCAAACCCGACAACGCATCCGATAATGCATGAGCTGGTTAAAAAACACATGATGCACGGTCCATGCGGAAACATTCGATCCAACAGCCCTTGTATGCAGGGTGAGCCAAAACAATGCCGCTTCAAATACCCTAGGCAATTTAACGAGCAAACAACACAAGGAAATGACTCATATCCGTTATATCGAAGAAGAGACAATGGGATCAAAGTGGCTGTGCTTGGTAATACTCTTGACAATAGATGGGTGGTCCCTTACAACCCAAAATTGCTCATGATGTTCAATTGTCACATAAACGTTGAGGTTTGTTCAAGTATTGTTTCTGTGAAATACATATTTAAGTATGTATACAAGGGTCACGACAAACAAGTTGTCCATGTCGATCCAGATAGTGAAACTGTAGTTGTTAACGAGATAAAGAGATATCGAGATGCTCGTTATGTTTCCCCACCTGAGGCATTTTGGAGGATATTTAGCTTTCCCTTATCTTGTCCACCCACATGTGATGGCATTGCAAATTCATC